>JALJCO010005344.1:0-600000 GCA_023101725.1 Atherinomorus stipes
TATTACGTATTGCTGTGTTGACATGCAGCCAATAACCCTTTCACAATGAGAATATTAGAAATAACCTGGTTGCGCAATACGTGTTGCCACAAACACCATCAAAGACCAGAAAATTACCCCAGGGTTACTCCTTTCTAACCTGAATATTTGGTCATGTAAACGCCTCAAAATATCTCCATCCAAAGGACCATTAAACTGTGTTCTATGCATATTTAACTGCAAGTATTCTTGGTCTTTTGAGTAGCCTACAGGGTGTACTTGTATCAGCATTCAGATGGTACACTGCACAGCTTGCTAGTTTATGTAGCAATGGCAACATGTATCTCAAGTGGCACTGGTGTACGAACAGTTACTCTGCAGAGCAAAGTGTGGTAAAGGATTGGCATGACATAGGAAAATTGTTATATCAGTCAGCACCAGTAAACTTCATCATTACAACCTCCTTCCCCCCCAGTCCTGACGGTGCACCTTCTTCAAAAGTGTTTAAAAGATTAAAATGATAAATATCCTTACTTTACGTCAGCCTCATGTTAGCTTGCTACAGCATGCATTTTGCTTAGAGTTTGGTACGTAGGTGACGTCACCATCTGCAACCATTCAACTTGGGGCAAAACAGGATGACTGGAGGGAAAAAAAGTGGAGAACAAATGTAAATATTGCACTTAAAAAGTCCCCCTGATGTATGTTCCCCATTTTAAGGGATATAGCTGTCTCAATCCTCTTTAAAACAAATCCATAAAATTTATATGCAGTAATCCTGCGAAGAAGTCTCATGTTATCTTCAGCCACTTCGCTACAACCACATAAATGAATAAGTGAATATATTTTCATTGCCAATAACTTATTTAAAAGGGATTTAAATCACAGTAGCTCATGGTGGAGAGACAAAAAGAGAAATATCCATTTTCTCATCTCTCCAAAATCTCCAGCTATTCTTTTGTGTATGCTCTCATTATCTCTGCTTTACTTAAGGTTCAGCACAAGGTGCGTCTTTGTAACCATTAAGATACCAAATACAAGAAAACGAGAAAGAGAAAATAGAAAAAGTAGATAATCTTTTGCCTCTCATGCAACAGCTGCGCGATCAGAGTAGAGCAGAGCAGGCGGTGGATACGGCTGCATTGTAATTACCTTTAATTACCTTGTCTAAAGACAGACGCATATCATACATCCAAACACAGGCAGATATTCACACTCCACAGCATGTAATCATGCAGCAAACATCATAATGGGTTTTTGGTATGAAAACGCCATAATGATAGAGACTCCAAACAATATTTTCCCCCCTCTCCATGTCTTCTTTTCTCAGATCTACCCTCCCTCAATCATCTTAGGTCCATTTTAAAACTTGTTTTGAACAGTGTGATTTCATATTGAGGTGGATACAATGCAAAGTGATTGTCTCGCTCCTGATGTGGAGAATGGCAAACAAAGAGCCTCAGAGGGCGAGAAAGGGGGAAAAAAATAACGTAAGACAATAGAAGGAACTCTTGTATGTGCAATCTTTCTTGCTCAGCCCCCCTCCTCTTACTATCATCACTTACTAACTCACCTAGGAGACTAAAATAATTCAAATAACAACAAACTCAAGGATATGTTTACAGAAATTATATGTGCACAGCTGATTACAAGTTCTCATTTTGTGGTTTAGAAAACATTTTTTGTAAAATGTTGTATTTTTCCTCTCAATATGCATCAAAACCACCTCCAGCCTATTGAATTTACTGCTGTATTTACAACAAAGACTCCAGTTACTTTTACAATAGCATCAACATCGATTTGACTCAAATCGATTTAAGGAAAAGAAAGAAAATTACATTTGTCTTAAACTAGATATTTAGACATTGTTGCAAATACACAAAGAGGGAGGACATACACAGGCATTGACTGAAATGAGGTATGTTTGTGAGACACACACCTTGCATATAAAACCAAATCAGAGTTTTGAAGTCATCCTAACCTTGGGCTGTTGCCCTGGTAACCTTTTTTTAAGGAAGAAAAGTCTTACCAAGGAGGCAGAAACAGGGTGGAAAAATAAAATGAAGCTAAATCAATGGAATGTCTTTGGTGCTGCATGAAAACAAGGAAATTACAGGAAGGCATTTCTGGTGATTCAGTTTGTAAAGTGAGTGATGTTAAATGAGGAAATAAATAGGAACCTGACAGCTTTGCAGTCTAAAGAACGAGCCACACATATTTTAAGTTTTATCTTAGAAGAACATGAGCATAGCGTGAGCTGGGAGAATTTGATGTTGCCTGATGAAAAATTTGAGAATGAAGAGACTCAAGGATGTTTTCAAGAGTTCTTGATGAGCTGAAATAAAGACGTGACATTTTTCTCAGTGACAGAATAGCATGTTCAAAGTTTCATTGATTTGATATTTTGCTAGTTCCAATTTTACCTTTTTCTCATGATGTTTGTTTGAATAAAAGATAAATAAATTTAAATACTAGATGGCAGTTTAGTAACTCAGTTTTTTTTTATGTCTTGGTTGAAATGTTGGTGAAAGAAATCTTTTGTCATACAGAAGGCAGACAAATATTGACTTGAAAAAAATATTATGATCCCTTGATTACTTTGAAAGTAAATAAAAAAGTCAGGATATATATATATATATATATATATATATATATATTTATATATATATAGGTGTATATAGACAAGTTTCAGAGACATTTCGGTTTCACGTCCGCAGTCAATCAATTTCTGCCAAGCGCTTCTGGTCATGTAATATCTGCATTCATTTACATAAAATAGTGATGTCTCTGAAATGGTAACATTCTCATTTATTTCTTATAAAAGAACGTGTTTTATTTTTTCCCACCTGCTACAGCACTGAACTGGGAGGATAATATGATAAAATGACCTGATGTTACAACTAGCAATATATTTTCGCACTTTGTTGAGTCCATGGTGATAAACATAACGCCATAGATTTACATACAGTAGAGACGCAGTCGGCTGTGTGTTGATTGTGACACAAACACGGCAGTTTAATGTCCACAAAGACAAATGTTCAACCAAGCCAGTGTATGAATGATTGCTGTCAGAAGGTTTGAGTAGAGGTTACAGAGGATTTATTTTTCTTTTTTTGAGTTACAGAGGATGGAGAGATAGAGACTACGAGCTGCACCCGGCGGTCGGCCATCCAGCTGCGTGGCTGCCGACCTATGGTGAGTTCGCTCAGTTTACAATGTTCATATTTAATTGTTTTCACAAGCTGCTGCAGCAACATACAGCACAATATGTCCCAGAACGTTTTTTGAGTTTAAAAATATTCACTTTAAAATCATCTTGGGAGCTCTTCATATATGTGTTGTTCATTTGTGTATGTCCTCAGTGTAAAATACCTTGTAACCGTGGTAACTGGAAGCCCTTAGCAGAAACTAGCAAACATGGCGGCTCCCATGGTTCTGGCTGTTAAAATATATACATATATATATATATATATATATATATATATATATATATATATACTGTATATATATAGTCATCCTCAAATTTGTTCACACCCTCCCAATAAAGAAGGGGGAAAAACATCAGCTGACAGTGAAATATGTTGAAATTGACAAAAGCAGAAAAATATTAAAAGAAAATTTATTTTTGATGAACTGTACAGTATTTTCAGTCCCAGATTGTGTCATTAGCTGCATTTACATGGCGCAATTTTGATCCAAACACCAATCAGAATAGAAATTTGTCACGCAAACATGTCAGCTAATCTGATCGGCCTCGATTGGAAATAATTTTCGGTTCAACAGAGAGGGGTGGTTTAAACCTTTGTACAATGTGATCAGCAGGAAAAAATGAGCATGTAAACACAATTTTGTAAACAACTGTAAACAATTTTGTCTCTGCGCATGCTTGAACCACGTGACCAGGCAGATTCAGGGAGGACGGCAGAAGCAAAACAGAACGGGACTGTGGAGGATTCAACCCCAGATAGCAAATGGACAGCGCTGCGGATCCGCGGCAGCTGTGCTGTTCGCCACGGATCCGCCCTGCGGAGTCATATAGGAGTCCACTTGCACGGTGGAATGGATCCGCTGATGATTGGCGTTCTGACTGGAAATTCTGATGTTTGGCGAAGCATAGGTGGGCAGACCTAAAGCTGTAGCTGCACCTTTGCCCTGGATCTATAGCGGATCCGTTCATGATCATGTGCTTCAGCCGCAGGTCCTGTACAGACCCATTATATGGCTGTATTTTTTTAATCCCATCTGAAAGAGTTAATGATTATTTAGCATTTCAACGGTCAGAAGATGATAAATTAATAATGAAAAAAAAAAAAACCCTCTTCTTACGAGCTAGGATTGTGCATGTGAAAAGCATTACAAACATATCTGGCCATAAAGTAAATACAACCAATCTGATCACTCTCCCCACTGTCCATGTAAACACGTCATCTGAAGTTCTGATTGGAAAGATTTCAGTCTGATAGATGAATTATTTCTCAATGTACAGATGCGGGCATGAAAAAGTTCCCCTTTCTGCCGACTGCCAACCACTTACCAGTGAATTGTCTGCTAATTCAATCGCACAGAGACACAACTGTGTGCTCAGGGGAAATGATTTCAGAGCATAAATGAATGCCCGGAACAAGGACGTTTCCACATGCCAAGTTTGGACACCGTGCGTGATGACATATTCACGGGACAAATCGTTCAGCCAGTGATAGTGCAGTAATAGTGCACTATCACTGCACTATTTCATGCCCACATCTGTAAATGCAGCTTGGTTCCAATTTTGGTCAGATTTGGCTAATGTCTTCATGGGGTACTCAGAACATAACTTTTCTTCAACAGAGGAACACTTGATTGATTTGTGTTGCATCTCAATAATATGTCCCCTTCCATTAAAATCACTGTCACACAGTGCTCAGGAAGTGTCTTTTCTGGACACCAGAGTGCTATTCATAACCATCTGATTTCAAGAACTCTACACTAAACCCACTGACAAAAATAGCATGATACAAGTGCTCCAACAACCCCTTTGCAGAAAGGTCTCCCATTTGTACTCCACCTGCTTATTTTGAGCTTAAGGCCCACAAAATGTACGCAGACTTCCAGCTGAGGGCTTATCCTACAAGCTGGCTTAATGCTGCCTTGGAGAGAGTCCATGATATGGATGTCAGTCAGTCTTCTAGTCGCAATTTTGACAGAAATCGCTCCATTGTCTGTACCACCTCCTATTCCCCTCAGAGCAAGGATATGAAAGATATCATCAAGAAACACTGGTATGTTCTTTTGGCTGATCCTGTGTGTTGAGGCTGTTTTCTGACTCTCACATCGTCTCTCTTAACCGAGCTAAAAATATTATGGACTACATTGTACATGCCAATGTGCAGCATGCTCCTTTCCAGAGGAGTTTGGAAGAGATGACTGGCTTCTTTCCATGTCACAATTGTTCAGCATGTGAGAATTCCAAAAGAACAGTTTTACCAGCCATGTCACTTCTGAGAAATATGATGAGACATTGCTTTACATGAACATCAGCTGGAGTAATATATACCTTTGATCATGTTCATGTGGTCTACAAGATGTTGGTAAAACAATCAGACTGGCTAAAACTTGGAATATTGAACATAAAAATGCTATTTGGAGAAGTGATGATAAATCATCTATTGCTAGACTTTTCCATGAAGCCAGTCATTCTGTTTCTATGCTCTCTTCATGCATCATCCAGCAGATTTCTAGGATTCGTAGATGGGTTTACACTGAACAGAAATTATTTCAATCTGAATGTAGATGTATCTCTTATGTAAAACACCCCATAATGGAAGTCTTGATGAGGAACTTTCCCTTCCATGTTTCCCATGTTATTTATCAAGTTTTTTTTTTTTTTTCTATCATGTGCCATTCATTATTTTCACTGATTACTTGATGTCTTCGTCGTGCTAGAACTACCCTGATGGGCTGCCCTGATTTCTGGCCAGACTAGCTATGTAATATTATCTGCACTGATGATGGTCTGCTGACAAAAATGTTCACTTACATTTTATCTCACTTTTTTTGTGAATTAATCATCTATTTTGCATCCTTTAGCCTCCACATTTTTCAGTGTGCAGGCCTCCCTTCTTTTTCATTAATTTTGCTGCATATTAGCAGAATGTCGGCGACACAAGAGGCCCAGGGTTGCTGGAGCTACAGTAGCCCTGCATAAGGAACAAGCTGTCTCCATTATTGAGGAAACAGCACTTTCTGGCATCCCTTTCTGGCTACATTTGCACTATCAGGTCTTGATGCCCAGATCGGATTTGATGCCTAAATCCGATTTTTTTAAATGTGTGGTTACACATATTTTATAATGTGACCCATATTGGATTTCTTGTGATTACACCATCCTGTCATTTGAAACATCCAGCATGCGAACCGAGTGTTTACAAAACTGTAGGCTACCTGAATCAAGCGCTTGCATACAAACAGACAAGAGGATACCAGACAGATACAATGATGGAAAATAGTTAGATTACTGATCTACAATGAAAAAGAAAAAAAAACACAAGATTTAGATATAATTAACAGTACTTCGGGCTTCAATCGTCTCCTGTTTTTCAATTATGCTGAGAGCAAGTGCGCTGGTGATTTCTTTAATTGTGTGTACTGATTCATTTCCAAAATAAAGTTTTAGCTTCTGAAATCAGATTTTCAAACAGTTCTGATGGAGCTCGTTAATCTGGATGATGCGGCTTCATTCTGAACCAATATTTCACTGGACCTGGATGACCCGCGGCGTGTCTGGAGATAAAAGAGTTTTGTGTGACGTGCATGATGCATATTTACGCTTCCCTGTACAACATGAAGGAGACTGGACATCATTCACATGTTTTGTCTGGAATTAGTCAGTGACTTCAGGAATTAGTCAGTAACTTCAGGTGTCACCTGCAGCGCTATTATTGATATCTGTAATTGCAGTTATTAATGTTGCATATGATGCAAGTGGGCATGAAGACGCACGGCTCTGTGGAGACTTGGTTCCAGTAACTGACTGTATTTCTGCTTCCAGTCAGTGATCCCTGAGATTCAGACATGAATCTAAGATGTTTCAGACCAGCCGAGTTACATTAATACGTGGAGGCATATTATATTTCTCATTTTAGGAGATTTTGATAACAGATCATTAAGTTGATTTGCGAGGTTGTGGAGTCCTTCTGCTGTAAATATACGTAAAAATCTGAATGCCAGGGGAGGGGGAGGCAGGCTTTTAAAGAATTGTCGGAATGGTGGGATGTTTTTTAATTTTTTAAATACCATCATTCCGACCATAGAATTAAAAGATTGTCACCTTTGCCATTTCACAATTGGGGACCCATGTTGGAGTGGAGGAATGTTGGAATGGTAAATGCCTCCCTCTCCCACTTTCTTCCTCATCTCTCAGTCTCTGTCGAGCTTCCATTCTCGCATTTAACTGCTGCTCACATCTTAATTCACTGGCTGCCATTCACGTGTTTCCACGTGAATTCAAATCTGAACATTAACTGCCAATCACGTGTTTCCACGTTAATTAAAGGGTTTTAATCGGCGGAGCTACTTTAATCTCTGGCGGAGCTTGTCAGAGAGTACCAAGAGCTCATGATGATTTTTTTCGGTAGTTTTCATCTAATCCAGCAGATGGCGGTGTCAGACAAGCTTAAAAAAAACCTACCAGGAAGTGATGCAATCGGTCTCTGCCAGACACGTGACTTTTGTTGCTAAGACGCCATTTTAGGTGTATAAAAGTCAACGGTCCCGTTTATCAAACAAGCGTGGAAATGAGCGCACATCTGATCATATAAATGATCTTATTATTGTATCCACGTGTGATTCATAAATGTTCCTGTCTGACCAAACAATAGAATCTACATCAGAAATCCCTCCTCATCCAGCTGCTTCTACCCTGAAGCAGCAGCGCAGACAGGCAGAGGATGGTCCAAGCCTGACCCAGACTGTCGGATCTGAGCCTGACCCGCACAGAGACAGAAGAAAAAATAACTTTCATTAGCTAAGCTAAGAAACAGTCTGCTGACTGAGCACTTATAGACTGTAACTTTAGGGTACAGATTACTTAATAGAAACGACGGATCGCCTCCTGTGTCCTCCGTGTCTCAGTGGGAGCTGCAGGTGTCAAACCAGCCAGATGATCTTAACAGCAGAGTGTTATAACTTCTGATGAAGGCGACAACTGATCTCCAAACATGTCAAGATAAATCAGACTTTATTATCTCACTGTTGATATCTGAATAAAGAAAAGAAAGCTCGGCTGCTTGTAAGAAGACGGACAGTCGGGCTGCAGAAAGGCGCAGGTGCATCGGACCAGCGGGAAACGCTGCTTTAGACTCAGAGAAAGTTTGCAACACAACCCTGACCTGTGTGGAGCTGTAGAGCGATGCTGTAACTTGTCAAGACTTTGTTGACAAGTTAAATAACAGAAATACTAGTTTATAAACGTTATGCGCAGCCAGAAGGGCAGACGCGCTGGTAACTGCAGCTCCCAGGAGACACGGAGTTGAGTGGAGGAGATCCGTTTCTATAAATTAATCTATACATTAACGTTGTACAAGTGTTCATTCGGTAGACTGTTTCTTAGTTTAACTAATGAAAGTTATCGTTTCTTATGTTCCTGTCCGGGTCAGGCTCAGATCCGACCAGCCTCCATCTGTCAGCGCTGCTGCTGCTTCAGGAGAAACAGCTGGATGACGGTGCATTTCTGACGAATATTCTATTGTTTGGTCAGACACGAACATTTTATAAATCACACATGGATTCAGTCATAAGATCATTTTTATGATCAGATGTGCGCTCATTTCCACGCCGGTTTGACCACTGACAGTTTTACGCCTGAAATGGCGTCAAGCGTTGGTTACTGCTGGTTAAGAAACAAATGTTACGTCACTCGGCGGAGACCGATGCTATGATGCTTCCTGTGTTAGTGGTTGCTAACGGCTGTTAGCCCAAGAAGTATGATGGATTCTGCTGTGGGGGTAGAGAACATGGCGACCGGTCGTAATCGAGCAGCATAGGAGGTGGATGAAGGAGGAAAGTTTGTGGAAAAAGTGATCGGTGACAGACAGACACGATCGATCGAAGACACATCCATAGATGGAAATACAGCAGCGAAGTGCGGCAGCTGAAAGTGAAAGTTAGTCAACAGCACACGGTTGTTTCCCGCAGGGGGGGGGGGGACTTCGATATTCACATAGTGAGATTCAAAGCTTCATTAACAAATGGGCATTTAAATACCTCTGAACTTAGACAGTGAGCCTGCAGACTAGCCCCATGAGCACATCAGGGCACATATCTTTGTGGACCGGCTAAAGAGGAAACTGCTACACTGTAGATTCATACCCTACCTTCTACAGTTTGTAAAGAAAATTCCCACCTGCCGTATCCAAACACGTACAGCATCCTTTTAAGGTGTGATGTTTTAATGGAGTGAGTGGTGCACATGATGAAAGAAAACCTTTTGGTGAGTCTGAATGTTGGTGAGTGGTGCCATTAACCAGTGAGTCAGGGCATAACCTTGACCTCCCTATAAAACTAGTCATTATAATAAAAAGCCACTGTTGTAGTAAATATAAAGACCGCGCTCAGCAGCTGGTTCTGGAAGTTGTAGGTGACTTGGACATTTATGGTGTGATAATTTTGTGGTTGAGGGAATGGATCCAGCAAGGATGCTTTAAACACGTGTTTGCAATCTATTGCAATGATGTTAGGAAGACCAGCAGTAGAGCTGAATTTTGTTTCCATTAAACTACATGTTCTAGAATGAATTAAAGACATGCTTTGTTGCAGTTTTCTTTTGTAATTTTAAAATACTCCTACATGTGGCACACTAAAATGTTAGACAAATTCACCAGGAGTTGGAACATATCAATGTTCCATATAGTTTACATTATTATATTTCTGATAAAAATCTGACCACTCATTTGATTGATTCATATGATTCGGACCGAATCAGAGATTCGTTTCAATCATTTGTCACTGCCTCCATTGCTTACCACTACATACTGCAAAGAAGGCCACTTCCATCTGCTGTTCCCACAGAACAAATGAGGACTTCTTCACACAAAGCTGCAGTAAAGCAAGCACTTGATGCAATGGAGCAACACACGATTAAATATCCCCTCTGCTTTCTACTGTAGCAATGCAGCTTCACTCTGAGTTAAAGAGCAAAGCCTACTTCTGAGTGTAGGATTTTGTTAAGAGAAGCAAGTTCTGAACAGCAGCTGTTTTGAACAGAAACTGTGGCTGATCGGAAAAGAAACGCAAGAAGACCTCATGGGAGAAGGAGAGGAAAAAAAGAGAAAGGGGAAAGATAAAAAAAAAGATGTGTTTTGATAAGACTGTCTTCTACTGGCTGGAGAGAGCTCACAGTAAAAATACAGTGGGATTAAAAATGGATGCTGAATTAGCTGTTAATGGGGGCGTGTCACTGGAAAAAAAAATTGCAAAACTTCTTTAATGCATCTTCGAGACAAGTCTCAGGACTTCATTTTCAAAAAGCAAAGTTTGAGTGGCGGTATACACATTCTTATGTGTCAAAAATTTATGGGGCAGTGCAGAGATGGAGAATTGAGTCAGACTCAAGTCGCACCTAAGTGGCATTCCCAGAGACTTCAGACTCGACTCAGACTTGCCCTCAAAACACTTCAGACTTGACTTGACTTGCAGTTTGAGACTCGCATCAGACTCGTGAATATTAAAAAAGGAAGTTGGGGCGGGTTGCTGGGTGGCGCCGCCCGGGCTCGCTCCTCCGGCGTCCCCGGTCGTCCCGGCCGGCCCTGTGCGCCCCCCCCCGCCCCGCACACGCACATAGGCCACAGGCCCAAAAAACCATTAAAAAAAAAAAAAAAAAAAGGAAAAGTTTTTTCCCCCTCATGATCTCTCTGTCAGATCTTCTGTCTGTGTGTTACTGCTGTCATTCCCCAAGACTACACTGACGTAACGTCACACAGACGCGCCCACACGTGCACTCAATCAAAACAACGGGAGCACCAGCGAACAGTGTGAAGCTGCACATCAGTGCATCGCTGTGTCATAACCTGCTGTTTTACATACACAATCCTTCTTAAATTATCTTCATTTTTAATCCTAGTTGGGTGGGACGAAAATTTAATGAGCTCATTTTAACCTCTTTTTATCCCCAACTTTTGTTTGTCGCAAGAATACGTACGAGAGTTAGACCTGTCTGTAAGCGCGTTCACGAGGCAAACATCGAAGCCAAAACAAAGTTTTATCAGGACAGAGCAGGTGAAGGAAATGATGTCCCAACAGAGAAAAACGTGATTAAAATGGAACGGTGCGGTTGATAGAGGATCCGGAGTAAAAGGGCTGGACTCTGATGAATATAAGGAGCGGACGTCTGACGTGAAGTTAACCAAACATTGTTAGCTTCTGTAGCTACATTAGCAGCTTGTCCGTTCGTCAACCACCGTTTACTGGTCTCTGACACAAAAGATAATAAGTTACACAGCAGCAACACTTACCGACTGCACATCCTCACTGATAAATATAATCCACTAGTGCCTGGTCGTGCTGTCCCTCCTGTTAAAGCACGGAAAACTGCTGAATTTCTGCCGAGGCAACTCAGCACGGCAATCTGCCCCTCCTCCTCCTCCTTATCGCCGGCGTCCTTTCTGACAAAGCTGGTCTACTCCGTGGCAGGTAATCAGCTGCCTTCAGTGTGCTAAAGACGCTAGCTTAGCAGCTCGTTCGCAGCCTCTCTAGTTCACGTCATAACAGCTGATCATAACGACTCCACGGCAGGTAATCAGCTGCTTTTAGGTGGCGCTAAAGAGGCTAGCTTAGCAGCTAGCAGCCTCTCTAGTTCACGTCATTCGGAGAAAGAAATCCAAGCCGCATACTGTGGAGAGCGCGTGCTTGTGGCCGATTCTGGTGAGAAGAGAGAGCCCGCACTCAAAGACGAAGTTACTTTCACTTTCCGGAGTTTCTGGCACGTTATAACTGAGGTCCTGTTCCAATACACATGTTTTAACGTGAAAAAGTGGGATTTCCGGGTGATGACTCCTTTAACAACTTAATAAAAGAGACAAATACATATTTGAGCATCAGGCTGCAAAGTCTGTGGTCTAAAACTCCGGGACGCTGGATTCCCCACATCCACCTTCATCCACCTTAAAACACACCTAGACGGGTTAGTCCCTGTGTGAAAGCTTAATGTTAGCAGCTAGCCTGTTAAAGCTGGATTAGGAACGAGCTTAGCACCGTAGCTGTGTTGTACTAAAGTCACGTTAACTTCATCAAATTGGCTCTACTGAATGTATGCAGAAGACGAATGAGAAGTTTACTGAACACTGTTTCCATTAATTGTGACGTTGCCGTGACAACGTTAAACTGGGGCCAACCTGGAATCAGACCCTGCTGTAAACAACACAGTTTTACTGCTCTGTTTATTAGAGAAGTCCAGCTGTCGTTGGTTTAGGAGTATCAGAAATATTTATTGAAACTGGATCTAAAAGAGTACTGAATCTAGATTAAGATGTTGAGGCTTTTTCAGTTTTAAAATCAACAATATTTTCTGCACTCAGCTCACACAGTTATATTAAGCATTAAAAAGAGTTTAGCTCTAGTGCAGGATCACCAGCTGTGGACACTGTCCTGCAGGTTTGGACATGTTAACCTGTTGCAATACACCTGAGTCAAATTATGAATGGGTCATTATGAGGCTTGTGAAGAATTTGACTACAAGCTGTTATGTGTGTTACAGCAGAAGACATTTATAACCTGCAGGCCAGCTGCAGAAAGGTGCAGTATATTGGTCTCTTCTCCACATTCAGACAAAAAAAAAAAAAAAAGTTATGAACTGCAGGATTAGTTTTGAAAAATTATCTGTTGGTCCAGATGGATTTTTGTACACGTTAAAAACTCTTAGATAAGTTAGAGCATATTTACTACAGTAGTCTGAATAAATTTCCATGTTGATCTACAGGTTTTCTTACTTTGGTCCAGCAAAGACATCTTCCAGAGGAGAGGGACAGAGTATTTGTCATTTAAAGCTACAGGTTACAGGCAGATGGGAGGTAAAGGGTGAGTACAGATTTTTAATTCCTTGGATATCATAATGGAGTCCTTCAAGCTGACCAGACCACAGGCATTGCATGTCAGATTACTCATTACAACTTAAAGTGACTTGAGACTTGACTCGGACTTGAGGTCAAAGACTTAACATCTCTGGGGCAGTGTACACAAATTCATACAAAACTGATTTTTATAGATCCAAAAGTGCATTTGAAACATGGCAAATGCAACATTTTGCATTTACTACTTTGTTAGTACAGGAATTCCCAGGCAAACATGAAGTCTATGTTTCAGTGTGGGACTTGGTAATAGTACAAACAGTTTTAGTCTGGATGGAAAGAGCATCACCATTTATATATATATATATATATATATATATATATATATATATATATATATATATAAATGCATGTGCAGTGTTGTCATGATTTCTGGCAGCTGTTTAATAATATCTCACCCAATTAATGACTAATATAAGATCTGGGCTATCAAGTATGTTGCATGATAAAGAGCTAACAACTGATGCATACCGCAGTAACATGTCTAATATCCAGTCGAAGGCCTTCACTATGGCCCTGCTTCTATTAGTAATTAAAAGCTTAAGCATAAATTATGATAGTTTCAGTGTTTATAATAATGTGAATTAAATCAGCATTCATATTAAGTTGAAAAATGATTTCATTTATTTAATTTGATCAGAAGACATTTATACGAATAAATAAATACAATATTAAATCTTTCAAATACCATAGGGTGTGAATACAATAGGATCAAAAGAGCAAGAGCAAGATAAAATTAACTCTCACACCAAAAAATCAGCTGCTCTAAAGAGCTGGGTGAGTGCGTTTTAAGAGGTCAGCTGTCTGGAAATATTTTTATGTATAAAAGTCCAACTGAACAACTTCATATAATGTCTGCAATCTGAGCATCTTGCAAGTGAAGAAGTGAATAGCTTTGCTCAAGACGACCATCTTGATTAGACAGAGATTAAAGATCAGGGTGAAAGAGTTGACTTGGATAAAGGTTTAACTGAAGCATTACACTGGAGGAAATAAAGAGAAGGAAGGAGACAATGATAAAGCAAAGAACATTACAGAGGGTGACTGAATTCATCACTCTGGATGATTAGCCTGTTGGAGCCCATGTCAGTGCGGGCATGGAGAATCAGCATTTGCCATTGTCTCACAGAGCTTTGGATCACTTAACCGTATACCAGGCATATGCATGACATTGCTTTTAAAAATGACAAAACAACTTTAAAGTAGCCTACATCTGTCCAGTTTGGTGTGTAGCAGAGGGAGACAAGTTTCAGACTGACTGATTGGCTGAAATATAGAATTTAATAACTTGGCCTATATTCAGGGGATACCTTGTACCTTTTGGGCCACCGAACCTGCAAGTTCCCACAGGCCACACAACTGTCACAAAATTAAGCAGTCTATCCGTGTTTTGGAATTATGTTTGAAGACCACTTTGATCAGTCGATTTGAAGTCATCAATCCATAAAGTAAAGTGCTCCAGGTCATATAATCCAATGAGAGATGGATCCACTCCTGCAAAGTTACAACATCAGGTTTTTGAGGCTGGCAGCCCCCTCAGAGAGTGAGCATGCAAGTGCTGTATACTGACCCCAGAAATAATCTATTACTTATGTTAATAATAATGTTACTACATTCTAATATTTGGGTCAAAAGCTATACAGTATCCCTTTCAGGACAAAGTTTTGCTCAGGATATCCTTAATGCAAACCACATTATTTTCAGAGTTGTCATACTTTTCACATGTCTCTGTATTTCTTGGCCAACGATCGAAAAAATCTTTTGACCCCAGTTTTCCTTAGTGGGAAATTAAAACAACAGAATCATGAATCAATGTTTTAAGTTTCTCAGAAGTTCGTGTCATTTTTGTTTTAACAACTGATGCTATTGATCCATCTGTGGAGGAACCATATGAGGTTATTGCCAAACACAAACTCATGATTTTACTGAATATATCTTGTACAGTTGGCAGTTTCTGCATTCTCCTTAATATGAAGTACATTATATCTCAAGCAACATCCTGAGATACCTGGATGGTTAAAAAAACAAATAAAAACCAAACAAAAAACATGAGGCCATTCTGTACTCTTAGGCTCAAAGCATTTAAGAATCAAGGCAGAGATTTGTTAAATGCACTAGATTTTTCAAATTAAAAACAGAAGCATGCCGTTCTGCATTTTTGAATAGATAAATAAGAATTCAAATTTGTAGAGCTGCAACAACCATGGTATAAAAGTAAAAGTGAAACTTGTATTAGCCACAAATCCTCTCCAGTTGATCAGTCATCTCCATCTGTTCTCATTATACGTAACTGTTGGGTGGCATCTATGTATTTTTGGTGTAACATTAATAGCAGGGTTGTTAAGGATGAGGAAAAAGTGGAGTGAAGAAAAGAAGAATGCTGTGAAAATTACCTCTCTGTGGTGTGGAGTGATGGATGGCCATGCCTGCAGCCCTACCGCTTTTAAAGCTCTGCTTTGGAAAATTGGCGATTGCATGAACACGTGCATACATGACCATGTTACTTTGACTTGCATTTGCTTCCTGGAGATTTGTTCTAACCTTGGGCTTCACGGCTGTTTGCCCAAACGTAACTGTGACTTAAACCTAACATTAAAACCCATTTTCAAGTTAGAGTTTAATAATTTACAAGCAAGGGTGTAAGTTGATAATGACATTGGAGAAATTATTTTTCTTTCATTTTTTTGCACTTATGATATGTTTATTCACAATATCATGTGATTTCTCATGTACAGTAAACACATTATAATCCAGAATGTACAAGGATTATAGAAATGATTTTTGTAATGCTTGGATTTTCAGACATCTGTACCAGCGCATCATCCTTAAAGTTTAATTTAAAAAAAAAAGGAACTATGTGATCATTTTGACCCGCTCTGATGGTGTAAAATTTGTAAAATTGAAGGGAATGTTAATTTTTACACCATTATTCTTCTTATTTGAATTGATAAATCATGGCTGTGTTCAAATTATTATGGTCTGTGACATTTTAATTGATAAAGTAAACCCATTCACAGCTTTGAGTACTGAAGCTTGCTTCCTGTGACCCTGGCTTTCTCCTTGCTTCTGCATGTCCTCCTCTTCTTGAACTGCCCGGCAGCTTTGATTTCTTCACCTGACATAAGCCCTAGTTTCCACTAGCAGGTCCAGATTGGGACGGATGGTTAGGTGAGGTATTGTTTGGTAAATCCTAATCTCTGTAGATTTTTTTTTTACAGTTTACCATACCTTTATGCCAGTGTAGGTGGCAAATTGGCTGGATAGGGATAGCTGCATCAGCTCCGTAATGGCATGATGTCATACATGTAGCCGCGCGACACCTGCCTTGAACAATGATGAAGAACAATGGTTGACATCCAGTTTGTATTATTTCTTCTCTTCATGTGGCTTTGAATAACAAAAAAAAAGAAAATATATTTAATCATGGCGCTGTTGCCACTTTTTTCTTGGTGCCGAGTTGCACTGAAAGTGATGGCTCTGTCAACCAATTAGTGGATTGAGTGTCAAACTCTACCTTTTTGTTTCAGATTGGTGAGAACAGAAGAGTCCCAAAAAAGTAGGAAGGGTTGGGTAAGATATTAAGGTACCTTTTCCATTTTTTTTGCCTGTGGAAACACACAAAAACATCACGACGTGGAAGTCCTGGTAGAAACTGGACTGTAATAATCAATTGGCGCCTGCTCAGTAAACAAGTTTTTTGTTTAGTGACTATCATCATCATTATTAATGACTCAATAGCAGTTGAGAAAATAAGTCTTTTGTGAGATAAACATTTTTGTTGACTCACTCTAAAATGACTCCCGATGTCCATCTTTTTCTTTCTTGGCTCCTCAAATTCTGACTAATACTGTAAAACAACCACCATCATCACTGGTCTCTGGCCTTTGAACAGAGAAAGAAACAGCAGAGACAGACAATCATGGCAGCAAGACAAAAAAGAAAAAGCAAATCATATCAGTAGAGATTGTTTATAAAACAAGACTTATTGCAGTAATACATTGTTGTTGACAATACATGGACAACTGATTTTCCGGCTGTTTAATAGGGACAAGTCAGGACTTGCTGGACATGATAGGCACTCGTCCTACAGTATCTAAAACTTTTAAGTATTCAAATGTCTTCTGATTTGTTTGCTTCTTTTGTTCACTTCCCCTGAACACAGCTTGTCTTACATTGTACCTGCACTTATGTTTTTTGACTCATTGTCAGAAAGCCATAAGTAGAAAGTCTGCAAAATCTGTTGAAGAACATGTGCCCTTATCCAATGTCCCACTTGGGTTACTTTTGGAGCAGGAAGCTCGTGTTATTTATATCTACATCCTCATGTCATAATAGACAATAAATCCATATTTTTTAAGGAGCTTTGCATCCCCAGGGACCACATTTCTCCTTTTGTTTGCTGTTAGGTCGAATTTAAGCCTCCATAGATTTGCATGTCAACACAGGCATTCTGGGCACAAGAATTCATCCTGAGAACATTAACCTTCAACCTGGTACACTGCTCATCTGAGAAAAGAGAACAAAAAAAAAAAAAAAAAGAAGTTCCTTCTCTCTTCTTTCCAACTGAGGAACTTCAGCTGTGCCGCAGGAAAATCCTTAAGTCTACACAACAGATGGCAGCGATTGCCTTTTCACAGTTCCCACCTAAACCAAGAGCTAACAAATATTTGCATGTGTGGGGGTCTGTTTACATGTGGGTGAGATATGAGGATGGAGGGCATGGAAAAGGTGGTATCGCATCCACAAGGGACTGTAACAAGACGTTGTGGGATACAAAGCGGGGCCCTCCCTCCAGTCTGTCTGTCTAGCGCGCCACATGCCTTGTCCAAACGTCCATCTGCCCAAAAGCCCATTCCCATCCAGAACCATGGTTTTAACAATGGTGTGCTTTGTTTTAAGCCAGCTTCTTAAGACAATTACAACCTCCCTCGTGGATGATTAGCAGGGTGAAGTGTTTGTTTGTGGCTCTAACTTAAATTAGAAAAAGTTAGATAATAATAATAAAATCCTAGAGTGGTTTTGGGCCACTTAATGCAATGGCTGACCCACCAAGCCCATCTACGGCTATGAGTAGCTGTATGCAGTAAGTCACTATAAGATGTGAAAAATGCAGCACAATATTAGTGCAATAAGTATTAATGGTCAGTCACAACCACCCAAGAAAATGTCTTATTTTTCCACCTCATTATGATTCATATAATACAGTTTTCCTGCAGAACTTAGACTTAAGATCATCACATTAGATGCAGTTTTCTCCGTTTTCACCGATTTAAAAAAGTTGAATGTCCAGTGTAGTCCGACTCAATTTCAGATATCAACCAATATCGATCTATGCAGACAGCTGTTAGGTTGAATATCATAAATATCAAATATCATATGATAAAAACAATACCAAAATTTTCCAATATCACATTTTAATGCTGATAATATTGAATATCTTAAATATATTGCACAGTCGCTCACCAACCCGTACTTTGATAATTAGGTTGTGAGAGGTCAGACAAGTTTTCTGTGTAATCATTTCAAGTTCAGCATCAGCTGAAATGCACTCTTCCTATCAGCTGATGATGGTGGTGGGCAGATGCCTCCAGAGGCTTGTTTGCACCAGACAGATGACCTTGATACTGTAAGCACACAGAAATTCTCCAGGCAATCGAAGCTGTCACACTTCATAAAAGAGTTGTTGGGGAGAAAGTTCGTAGACGGCTGCAGCAGTAGCAGCTATATTGACTTCTGCTATTTAAATATTGAACAGTGTATAAATATCCCTCAAACTTTCTTCACTGACAAAATCAAATATGATAGACTGCAGACTGTGTCTCTCAAATTAATACTTTCATTGTGGTGGGAAAAAAAAAAACTGAATACTGTGTGGGTGGACCAAACATTTGCATATTCGACCTGTTTTAACACATAAACTTTTGATATTTCTCTATAAACTCAATTGGTAAAATCAACAAATGTTTGAACGGTGAACGGCTATAATTATTGTATCAGTTTGTTTTTTTTAACTGGACATAATGTTGCTTTTCAATGCACAAATGCAGTATTTCAGTTAATTTCACATGCAATGCAGGGAAAAGATGCAAATAAGGTGCATATTTAAAACAGCAAATAGAAAAAACAAACAGACAATGACTTTGTGGATAACATACAGTACTAGAAGCAAAACTCCATTTGTGTTAATTAATATTTTCAACATTACTGTTAATCTTTAGATTTTTTTTTCAATTTCACAATAGTTCATATAAATAATGTCATTGATATGTTTAGTTTATGCATTTTCTTTTATCCCTAAGCAGAAATATATCCCATATCACCCATTATATTGTGCTTGTTTTGAAATTATAGCAATATGCATTTTAAGTTCTTATATATTTTATTTTATTTATTGGGTATATTTGTCAGGAGCAATGTGCAAAAACACTCTACACAGGGTAAAGATGCTTTGTACCATGTTATAGCATATTTGCTCATTTCCATCTGTAGTCCCCGTGGCAGAAAGGAAGAAAATGACTAATTTAACACGCTTAAAATAAAAAAATGAAAAAGAAAAAAATGAAAAGAAAAAAGAAGGGAATAGGAGAAACACATTTAAAAGTAAGTAAGGAGAAAACAATTCATGGGAAGAATTAGTGCTGAATTTAGCTCACTTCTCACAGTGATAAGATGTTCTACAGTATAAACATGTTCATGTTAATCTCCTAATGACACATCACCATGACAACCTGAAAAATGGCATGTTACTAATTCATCATGGTTTTATGCATACTGTAGTTGAACCAACTTGACCATTCATCCATCAACCTTCCAGTATAGCACAATATTCATCAGTGATAACACTGTTTGAAAATGAATCCTCGTGTATTTCTTGATCAAATGCAAACTTTTTGCTCTGAGCATTGGCTAAAGCTGGCCAAAAACATGCACAACTGCAAACCTCTAGAGCATGGGCTATTCAATCCAGTCCCACCAGGGCCGCAGTCCTGCAGGTTTTCCATGTTTCATTGCTCTAACGCACCTGAATCAAATTAAATGGATCCATCAACCTATGAAGTTCCGCACAGTGACTTATAATGTGTAATCAGTGACACACTCTTCAGCATTACACAGAAAGCTATTCCAATTATTAGGCTGAACTACTAGAAAGAAAAATTATTGCAGCTGCACCTCATGTAGACCTCTGCTGTGTATTCTCCTCTGCTCACGTAATGAGCACAATGTTGAGTAGCTATGACTCTTCAGAGCAAGGATAAAGATCTACCCTTTGATCCATCACGATTTTTGGTCTTTCAAGCACAAATGTTGCAGTTTCATGTTTGTTAATGAAGCTTAGCCATGTTCTGGATTGCATCTTCCAGCAACACAGCTGCCAGCACTGACACAGGAACTGACAAGCTCAGAGGCTCACACTTCCAGTGCTTTTGAAAATTCTGAGCCAGTTTCCAAGAGGTAAAAGTTCTCTATTTCCATCCTATATACAATACCGTATATCGATCTCCTGCTCCTGTTTTCTCACTTCTTCGTATTGCCAAGTGACCCCATACAAGGCCTCTTCATTTTCCAGTTTAAGCAAACTTTGTTTTTTATTTTCCTTTTCCAACTGCAGAAGACTTTTCTGCATTGCTCTCAGAGAAGTGCATACCTTCCTCTGTGCTTAAAAATTACCCAAAAGTCTTCAGTTTGCAGGCATTGAGAGCTACCCAGATGGATATGTGTGTGAGGGTAAAAAAAAAAAAAAAAAAAGCAGGTATTAGAGGACATATTTCCTCTGCGTCTTGTGGACTGCTTTGGTTACTGGCAGCCTTGAAACTTGGAAATGGATGATAGTGTGAGGCTTTAAACTAGAGTTCATTTCATGAGAAGCACAGTGAACTGTATGGTTTAACTATGTGTGTGTCAAACCATTGTAATCTTTCTATATTTACATCCATCATTCTTGTCTGTTCACTGAGAGCTTACCTTAGCAACAGCTGTTCTTGGATGAGCTTGGTGTTGCTCTGGCCTCTGCCCGTTCCTTCTCCTCAGCCCACTCAGGCCTCACCTCTGCTTGCTGCCAACTGAACGGGCCTGTGCCTCCGGTGGAGTGAGAGAGATAAAGACTGAGGGCAAAAACAGCAGAAGGCAAAGAACATCGGGGAGAAATAAGTTTTTATTCAGTGGGAGGCTACCTTTTAAACTTTCTATCCAAGTAAAAGTTACTGGGTACAGCTGAAGCACTTTACCCAACTCTGTCATGCGAAGTGTGGGCAAACTTTTGACGCGTCACAAAAAAATCAGTTTTCTTTATCTGGATAAAAACAGCAAATACCACATCCTTGGAAAAAAAAAAGAATCTGTCTACTAAAAAAAAGAGACGCCTTTCAATGCTGATTATAATTAAGGACTTACTTCTTTGTGGTGTCAGCCGCTGTTGTTTCTCATTTCATGCAGCCTGAAAAGAAAAACAAAGATATACGCTGGGTGACATTCTACTGTACCAACTAATGACCTTATCATCACAAGTGACATGCAGCAAAGGTCTCAGAGCAGAAATGATGCTGTTCAGTGGGAGAAAAATCTAACATGCTGCAACACAGCCTCGGGAGGACACCATTAATACTGGCAGAAATGTTAATCAGATATGACAGAAATCTATACTTCACTAATTCAAACCACATGGTTAAAATGAGTCTTCAGGAGTAGGCAATATTCATTTTCATAAAAGGCAATAAATCTATTGATCTCATGTCCCATGTTGAGCAACAAATTTATGTGGTTTATTATAGTGAGGCCTGTATTCATTAGAAAGGCCTACAAGACAATAAGGTAATTCAAAAGTGTATAATTTGTAGAAATACTACATTGCAATATACGGCATATATATATATATATATATATATATATATATATATATATATATATATTCATATATGTATATACTGAACAAAAATATAAACACCTCGTGTCAAATATAAGAGTTTTATTTGGGTTATGCAATTTATAGAGAATTTCAAAATGTATTTTTAGTAATTACTAATCTTCATATCGGTGTTGATGACATTGTGGTACGGCCATTTTTAATGGATTAAAACTCCTTTGAACATGATGGGTCAAGTTGAGAAATTTGATGGTTCAATATCTTGTGTGTCCGCCAGCTGCGTCTCTGGCTGTACGGATAGTCTGAGGTGTGATGCGTTTGTTGTGCAGACCAATGGCCTGATCAGCTGTGCGTGTCGTTGGTCTCAGCCGATCCCACAGATGGACGAGCCGGATGTGGAGATCTTGTGCTGGAATGGTCACACGTGGCTGACAAGGATTAGGTTGATTTGCAGCAGCGTCAGTCTGTCGGAAACAAACTCTCAAATGGCCTATCGTCCGATAATGGACATTGACCTGCACAGCTACTGCTCTGGTGGACATCCCTGCATCCAACATGCCAATGGCACGTTCCCGCAGAACGTGCGACATCTGAGGGATTATGACTTGTGACGAAATTTGACATTTTGGGGTTGCCATTTTTTGGCAAAGGACTGTCCTGCTGTTGCTCATTTTGTCTGATCACCCACTGGACAAACCCCACCCATGCACTGAGTAAAAAAAAAAAAAAAAGAAATCACCATGTAAATGCTCACTGGCAGCGAGTTGGATTAAAAACTATACACAAGTTAAGAGAAATATCACTTCTGTACAAAAAAATGTCAGTAAATGCTCATTTATAGTTGTTAATTCCACATGGCAACAAGATTTTACATGAGGTGTGGCACACCTAAAATAGGGTCACCACATTTGAGATTTTATTTGTGATTGTTTGGTGATTTACTTAAACTCCAGTAATTTTTCCCTGTAAAAGTGAGGGGCGGAACTTTTGTTTCTCTCTCGTTGCGCTGGGAGCGGTAAAGGGGTGGGCGCTTCCGCTGTTTCATCAGACGTGATCTGGGAGAGAAACGATCCGCATCCTGTCCTCACTTCTCCTCTTTCACCTGCTTTAAACAGGTTGGTAAATCACCAGAAATGCTTGTACTTAGCTAAACATTATTTTGTGAGTTTTTCTGTGTGTAGTTGACATTGTTTTCATCAATTTAAAATGACGAAAAGTAACTTTTAGAAGTACGTTTTCCCGAGCGGCCGCCATTTTGTGCGCCACGAGTCACACAGTCAAGACAGTTGTTAGGTGTATTTTGGAGACTCCTGTGCACATGCTGTAGCTTTTGATAACAAGAATTTAAATGCACTTACAGAGAAACAAGCATTTTATTTGTATTTTGCACTAGTTTGTGTCAACTTTGTTTAATTCTGAATTTTATTGTGTTTTATGGGAAAGTGTTTAAAGTTAACATAAGCACATCTCATGCTGCATATTTCAGTGCCTGTACATTTTACAGTAGCTTAATTTGGTATTAGTTTGGCTTATACCAAGAGATAAAATGCGCAATTCTTGTGAAGTTAACACTTCATTTAAGTGCTCTGAACCAGTATTAGGCTGAGATTTATAAAAATTAGTGACTCTATGCACAGACTGTTAATGTAAATACATGATTATTCAGATGTGTTCATCTCAGGAAAATAAGTGACCAAGAAGATTTTGTGACATGAATGTAAAACTGAAGATGGTTTAATGGACTTTGAGAACTGGATTAAGGAACTGATTAAGCAGAGTTTAAACAAACTGAAGTTAAAAAAATGCAGTACTGTTTGTGACAATGTTGTTAATAAATGAGACGTGATCTGGGAGAGAAACGATCCGCATCCTGTCCTCACTTCTCCTCTTTCACCTGCTTTAAACAGGTAACATATTTGTTAATGTGGTCATCAACCCCTTGAGACCCGTAACAGAGGCATTTAGATTTTTGCTCAGTGTTTATATATATATATATGTCTGATAAACAAAATTTAAGTTGCACCAAGTGAAAACAACTAGAAAAAGTTTTGTTGTATCTGTTTGTGGGGTCAAGCTGTGGAACAGGCTGGGGGAGAAACACAGGCAATGTCCTACCATCCATATATTTTAAATCAACATATAAAAACATTATGCTTCAACAGTACAAAAATATTAATAATCATGTTTAATATGATTACTATTATTGATATTATTATCATCAGTAGTAGTAGTATTAGTTTAAGTTCAGTATTAGAGTCGATGTTGTACTATGCTATTATTATGACTGTAAACAGTAATTCCAGTGTTGTAATTATGGTGAGTTTGCGAGTTATAGAAACTTGATAGTTTTATTATCTATATCTGTAGCATTACTATATCATTATTACATTATTATTGTTCTAATTATTATTACAACATATAAATATATGAAGATAAAATATTCCTTTGGAATTGATATTCTTTCTGCAAAGGTGCGCCCTGTGAGGGGCTGCGTGACCACAGTCTGCCTGATCCTGTCTTGTAATGTTCTTGTGTTTGTGTGTCTTGGACGGGTTGTACTGAAACATGAATTTCCCCTCGGGGATCAATAAAGTATCTTTATCTTATCTTTATATCGGTCGAACAATGTTATGATAACTAATTTATAATAGGACCATGTGATGATTTATGAAAGTGGCATAATGAATGGAAGTTGCTGTATGTTCCTGGGGTGGGATTAGATAAGCTCATGCTTCTACCCACTCCTTTTAAACTTGTGGATTGTGTTTTTTGCTTTTATTGTTGTTGTTTTTGTTTGTTTGTTTTCAGTTTGTTTGTTCAATTTGTTTCCTGTTTGTTTTATTTTGCCATAAAGTTCAAATAAACTTTGTCAATCAAACAAACAAACAAACAAAAAAACCTCACAAATGACAAAAATAGTGATGTTTTAATACGGGAACCGATCGAGGAACATAAATATCCCGTATTGGTGTTTCGGTATTGGTATGCACACCACTACATTTTCCCACTGGTAAAATTCTTTTATGGAAGTGGATCCATCAACCAATGAAGTTAAAGGACTTTAAAACCAAGTCCTTTAACCATTGAATAGCTTCTTACCTGTGCCGACAGATGAAGCAGTCAAAAGGTAATTGTGAAATTATGGAAACAGTTGAAATTCTTATTCAGTGCCGTCATTTACTCAATCTGAGTTTGTTAAGATGCATGCTGTGTGCCTTTATGAAAGGGCCATTCACTTTGTGACAACTCTGCAAGACAGCTTTTTGACAGTTTCTCTGTAAAGGCTTTTACATTTGTTTCATCACCACTCAATTTGTTTGAAAATTGTTTTTTCTTCTTTTTTTGGTGCTCCCTCTGGCTTCAAACATCATACTCAGAAGATAAAGCCTGACTTGAGTAATTACAGTGATATTTCACTTGGGGTCAGCTTCTTCATTTTCAGTGCACTTATCTAGTACAACTTCATTTTCCATGAAGCTGCAACACAGTCTTAATTTTGTATTCAGCCACTTTCCACTGCACTCTATCAATAATTGAATGAGAAAACACATTATGTGAAAAGCAATCCACAAACCACAGGAAACCCGTCAACATGTTTTCTTCTTCTTCTTTTTTTTTTTTTTTTTTTTTTTTAAGTATGAATAACATTTTATCTTTGAAGTTCAGGAAAGAGATCAGATGACACAAGTAATTTCTCTTCTTAGGCACTCAGAATGAAAACCTTTCTCAAAATTGGCCCACCATATTAAAGCAGAGCACCAGCTTAAATAGAGAAAAACAGATATGAAAACCATTATTCGTCATTAAACTTGAAAGAAACTTGTACAGATCTCATCCTCTGCGAAAAAAAAAAAAAAGAGGCATGGATGAGGTTTTTTTGTAAAGTTTCAAATATTTGGACTGGAAAGAACTTTAATCTACCAATTTATACAGACAACTGTGAGGTTGTACTGTATCTCTCATAATTTGAGAAATACAAGGACATTACGCTCCGAGAGCAAAGATCCCAAAGTAGCCTTAACTCAGCCAGACAAGTTTGTTTGGACATCATCTGGATGAGTTACTGTCATATATCAGATACTAACAGGTATTAGCCAATATGTGGCTAGTCATGTTTCTGACAACTTGGTAATTTCACCACCAACTTAAAACCAGACGTATTATCAGCAGCTTCAAAGAAAGTCATGGTGCATTCCAGTTGTCTTGGAATTCAGAACGGACGCAAGTTGGTGATGTCATTACCAGATATTTGCCGTTCCAGTTGCATCAAACTGGGAAAAATAGATTTATCCAAAACATTCTATTTGTGAGCATCTACAATTAGTACAAGCTAGAAAAATAATGGACGTTATAACAATATTACTGGCAACGCCAATTTTAGTGTGTGCTTTTACTAAACATCACACATTCATGCAGCGTTTTAAAGAAAAAAAAAAGACCGCCTTGAGACTGTAAATGTCAATGACAACTTGGTGCTGTTTATACTAGAAACTTATGAACAGCAACTATCTTATCTTAGAGCTTAATAAACAACAATGGTAGTGGACACAGCCATCTTTAAATCTACAATCTTGGAGTCCTCTGCAAATGACGAGCTCAAAGCTCAGAAAAAAAGGAGTTCATGACACCACTTCTGCTGCATCATAATCACGTGACTAAAAGGAATTCTGGGATATGACGTTCTTCCAGAATAACAGTGACTTTTCTATATCCAGGAATGCTGCAAATGCAACAAGATCTTGTGAGATTTTGTTTGTAAAAACATTGGTCCAAAAAAATCCAATACCAACATTTTTCCGATATCACATTTTAATGCTCATATTGGCTGATAATAATCTCTATTTTCCACATCCTACCAGCATTAGAGTAAGATGTGGAAGGAGGGAATACCAGGAGGACACTGATCATTTCCGTGAAAGACACCACTGGTTGAGAGACGTGTCCATCAATACTCAGTCATCTTCCCACTCTTGATTTCTTGGTATTCATCTCTATCCTTACCCACAACATACAGTATGAGGGTTATGCATTAAAAGTATGTGGGTTAAAACTGCACATGACAACATGGATGGTTGACCATCGTAAACTGTGATTTTCATCATCACAGAATGCTGGCCAACAGCCAAGGGGCAGGTCATAATCTAAGTTTATAACCATTATTTATAAAGCTATTATGTCAGACTAGACTGGTCAAAGCTGTTGCTGTAAGCGCATAATACAAGACTATATTATGCAGAAATCCTGCAGCCATGAATGCAGTATTTGTCAGACTGATGGCATGAACAGAAGCTGTCAGAGTACAAGTTTTACCATTGGCCCTATGATTAACACCAGTCTTCGAGATGAAGGAAGTTAATATCAGAGCCTCAGACAGACAGTGATTGAATCAAAATTACACATACATTGTAGATTGGCGGTGCATTAGCTTGCAAATGAGGCTTTCAAAATTTCCTTTACAACATCGAAAAGTTGCGCTGAGTGGCAGCAATTCTGCCTTGACATCAATATTTTTCCTCCTCGAGTGGGTTTCTAATGGTCCTACTTAAATAAGACCTTGCGCTGCTTCATCATGTTGAGTGTTGCAGTGCTGACAGGAAAGGACATTTTCCACTGAAGTTGTCTATGTCTGCTATAAGTGCCGAAGTAAAGAGATATTTTACATGCCCACAAAGTAAAGCCACCAGGTTCGAGTTTTCCACCACAACTGTCTATTTGACTTAGTAACCAAGTGTCATCAAAATGTGGCACTTATTGTTATTCCAAAGCCTGAATAAGAGCTCCATTTGAGTCAGCCAGAGCGCTCATCCCCATCCGGTGAGAATTTATACAAGCAGTCCAAATCACTGACAGGATATCATCACTTTGCTGGAGGAAACAGCATTTTGACACTCAAGAGTGAGGACATGCTGTTGGTCTCAGGAGACACGTTTTCCTGGCGGTATGAGAATGCTGTTATAAAATGCATGCACACAAACACATAAATGAACATGGAAACTCAGCATTTGGGCAGACAGACAGGCTCAGAGACAAAAACACAAATCAACAGCAGGTAAGATTGCACAGTCCAGGCAGCACTTTCACACCTCGCTGTCATCCTCATGTCTGATTTGTCCCTCTTTCACATTGACAGCACCCAGTGGGAGAAGGATGGAAGCTGTTAATGTAGGTGTCCACCAATCTGGGAAGCACACGGGTAACAATGCACTGCCAGGTGGATTATAAAACAGTTTAGGGTAATGCAACATTTTAGCCTGCAAGAACTTATTTTCATATTAGATTTTAGTGACAGTAAAAAAAAGAAAAAAAAAATCAATAAATGACTTGATACTATAAACTGACAACAAATCTGTTGGAAACTCTTAAAATAAAATCTTGAATTCATATCAAACTATAGCATCACGTTAAAAAATAAGTGGTTTACATCTTTATCTTTATTATTGGTAAATCACTGACTTATCAAATTCAGTTATTCTAAAATTATTTTATCATAATTAAATGCAAGCTAACTAAAGCAAACAATACAATGTTAGGTTAATTGATCACTTCTTATTATCCCTAGGTATGAATGTGAGTGTGAATGGTTGTCTGTCTCTCTGTGTTGGCCCTGGGACAGACTGGCGACCTGTCCAGGGTGTTCCCCGCCTCTCGCCTGATAATAGCTGGGATTGGCTCCATCAACCCCCGCGACCCTGAACTGGATAAGCAGTGCAGAAAATGACTGACTGACTGACTAAAGCAAACACACAACTACAGTAAAGCTAACGGAGACCTCAAGTGTCTGCACCACCCACATGTTGCAGTGGAAAAACCAACAAGCAGGGCTCTAAAGTGCAACCAGAAACTTGCTGAGTGCGACTAACTTTTTCTCTTAGTTGCACCGGTGCACCCAACATTTCTCAGCTGTAGGTAAAGGACTTTTTAAAATGTCTCCAAATATGTCTGTGTTCATCCCCTCCTTACCGGAGCTCTGTGAAGAATAACATTGTGATGAAAGCCCAGAGTAAGGGTGGGTCTTCATCTCTGATTGGCTCTGACTAACACCCTGAAGACAATAAACACCATGTTGTGCGTTGGTAAATAAAGATCAACGGGTACATGAGACATCTGGTGCGCTGAAGAACATCATAGATGAAAAACCACAGAAACTGGAATTAATTGTAAAAATATGGAATATGTTGGAATTCGCCCGTATGTGGTTGTCATCTACTATCTTCAGTAATTTAAGAGATTTTCAGTGTGTCTGAGCAAAATGAAGCAGAAAAGGTTGAGAGTTGATGCATTTTGACTGTTGCAGACTCCGTCTGTGTGACATCACCTACACTGACCAAGATCAGAATCCTGCCTGGGTCCAGTTTTACCAACCTGTACCCATCTCAACCCATTAGGATGATTACCAAACCCAAATTATTAAAAAGAAGAAGAAGAAGAAGAAAAAGAAGAAATCCAACGCTATGGAGCTCTTGAAAATCTGAAAAAGCTTCATAAATTCCCGTTGAAGCATCAAAGTGAGAATTACAGACCAGAAAACCAGAACAGACATGAGTTGCACCTCGAGGCGGTCCTGGAAAAGATCTGTAGAAAATGAATATTCTGTTTTTACCACACTACTTATATGAGAGGCCGCTGTTTATTTACATAAAACAATTTGCTTAAGCCTATGAGACATTTAAAGTTTAAAATGTATAGTTTCATTAAGTTAGTAAAGTTAAACTTTTTTGAATGCTTTGTTTTTACTTGAAAAGATGAAAAGTGCCATGACATTAAATTTACTTTTTGGGGATTTGGGTGTATAATATGATTGGTGCACTGATGAGGCATGTGAATGTAGAGTGAGTATCAAAGTTCCTGCATGGTCTGTAGCTTGTTCTCTGCTAGAAACGGTTGAATAGACAGCAGCTTATCATTCTACGTAATTCATTTGCTCCAATTAGAGCACAGATCTGCGTCACTTACTAGCAAACCCATATGAACCAGACATGAACAAGCGGGTGTTTTAAATGTGCACATGTTGGATTCAGCAAAAAAAACCGCAAGGAAACATTACCGGAGGAAGAGAGGAAAAGAAAGAGAGGAAGGGACAGAACAAGAGTCAAGATAAGACTGTCTTTTACTGGCTGGAGGGAGCTCACAGTACAGGTACAATGCAAGATGGATGCTAGATTAGTCGTCAATAGGGGGCGTGTCACTGAGAAAAGTGCTAAAAGTTCCGTTGTTGGTCTTTAAAGTTATACCGGGTAACTCTTGGCCACTAGAAGCGCTAAACCTGCAACGGCGTCAATGTCTCACAGCCTCACGGCAATGACGCAAATTTAAATCTCCTCTCCCGTGTTTGGATATTGAAATAAACGAGTCTATCAAGATTCAAGAATTTTCTAAAGGATTTTTCACCATTGGAGGATAAACCCCTGGCAGAGGTATGCGCCTCTGTTTCTAATTATATATGTTTACATAGCTGAAACATCACACACACAAACACACAATGCAAAGATAAATGAGCAATCAAAACCGGCCACAAAACCAAGTTGTAGTTTTGTGCACTGAATGAAGTCGTTACTTTGGCAAAACGCACGTTTGTTATGAGAACGTCTGGATTAGCTCAGCTTACGGGACATTACAGTGGCTCTGCTTCCTTCTGAACAGCGTATGGCACTTTCATCCATGGCCCGCCTCTCCAAAGTTACAATGTCTGGTTTCTGAAGAGGGCAGCCCGCTCAGAGTGCTGACATGTCGCGTCAGTCACTGTATATTAGCCCGAAAAATCATCTAATACTGCTCATTTTAGGCTTAATGTCAGAGTCAAAAGTTACACGGTATAACTTTAAGAGGATCTCACCAAAGATGGATCGCTAAGGTATGACCGTTCCCCAGATGCCTTCTTAGTGGCGTTCTTCAGGTCATTCTTAGGAACGCTCTCTAAGATGTTCAAAAGAAAAATGAATAAATAAAAGCTGTACCTCTCTGAGATCCTCTGCTTCTGTAAACCTTCTCTGTCTCTTAGGCTGGCTGACCAGTTCCTCCTCCAGGACCAGTTTGAAGCTCAGAGGGGACCGGGCCTTTGCAGTCGCAGCACCTAAACTGTGGAATGAGTTGCCTCTGTACATCAGACAGGCCTCCTCTACATTGTTTTTTTGTTCCATGAATTTGAACTCATTTGTTTACTTTAACCTTTGGCCCAACATGACATGTTGACATTTTGATCTGTTTTTAGCTTTTAGTGTTATGTTCTATGTCATTTTATTTTATTGGTTTTATCATGTTGTTTTTATCTTAACGTTATGTGTTACACTGTGGCACTTCGGTCAACTCTGTTGTTTTAGAAGTTGCTCTTGCTATTTACTTAGGCTAGCATTAGCTTTAGAATCTGATGTTTCATTAACGTATTACCCCTGAACATCATATCATAAGGTTTCTTGTATTTAAAGGATCTAGGGGCAGGATTAAGAAATGAGACTCGTGAGTGACGCGACTGGCCCTGCGGGTAACTGCAGCCACCAGCCAAGCCAGCACGGGAGCACTCACAAACGAATGCTATAACATTGTTTACTACGCTAATAAAGTCTTCGTAGTGCAACTTTTTAGTGGTTTTTCAGTAGATCTGGGTCGTTTGCCAACCGCAGAAGAATTCATAACTATCCCTTACAGTGTTTGAATCCACCACAACCATCTTCCTCTTGTATCAAAACTGTCAGGGACACGGATGCAGCGTCAGTTGATGTCACATCCACAGGGCAGTGCAGGAAATTTGGCCACTGAATTGCAGCGTATTATGCAGCGCACAGCCTGTAAGGCAACGGAAAGAGACGTGGGTGGGCTCGTTCTTTTTGGTTTTTAGCGCTTCATCCCCCATTAGCATTAAAAACACTGGACATGCATGTTTATTCTTTCACAAATCCTGCCTCTAGTTCCTTTAAATTGCTGTTTACAGAGATAAAAGTATCTCCTTAAACAGTACCAGTTATATTTCCTTTATGCCAACTCATTAAAAGGTAAAAAATTGGAATGACAGCTTTGCATCAAAAGTTAAACATCAAGCCGTGGCACTTTTTTTCAGACATATGTACGGGCACGTGGATACACAACTTGATTACAGGCAAATTGGAGAATGACTTAAGTAAAAAGCTACTTTTTTCTTGAATTTTCTGTATACTTTGTTGTAATTGTTCATTAAAGTTTGCATTTTACACTTCTGATATTGATCTCTACAAAGCTTTTTATTCGTTCTCACATCCAGCAGTGAATGATTTTGAGTACGTGGATATCCCGAGCATGTGTTCACAATTTCAAGTGCACTTGCACATTTGCACTACGTGTTTGCATCTGTATGGATGTTTGGCAGGAATCAGCAGTTAAGCATTTAACACCTGTGTGTCGGCGCCACCTCAAAGCCTCTCAGCAGCTCTCTACCTCCACAAGACACCACTTTCTCCAACAGGCTGAAAATGGAGTTGACTCCAGCAGAGTCCTCATGAGAGTTCACAGCATGCTCCTGCAAGGAGTATATTTCAACACTCCACATGAATAACAGCAGCACTCTGTATTGAAGGATTTTTTTTCTCCCCTCCACCCCTCCCAATCTTTCCAGAAACCTCGGCAGCTCACAGTAGAGGGACATTTCTTTAAAGTGAAGAGGCTGACCTTTACAAATAGAGGTGGACCTAAGCCTGGACTGTTCCTCACCATCTGCGTATCACCATATAGGAAAGATGCATTTATGCTACAAATCGTACAGGAGACAGCCTAAATGGGTTCCCATCCAACTCCCAACATCAATTTCCATTTTCCGATTTTCTGGCAGTTTTCTGGAGAGCAGTGGAAATTGAGAGTTTGATGATATGCGCTCAAACTTTTCAGAACATAAACACCAGATAAAAACCCTCGAGCCGTGCTTGAAAAATCACAAGAGGCCTTTCAACAGAGTGTGAAACTGAACAGCTTTGGTAAAAGTCTGCTTGATACTAAAGCAGCTGCAGAGCAGCAAAGAAACTGTCGAGGTCTCCGAAGAGACGGATCATGAGAACATTTCAGAAATAAGCTGGCTGATGTATTTTTAAACACAAACATCAACAATCATGCTGTGTCTGTTTGGAATGTGTTTGACCCAATCTTTCTCCTCCACATATCAAATAATACCAAAAAATAAAAATCCTGCTGAGACAAAAATCAGCAACAAGCAAATATGAATAAAATTAACATAGAATAAGCTTATCCGCATAGATTAACAAAAAACAAAAACAGTAAAAAGAGGATACCGTAAATTCTGGGCAACAAGGAACTTTTTTTTTTTTTTTTTGCTTTCAACACTGAAGCTGGAACAATGATGGAGCTAATCGACGGATTGTTATAGGCAAATGAGCTTTCTGAAGAAAACCAGGGAGAAGAAAATCACCTGATCCTTCTCATTTATGATGTTTCCTATTGTGCTCAAGCCATACACATCAATCATCCACTGCCCAAAAACAATGTTAAAACTGCTGCTGTATGAGGGGTCTGGATTTGAATCTTATTCGAGGAGAAACTGCAAGAAACAGAAAAGTGTCCAGCTTCATGGGAAAGAGCTGTGGCTTATTTGACAAGTGCGGTAGCTATACAGTATGTACAAATCAAATTTTCTAGTGGGTGTGGCTTCTATTCAGGTGCACTCAAAAGTTCGGAAAGTACAATTTTTTGAAGTGCAAGTAACAATCTGCCAGTTTTTATATGATTCCTTGATCTACAGTAACACCCTGGATCCATTCATTCAAGCAAGGTGTGTTGAAACAGAAACATCTAAAATCTGCAGGACAGTGGTCCTCAAGGACAAAAACTTAAAATCCATGAAAAAAAGTCTTGTTTTCATCAGGTTTTATTCACACATTGACAGTGAAATATTCACTTTGAATACAAATCCTCCATACTTTCCCCATTATTTCATGTTTACATCTTGTCGGGAAAATGCAGGTGGACATGATCTCAGAGTCAAGAGTTGAACTTCACTTGACATCTTTGGCATGTACCAGGCAAGCTTTATGCAGCAGATTTGCCTATCAATCTTCAACACAATCTTTGTGTGTGGTTATCTTATCTTATCTTATTGTTTGTTTGTTTTCGGAAAAATTATACTGAAACGTTTTTGCTACCTACCTATAACAAAAATGTATTATTCAAAAGTACTCTGATAATGTAAAATACTGCTGTAATATTTTCTACAAAGGTCATACAACAGTGAGAAATGAGTGTGAACTTGGTTAACTACATCAAATGGTGAACTCTAAACTGGCTCTTGGCGTTACTGGAAATGTACCACTAATGCTTTTTACAGAAAGAAAACAGCAGATTTTTCTTCTTGACAAAGTTCGGGTCCTTCAGTGTTCACAGCTGCTTTATGTGTGAGGGTCTGTGGTGGGTGGAGAAGACAATTTGTTTTTATAGACATCTTTTGGGGTATAGTAGCATCAGAGGCCTGATATTGCAGTGACTCAGTATAATTGTACCTTGCGTATTAATTAAGTATCTTACTTTCATTCGATCAAGGAGGCTTGATCACATAAAAAATGTCCTGCTGTTACCATGAATACCTGTCAAATCGAAGTCAGTCCAACTAGAATAACAATTTAGACCATTATGTCACCATTTTGCATTATTTCAATGCTTCAAACTCAAATGGCACAACAATGCTGCAAAACTAGTTTTTACAAACCTTTATTTCTCAAGACTGCTAACTTTCTAGTGTGAAAAGTGAAATGAGTGAAAATTCTTCATTAACTTTAGGTACAAGTGCAGACATAGGTCTACAGTATATTCAAAACTAACTGAAGTAATCTCACTTGAATTGAAAAGGATGACTCTGCATTTTTAATGTAAAAAAAAATTGCAGTGCAGAGTTCTAAATAAATTGAATATTTTAGGCTTTACATGAGGCTAAATTACTTATCTCTACAGCACAGCAGTTTACAAAGTTTTTATTAGTTTTATCATCTACCTCACAAACAAAAACTGTTACAGCTTCTCTGCCTAGCAAAGGTCCATAGTTCTTTTCAGAGCTATTAACTCGTCTGCAGCCTGCACCTTTTATTTGCCTTCTCTCTTTTGTTATGCTAATATGCAGCCAGGAAGCAGAGGAGTGAGAAGAGCAAAATATCTTGCATCAAACAGATACCTACTTCAGCTTGTTACATATTCCCAGAGAACTTTGTCGTATTTCAAGAGCAAGAAGTTTCTTTTGGCCTATTACTTCATATTTCATTTCAAAGTTTGTCCAGGGCAGGGTAGAGTTTTGATGGGGTCTTGTCTTTATATGTTGCATGTGTCATCATGGATCGTTCTACTTCCCTAAAGGAGTTATACTTGATTCTGCAGAGTTTTGAACCATGAGTTAGGAGACCAGTTTAGTTTGAACTGTAGCCCCCCCCCCCCCTAACTGTTTTCCCTGTGAGAAACACTTTCTCTCCCTTATGCTCTCCTCCCAGAGGTGGGTAGAGTAGCCAAAAATTATACTCAAGTAAAAGTACTGTTACTTTAGAAAAATATTACTCAAGTACAAGTAAAAAGTAGTCATCCAAATAATTACTTAAGTAAAAGTAAAAAGTACTCACTGAAAAAACTACTCAAGTACTGAGTACTTTATAAGTAACATCAGATTTATTTTAAATAACGGTAGGGAGACCGGGGATGGTTCTAACAGTTTAACTAGTTAGAAAGGAGCTGTAGTGATGTCATCAACACAGTTTGTGCCCACTTGAAAAATGATCTCACTGGCAAAGTCTAGTGTCTGAGTGAAAAACTGTTCTGGAGCCAAAAAAAAAACATTTTTCAGGTAATGAAACCAAAATTTTCATTACCAGTATGTTTTGCATTGTGTCCATTGTGTTGTACAAACAATTGTTTCACTTATATCAGCTCAACCAGTAGTTTCTCTAGTTTAATTTAATATGCTGCATTAGTGCTATCTTTGAAGCTAAATACTAAAAAAGGTTAGCTTTTTAATGGCTGCCTGGCGTGGGGATGGTTGTAACAAATGTCACAACAATATTTGCCACAACTGCCAAACCTAATTAAATAAATATATTATGCCTTCAGCCATTTGCTTACCCGGTACAGAGCAGTTCTGATGCGAGCTGGACACAATGCTGTCGGTTTGTTGTCGTAGGTCTCAGAGGGAGGGACTTGGAGGGTGTACAAGCATTAACTGTGAAATCAGAGTGATGGGGGGAGGTTTTATCAGTCACATATATGAAAAATCCCCAAGTCGCCGTAACTCAGCAAGCTGAGTTGATTTAGGACATTATACAGATGGTTTAAGTTCTTTGTGTATTAACGACCGGCCACAAGCTGTTTGCGTCGTTTTCACACATTTGTAACACCACAACTCTGTTATCTCGTTATCACATGTTAATTATATGTCACCAGGATTTAATAAAATGTGACCACGGGATAACATTGTATGACTGCACCTTCATATCAACAGCTGCATCACCTCATCAGTCAGGAACTGGTGCTGATAAAAGTGGAATACAAGATCAAGCAATAACATCCACACTCCAGAAGTTGATCCGGGGATTTTAATTTGTGTTACGTTTCGGGCGTCTGTCCTGGAAGTCGCCACGAGTGTTTTCCCCTGCTGATGTGATCAGAGGCTCCGTACATACGGATTTTACCTCTAAATTATCATCCGCTGCTTTCATCCCCTAATGAGGAGCAGCAGCAGCTCTAAAACACAAAATGTTTATATCTCCATCCTCCTCAAAGTGGAGTCTTGCGGGACAGGATTTTACGAGAATTACAGCTTATACCATTCAATGGAAACACCTACACATTGCAATTGCATACACAATTGTACTTTTTCGAAATGTAAGAAATATCGCTTTTATTTTTTGAAAAAGTGTAATGGAAACCCAGCCATTGTTTTGCCCTGATAAGCCAGTGGAGGAATCATTCATTTTCTGTACCACTTATCCAGTTCAGGGTCGTGGGGGCTGCTGGAGCCTATCCCAGCTATTATCAGGGGAGAGGCGGGGTACACCCTGGACAGGTCGCCAGTCTGTCACAGAGCCAACACAGAGAGACAGTCAACCTTTTATGCTCACATTCACTCCTAGGGGCAATTCAGAGTAACCAATTAACCTAACTGTTGTTAATTGGCTTCTTTAGACGGTGGGAGGAAGCTGGAGTATCCGGAGAGAACAGACACGTACACAGGGACAGGAACATGCGAACTTCACAGAGGAAGGCCACTGTTGGAATTTTTCGATCCTCCCTCCCCAGCCGGGACTCGAACTATAAGAACTATTGTTCTTATTGTGAGGCTGCAGTGCTAACCACCACACCACCGGGCAGCTATATGGCTATGGCATATTGGACAGTGGGAAAAAATAAATTAAAAAAATCACATACAAATCAACTTCACATCAATGTTTCAACTCAGATTTTTTCATTTTTTATTGTTCTTTCTTTGAATAATCAAATTAAATGCTGCAGTGGCCCAGACTTCCCTGCCTGGCCACTTCTTTCAGCTGTATGGGGCATCCTGAGGTGCTCCTGGGGTAGCCGAGTGGGATAGTCCCCCCAGCATGTCCTGGGTCTTCCCCAGGGTCTCCTCTCAGTGGGGAGCCATATTAGTGAGGTGGCCAGAAGGATTCTAGGATTCTAGCCAGATGCCTGTGTCACCTCATCTGGCTCCTCCCATATGTGGAGGAGCAGTGACTTTAATCTGAGCCCCCCCTGGATGACCGAGCTTCTCACGCTGTCTCTAAAGAAGAGCCTGGCTGCCCTGTGGATTAGACTAATTTGACCACTTATATTCAGAATCTTGTTCTTTCTTTCTCTACCCATAGCTCAGTGAGGGCAGAAATACAGATCGACCAGTAAATCAAAAGCACAGCTCCTTCTTCACCATGACAGACCAGTGCTGAGTCCATATCACTGCTGCTGCCAATCAATCTTTCATTCCATCCATCCCTCACTCATGAACAAGACCTGCAGATACTTGAACTCCACATTTTTCCTCCAATAACCTACTTAAGTTTTAGCACCAATCATCCAGTTTTCTCCTTTCCCCTCTTCTTTCCCCTCCCCTCCTCTTTCTCTCCCTTTTTTTTTTCAGCAGCATTCCTCCTTCCTCTCTCAGGGGAAGGAGGGGAAGAAGACAACGGGCACCTCTCCAGGGTCTCCTTTGGATTCGGTCGAACCACCTGGGCTCACAGCACTTCACAGAAGACAGACAACACACACACACACACAGTGACAGAAAAAGCGAGAGGAATAGACCAGCTGGTGTGTTTGTGTTTGTGTGCGAGTTATGAGATATGCAAAGCTCCTCGTGCCATTCCCAGCGGGTTTCCTTTCACAACACATTACACTCTTTCTACCTCTCACCTCCTAAATCTATCTCACTAATTTAGACACACACTTGTAAATGTTCACACCCATGCGCACACAAACTGCTGTGTTGTATGGCCAACAATCGGTCGGAGGTTTGGATGCTGTCCCATTGTTTATGGGGAGGTGGCCAGTGAAAAACTGATGGAAAGCCACTCTTCAGTCTACATGCAGGCACACTGTAGGAAAGCTTTGTATTCACATCCTAAAGACTTAATATTAAAATGATTCAGTCAAGCAAACTGGCCTTCCCAGTTAGATGATCTGGTCTCTTTCAGAAAATCCAATCAGGAATTTAGATATTTGGGTGTTTTCCTTACACATACACCCACACAACTGATTTACTCAATGACAAAGACACAAACTATGTCAAACTGATAAAGTAAATTAGAAGGGATTTGAATAGATGGGATGTGCTCCCCCTGTCACTCTTTGGCAGAGTAGAATCAGTGAGGATGAACATTCTACCGAGAGTATTATTTCTACTTCAATCCCTCCCTATCGTAGTGCCACTGTCTATATTAAAGCTATTAGAAAAATTAATACTAAAATTCATTTGGCAAAATCAAAGACCAGGAGTATGACTGCAAATACTCATGTCAGCAAAAGAGAAAATTGACCTGAACCTGCCTAATCTAAAGCTGTACTACTGGGCAGCTCAACTGCGCGCAGTGGTAGCATTGGTTACTGGAGACCTGGAGGCCGCATGGGTCTCAATTGAACATAACTCCATACCAGGGATATCTCTATCTAGTCTTCCATTTCTCAGTCAGCAATCTCAGAAAAAGCTTAAAATCAATAATCTATGGATCATACATACATTGAAGTTCTGGAGTTAAGTCCAAAAACAATTAAAGGGAGCGGCAACTCTGTCACGGACCATGCCTACAGTATATTAGGTAGCATAGATTTTTTACCATCTATATCTGATGGGACTTTAAAGACAGGCGGAAAATAACTTGATAGACAATAAAAATCTGTGTTTCTGACCTCGTTTGATGTCACACCAACATTCATTATGCGCATTTTCGAGCTGTCAGTGCCCAGAGGCGTCCCGGGGCTCAGAAACAGCACTATGTAAGATTCCCATCCGGGACGCGACCGTGATGTTGCAGCCAACTATTGGTTGCAGCACCACGTCACTCACTAGCAACCGGATGTAAACCAGGGATCAACATCGCGGGTGTTTTGAATGCGCATCATGTCGAATTCGGTAAAGAAACGCAAGGAAACATCACCGGAGGAAGAGAGGAAAAGAAACAGAGGAAGGGACAGAACAAGAGTCAAGATAAGACTGTCTTTTACTGGCTGGAGTGAGCTTACAGTACAGGTACGAACAAGATGGATGCTAGTTTAGCCGCCGATAGGGGGCGCGTCACTGAGAAAACTGCTAAAAGTTCCGTTGTGTGTCTTTAAAAGATAGGCGGAAAATAGCTTGATAACAATAAATCAACTTCTGGATGGGCATGTATTTAAATCTTTTTCACAACTTAGTGAAGAGTTTGATTTACTTTCAAAAGACCTGTACAGATACTTACAAATCAGACATTATGTTACAAAAAATGCTGACTGGGAAAATATCTAAAGAGAACCCACAAATATAGAAAGCCATTTTATATGTCTATCTGGCCAAGTTTCTCACATGTACAGAAAACTAAGGCTGGATATGTCTGATAAAACATTAAATATCAAGCATAAATGGGAATTGGAGCTGAATAAAAAATGGAAAAATATATGCTCAAGATGTCACAGGGGGGTGGGAAGCCAACTGTATAAAGACTTTGACTGGAAAGTTAAAATCAGGTTCTTCAGGACACCACTAGCAACTTTTGTCTCTAAAAACAATCCCAGCAATAAGTGCTGGAGGACGTGTGGTGTGGTTGGTGACCATACTCACATATTTTGAGAGTGTCTGAAAATACAAACATTTTGGAAAAATGTTAAAGAAGAACTGGAAAAGATTTGCAAAATAAAAAAAAATACTATCAATTGGACGAAACCTGACCCCCCCTGTAATTGCTCAATGGTTACAGAAAGTGAAGCATATCTACATGATGGAATATATAACCACCCGGCTACAGCGAAATGTATCTCTTTTTGTGAAAAGGTGGACTCCAGTTAGTGAATGTCTTACCTAAGACTCTTATACTGTACCTCAATATTTCAATGTGGTCTAATAACTACTGCTACTATTACCATGTGACCTTATGTTATCCATTTACATTTTTCTTATTTCTCTTAAAAGAATAATAAAATAATCTCTCAATACTCCTTTGGAGCTGTACAATCAGATGTGACATATATGCTCTATTTTTGTAATGCCATTTTTAAGTGACTGATAAGACCCTATCTCAAGATGTTTTTTTGTTTGTTTGGTTTTTTTGCTTGTTTGTTTTGCACGTGTGTATTTTGTTCTACAGTATGTTAATTGCCTGTTTATATGTATCAAAGGAAATAAAGTAAAGAAAAAAGATTCAGTCCAGAATAGCATGATGGAAAAAAAATGTTAAACTCAACAAAATGCTTTCTGAAAAGAAATTGTCATAATTTATGGCATTCAAGAAAAAGGCTTATAACTAAAGGACATGTCAAAATGAGGTCCTTAAACTTCTTCAAACAATAGAAAGAAAATGAGAGCTACATGCAAACACAAGCTACCAGTTAGGACAATATCAAGTTACACCAGGGGTGTCCAGCTCCGGTCCTCGAGGGCCACAATCCTGCAGGTTTTCCATGTCTCCCTTCTCCAACACACACCTGACTCAAGTTAATAGGTTTTAAGATTCATTTAATTTGAGTCAGCTGTGCTAGTGCAAGGAGGCATGGAAAACCGTTATGACTGCGGCCCTTGAGGACCGACTTTGGACACCACTGAGTTAAAGTATCGTTCACCTGTCTTGACTCACATTGACATCCCATTCCTAATCCATAGGGTTCAATATGACGTTGGTCCACCCTTTGCAGCTAGAACAGCTTCATATCTTCTGGGAAGGCTGTCCACAAGGTTTAGAAGTGTTTATGGGAATTTTTGACCATTCTTCCAGAAGTGCATTTGTAAGGTCACACCAAAGACTTTAGCAAATATGGACGTAGTATCAGGTCACTTCTGAGTAGGTGAAAATGAAGCCAAGATTAGCCTGAGCGGCGGGATAAAGGAAAGACATGTTTGGAATTACTGTTTGCAGCTAAAAACCACCATTTTGCTACCCTGCTGCAGACTGAGACCTTACTGCGATCAAACAAGGAGCTAACAGGTAGCCACCGGCTGGCATCCGCTCTGGCACATGTCAGTCAAAAGGATACGCCCCTAATTATGTGTAATTTAAAGATTAAATAATATCTAAATGGATGAAAGTAAACTTGACCTATTAAACTTAAAATGATTTTTTGAACCAGGCTGTAAACATGTTTTTTTTTCTGCTGTGAAGTTGGCCTTTTTAACATGGAAGTCTATGGAGATTTGTTTTGTTTTGGAGCCACCCCCTTTGCAGATGAAGAAAGAATTACAATTTTTGTGCAACGTGGAAGTAGGCTCACTGTTGTCTAGGGGAGTTGGGGAGCATTGAATCGTCCAAATTGTCTTGGTATGCTGAAGCATTCAGAGTTCCTTTCACTGGAACTAAGGGGCCAAGCCCAACTCCTGAAAGGCAACCCCACAGCATAACCCCCCTCCACCAAACTTTACACTTGGCACATTGCAGTTATACAAGTACCTTTCTCCTGGTAACCACCAAACCAAGACTCGTCCACCAGATTGCCAGACGGAGAAGCGTGATTCATCACTCCAGAGAATTCCTCCACTGCTCTAGAATCCAGTGGTGGCTGCTTTACACTACTGCATCTGATGCTTTGCATTGCACTTGGTGATGTACGGCTTGGATGCAGCTACTCGACCATGGAAACCCATTCCACGAAGCTCTCTGCGCACTGTTCTTGAGCTAATCTGAAGGTCACATGAAGTTTAGAGGTCTGTAGTAATTGACTCTGTGGAAAGTTGGCGACCTCTTCGCACTATGCGCTTCAGCATCCGCTGACCCCACTCCGTCAGTTTACGTGGTCTACCACTTCGTGGCTGAGTTGCTCTCGTTCCCAAACACTTCCATTTTCTATTAATACAGCTGACAGTTGACTGTGGAATATTTAGGAGTGAGGAAATTTCACGACAGGATTTGTTGCACAGGTGGCATCCTATGTTCCACATTGGAACTCACTGAGCTCCTGAGAGTAGCCCATTCTTTCACAAATATTTGTTAAAAGTCGGCATGACTACGTGCTTCATTTTATGCACCTGTGGCCATGGAAGTGATTGGCACACCTGAGTGCCATAATTTGGATGGGTGAGCAAATACTTTTGGCAATATAGTGTACCTTCATGAATGGAGAATTAAAATGCTTTTTTAAAGCACTCTTACCATTCTCCTTTGGTTTAAGTGCCTAAATTTTGTACAGAACCCGTAAAAATACAGTCAATCAACTTGATATGCAGGAACCAGAAACCTCTGATACCCATGGCTATGTGGATGTTTCACAGGCTCATCTATCACATCTTCAGTGGGTTATGTTAGTCTTGCCTGCCACTATAGTTGTCAGCCTAATATGATGGATTTTGATGAAATGCCTCTCTGAAGAATCAGGTGCTGTAGCTGTTGAGGGTCACAATTTAAGGACTCCATTTGAATAATGTGCACCATCCTACTTTACCTTAACATGCAGTAAGATTTTGTAAAATTCTAATTTAGCGACCTTCATACAATAACTACTTGTCAGTCGCAATCCTCATATCATATCCAGTTTATTTTACACTTGCCTCATAAAAAGCAGGGCAGAAATAGGTTGGTAGGTGTTAGGGACGATCATCTCACCTCAGGGCAGATCTTAACATAAGAACCCCTGAGTCTGACAGGGTGTCAATACAAAGCAATTTATGGAACCCCACGAAGAATCGACCCCCTCGATAACAGGCAATTTCTCTGCTCTGCTGGTCACCACGGCCTGCAGAAGACCAAATCAGAGCTGAGAGGAAAGCAGAGGCAAAGAGAGAGAATGGAAGAAAAAGTTAAGGGGATGTAATTAGGTGCTGAATGCTATACAGGATCAACACACATATAATGCGATGCTCTGAACACTACTGCTCTAAAATGCAAACTCAAACCTAGAATCAAGAACACGTAAATTATTCATGCAGACATAAACTGGAAGGAGATCTATTTTTTGGCGCAAAGGACTTGAGGAGCAAAACCTACATGGGGGGCCACCATGATACAGCTGGTATGGATGCAACACAGAGGAGAATGTAAAAGATGTGAAACACTTTTATTAAATTATTAAAAATGATTTAATAATTACTGATTATTTGTTATCACTGAACAATTTTTGTCCAAAACCGCCACTTGGACATGCAGATGGTGTTTTTGTGAGAAAATTCAAGTTTGAAAAAAAAAAAATAAAGAAAAAAAAATTAATTCTAATGTTCAGATTCTCTCAAGTTTTTCATTGATTATGACACCTTGTGAGTGGCAGCTTCCACAAAACCATCTTATCTGAAGCAGTTGGTATTAGATTTTCATGCTTGCAATCATAATCTGTCATTGCACTCAAAACTTTTCAGTCAGTCAGTCATTTTCTGTACCGCTTATCCTGTTCAGGGTCGCGGGGGTTGCTGGAGCCTATCCCAGCTATTATCAGGCGAGAGGCGGGGTACACCCTGGACAGGTCGCCAGTCTGTTGCAGGGCCAACACTGAGAGACAGACAACCATTCACACTCACATTCATTCCTAGGGGCAATTTAGAGTGATCAATTAACCTAACATGCATGTCTTTGGACTGTGGGAGGAAGCCGATCATAATCTGTCATTGCACTCAAAACTTTTCATCTTTTTAATTTCCTTCTCATTTTCAAAAATGACACCTGGTACAAATATTCAGAAACAAAACCAACTTAAACAAAACAGACAAAAAACAGCAACAAAAAAAGAGGGGCACAGCACAGGGAATGAGCTGAACTCACTCGCATACATCAGAGAACAATAACAATACAATGAACATGTTACTTCCAAAGACATTAAAACAGCATTACCAATCAGGTAAACATGTAAAATAAAGGTTTTGCACAATTCTTCTAATGAAAACGGAGTAGCAATGTTCACTGTAGTCATGAATGTTTGACTGCATCTTTGAATGCGTTTTTGACTTGTTTTGATGACACACCAACATTCATTATTTGGATTTTCGAGCAATCGCTGCCCAGTGGCGTCCCGAGGCTCAGAAAACTGTAACTTTTGTGTCCGGGACAAGGCCGTGAAGTTGCAGCCGACTATTGGTTGAGCAAGACATCACTCACTTGCAAACGGATATATGAACATCATGTCGGATTTGGCAAAGAAACAGAATCATTACCGGAGGAAGAGAGGAAAAGAAAGAGAGAAAAGGACAGAACAAGAGTCAAGATAAGACTGTCTTTTACTGGCTGGAGTGAGCCCACAGTATAGGTACGATGCAAGATGGATGCTAGTTTAGCCGTCGTTAGGGGGCGCATCACTGAGAAAACTTCTAAAAGTTCTGTTGTTGGTCTTTAAACTGTAAACAACAAATTGAAAACTTATTAATGTTCAGGGAGCCCATGACATTAAAATAATGTCATTTTTTTAAAGATGTAAAGCAACACCATAGAAAAAAAAGATAATTGATGTATATTTCAAGTTTGCCAACCTTTCCTTTAAAACACAGACTAACTTCCTCCCAGAAGCAACTCCAGCCTGCAGATATACTGCTTTGAGCCTAACGGGAATACAGCGACTTTCATTGTTGACAGGCCCCTTAACCAGAATGTGAAAGTCTGTTGTTTGTCATTCTGCAGGTAAACCCTGGCACTAAATTTAGCAGTGGCTTGATTTTATGCAAAATTTATGACTGTCACAATTTATTAGATAAAAGTATGCAGCAATTATGGAGCTTTATAATTGTCATGTACAGTTAATGAGCCTTAATTATAAACAAACTTTATTTTTTCCCTAAGGAGCAACCCTTTCTGACTCTGTTTAGACTTCACCGACTTAGATCAATGAAACAGTAATGATTCAGAGCATAATCATCTCCATCGCCTCTTCCTGCCTTTACTTCCTCTATCCTAAAAAATCTCTTGCACTAAGTGTATGCAGTCTAATCCAGTCCTGATGTATGGCTCATTAAAAGGGTGAGGTAAAGACATTGGATTAAGAGCAGATTAAAGATGATTAATGCTGCATAATGAGGAGTAATCTGGTGCTCCACTGCTCTACTGCATGTTTTTCTCTGCGCCTCCCTGCTGGCTGAGTCATTTGCTGCTGGTTGCTGCTGCTGAAAAAAACATTAGAAGTTGGTTTACTGAAATAAATAAAGATCTGTTTGGAAAGAAGCACTGGTGCTGTATAAACAAGAAGGCTTATGTCACTTTAGTTCGGAAGGGGAAAATTATTAGCACTTGTCTGATAGTATATCACAAAGACAGACAAAAATGTCATCTACAGACTCAGTGCCAAGAGTCCTTGAACACATTAAAATGACCAAACAAATGCACACATTATCATGTAAAACACACACACACACACACCCACACACCCACACACACACACACACACACACACACGCACAACGTCCTTGAATTGCCCAAGGAGAGAGGGAAGGTCAGACAATCATCGGATGGTCCTCTGAGGCCTTCCCACATCCGGGACGCCACCTCTGGGAGTCCCACCCTTTTTGCACTGCTCCTTTCTCCCCCTCTATTCTTACTTTCCCTTAGCCCACTTTTTTTTTTGAGTGTGCACATTAAACCCCCCTTCCACTTTTATCTACACCTCCTTGTAAAATGAGAAAAGAAGCTCTATATGTCACAAACCTTTAAGATGTGAGATTAAAAGGCTTTGACTAAATGATAGCTTGACTACAAGTAAACCCTGCCATATTCTCTAACTCAAACTAAAACACTTTCATGCTTGAAATTCAATCTCAGACAAGCAAGTACTGAAATAATTCCTTTGTCTTTGTTTAATCGGTTCTGTTGAAAGTACAATCAGCTGTTCAAAGTCAGCAATGACTGGCAGCTGAGGATTGTTGACCGAGTAGATTGAGGTTCAGAAATGAATCCAACAGACTCATCTAGCTGTGAAACGTTGACTGTATTGATAGAACTCTCATGTGAATAACAAAGTACACCTTGTTCACTTCTAAGATTTTCTACATCAGGACATAAAAAGATCTTCTTGCACTTATCATGTTTAAAGATTAGGTAACGACCAATATCTGGGATGCTAAATCATATCAACATCCCACTCTAATATGATGGAATTTTGGTTTTCCCCTAATGAGTTTATTAAGTCGATTAAGGTTTACATTATGCACAGGTGTCATAAGGTCCAACTCCAGCATTTTAATCGGGGGAAGGTCTGGCCTTTGCGCTGTATACACCTGATTTGTTTTCATCTGCCATTTTGTTGAATCTTTGCTGCTGTACTGGGATTATTGTCCACCTGATCAACCGTCAGATGACACATTTGACTCTAGAAAACTTCCAAAGATTGTGACCAACTCAATGACTGCAATATATGCAGACTCTTTGGCTGCGAAACAAGTCTTTATCATCACTTCTCCAGCAATATATTTGATAGCTCTTATGAGCTGTTACTGCTATGTTAAGTTTGGTTTTTCCCTTAATGGCATTGGTTAAACTGGTCTGAAACTGGTCTTGTCTGTCCGAAGGATATTGGTCAATAAATTGTATGACTTGAAGACATGCTACTTTATAACCAATGCTTTATTTAGAGAAAACATATTTTCTACTGACAGTTTTTCCAGAAAGGATATACTTGCTCAGTCTTTTTCTTAAAGACGCACCCCACAATGTAACTTTTAGACCTTAAAAATATGCCTTTCTGACTCGTTTTGATGGCACACCAACATTCATTATGCGCATACCTCAAGTTGTCACTTCCCAACAGCATCCAGAGGCTGAGAAACCGCACAATGTAACTTCTTCCAACAGGCCGCAGCGTGATGTTGCAGCTGAGTATTGGTTCCGCATCGCATCAGGTACTAGCAAACAGATATAAACGCACTAGATGTTTTGCACCTGCATCATAGTGGATTTGGCAAAGAAAAGCAAGAAAACATGGAAGTAAGAGAGGAAAGGAAAGAGAGGAAGTGACAAAACAAGAGCTAAGACAAGAGTCAAGATAAGACTGCCTTTTACTGGCTAACGTGAGCTCATTGTACAGGTAGGATGCAAGATGGATGACAGCTCAGCTGTCGACGGGGAGCGTGTCACTGAGAAAATTGAAAAAGTTCTGTAGTGCATCTTTTAGTGGCGTTTAATGTGCAGACTGAGGCCTGCAATTTTTTTATTTTATTAAAATTTTTTTTGCACTTCCACAGAACATTGCAGCTGACCTTGGTGTGAAACTACTATTTACCTCTGGAAAGACTGAGTGTTATTGTGTAATTATGTATAAATGAATGTAAAATTCATCAAATAAAAATGTAAAATTTGTATAGATGAGAATTAACCCTGGGATGCAACAAATGGCTTTTGAAGCGTGTTATTCAGTTAAAAATGTGTTAGCATTTTATGGTCAGATTCTCTTTTTTATTAGACAGAGGAAGGAAAACAAACTCTGTTTTGATATTAATAGGTTTATGATAAAATGATAATTGTTTCCATCAAGAGCACTTCTACCATTTAGCTCAAGGATTCCAAGCCGGTCCTCGAAAAGCTGCTATCCTGCAATTTTTAGAGCATACCCTCTCCAACACACCTGAATGAAATGGTTAATCCCCTCCTGCGTATGTCATTCAGCTCTGCAGAGGCCTGTAACGAGCCATTCATATGATTCAGGTGTGATGGAGAAGGGATGCGACCAAAATGTGAAGGATAGTAGCTCTCAAGGACTGGACTTCGGCACCCCTGATTTAGCTAAACTTAAAAAAAAGACTGAAAATCATGAAAATGTTAATTGCATAAGTTTTAACCATTTGCTTGCCCTTTGCATTCTTCGGCGTATCCCTCCTCCATTTCCCAGTTTATTCTTTCTCCTCACCCCCACCAGCTTCAATTCATACTCACCAAATCCCCCTTCCACATTTCCTCCCTATTTGTAGCCTCCCCAAGGATTTTAGCCCCTCTGCAGTTCCTCCACCGTCCATGCTGAATGCATATAGAAGATCCTCACACACAATAGCTCGTCCAGATTCGTGCTTTCACACAAACACCAATCTGTCTGTCTCATCCTTCACCATTCCTTTCCCAGATGTGTCCCATCCCAGGAGAGCATCCCCCCATCATCCAGAAATTATTAAATTGAATCCTGCCATCTTCCTCCCCAGCACCCTCCAGCCCCTTTCTGATGAGAAGAAGATGTGCTGATGAATGTGGTGAGGCAGATGTGGATGAGAAGAGAGCAATTAAAATCATTTCTGCTCTCCTTTTCTCTCCAGATCCAGAGGGAAAACAGAGGGGCCGAGAGTGTGTCTCGCATTGGATGGGGGAGAATTCACCTTATCTCAATCAGAGAAACCCATTTTGAGGGCTGTATAAAGACAAAAGAACCAGTGGCTTTATGGAACCACCTCATAAAAGCAGAATCAAGGACATTTAGGTCTACAGAGGACAAAGTCAAATCAATTTCGGTGTATGATTTTGAGTGGACAAAGGCGCAATTAGATGGAATTTACTACAAATTTACCGGGATGGTCTGAATTATAAACAATGACAGTGAGTATGAGTAGACACTGAGTAGACATCTCTACACAGGGCAGACCTGGTCCATGCTATGGCACTCAAGACTCTGACAGAGGGCAGGCTAACATGCATGCTAAAAGGTGAGGTGGTTAATACAACTGTACAATTAAAACAGGATCCCAACTGATATGGCTGATGCTTTGAAAATTAAGGTAATCGAATCATTTGTAATTGTTCATCTTACGCTAGATAAGAGTGAAATGCTAAAAAAAATGGTTCGGTACAAAAGATCCAGATGTGCATAAACATGGCCCTATTTTCCCCAGCTTTAAAAGAAAGACATGAGAGGGAAACAAGGACAGCAGAAGTGAGGTGACATATGCACTCTTATAGAACATCAATACAATGCGCAATATTCACACCTCCTTCAGTTTACACATTGTACAAACCATATGTGTAGAGCAGAGGTTGCGCTAGACTTTTTCGTTGTCCGTCATTTTGACTGACAAGGTCATAAAAATCCAGTCATAATCTATTTCTTACCCGTCACTTTAATTAAAATATATACATACAATAATGACATATTTGGTAGCATTTTTCCATTAAATGCTTGGTTGCTCAGTTGGTGCCGAAGACTGATTACTTTTTTGTCCCTCATCTTCCGCTGCATCAGTCTTCCTTTTTTTCACCTCTTTTGTCAACACTATCTTCATTATTGGGCTTTTTGAAGAAGCTTCGTTCACTCAGCTGCCATGACATTTTTCTGAGTGAACCCAACAGGCCATGCATCAAGAGAGACAATATGCTAACTCGCCATCTAGTGGTCAGGAGTGTAAATTGCAATCTGTCAAAATGACTGACGGCCTTCAGATTTTTCTGTCACTGTTTAAAAAAAACGGTCAATGACGGAAAATATTCGGTTAACGCGACCTCTGGTGTAGAGTCAACATTTCCTTTTTGAAATCTTATTTATTTCAGTTGCAGACTACTTGCCAACACTGGGTTGTGAAAAATAGGGAGATTTTTTTTGGCGGTGTATCGGCCCAAGGTGTAATTCAGGGATGTACAATAACCATTTTTTCAAATCGATAACCGATAAAATTCAGCTCCTAAAGGCCAATGCCAATATGTGATAACCAATAACACACAGACATACCTAATCATACTGAATCAAAAATTCAAACTGTATGGGGTAGCTAGTGTCTAAAATAAGAAGGGAAAGTGGTTTGGAAGCAGGTTGGGGTCTCCCCTGTGTCGCAGCAGTTTTCTTTCCCAATCGCTATATCTTAGTGACAAAAGCTTAAAACTGTGATTTTCAACCTTTCCACGTCCAGTCTTAAAAATTCCAAGTGTATAGGGTAGCTAGTGCAAGCTGATGCAATATATCCACACACATGCACACAGAGCCACAACATAAAAAATAACAAATGAAATTTGCTTTTCTGTTACATCAAGATCACATAGATAGCATCTGAGAGTGACAACTTCTTTGTCTTCTTCTCGTGTTCCAGCAGGCTGTATAAGTATGGGTTGCCAGACACTGTGACAAATATCCCCCCAAAAGCTTACCCCTTTCCTTCACTTCAAAATCGGGATATTAGCAGGATAAATTACCAGTTGGTAGCACAGCGGGAAATAACGTTAAAAATCGGGAGTCTCCCACGTGATTCGAGAGAGTTGATGGAATATTATGGGGGGAGCTTCTCCATCCCTGGCCCAGTTTAAGTACGGGGTTAAAGGATAACTTCTTTTTTTTTTTTTCAACCTGGACATTATTTCTAGGAGTTTATATGTGCATTTACTCACTAGTAAAATTTCTGTATCACTTTGACTCCTGTGGAAGATATTTTGTTGAGTCGCCATTCAGCATGCGTCCATTTAAAGGAATAGTACACCCACAGAATGATGAAACTTTATTTTCCACTTACCCTCATGCTGAGCAAGACTTTGGAGCACTTTTTTAATATCTGAAATGCAGCTGGAGATCTGGGAGGCTCCTTGTTATCTGGTGACATTCAAATAATGGAGGTCCCCAGCACCCGAGCCAAAAACGTCCATAAAAGTCCACAAAAACTACTGTACAATGTAAACAGCAAATTTCTTCTTCTACGCTTGCTTTATCGGCACAGTAGGCTCTGAACGCCAAGGCTTCCGTGGTTTCGTGAACGTGCATATGCGTGCTTCGCAAAAGTTAGATGTACCACTGTTAAGGCTATAAAAATATACTAAATGATGTTGTTTCGAGTAAATTATGGTCATCAGTGATTCCGCCGGCTTGTGTGTAAGCAGATGTGCGCTGAGCTGTTGGCGCAAATATGGAGAAATCAAGCCGTCTACAGCTGTGGATTAACGTTAACAAGCAAATTCGATTTTTGCACGACATCCCTGCCTGTGTTTTATCCCATGAAGACCAGCAGCGATGCTGCCGAATTTCTTATTGATCATCTATATTATCAGGGCTGCCTACAGAGCACCGCTGGTTTTCAGCCTGGTAGCGTTTATATAACTGAAGCGTCAATGTAGTACTCGCGATTTTTTTTCATGTGCATTTTGCAAAAAAAAAATGACCGTTAAACATTTAAACAGCATTAAACTAGACTATATAATGGCTTTCACACTTTTTAAACTTTATTTATGGACAAATATTTACATTTGTGGATGTTTTTGGACTCAGTAGGAGCCATCGTCCCAGTGATTTTCATACCCCTTCGTTTGAAGTGTGCTCTCGAAAAATCTTCGTTTGAAGGGGTATATAGCCCTACCCCTTAGCCCTTCCCCTCCATCCTACAGGTATTGGGACACCCCTACCCCTACACATGAACGCGCAAAACGGAGGGGAAGGGCTAAGGGGTAGGGCCAAGGGGTGAAATGGGATTCACCCTAAGACCCAGCAGGAACCCTGCTTTAATGGGAAAGACGGGGCAGCCTCTTTATAAGGCATTATCTGCAGCAGAACTCGTTCATTTCACCAATACTTTGAGTAGAATGAACGAACAAACAAGTACAATTGTCGTGAGTTCAGAGTTTCACGGATTGGGTTTTTTGGTTGTCTGGGTAGCGAGCTGCTCTTCTCAGCTGTACTACGGAAGCACGCACCATGGCCGCGCACCCCTCAAAAAAGTGTGAATAACACCTTGATAGCTAATGGAGAGCTAACGCTGAACTCATGGGACACATTCGTTCGTTCATTCCCCTTTAAAGCAGTGATGGAGTTTTGCTGCAGATAATGCCCTATCGAGGGGCCGCCCCCTCTCTCTCATTATATACATGTAGATGTACTGTATGCCAAAGGGTGATTCAACGTAATATCTGCCGAAGGAGTCAAAGTGATACAGAAATTTTATCAGTAAGTAAATGAATGTATAAACTCTTAGAAATAAGTTCCAGGTTGAAAAAAAAAAGTTGTTGTTTAAAGCATATCTCTTCTCTAGGCTTTTAAATAACAAGGAGGCTGGTCTGGTTTTGGTTTGAAGTTGAGGATTTTGCAAAGTGGACTGCTCCTATTATGTTTTCTTGCTTATGTGTTTCATAGTAAAGTTTTCCTTGTTTTTATTTTTTTGTGCAGCACGTTGATCAACTGTTGTTTTTAAGTGTGCTGCATAGATAAATTTGAACTGAATTGAATATTTTCAATAACCTTTATGCATCTTTAGCCAAAGGATATCTGTGCCTCTGGAACACCTAAAAGTGAGTGTGAGTTGGTCTTGATGTCATACTGCATGAAAGTGCATGGTTTCATGCAGCTGCACCTTTCCCCTTCTTTATGAAGACTTTAGGCTTGTTATGAAATTTGAAAACAATGTAGTTGTTTCCCTCCTGAAGTTTGTAGAGGCCACTCCTTTCAGAATACTGTTCCAGACCATTTCCATGGAGCAAATGGATGGTCTATGCTTGTTTTGACTGGAGCAGGACTCAAGGTAGCATTTAAAGTCCAACTGGTGCCAATGGTTCCCCTACTTCCCAAAAAATTGATTATCCTTCCCCTATGCACTGTTGCTAATGGGACAACAAAGAGTGCCTAGATATTCCCTGAGGTCACAGAGTAAAAGGGGAGATTTATAGAGATTTGTCTTCAGGCTTTTTCATATTAAAAAACGCACTGAAGTTTATTTTTTAAAATGAAACAATCCCCCCTAAATCAAAGAATTCAGCTCTCTTCTTAATGAATGCTTGTCTGACTGATCATCTTTACACTCTCCAATCAGTGCAATCAGTAAAGACCTATGCAATCACAGCTCTCAAATACAGTTTAAACAAATATGCTCCATCTCCAAAAGACCACGGCCACTCAATGCTGCTTGAATTTTAACCCACTGCCAGGGCCTGGTTTTATATGAGGAAATAAATTTATAAAATTTTTCCATCAAACTTTTTTTTTTTTTTACCAGCTAGAAGAAATTTGGGGTTTGGTGCTATCTAGTTCCATTAAAACCCCCCAAATCAGTGCAGCTGAGTGGACACAGTCCTTCCGCAGTGTGGCCAATTAGTCTCCCAGGTCTTATTAGAAAAGTACATGTCAAACAAAACCATGAATAAAGTTATCAATTAAAACTATGCACAACTTTCTCTACAGTAACTGATCTTAAAATTGGTTTCTCGGTCCCATTTGGTGCAGGATCAGCAACTTCCTCTGTGCATGTAAAAATTTAATTGCAAACGATACCACCAAAAAATATGGAAGAACCAGAAAATCTGAAATAACCTTATTTTCATATTAGAGTCAAACTGTTATAATTTATCTTAGTCCATATTTTTTACCCATCAGGTGGAGTGAGACTTTGTTAAAATCAGTAACTGTGTTAGCTTAATCAGTAAAATAAATAATCAGATTTTCAAAAATATATAGAATTCATGATGTTAAAATAGTATATTTTATATATTTTAATCGTATATTTTTTGTGAAATCTTTAAAAAAAAAAAAAAAAATTTTAATTTATTTTTTTTAAAAAAAAAGAAAAAAAAAGTGAGCTTTTACAATACTGAATTTCCCTTCTGGGATGAATAAAGTATTTTTCATTCATTCATTTCATTTAATTTCATTCATTTCATAAAGAAAGTCTGAAAACAGCATGTTCAACGTTTGGTAACACCTAACTGATTGTAAGTCCTTTTTGTAGCCAACTAAGAATCCCAGGTTTTGTGCCAAAGGTTTTTGGTAGACGTCGACCGAATAATCGGCACCGATAGGCATCGGCTGAAACTGGCTCCGATAGTGGCCGGTGGCTGCAGTTTCTTCCACAGCGCCATGAAGCGCTTCTTCACTGCGCTGCTCTCTGATCACTGCGGGTTGGGGCTGCTCTTCACACAGAGAGAGTAGGGGGAGGGGTGGAGGTGAGTGCACGCAACAGAGGGAGGAGAGAAGTCGTCCAGGTGGAGAATATAACTAGTGCAACGACATCAGTGAGTGCAATACAACCTTCACAAGTTGAAACTCAACCGAGAAAACCTCCTTGGTGGAGGCAATAAGCATAAACATGAATCATATTTCAGCATAAATAACGACTGGCATATTGTACACCACAGTGCTTGTTAAGCTAACACCAACCAGCTAGTTAAGAACACGCTAAATGAAAGCTGTCTGTACAGTAGCTGCTTTCAAACTGTCATGGAAGGATTTGCTATAAAGTCCATCCGCTATTTAACCAGAGACATCTTTATAAACATGTTGCTTCCCCTGGGACAAGTCTGCTTCAGCTCCGAGGTGAAAGGGTTTGTCTGAATGTAAACGGAATAAAAGACCAAGTCTGCACCATTGATAAACAAGGACTACTTAAAGCTCGGCTGGAACCATGTAAGTTGTCTTCTCATTTTTAAAGGCTATTATTTGTCATGTGATGGCCGTGCTGCAGCATCATGCTTAATCACCTCCCCCGTCACTCCTGGTTCTTTGTTGAACGGGTCCAGGTCTAGTTAGTCCTGTAGCTTTATTAGTTCGCTCTGTTCGGGTCTTGCAGGTTTTATTCCGCCACACAAACCAGTCCTGGAACCACTTTTCATGTATTTTACCGCTTCTAAAACCAGCCAACAATCAGCCAACTGTGACAGGATCCCACCGACATCACATCTATGAGGGATTTTCCAGCAGCTGCTGCAGCATCATTTAAACATCGGATATTTACGTGAAAACATGTCTGATTGATGTGACCTTAGTTTGTCACGAATCCTTAAATTTGTCAAATTCTTGTAAACTTCAGCGGTGGCGGAGACAAACCAGCCCCCCTCAATTTGTTACTGAGTCTATAATGACTTTGCTGTTGCTGCGGTGGAAAAAAATGTAGTTATAATCTGAATATAAATGAATTCCTGTTGTGAATTTACCCTTTTAAAAAAGATAATTAAAAAACAAACAAAAAAAAGATGTATTGATTAAGAACAGGACTGTTTAAAATGGATAAAATAGAGATCAAATCCAAACCCCTACAGCGGGTTAATGGTTACAGCCTGGCTGTGGGAGGATGAGAGAGCCACAGTTCTAATTCCTTCACTATACGCCTTGTTTAACAAGTTGTTTTGTGAATATTGTTTTTTTTGGCATAGTTCACCTTCACTCACATAAATGTGAAGGACCTCTTAATTTTCTTGTAGCGTTATGTTTTCATTTCTAAAAAATCTATTTATACAGTATATATTTATCCATCAGCTATATACAAAAGTGTTGAATTTTTTTTTTGCAGGGGGGGGGGGGGGGGGGGGGGTAATGGCCAATTAATCGACTATCAGCTTTTTCCTGCTCCAAAGTATCGTTATAATATCGGCCTTTAAAAATCCACTATCGGTCGACTGGTTCACCTATTGGGCCATTGAGTGGCATGTATTTTTTTTAAACAGGGGTGGATAAAAGCTAATTTATCATGTTGATTCGCCTAGCTTAGCATAAAGAATGCAGGCAAGTAGGTCTGATGAGATATCTTGTATCTTGTACATTCGGAGCAAGAAAGTCTGCACTAATTTCCATTACAAGCCAAAACAGACCAGATCAAGACTGCCATTCCAAAATCAGTGCCTAGTGTGGCTACGAATTACCCTAATTTTGACGTCTTTATGAAGAGCAGAAGGGTCATTGACTTCTCCATGTAACAGATTGGAGGGGGTAAGCAGTCATGATAGCAAAGTGTTGGACTCTTTCCTAATCTCATAAACAGAAAATCGTTGAAACAATATTAGTTTTCATGAAAACTGATGAAATAATCACTTATTTAAAGATTTCACTAGGGCAGCTATGATGGATGTTTGCTGAATCTCTTGATTTAGTTTCTACATCTTTCTACTCATGTAAATCATTATTTTCCTCTTTTTTTTCCCCATAAAGTTTAACTTAGCAGCACTAATGATAAAGGTTTTGGTGGTGTGGTGGTGTAAAGGACACCCTGTCCTACACTATGTAGCAAGCTCTGTGCACTCTTTCCCCTGTCTCCCCTTTCTACTCCCCACAAAAAAACCCACCTCCCTCCCGGTGGGGCGCTGGTGCCATGTGGTGATGAATAGTCAGATGTGAGGCAGGAGGACACACAATGTAGGTCGAGCTCCAGGGGTTGTCGTCTACCAGTGTGTACAAGTGTATTTATACATTAGTGTGTGCGTGTCAGTGTGTGCGTGAACATGTACTTCAAGGCACTTGGGTGGGGATGGGGGGAGGGGGGGTTGGCTTAGTACAGACTGTTCTCCACTGAGATGTGGTGTTGGGGGGGGGGGGGGGGGGGGCACTAAGGTTGGGGTGATGAGGAGTCTATAGCTGCTACACTATGATATATGGGGTGTCCGTACCCCTTTATACGCATTCCCGTTGCCTATTCTGTCTCCGTCTCACCTACAATGATGCACACACACATACACACACACACCCCTGCACCCCCCCCACCAGAGACAAGGTGTGGATAATCAGCTCATTTGTTATGGTGCGGTTAGATTAGTGTATGAACATATGCATGATGATGAACTGCACCGCACTGGAGCGACAACCTTGTTCTGCAGGACTGCAAAGTCGCCCACAAAGAGAAGAACCAGCTTCTCAACGATATCCAACTAAAGTTCAATGACTTCTGGGTCAAAGGAGGCTGGTTGCTGTGTGGCCAGGAAATGAAGTAGGTCACCAACGGTCTATGTTTTCTTCTATAGTCTTAAGGATGCTGTGTTTTTGTTGTCAAAAAAAATCTTTACCTTCCCTGGACTAATTTCACCTTAATTAGGAATAACCTTTGGATTAAAAACTACAGAATATTGTATGTTTTTCATGATCTCGTTTATAATATAAAGAGCACACCCAGTTCTATTATTTTCAAGACAAACATGTCCAGAACACATCAATTCTCACACACTCCCAAGGGAAATAATTTTTAAAGGGAGTATTTAAAGGGACATTGTGTAACAATTGTATATCGCGAGCAGCTCCCTCACACTTTTCACGCTGCGTTCGCGTGATGCGGGCAGACAGATGACAGCCGCTGCATGAAAAGGCATAAACAAGCCTCTATGTGAAGACACAATACACAATATCCCTTTAAATATCCCTTTAAATACATGCCAGAGCAAAAATATTAACATTTGATATTACATTTATTTGACATTTGATACAAGTTTCCATCTGGTTTCATGGTTCATGTATTGAAGGTATAGAGCCTGTTCAGAACAAGTACAAGCTATTTTTCTATTCAACAGAAAAACACAAGACTAATTGGCCCAAACTGGTTGTAGTTTACATAGAAAGCAGCATTTTAGTCACATGTTGAGATAACCTGAGCTGGAAGTGGTGTGAGTGAGTGCGTTTTGTCAGGGAGTAGTGTGGCAAGGTACGCAACAATGGCCTGGGCGGGATTCGATCCCACAGACTCCTGGGTGAGAGTCATGTGCGCTGACCAGTCAGCCAAAGAAATATCCCTGAGCCAAGTAGCCAGGATGCATGATCACTCGGACACATAGTGACAGGACCGTCAACTGCCACAGTAGTTTGAGGATGTTCATTTTATGGCAAACAATAAGTGTACTGCACTTTGAAAGAAAGAAATTATATTCCCAATTCCAATTCCTATTTTTATACTTAGCCCTAGCCGTTGGAACAGTTTCAAGTGCTAGGGATTGAATTATTCTCCTAATAAATGGGACAACCCTTCCAAATCCTCATGCGTCACCAATAGTTATCCGTGGCACAGTAAACTAACATCACAGCTGTTTCCGGAAGAGTTCGCAATGACGTCTGCAACAGCATGATCTCCCTTTCCTGGGCGATTGGATTTTTTGGGGGGCTTTGGGCCGAAAATCGTAAAAATGAAAAGAAAAGCAGAGGCCTTTGACTCAAGCTTAACATTAATATAGACATGACATTACAAAACTAGAGATTTTTGTTTTTCAAATTTGTAACAAAACTGTAATACATTAAAGCAACTTCAAAATAGCAAATTTTATATTCAATCTTAAAAAAAAAAAAAAATCACATTTGTGTGTTTCTTTGGCTGTGCTGCCGATTTTCTTGCCATTTTGCCCACATTTTGCATGAAATTGTGGGTAATGTCATACCACTCATTTTCTATTGTGCCCCCCGGAAAATCTCCTGTTTGAGGGCCAGATAGTCCTACCACTTGTTCCTCCACCTTGGTCTGAACCAGAATCGGAACACCACTACCCCTTCACATGAATGAGCAAAATGAAGGGTTATGGCCAGGGGCTAGGGCTAAGGGGAAATTGAATTCACCTTAATAGTTTTAACTGGTCTTGGTCATAAACACTTGTGATTACAGCTTCGTAATGATACCATTCTTTTTCCAGCATGTCAAATAGGAACCTTCAACTATGAACAACAGTTAAAGTCACTTACCAGGAGGATGAAACTTTTTGCCTTTCAAAGGTTATACTCTGAAACAGTCTAGTGTGCAACTTTCCCTGGTGTTTGTACTGGAGTGAGATAACAAAAAAAGAATCAATGGATAAAGTTTGGTGACCCATTTCAAAACCTGAAGTGAGACAGTGCGATCCTGCGCCACAGGTATCTGAAGTTCATTCGTCTGAGAGGGATTATGTGGTAACACTTTACAATAAGGGACACAAAATTTGCTTAGTTACTAGAGAAGTAGGAGGAAACTATTAGGTAGCTATCTAGAACCTAGTAGGAAAATACTAGGTAGTTAACTAGTACTTAGTAGGAAACTATTCGGTAGTTATCTAGTACAGTAGGGAAACAGGAGGAAACTATTGGGTAGTTATTTAAAACTTTGCAGGAAATTATTAGGTAGTTATCTAGAACTTAGTATGGAAGTAGGAGGAAACTATGAGTTAGTTATCTAGTACTTACTAGGAAAGTAGTAGGAAACTTTTAGGTAATTATCTAGTACTTAGTAGGAAGCTATTTGGTAGTTATCTAGTACAGTAGTAAAAATAGGAGGAAACTTTTAGTTATCTAGTACTTAGAAGGAAAGTATTAGGTAGTTATCTACTTGGTGGGGAAGTAGGGGAAATCTATTAGGTAGTTATCTAGTACTTAGTGAGGAAGCAGAAGAAAACTATTAGGTTGTTATCTAGAACTTAGTAGGGAAGTAGTAGGAAACTATTAGGCAGTTATCCAGTACTTAGTAGGAAACTATTAGGTAGTTATCTGGTGCAGTAGTGAAAAAAGAGGAAACTATTAGGCAGTTATCTATTAACAGGGAAGAAGGAAGAAACTATTACTGTAGGTAGTTGTCTAGTTCTTACTAGGAAAGTAGTAGGAAACTATTAGGTAGTTATCTAATACTTACTAGGGAAATTGGAGGAAACTATAAGGATATATAGTACTTACTATGGAAGTAGTAGGAAACTATTAGGTAGTTATCTATACCTAGAAAGGAAGTAGGAGGAAACTATTAGATAGTTATCTAGTATTTAGTAGGAAACTATTAGGTAGTTACCTAGCACTTACTAGGGAAGTAGGAGGAAACTATTAGGTAGTTATCTAGTACTTACAAGTAGTAGGAAACTATTAGGTAGTTATTAAGTACTTAATAGGAAACTACTAGGTAGCTATTTAGTACTTAGAGAAGTTTGAGGAAATTATTAGGTAGTTATCTAGTACTTACTAGGAAAGTAGTCGGAAACCATTCGGTAGTTATCTAGTACTTAGCAGGGAAGAAGGAAGAAACTATTTCCCTAAGTTCTAAATAACTACCTTATAGTTTCCTTCTACTTCCCTACTAAGTACTAGATAACTGCATAATAATTTCTTACTACTTCCCTAATAAGTCCTAGAAAACTACTTAATAGTTTCCTCCTATTTCCCTATGTACTAGATAACTACCTAATAGTTTCCTCCTACTTCTCTACTAAGTTCTAGGTAACTACCTATTAGCTTCCTCATACTTCCCTACTAAGTACTAGATAACTAACTCATAGTTTCCTACTACTTCCCTTGTATGTACTAGATAACTACCTAATAGTTTCCTCCTACTTCCATACTAAGTTCTAGATAACTACCTAATAGTTTACACCTACTTCCCAACTTAGTACTAAATAACTACCTAATAGTTTCCTTCTACTTCACTAGCAAGTACCAAATAACTACCAAATAGTTTCCTGCTATTTCCCTACTGTACTAGATAACTACGTAATAGTTTCCTCCTACTTCCCTACTAAGTACTAGATAACTACCTAATAGTTCCCTCCTACTTCACTAGTAAGTACTAGATAACTACCTAATAGTTTCCTATTTCCTTACTGTTATAGATTACTACCTAATAGTTTCCTACTAAGTACTAGATAACTACCTAGAAGTTTCCTACTAAGTTCTAATTAACTACCTAATAGTTTCCTCCTACTCCCCTAGTCACTAAGCAAATTTTGTTTCCCTTATTGTAAAGTGTTACTGATTATTTTCATTTCAAAACAAGCATTTTGAGGCTTTATATTTTTAATATTTCATAGACTTTGACAGACAAGATGATGTGCAAATGAAATGGTTACAATGGTGGCTTTGTTGGAAGATAAAACTCCTGACATGAAACAAGAAAAAAAGATTGTTTGAGTATACAATGAAGTCTTTAGTCTTTATTGTTGCTGAAGGTGTCTTTCAGTCTGAAATTCTACCTTATTCATTCTGCACCATAGACACAATGCTCAACAGTATATTATCCTACAAAAGGTGTCACAACACATCGGTTGTTGAACTGACTGTCAAAAAAAAATCTTCCAAAGCACACAAACAGAGTGGGATGCCCCCACACTGCATCACGAATACTTTACACCTTTTTGTTTCTCGTCTTCTGTAAGTCAGTGAGCTCAAGTAAATGCTTTTATACAGATGGGTGACAAATTATAAAGACCTGAATAAATGATTTAAATGCAGATCCTTCCACTTGGATGCGCTGCATAAAACAATTAAGCACTTAATGTCTAATCATCCTCTGTGACCAGTAGATTAGATAATTCCAAAGTGACCTGCTGAGAAAAGCAACTCAAAATACTTTTTTATTAACAACTGAACACCCTTTAATAATGTGTGCATTTTGGTTATGATGTCAGAATCCAGTCAACCAACCAGCCACAACATTAAAACCACGACAAGGCAAAGTAATTGCACCATCTTCACACCAGGAGTGTGTCCTGGTGGCTTCCATTTAGGCTCAAATACTAACAGATAGGAGCTTCCACACCCTCATCTTGCTTACTACAATGTGCCAGATATTAAGAACACAGTTAACCTGTAATGGTGACTGATTATGAGGTAATTTAGGGAACTGAATGCAGCTGTTACAGCTGGGCAACTTTCAGGTCTTTATTGAGTCATATCCACCATTAATTGAATAAAAATATGTTTGTGGGCATTAATAGCAGCATGCGGTGTTAAAACAACAGTCCAGACAGTAGCTACACTGCAGCGTTTTCACTGTTTGTGTGAGTACAAACATGCAGCTTTGATGCAGCACTACAACAAAGCATGCATCACATTCCCAGTGGGAAGCTGGGTTAACAGGACTGCTGCTTACATCAGAACTACTGCAGGTTATTATGATGCAATAATCTAGTTGGGGAAAAGAACACCACAGTGCTGATATGGATATTATATTGACAATTTCAACTTAGTAAAATATTTTTGCAGACCATCGGTAATCCTCCACAACAGAGGTCTTCCCCAGCAAAAAAGCAGTTGGCCTTGCAAAAACTGCTTACAAAGAGCTCCGAGTTTACAAAGACTGAGGTCTTCATGCATCTTTCATACTCCTTGTTGGATTGCCGCAGGACCACTACTCACTGACCTCCAAATGAAACGGGTTATCTACTCCAGCATCAGTAATGAAAACGGTTTAAGAACTGGGATTGGGTCACACAGGCACTCCTTTTACACCCACATACACAAAACAATGCCAGAACTTTCAAAGGTGAAGGCAACACTACATCATTTTCCAATCTTACACTGTATTTTGTCCTTTCGATTCACTAGCCACGTTTTCATGGAGACTTTTCCTCTTTTGGATTGAGATCATTCCAAAATAAGATTTCAAGGCAGCTGTGTACTTTCGCCAACATTTAAGCGGAATGGTCCTGTCTGACTTGCATACACGATTTATCAAAATCAGAGGTCTACAAACTGACTGTCACAGTTGTGTGTTTTCAGTACTTTCAAGCAGCAGCTTGATACTCATGCACTCCTACTGCAAACAACGAAGAGAAAAAGGTGTAGAAACAGAGTTTGGATCAAAAACAAACTTTCGCTGCTGTGAAGGGAATTTTGTTGTTCACCGCCATCTTCCAAAGTGAGGACATGTCAGTTGTTGCACATTTACAGCAAGTCAGAGCATGCGCTGCAAAACCACAACCTCATAACTTTCCAATTCCGCATGAACATGATAACTAGTTTGGGAAAAGGAATACTCTACTCCTGCGAAACTGAATGAACATTCTTTCAGTTTGGTACTTTTAATTCAGAAAGAGGTGTATTCATCGATCATTTTTGTTCCCATAAAGCTTTCAAACTGAAAGCAATTGGTATTTGGCTCCATGTAAACATAGCTAAAGGGGATTATCACGCTTCGTGTTCCGGTTTCCGGAACTTGTAGTATTTGGCCATTTCCTCTTCAAGCCTGCTAACGCCAGCTGTCTGTGTAGTCTGCATCACTGAAGTGCCGGCTGCAGACAAACGTGCAACCTTGTTTTATTATAAAGTTCGGCCCTTCACCCCGGCGAATCGCTTTGATCCACTTCTTCCTGAGCATCACTTCAGTCAGGAAACCAGGAAACCTTAAGTAGGGTTGGCGTTGTTTATTTAATTTACAAAGTGGAACAGAGCAGTGACATTGGATTAACTATTGATGAACTGACCCGGAAGAGGAAATGGCCAAATTCTACGAGTTCTGGAAACCGGAACACGGAAGCGTGATAATCTCCTATTGTGATGGCACTGACAAGATATAAGAGATAACACAAGAGTCAACATCAGACTTTTACTTGCTTAAGAGAGCCCAGAGAAGAGCCAGGATGCAGAGGGATTGCAAATTAGCCTTCGCAAGGGAGGACCCAGTGAAAAGATCTGCTGTTCAGTAGTATTACTTTGAATGCATTGGAGATTTACTCCACTTTTTTTCATTTATGGTGATAATGGGTAAATCTAGAAATGGTCAAAATTTCACAAAAGGGTAAGAAAAAGATATGAGTCACTGAGTTGAGTTGCAAAACAGATGCATTACAACAAAGAGGTGAACTTTAATTTATCATTTAATGAAGTAACACTGACAAGTAAAAAGGTTCCTCATCCAATTTAGTTTAATTTTGTATCAAGATAACCCTTATATAACATTTAAATAACATAAAGGCTGTTAAAAGATAAGTCATTGGAGGGGCATGGATGTCAAAAGTGTCAAAGACTCAACTGACTTTTGTCCAACAAAAATGGTGATTACAGTAACATTTGTACATAGAGCCAGTGCTTAATTTGTGCCAGAGCGTGCTGGAGCATGCTGGAGTGCGCTCCGGGACCTCTTTGATCGGATCTGGGACCTATTTGACCTGCTCCGGGACTTTCCCTGTCATGAAAATCTATAAATAAACTGTGTTTTTATCTCAGGCTTTTATTTCTCTCTGAAGTGATGCCTGATGGTTTATTTAATTGCATTTTAATCAGAAACTAGGAAAAGAGCCGGGGCGGAGAGATTTATACCGTCATTGCTTTATTTACAGTCTTTGGTTGTGACACGTGAGATGGTTGTTTTTGTTTCCGTGCCAGCACCAAGCGCAAAGAGGTGACTAACAAATGTTTATTTATTTAACTAAACTTGCCAAATGTGTTTATGTAGGAGCAATGTTTGTGCTGCGTGAAACGATGAAAATGTGGGAGGCCTTGTGGTGACATCAAGAGAAGACAATCGGTCAACACGCATAGTTATTCATGTACAAAACACACAACAAGATGACACATAAATACATCCATAAACAAGACATTTATTCAAAATGTGTCTGCTGCTTTAAGTTTGGCAGTACTGGGCAGTGTGCACAACTCATTGGCCCTCATTTATCAAACGATCGTAGAAATGATCGCAAATCTGATTGTAAAATTGGTCGTATGATTGGACCCACGTGTGATTTATTAAAATGTTCGTATCGGACCAATCTTGATAAATACTACAGCTGAAATCCATCGTCATTGAAATGTCACGCCCACGGTTACGCCCTTAAACATGCATGATTATGAGGCTTGGCCCAGCGAGGTTGAACCATGAGAGGAGAGATTCTGCCAAAAAAGAAACTTTGGGGGGGATCAAGACAGAATTCTTCATTTGTGAGGTGGGAAAGATTAAAGGAGTGCTGTTTGGCAGTTTAAAAACCGGAGTCAGAGACGTGCACAAAAACGCTGCATGGAAGAGGATCAGTCAGCCTCACCGGTGTTGAACAGCCTGCTGAGATATTGATAAAAGTCTCCATCTAGGCCTGGCTTATATGTTTTTTTTTCGTTTTATTAGTTATTAAATTTAATAATAGCCTATATCCGATAGCAACGTCACAATTCTTTTGCCAATGGGTCAAGAAAAAGTGGTCCAGTATGAAACTCGCCACCAAAAGATGTTTCACCGGCACCAGTGAAACATCAGTCACAGCTATTTTTGTAATTTTGGGAATACATTCACTTTTTTTTCCTTTTTCTTTGCAAATGGGTTCATTCTTAGTGCTGATATATGAATACTTATGTTTAAATGACAGTTTGTGGTTTGGTTAATAAATATTTTCATGTTCTGCTGTGCTGCGCTGCAAACCCTCACTGACTCAAACTTGCGTACACAAACTCAGAGCTGTCGTGAGATTTGATTGTATCCTATGATCACGTTCAAATTGATAAATGCCGAGTCTTGCGTGGAAATGGTCGTACACACAGATTTTCGTCGTACTTATCGTTTGATAAACGAGGGCCATTATGTTAGCAACGGTTTTAATGTGTGGTTTTTTGTTACAGTTCAAACTGTGTCACAGTCACGTAAGCATGTCATCAATACAAAAACCCTTAAAATATAAAATACAGAAAAGATGTAGTAAAAAGGTCTAATTGGAAGGATAAAATTAATAACATGAATGACCAAACAGCCCTAGAATGATTCTCTGCATCAACATCGGAGGTGGTGTGACAAAATAGTAAAAAATAGATGAATAATAATAAAAAAAAATTTAAATGAAAAAATTAAACATTAGCTTTATATGGCTGTTCTGTAATATATAAATATATATATATATATATATATATATATATATATATATATATATATATATATATATATATATTGCAATATATATATATACACAGTATATTGCAATATGTCAGTTATTCAGTTTTCTCATTTAAATTGATAGGTTCTTGTCTGTTCTGATAGGCCAGTGGGCCACTTGGTGGTTGCTAATTTTGCTGCAAATGTTATACAAGGTAGTTTCGGAACTTAAGGTAAAAAAGACAATAAAAACATGTTAAAAACCTGAGAAAAAAAAGCTTTTTTTTTTTGCGCCCGCGTAGAGGTGTTGGGTCCCCTTTGAAAAGGGGGACCTGGCACCTTTTGGAGGAACAAATTAAGCACTGCAAAGAGCTATGCTCATATTCAGCTAAATTATATTAATCTATGTGCCTTTTTTGTTTTTGAGTAGGTTTACAGCAGCTTTTCTTACTTGAAAGCACACTCCACACATACCCTTTTCTTTCTCCATTCCCCTCTTCTTGTCTCCCTTTTGTGCAACTGTGTATCAAAACAGCAGGAATGCACCCCCCAAAGCCTTTTTATCTTCCTTCTCTCCCTCTGTCTCCCTCTCATCTGCTTCTCTTGTGTAACGACCTCAATCTGTCTGTCTCTGTTAGCTTTCGTCTGCGACAATAATTCTGTAATACACTGAAGTGGGAAAACCTTGTAGTGGCATCTTTTCTCTGCTCTCAGTTGACTTACTGAGTTCATGGGAAGATCCGTTTATCAAAAACAATGTTGCAAAAGCAGCATTCACGATAAGCAACGGGGGGTTTATAGCAGCACAAGTATCTTAACATTTGAGAAAATGTGCATGTCTGCATGTTGCATCTGAGCGAGCACTCTGGTGATGCTCAGCAACTCTGTGTGTGTTCTCTCCAGTATCTGAGACTCTGCCGGCGTCACAGCAACTCTAAAAGAAACAAAACACAGAGGAGATCTGTGCTATCATCCCCAAGCAGGCCACTGCTCTCTGTCTCTGTGCTCTGTTACCTGTTGGTTCTCATATAATTATTGCAGCCACCCTCATCCATCACAGTATTGTTGTGGTGTTCGCAGGGCCCATTCTTTCTCTGGCTCAGCAGCGTCACATAAAGAAACAATAACAAAGTCTGAACAAGCACCATCCACCAAAGGAGGGGGGTAACTGAGGGGGAAGAAAAGCTCGGACACAAAATTATCAGCGTACAGAAGAAGGTTTTTTTTTTCTTTCTTTCTTTCTTTTTTTTTTTTTTTTAAAAATTGGAAACACCTGCTCTTTTTGTGCCATGGACCGAAGTGGTCGAGTTTGATGCTGGAAAAAGTTCTTTTTTAACTAAGGTTTTACCCCTTGAGGGGCAAAATAAAGGGAAGGGGATACATAACTAATATCTCTGGTGAAATAACTAAAAAGTAAAAATGCAATCTTGAATATGATTTAAAAAAAAACAAAAACTGCTAGGCCATATCTTTGTTGATGGATTCCTTCAGATCTAGAACCATAACACCCTGACTGTAGCATTCCTGCCGGGCCTGATTACGTCTAACAGATATAACGAACCTAAGTCCACTAAAAGTGTGGCTACACATTTCAAGCTGCATAGAGCAGTTGAGCAGAGAGTTGAACACATTAACAGCTTAGGAGAATTTTCAAAATGAAAACATTTTATCCACATCACTGCATTAGGGGTGCAACAATACAAAAATTTTACAGTTTAGTTTGGTTAGATACTTTAGTGTCAGAGTTCAATATTGCTTTGATCCCCCAAAATTTTTTCATGTCTTTTTCTAACCAACTGGCCTTTTGTCCACCACAGCTTATCATCAGGTTCATACTTGCCATGAAAAACAAAGTAGGTCCAAACACCAAATTTGAATGTAGTTGAACACAGATCCACTGAGTTTTCAACACAGAGCTTATCGTCCGAACAGAAGTTAAGAAGATAAATGAAAAACTCTGTATTGTTCAATGTACAAGTTACATACATATATATATATATATATATATATATATATATATATATATATATATATATATATATACACACACACTACTCACAAAAAGTTAGGGATATTTGTTTTTTTGAATGATGTCAGAATGAACCTAAAATCCACTGCAACCTGTCCGAGTGAACTGAATTAGACTTTCTCTAAACTTTTAGATGCACATGTACATTGCTCAGTGGTTAAATCTGAACATTTTATATTTTCCTGAAATTATAACCGAAAGCTGAATATCCCTAACTTTTTGTGAATAGTGTATATATATATATATATAATATATATATATATATATATATATATATATGTATATATTCAGCCGTCGTCAAAATTATTCATATTCATACCTTAAAGAGAAAAGGCTAAGTTCATAAAAGTAATTCAAATAACAGGAAACTAAAGAATAGGGCCCTATGAAAAGGGCCTATTGGGCAGCATGGTGATGTGGTGGTTCGCACTGCAGCCTCACAGTAAGAAGGTCACTAGTTCAATTCCCAGCTGGGGAGGGGGTACTCTGGCTTCCTCCTACCAACCAAAGACATGCATGTTAGATTAATTGGCTACTATAAATTGTTCCTAGGTATGAATGTGAGCGTGCATGCTTGTCTGTCTCTCTGTGTCTCTGGATCAGCAGTATAGAAAGTGACTGACTAACAATAAATAATACATTTAGGGCCAGATTTATTAAGATCCAAATTTGCGTGTAGTAATTTGCCCACGCAATCTGGAATTGTGTGCGAGGGGCTGAACCGCATTTTGCAGGTGATTTACAAAGAATGATTGCATAAATAACAGTGGCTGCAAATGTGTTGCTGCAAACGTATATATGTTTAAAGATTTATATATATATATATATATATATATTTTTTTTTTTTTTAAACTTGTTCTGTTCATTATCGCAAGCAGAATGATGATCTGTTTGCTTCCTTGTGTTGAACAGATTTGCTTTGCCAAGGGGAGCTTTATGAACACAAGGCTCTCCTTGATATCCTGTTTATTAATTTTATTTCTTTAATTAAACATTTGTGTATAGCAGCATTTCACATCGTATTGCTGGGCTTGACAAGAGAAAAATGATAGTTAACAGAAGCAATGATAGAAAGTGGAACAAAGAGAAAGGAGTGCGGAAGAGAGAGAGAGAGAAAGAGAGAGAGGGAGAGAGAATTTTTTTCTTTTTTAAAGACAACTTTGGAAATGATAAGGTGTGAAATTAAATAGAACAGGCTTTAGGGATGGAGTCTAAGGGCGCATTCACAAAGCTTTTTTGATTCGAATCAGAGCCCATTTGTTCGGAAAGTCCGCTTCGTTTGGGGGAGTTGTGAAAGCGCAAACGGACTCTGATCCGGAACAAACAACTGGACTCGGTCCGCCTACAAATGCAGGTCTCTGTCCGATTCAAGTGAACCAAATACAGAAGTGGACTACAAATTGCATTGGCATTGTAGGTAAAACGTTGGCCATCGTGGGTGAATGCTATGACAACAAATACACATGTGGGACTGCAGTACTTATAAAGATGGCTCGTGGTCAGACGTGGAGTTACGAGGAAGTAAAAGCTTTAAGGTAAATTTGGTCTGATGAAAGCATATCCCAGCTCCTCATACAAAAACATTGTTATTTTATGGAGGAAACAGAGGTTGTGAGAACTGTCTTGTTCGTTGTACGTCTTGTCCTCGCCTACGGTGAATCTGAATGCAGCGCCACTTGAGATTGGGAACATTATTCCAAAGGTTTGACCCATTTAGCTGTGCTGCAACATGAACACGATCTTGGTCAGGAAGACCACCCCGCCTCCAGCCAAACAAAGTCCCCAAATGGACCAAGACTCGCGGACTATGCTTTCTGAATGCGCCCTAAGTAACCCCTTAAATTACCACTTGCATACCTGATTTTGTCCAGCTAAAATGAATGTGACTTATTCAGTCAGCTCATGTACTGTTGAAGACCAAAGGCCTGTATGTCTTTTTTATTAGTTTTCTTTTTCGCCCAGGACTGAAAAGAATGATGTATTTTTCACAGCTTTTCAACTCACCTGGCAGAACTTTTTTCATGTGTGGTGTCTGACAACAATTGTGTGATTAGTAAGAAGTTTCAAGTGCGCGGGGTTAATGCTGAAACAAAAATTTATCGGGTCAGCTTCTCCACTGATATGAAAGCTTTAGTAGGGTTGAATGGAAAGTTTTTCGGAGCAGCTAGCAGAGGTAGTGACTAAGTACAAAAATCAAAACAAACACATCATGTACAGTAAGGCAGATAAAAACATGGACATTACCATGTCCAGAACCTCACTTGCCGCTGCAGACAAGGTTTGTCATGAAAAGTGAAATAACCAGGCCAGAACAAACTATTTTTTGTTCTTGCCACCTTGAGAAAACAAACAAAATTTCCTGCTCTTCTTCTCTGTTCTATATACAGCACTTGCCTTAGCACAAGCAGAGTGTCATGATGATCCACTGAGTTGTTGGACCCACTCATTTAGACATTTACAGTGCGTCAAAATTATACAGGTGTCCGACATACCGATCATCCTATACAGGCACAGTATGGGAAGTGAGCCAAAAACAAGTTTCGAAGAATGAGTAAAACTGCTGCCCGAGGGACATTATTCCACTTCACAAAGATTTGGGTGTGTAAGTGCAGAAAAAAAATCATCTAAAACCTGCAGGACTGCAACTCTTGTGGACCAGAGTTGCCTTCCACTGGACTACCCAGTAGCAGGGTTTTAAACTATCTCTAAAAATAAGAGATACTTTAATTTACATCACAAATATCAAAGCAGCATAAAAAACACATTATGCAAACAGGAGCTGACATCAGTCAGATCCAAATATCTTGATCCGAACATCAAACTGACTCCCTGATTGACTTGTGACTATTATTAAAAAGGGGAACCGCCCAGAAAGGAAGTCTCTCGCAGATTAGAATCCTCCCGGGGGGGGGGGGAAACCCAAAAAAAGAAAAAAGAGGAAAAAAGGGGGGGAATTTTTTATAGGGGGGGGCAGCCGGGGTAAAAACACACTTGGGAAGAGTTTGTGCTCAGGGGTCTTCCCCACTGTGGGCCAGACATTAATAACATCCTTTTTCTTCCCCGTCAACACAGATGCTGTAATTAAAAGCAGTACCGAGTCGAGGATAGCCATGACAATGGAGATGAAAGATGGAACAGAAGAGTGGGAGGATGAGGGAATGAGACAAAGAAAAAGATGATTAAATAAAAGCTTCATTTAGAAACAAAAGGTACTTTTTTTTTAAATTACATGACTACTTTATACTTATTTCTGTGTGATATACATAAGTTAATGAAAGAAATGTCATTTGCTCTATCCTGGTTAGAAGAATATGTACCACACTGAAGAAATATGAAGATCAGTGTCAGATATAATGTTTGTTTTTAATGTAAACCTTGGTGGAACTGGACTCAGAACCACTCCGCAGAAGTATGAAGATTTATTATTTTTTTAAATTTCATTTACGTTCCTGACATCATAAAATGAGGTGTCTACTCAAAATGCAATATGCGTCATTCCCTGCCCGAGGTACAGCAGCATGACAATTGTACTCGGGCACTTGACGTTTTTTTAATTTTTCTTCAAGGGGACGAAAAAAACATTTAGGTGAAAACCATTATAGTCAGAGCATGCTCAGTCTTTCTATCACACCGACGGAATGATGGCTGGTCATTGCGGTCATCGCTGGCAATGAGAGCTGTAGTCCACAATAAGGATCGACCGACACAGCGGCCGGCCGATATTTTAAGCCAATTCTTGCGTTTTTTGCTAGTATCGGCATCAGCCAATACGTCGGGTGCATTGGCCGATACGTGCCCTTCGGCATAATTTACAGACAGGCATCTATACAGGCAGCAGTTGCTGGAGACGCTGCGCTTTAGCCCAGACATAATATCATCACTATAGATTTTAACTGCAGGTAAAGCCAGGAACATCTTGGACTTTTATTTTAATCATGTGCTTCTCAGAAAGTCAAAATACTTTAATATGAAAAATTATAGGAAAATCCTGCTGCTGGTATACTGCACAGGGTCGATACTGGAAATGCAATATCGGCCCCAAATATCGGCAGGTTGCATCGGCTATCGGCTGATGAGAAAATATCGGTATTGGCCCCAAAAAGCTGTATCGGTCGATCCCTAAAGCTGCTTCAAGTAAAACCTGAGGTAATCCAAGTTCTTTGTGGTATTTTATTTTGTCTTTGCACAAAAAAAAATTATTTGAGTAAATCCACAACCAACATATCTGAAATCCAGGACAGAGAACAACTGGGACCAGGAAATAATTATTTTCTCCCCATTGACTTCCATTCATATTTTTTCATCTCTTAGGTCCCATGGGGCGGATGTAGATGGGCATGACTCCAGCTCCCCATACACTTTGAAAACTATCTTTCTCTCTCTCCTTTTCCTTTACAATCAGTTTTCTTTTGAGGAAGCGGATTTGGGCACAAGGCCTGCATTCCTTTTGTAGCGTTCTCTATTTCTGTATGTATTTTTTATTTGTTCATTTAGCACAGGCATGCCCCATGGTCACTTACCATCACCTTAATCAAATAAATAATACTTTTTAAATGGCAAGGGGGGATTTGGGCTGATCTGTAGCTGATCTGAGATCTTTTCCTCTAATTTCGAAAGGTGTTTTTATTTACTTGATGGTTGTTTTAATTATTTGTGTTCACCTTTGTGGTTAACAACTCGGAACATCCATTTTATTTCTGCTATACTCAGACTTTAACTGTGCAACATCGGCAATAAAGCTACTTCTCTGATGCAGTAAAGAGATCGATTAGTTTCTTGCTAAAAAGGCAGACTTCACTCACAGGTATTATTTATTTATATACAGTATGTTCAGACATTCACAGTCTAAACAGGGACTAAATTGGTTTCATCTGTGTCAGCCAGTAGCTTGCACTTAGAAAATCCATCATCCATTCGCTTGAGAAATAACAGGTATGTACAAGGTGTTTACTGATGCTACTTTTAGTATGCTTCGACTAAACTTACGTGTATGTTGAATATCAAATGTAATAACATGTGTCCACACTTTTCACATCCTGAGCCAGAAATGGGAGTGTTGACAGTTTGATTGCTGAAGTTTTTTGTTGTCCTGGCCTTTACCATAACAGCACACCATCATTTCAATCTGTCTGGAATGAAAGCCGCTTTGAAGGAGTGAATACAGATACGCATTGACTTGCTGTGATCATGGAGGTAGCAAAAAAAGAAAAGAAAAAAAAACCCTCACAGAAGTAAAAGATACGTGATAAACATCTTTGTAACTGCTCACCATCTCATGTCGGGCAGTAAAAATAGGTACTTTGCCACATCCAGGATGTCATCACTACCCATCTAATTTATCCTTTTAATGTGCTACAAGGGAAATAAAAATGATATCATTAAAATTGTAAGGCTGTATTTGCCTGATTTATAATTTGACCTACAGAAGTACCACATTACCTAGAGCTGTGTTACAGCTACTGATGAATCCTCGTGGGGCACAGTCATAATTTAATAAACCACATTAGCTTGTATTCATTTTCAGACAGATCTCCTTGATGTTGAGATTAGGCAGATAAAGAGCAGCACGCTCTCATCTATTTGCACATTAGCGATATTGTCCTTCATTTCTCTGTCTCAATTCTCTTTAGTCACACAGTTACATAGAAATGATAAGGATCAAGCAACATAATCTGTGGTTTTATCTGACTTATGGATTAGTCAGTGAATTTTTATTTGCTATTACAAAAAAGCAGGCAATTACTGGCTGTTTAGAGCAAATTCAAACATTTTGTCTTTCTCGTAATTCAGCAGCAAGAATTTGTGTTCATTGGTTTTCAGTTAGAGCATTTTCGCTCTTCGTACGAAGATTTTATTGAGTATTGTGACATAACTGCAGAGTGAAACCAGCACTTGAGGTAGAAAATAAAGTTTTGAAGAAGGGAAGATAAGACATCTGCAAAGGCAGTGAAATACTGGTAGTCTGCATTTAAATCTATCTATCTATCTATCTATCTATCTATCTATCTATCTATCTATCTATTTCCCTCAAAATTATTTGTACCCTTCAATTAAAGGAAATGCTTAATTCCAAAAGTAATTCTAACAAGAAAAAATAACAAGAAACTGAATAAAAGTAATAATAAATAAAAATATACGAAATTACAATTAGTAAGATGATACATTGCTTTTGAATTGTAGTTGAAAATAATAACAACAAAAACGATAATAATAATAATAATAATAATAATAAATAAACTGTCCCAAACCAATTAGAGCACCTTGCTCATTAACAGTGGAGCTAAATACCTGTCAGCAGGTGCAGAAGTCTTTCTGAAAATTACAGAAAACACTTGAACGCAGTGATCGCCTCAAAGTGTTGCTTAACAAAATTTTTGTTGTTCGTTCCATAAATGCATAATTCTTAGAAATTATATGTCATTGTAATGGTGACTAATCAGACTTTCCAATGATGCACATTTCCATTTGCTCCTATTGGAGATATACTTTACTCCACACAAATTTTCATCACTAAGTTTATATACAGTATAAATGTCTTTTTTGATAATAGCAGCCATACTCATCTTTCAGTTTCCATTGAAAGAAAAAAAAGGGGAGGTAAGAATTTAATGGGTTATTTTTAGTTAAAGGGAAAAAAAATATAAAAAGAGAATATAAAATATTCATAGAGGGGGGGGATGATGGAAAGAATAAAAGGATATAAGATATAAAAAAAAAAAAATATAAAAAAAAAAAAAGGGGAATAAATATAAGAAAATTAAAAAAAATAAAAAAATAAGAAAAAAAATAAGAAAAAATAAAGAAAAAAAACTGTAGTTTACTTCCTGTATTTGGCAGCACAGTGACATTATCTGCCACTATGTACATGAAGAAATTTGATAACACAAATATACAGTCAAAAATATGTCCATGTGTAGGATATGTCAGAGTTTGAATACAATTTTGAATTCGTTTGATAAAACGATTTGTCACCATATCTTTGTGAACCTGGATTTTTGGGGGTGGAGCCAGTGGTGGTGTGGGCTTGGGCGGGAGGACCCGGGTTCGATCCCCGACCGACTCCTGGGGTACTGTGGACCCCTGAGCAAGGTCCTTACCCCCACCCTGCTCCCCGGGCGCTTTGTGCATGCTCTTGCTGAGAGATGGGTGAAATGAGAGCCTTTTTGGATCATACAAGTATAAAAAATAAAAAAATACCACCTGAAAGCAAAGTATACTTCTACAGCTGGTCAGAAACTAGTCCCTCAAAATGTAATGCATAATTTGTGATGCAAGGTTAGTTTTTATTGTAATATTATTCTGTTAACAGGGGCATTTACATTCAGAAGTACCCTTGCTAACTCGAAAATGAGGCCACATGTCAAAAATTCGGAACTACCCCTTTAATACAACCTCTCTGTCTGTTTTTTTGCGTCTAAATGTACGAATAGCTGCACATTCTAAATTTTGTTTTTTTGTTTGTTTGTTTTTTCCACCATGCATGGACGTGTTGGCGTTTCAGTGCATCCGCTGGCTTTTTCTGTTTAGCAGAAAAACAAAGTTTCAGTGTGAGTGTGTTGCTGATGTTTGCAATGACAAATATCAGCAGAGAAGGTCATTGATAACATACTGTTGTAAAAGTGTTAATCCGACTCAGATGATTTGTTGCACTAAACCACTTGAGGAGTTATTTTTGGATTGGGGTGTGCATGCCCATACAATACCTGGCATGTAATTGGATTAACTGTGTCTTATATTCTGGCACATCCACATAGAGTCTGAAAAGGTTGTGACCGCGATGTAAGGAATATTCTAGTTACCATCTGGCTTCCCACCTTCCTTTCTTCCGTTTCAGATTTATTTCCTCTCCGTGTAGCGTGAGGGTATCCAGAGGCTAATTATTGAGAGGAGATGTGGAGTATTGTTGGTGACACGCTGGTCTAAAAAAGTATGCTTTTTCTAACCTAATTTCTAGTTTCAGACAGAAACATAGCATACATCCTGACAGGAGACACAGAGGCATTGGGCATAAAGTATGCTCACACAAAGAATTACACACACGCACGTGCACACACACCCAGCGCCTGTGTCTTCTTTACCAAATTCACAGTATCAGCCAGCTATGTTCAATAATACACAGAGAGCCCTCATGTTTTCCTCACACATACACTATACATTACAGCAGAGGATAACTGATGAGGGAATAGTTAGAGGATTATTTCAAGGTTGAAGTTTCACATTGACTGTATCTGCTTCAAATGCACAGATCTACACTGCACTTGGCTGCTTTTCAACCGTGCTCCTGCTGATGCATGCCGCATAGAGTAGAAAAATAAAGAAGGGAGCAGTAGATCCTTATATACTGATTCTGGGGGTCAATACCATACACTTAATCGTAGAAGAAGGATAAAATATCTTTGAAATTGAATTTCAAGTGGTTACACTCACATTAATTATAAGTGATACAGGTAAATATACTTTTGCATTTCAAAAAAAGGTCCTCTGTATTGATTCCCTGTCATTCTGCTGCCTATGGCTAATGCAGTGCCATCATTTATAGACAAGGTTCTCAGCTTATCATGCCCTGAAGCCACCATTACATTCAAGATTAGACGATGAATGATTAAAATGAACCAAGGTTGGGATATTGATTCAAATCAGGAAACTTAAAGCACTCTACGATCGCTTAAGATGCATTTATAGATTCAGCTTTGTTTTGCCCTATAGGCTACAAACTCATTGAGCATATGAGCCAGCTTTCCAAAACCCACACTGGATGAAAGCACATCTTTCAAGGTGTGATAAGGAAAAAAAAAAATGACAGAACAAAGAATGGTAAATGATTAAATGGCAGCTGGGATGTATATGCAGCCACAATAAAAATTTCAGCTTTGTGGAATTTTAAAGCAAAACACTGTAATAATAAAGCTACGAGATCTGTTAGTTTTGTCAAACAAGGTAAAGAATTAAGCCAAGAGCCATTTGGAATTAAAATCATGCTGGTATGTCAGGTATGCATGACTGACATAATCTAAACCTTTAATTATCTTTTAATATGATGTTATAGTTGGTGCTTGAGCCAACTGTAACAATGGACACCACACCAGGGATGACAACAAAAAGCTGTCATTTATTGCAAAAATAAAATAAAATAAAATAAAATAAAGAAGAAACATAAAGGGGTTGCACAAAATGGTGGTGCAACAGGAAAAGAAGAGAAAGAGACAGGTTTACAAGGGGTCTTTATAAGCTTTATAAGTACTGTCCTGTTTCAAAAGCATATGAACGAACCTCTGAGGCCATGTCACCACGGCGCTGAAGCCAGTTCAAGTGTGAAGACAGTGGCGAAAAAAACAGAGAAAGGTTTCATTATCTCCAGGAAACCACTGCAGTACTTACTACAAGGCTGCGGGTGGCGCTACGATGATAAAGAGTAACACTCCAAAGCTCGAGAACAAGACATAGCGCGTGGGCAGAAAAGGGCTCACCTCATATCACGTGACATGTATGTCAGCTTGCTCCCGCTGCTGATGTGCAATACCCTGTTGTAAAAGCAGCATTTTGGTGCAGAAGCTGTAAACAAGCCAGGATTGTCTGGAGTAGCACCACAACACAGTTGATCCCCACCACCATTATTGCTGTTGGGATATGACGTCAGTGTCATATCCTTTAGTTGTGCGGCTTAACAGTCCTGACGGAATGCAGACTGTCCAAGTTTCAAATTTCTACACCTTGGGACCTGGTTTCAGACACGATTGGTTTCATGGGGGCAAATCCCCGGTTTCGGGAGGGTCGAAAGATGGATTTCTAAAAAACTTTTGTGGTTTTACTGCAATTTGGCATTGTGAGGGCGGCCCCTGAATCAACCGTCCAAATGCACTCTCTGTTTGGCATGAAACGAAGGATACTGGCTTCGCCTTTTCAAGAATTCATTGCACACAAGATGGGAGGTAAGCAGCAGAGCTACGAGTGGAATATTTGGATATATTCATGGATTTTTTAAGTGTCAAATGAAGTGTTTACTGGTTAGAAACAATAGGTAGTCTCTGTGGAAAATTCAAAAATATGCGGGCAAGCTTAATGCAGGGACGGCATGTCAGCTATAGAATACAGATCACAGTGATGGGTAAGGCAGCTAAAACCAGTGATAAATCTCAGTGCACAGTGGTACAGGGGAATCAACAACTGTAAACAGCTGTTTGAAGCACACATATAGACTACATCACCATAATCAAGTGCAGGCAAAAAAGCAGCTGCAAGAGCTTCCGAGCTCTGAGAGAGAAACATGATTTGTTCTTTTGATAGAAGCCAAGCTTCGCCCTTAATCTGTATATTAAATGTTTACATTAAGTTTAAAAGAAAGTTCCTCTTCAATAATTAAGCTAAGTACTAGTAGCTGGTGACCCTTTCAAGAACTTTGCCCTGGGTGGTTCTTATTGGGAGGATATTTTCAGTGGGAATAAATCAATTTGAAAAAACACATTTTTTTTAATTTTTCAGCATTCAAAACCAGTTTTAGATGCTCAAGACAAGTCTGCACTTCATCAAAAGCAGCCTGTAGAAATTTAGATGCCTGCGCAACTGAATTAGAACACCAATAAATTACACAACCATGCAGCCGCTGTGGAGCTGAATGATAACTTAAGCCTGCATTAATAGTGTCTTTTTATTTTCCCTTTTTGCCAATGTCACATTTTAACTTGGTTTTTAGCAGGTGGACAGGATCACAGGATCACCTGGGAGCGCAAAACTCTGAAGCCGCTGGTATTGTGCCAAAGTGCGCACCTCGTGCATAATAAAGACCGTGCACCACCTCGCACAAAATTCTAGATTGTACGTGCAAATTATTACACGCAAATTCGGACCTTAGTCGATCCAGCCCGTTGTGTCCTATCTTTCCAAATAATCTGCAAACCAGAAAGATGCTTCTTTAGAGATGCCTATCCTGAAAAGACAATCCTGGTATTTAGGAGGAAGGAATTTTGGTATTCATCTTGGGGGCGGCTGTGGCTCAGGTGGTAGAGCAGGTCGGCAAAGGATCGGCAGTTCGAATCCCAATCCCCCAGCCATATGTCATTGTGTCCTTGGGCAAGACACTTAACCCTCCTTGCCTCCAGTAGGGGCACCACGGGTGTATGAATGTGTGTGAATGTTCCAGTGGTGGTCGGAGGGGCCGTAGGCGCGAAATGGCCGCCACGCCAGTCTGTCAGTCTGCCCCAGGGCAGCTGTGGCTACATACGTAGTTTACCGTCACCAAGTATGAATGAGGACTGAAAGAATAATGGAACTGCTGTGAGCGATTTGAGTGTCTTGAAAAGCACGATATAAATCTAATCCATGATGATCATTGTTATTAAGAAGTCCACATTGCACCTCAAAGGACGTAAATGTGTTCTTTCTCTAATATGCTTCTTTACATTGTTCATTCGTACATTCTTCTTACTGATGATGTTTTGTCATTTGTCACAGTCTTCCATTCATTTTTGTCAACTCTTACTGCCTTTTGTTCAAACAAATCAACTTATTGTCCTCCATTTGTTCTTGCCTGGTCGTGGTAACTGCTAGCATTGTCATTATTGGAGGTCAGGATTACCACTCATCTGCTGCTCTTTTACACAAGTAGCACATTTCTATCCTGAGGTCGTTACTTTGCTATTTTGTCATATATTTTGGCTTTTGTTATTGTTTAAGGACTCGACAGATCACACAGCATTCACATGACCTGCAGATGAAACTAAAGGGGAAGGAAATAAAATTTATTTTTGGGGTTTTGGGGTAAAAAAATAATGTTTTGTAATGAATAGGGAAGGAAAAGGAAGAGGAGAGAAAAAAAAAAAGTTTTATTATGGTAGTTTTTTTTTTTTTAAAAAAAAAAAAAGAAAAAGAAGATAAAATAAATATAATAAATTTATAATAAAATAAAATTTATAAAATAGAGAACACCAAAAAAAAACGCGCCCCCCTCTCCTACAAAGATTATCCCGCGCCCCCCCCCCCTCTTTTATTGAGTTTTGTATAGGAGATAAAAGAAATTTGAGTAGGTTGGATTTAAAAAATGGATTAAAAAAAATTGAAAACGGGGGGGGGCGAAAAGATAAAAATAAAATTATTTATTTAAATTTTTTTTAAGTGATATAGAAATTGATTTAAAGTCGACGGATACCAATTAATAAAGAAAAAAAAGAAAAAAAAAAAGGGGGGGATACAAACATAAAGTATAAAAAATTTTAAAAAAAAAGGCTGCGGGACACCGTCTTCGTGATCCATTCGTGTTTTTGAGTAGGGATGTCCCGATCCGATCATGTGATCAGAAATCAGGCCCGATCACGTGGTTTCAGACTTGATTGGAATCGGCTATTACATCTCGATCAGGTATTGGATAAATGTTTCCTTTACACTGACATGGCAGCAGCAGGCGGCGATGGCCGACGTTACCCCTCTCTCTGCGTGGTTTTCCTGCCAGTTACAGTTTTATGACCAGCAGTTGGTATGATTCTGCCTCATATGAGCCGCTGGAGTCCTGCACACAGCTCAGTGCTGTATGATGCTGCATCACCGGGCAGTACAGGAGTTTAAATGTATCGCACGCAGCAGCCTGTTAATCCAGACGTTATAGTGAAGGCGGCTGTAGCGCTGAACTGAGCCAAGTTCAGAAAGTTTGATCCATTTGTCAAAGCATACGACAATAAATTCATCATAAAAAATATGGAAAAAAGGGTGAGAGAAAAAAAAAAAAAAAAATAATAATTAAGGAGTGGGAAAAATGAAATAAATAAAAAAAGAAAGAAAGAAGAAAAGAGGAGATAAAAAAGAAAAAAAAAAAAAAGAAAAAAAAAAAAAAAATAAAATCTACCTAATAATAAGATAGAAAAATAAATATAAGAAAGAAAGAAGGTGATAGTTATCCCAAGGATAAGAATAACAACAGGAGGGGAAGGGGAGAAGGGAAAGAGAAGGGGGGAATGAATCGAGAGTGAGAGTACAAAAAAAGGGAAGGGATAACGGAAGGGAAGAGGGAGAGGAGAGAAAACAGTATATATATATCGTATCGTTTTTAATTTTAAATAAGGTAGGGATCGTAAAATTAAATATGTGATGAGAAAAAATCTATATTATTTAAAGTAATGTTATATTATATCTCCCAAATTAATGATTAACTCGCAGCAACTCCACAGCTGTCTCTGTTAGCATTAGCTAGCATAATAACGTAATGTGGGGCATCATTTTCGGGAGCAAAGACAAGTGAAATAAAGTGTCAGAGTAATAAGTATTCACCAAAATTTACAGCGTTTTTGTTGCTGGGGATTAAATCCAATTTCTTCTCTGTGGCAGCATGTTATTTCTCTTCTGCTCTGTGAGTGTCCAATATTCCTCCCATCCCCGATACAAACACACTGACATATGTGGACTGAGCGGCAGCACCATCCACTTTTGTCACAGACAGCAGCATCTTCATGAAATAAATGTATGTGACATTCTCTTTCACTTATTACCACTATTAAAGTTTTCCACTACTGTTCCAGCAACCAAGGAATGTGCAAGTCCGTCCACATTTCCTCAATATTGTTAAGAAAATAGTCAGATTCTCATCTGTCCTAATTACGCTAGGGCTGCAGCTATCGATTATTTTTGTAATCGAGTAATCTAGCGATTGTTCCGACGATTGAGTAATCGGATAAAATGGACATTTTGCAAGTTATTTAAATTTCACAACTTAAATTGATTGTAAGAGCTAGAATTTCTAGCTTTCAGAGTTCTAGAGTGCAGTTTTCCCTGAACACAGCACTGATTCCCACTCCTGCTTCTCTGCCAAGAACTTCACTGTTGCTTCCACATCTACACATTTAATTCTGAGCTTTACTGATATGGAAACAATTGGCCGTTCATTAGAGGACCTAAAAACATATTTAAGTCCACCACTTGCAGTATAAATATATTAACAAAAAAGGATGAACAGCACCTGCTGAACTGACTCCCAGCAGTTTAAAAAAAATCATTTGTTTATTGCTATGAAAAAAAAAAAAACCCACTGAGACCCTCTAATAGACTTTTAGCCTAGTATCACTGGTAATGTAATGTTTGATGGTAGTTCAGCGACTAAACCTGCAGGGGCATTTTATTTTGAAAGTTACCGGATGCTTTCTGCTTCTTCCGCATCTTATTTCTTCTATCTGAGGTAATGAAAGCTGATTCTGGAAGCTGCTCTGTCAAAAATAGACTACGCCCATATTCAGAGGTAGGTAGAGTAGCCAAAAATTATACTCAAGTAAAAGTACTGTTACTTTAGAAAAATATTACTCAAGTACAAGTAAAAAAGTACTCACTGAAAAAACTACTCAAGTACTGAGTACTTTATGAGTAACATCAGATTTCTTTTAAATAACAGGGAGAGCGGGGATGTTTGTAACACTTAGTTTAACTAGTTAGAAAGGAGCTGTCGTGATGTCATCAACACAGTTAGTGCCCACTTGAAAATTTAGTTCACTGGCAAAGTTTGGTGTTTCTGAGTGAAAAACTGTTCTGGAGCTAAAGATGCAACGATATGAACATTTTATATCACGGTTATTGTGACCAAAATAATCACGGTTATCATTTTTAATCACATCATTATAGAAATACCAGCATCTTTAAAAATATCCAAAATGGGTCTAAATGTCTACTTTGTCCTTTTTCAAGGGGAAAAAACATCAAGAGTGCTGTCCATGTGGGTGCCTACCACCATGTTTTCATAAATTAAACAATGCAAACTGGGACTGCTGGTGCTTTTCCAGCCAATCACTGGGAGTTTTTGAAAGTGCAGTAATCAGTCATGGTTTTAACGATAATTCGATTTTGAAACGGTATATTACTAATTGTTGGTAATTTTATCACGATTAATCATTTTACCGGTAATCGTTACATCCCTACCGGGAGCCCAAAAAAACATTTTTCAGGTATGAAACCAAACATTTTCATCACCAGTATTTTTTGCATTGCGTCTATTGTGTTGTAGATACGATTGTTTCACTTATATCAGCTTGAGTAGTTTCTCTAGTTTAATTTGATGTGTTGCATTAGTGTTAGCTTTGAAGCTAAACACTAAAAAAGGTTGTTTTTTTTTTTTTTTTTTTAAAAAAAAAAAAAAAAAAAAAAAAAAAAGGTTAGTTTTCTAATGGCTGCCTGGCATGGGGATGGTTGTAACAAACGTCACAACTATATTTGCCACAACTGCCAAACCTAATTAGATAAATGTATTATGCCTTCGGCCATTTGATGATCACGAGTATTTTTAGTATTTCTATTTCTAGTATTTCTACACCTAAAATAGACAGTTCAACTGTTCAGTTGATTGTCGGCACATCTGCACCACACCTTTCAAAAGCGGCTTGTTGGTGGTTCATGGATCTCCAAAGTGTCCAAATGACATTTTCACATTAACCTGTTTCAAGCAACAAAATATAAACACAACCCTGAGCACTTCATACTTCATTATTCTTTATTTAATTCATTTCATGTCATACAAAGATTTTTCATTTTATTTTATTCATTTTTCTGGTATTAAATTTATACTCTTTATTTAGTTCATCATTATTATTTTGCAGTTTCACAAGTGTATGGTTCCTTCTTTATTTTTCATTAAAATGCTTCCATACATTTATTAGTGTTGATGTTTTTTAATCATAATAATTTGATTGTTACATCCATCCTCAAGTACTGTTACAACTCACCCGAGTGCTGGGGGAGGTTGCAGCAACACAGCACTTTGTGTTTGATATTAATTTAACTAATCTGTGATGGTGTAGTAGAAGTCAAAGTGTATGTCATTTATAGCAGACAGATATGGGATCACATGTCCAAATGTAAGAGCTCTAGCACAAAGGACCACTGAGTAACACTTGCTCAAACAAAAAGTGTTACCATCATCCCCGGTCTCCCCTAAATGTCAATAAATGATTCTTTTTTTTAATGAACATGAATAAAGATCCACCACATTAAATAAAGTACTTTTTTATAACACTGTTTCTGGCTGTCATGGTCTTATGACAAAACTTCTGAGACCAGAGTCCAGACCAGTCTAGTAAAGCTGGGGACACACTACACACTTGGGGACACACTTAATTGTTCTTGCTTGTACTGTTTTTATGTTATCATGTGAAGCACTTTGTGACTCCTGTCTGTGAAAGTGCTATACAAATAAAGTTTACTTACTTACTTACTTACTTACTACTACACAATTAATTGCACGATCAAAGAGACAAAATATGAAAAATGTGTATGGCAGCTTTCCTCCGGCATTACACGCAAACAGAAGAGGGGTGAGTGGGAGAGTGTGTGACACAAGCTGAAATCAGAAGTGATCCGACACTTCTGTTGGATGTTGGATGTGAAGCTACAGACGGCTGCTCATCATCACAGTGTGGCCAAAACAGGTGGAGGGAGGAAAAAGGACCAGAAAGTTGCTGCAATGGAAATGCTTTTTTTTTCCTTTCAGGGATGGTGAGAGTGCATGCGGGTGACTCTGCTCCAGAGGTTAATGTGCAAACATATTTGATCATAGGTTACAGCAGCTTCCTCACCCTCCGATGTCACTGTAAATATGGTATTTATTAGCCGACATACAGTAGTTTATTACTGTAACAACACAAGCACGCGCAGCCTCCAGGACTTCATCCTGCGGCCGTGACGCGCCTTCATCCCTGATCAGCAGAGAGGAGGCTGACAACTAAATGTAACGTGACACGGTGATGTTCTAAACCGTGAGAGAAAACTGAACACTGTAAAAACAAGTTGACGAAGGCTCACATTCTACCACAGATTCAGGTCTGATGCAGGATTGTTTTAGCAGCAAACAGAACTCAGTTTATTACAACTTTACAAAGTAAGTTGAGGTTGAGTTTTTGTGCCTGAAACGTGACTTGCACAGCTGATCTTTTCTGTCGTCTGGAAGGCAAACATCGCTGGAAGTGCAGGCAGGATTATTCCGTGGCTTCTGTCTCAACTTCTGAACCACTCGCTGCTGTTTCAGTCATTCTTCGTGCAACCACCGCCGGTGCATCCCTTTTGCTTTTGTGTGCTTCAGCTTGCGGTTAAAACTCTGTTCTTTTGAGCATTGGCGCCACATCTCATGTGACTGCCTGGCTGCACCTGATTGGTGGTACGTAGTGACACGTATCTCATAATGTGTGAGGTATCCAATAGCAAGCTGTGTTTGTTTAGTGAGACGTTCACGTCTCTCTAACAAAACAAACTGTGATGTGCGCACTTATATGACCAAAAATAAAAGTAACGACCGGGATATATGTTGTTGTAGCGGAGTAGAGGTGCGTTTCTTTCTCATAAATGTACTTGAGTAAAAGTAAAAAGTATAACATAATAAACTTTTTCTCAAAAGTACAATTTATGTAGAAATGTACTCAAGTAAATGTAACGGAGTAAATGTAGCGCGTTACTACCGACCTCTGCCCATATTTAGAGGAGAGCTGGGACAGCGTGCTTCTGGCTCGCGCTGTGGAGTCCCTAGCGTGAACTAAACCATCGATTAAAACAGTCGTCTTAAGTTCCGGAGGCCGCGCAGCACACGGAACGCAGAGCAGACGGAGACTGAACTGCCTTTACTGACCAGGCGCAGCCAAATCCACCGATTATACAAATAATAAAGGACCTTTATTATTTCCACAGTATGTCATGGATCACGTGCGTACCGAACCGCAGAGAGGAGACTGTGTTTTCTCTCTCCTTCGATCCTGTTTGTAGGGTCCCATACATTTTTTCCTCCCTCCTCTTTAGTTACGTTATCAGCATAAAGCTAACTGTTATGTTCAACAGAAATACCCGTCTGAGCGGAACGTCACTTGCATTTATGTTCAGCCCAGGTTGTGTAACAGAAAAACCATCCGGGCGGATGCAATACAAAGAGTGAATTTAACGAATCCTCAAGGCAGTTATTTTGCCTCAAGCAATTTTATGAAGCGAATTACTCAAATTACTCGAGTAATCGTTGCAGCCCTAAATTACACATGTACAGAAAGGCTCCCCAAGCAATGGCGTACAGTCTACTGGCAGCGTTTGGTCATATTAGTCTATAGTCAAGCTGTCACCTCTCTCCATTGTAAAATGATTTTTTTTTTTTCCCTTTTGCACTTTACTTGTACTTCCAAGGAGTTTCAATAAAGTAAGCTCCCCCATCACTAGAAAATGCTTGTGCATCTATGTATGTGTGGTTGTATGTGTTGTTCGTACACCTGTATGTGAGTGCATTTCACAGCAGGAGGAGTATAAAGGCTGATAGACGATGAGTGGACCACCGCTAGTGAGTGTCTGATTTAACAGAGATAAGAGGTAGGGTCAGCCAGAACACCCATGCTCTGGCAGGGAGGGGAAATGGCTGCTGGGCAGTTCCTGACCCTGGATCACAGTGGGGGGGCTGGGAAGAAATGAGACGTGACTAACGGAGACACTGCTGGCTGACCCTTGATCAGGCGGGTGCAGGGAGACAAGAGCAAGAGGGAGGAGGAGGAGAGGACGTGCACTGAATGAGGTGAAGCAGATTTAGCTTCAGAAGTGGGCTGCAGTGAGCTTTGTTTGGGTACTTGTGCTTGTGTGTGCATTTTTGTTTACGAATGTGTGTTGCAAGTTGAATTCAGTGACAGAGATGGCTTGTGAGATAAATTCTGATGTGATGTTTGTGTATTCTTGAAGAGCAGCATGAAGACACTTCAGGTGTGTCAGAGCCCCTGCAGTAACAAATACAGATTATATTCTTTGACACTGGAGAGAAAACACAAAAGAACAGAACTGAGTACAGAGGAAAAAAACTGCTCGGTAGCAGAAATATGGAGAGGTACAGACTTCTGTCACTCGGATCTGCAAGCTTAGCGACTCTCCAAAGCTTGCTTATGAGTCAGGTCTCTAGCTACAATTCTGACAGGAAATTTAGTTTTCCACATTTTGCTGTGTATCAGGCTCGTCTTTAAATGAATGCAGTCAAAGTTTTCTTTCCTCATCTCAGACTTCTTTGAGATATACAGCATTTTACAGTATTTGTTTGCAAAGCCCTGCAAAGATTGTCACAAGACTCATTGGTCTCTGGTGAATCCTGCTCTGCTTACCTGTCGGCTCCTCTGATACATTTTGATTCAAATTCACCTGTGCTCAAGTCAACAAAGATTCCCGATGGAAGTGCTTCCTGGATCTGGACCAATAGAGGAACTAGCTTCCAGGAAACTGAAAACAGACAGATGACCATCATTGTTGGACACCACCAAGGCTTTTACGGTAGAGATGGAAGATAAACTATTCTGAACACACGTGAACACACAAAAGGCATTGAACTATTTGGCCATGATTCCCTGGATACCATTCCCTTAATAATGCATGGTGGTCATTCAAGTAAAAGATGAACGCAAGAAAATCTAGAACACCTCCAATTAAAACATTAAATTGCTCAGGATCTCAGGACAGCCAAATGCCACGTTTCATCATGACAAAGCAAGAGAGACTGTCGCTGCTGAAAACAAAAGTATCATCTTCAATAAAACTTGACATTTTGGATAGTTTAAACAGTTGCTAAGTCGGGCAAAAAAAAAATAAATAAAAATTTTATATATCTTAAAACATTTTTCATTTGTTGTGGCAAATATTGTTTAGATGAAGAACAATCAGTTAAGAGTCTGAAACATAACACACAGACACTTTAAACAAATATGCTGAACTTGTCGAGCCATAGTGGGTATGAAGATATTAATGAACAGCTTTCATATTTTCCATGACTAAACTGGACAAGCACGACCAACCCCATCCATCCACTGCCTCTGCTCCAGTCCGGTCCACACGATGCAGCAAATCTTTTGCTGTTTTAGTCAATGAGAAGCAGTCCACTACTCCACTCCTTTCCGGCACATCCACTCAGGTCCGTCAGCCTCCACCAAAAATACGGATCACTTGTATTTTCTGGTCTGCTCCGGTCCACCCAACTCCGTTTGAAAGAAGTAGCAAAGCTCAATGAGTGTAAACATCCGGGATATAAAGTTTTTTTTTTTTTGTTTTTTTTTTTTTTTTTTACATCTACTGCACAAATACTTGATTGATGTGTAAATGGTAAATGGACTGTACTTATATAGCGCTTTTCCAGTCATACTAACCACATTATGTACACCATAATTGATGACAAACGTATCAAAACCTGGCTTGGACGATGCAATGTTTCTTTTGAAGTTGCAATGAATGAAAATGGAAATTTTGCACATGCTGTTTTGCCTGCCCTGCGGCTGAACGGGGGGGGGCGCTGGCAGACTCACAGTAGGGGATTTTTGCCGCCCACCAGAAAGACGGACTGGAGCGCAGCGGGTCGGAGCGGAAGCAGTGGACGTGGTGTCAGCAGAGCCACAAGCTGAAGCCACCTTCACTTACTCATTGCTGAGTTACAGCCAGTGTTGAGAGGGTGACTTTTAAAATTTATTTCCCTTCAGATTACTGATGACATGACCTAAATATGTAATCTGTAATGTATTCCCTTGGATTACTGAAGTAAAGTAACATATTCTAAATACTTTTGGATTTCTGTTTGCTCATGTGAGTGTGGGGTCCTGTCACTATGCCTCCAGTTGATCATACGTCCTACTTGCCCACAGGGTTGTCCATTCGGCTGACTGGTAAGCGCACATAACTCTCACCATGAGCATGTTGATCTGGAACACAGAGTAGTTAAAGGTAGAGTCTGAAGTCCCTCCAGCGTTTCTGTTTGCAAACAACAGTATTCAAACTGAGCGCCCCTCCCTCTCAGGCTAATGGCCGCCTCGTACTAGCTAGCCTATTCAACTTCAAGCTTCTCCTTCAGAGCTCCGATCGGGTACAAGCCAAACTATTATTAACCTGGTTTTCCAAAGTGCATTATCTGAAGCTCTTACCTTTTCTTCGGTGCATATACGGGTTTTTTTTTTCTCTTTCTTTCTTTCTTTCTCTCTCTCTCTCTCTCTCTCTCCTTCGAGAGTTTGAGTGACTGGCGTCTGCTCCAATCATGAGCTTATTTCCACACAGCATCATGCTCTTAGCTCTGTCATTGGCTGTCGATATAAACAGAAATCTCCACCCAGAAACGTCCCTAACACACCAAAACCATGCAAAAGAGCGAATTACAGGCAGGGGGAGAGAGAGTTGCATTCAAACGCACCACGGCACAGGAGTAGAGGCCCAAAGGCGGAGTTTGAGATGGATTTCACTTGCTCAAGTCTAACGTTTATTTTTCACGGGGGGAACTCCGGACTATACCTTTAACACAGGGATTAGAAATTGATCAAAATATTGTCCTCAGAGAAAAGTTGCGCAAGTAACACAAACACACACTTTAACGGCTGACAAATACAGAATTGTCACATAATTAGCCCAGTGTTGATGAACAGAATATGTTCATCAGCCATACGACAGTATGTCATGGTAAGAACCATCATTGTGGTGACAACACATTTATGGTTTAAATAGTAGGCTGCTGGCATGTACAACTGAAGAGGTCCACCACAAGAGGATTGTCTTTAATTCTGCCAAATGCACTTTCCTTCATCATTCATTTTGCCACATTATTCTATACTGTACAGATAAAATGGCTCATTTAAAATCTGTGAGGCATTAATAGATATGTTTGTCACACCACAGAAAAAGTAAGTGATCACCCAGCAATATTTAAATGATTTTTTTTTAAATGCTCAGGCACATAAAATTAGTATATTAAAATATAGCAGCTTTCTGTGCTCTGCATTAGAAAACTACAATCACTGAGCCTCTCACATTTATGCAGAAGGCCTTTGTAAAAATGCACGATTTAAAATAGTGTATGTATATATTAAGGCCCATTAGCAGTTTGTTTCTGATGGAATTTTTGTTACCTGAAAGCCTCCATTCTCTTTAACAACGGTAAACTTTTAAGGCCAATTCACACGTGTGGTTCGGCTGTTTGAAAGCTGCTCATTCTGGCAATAACTTTCATCAGGCAGAAATGCAATATGTTCAGTTAACGTTCACTCAAAATATGAACATTAAGGTGTAGATACTGCTGGCGGACATTAACCCTTTCTTTCCTCACATGTGAGCACTCTCAGCCGCAGAGCTGGGGTATTTCCCAGTTAACACTAACCAGCCAGTTTAACGCAAGATGCTTCTTCATGATAGACATGGAGCGCCTCGATGCTGACAGCAGCTTTGTTGACTGTTAGCAAAACTTGCACTGCTGTGATTTTGTGGCCTTCTTAGTTTGTAGGTGAAATGTTCTCTAAATTTCAACCAGAAGGTTGTCCTGCTTCTGGTCGTTCTTCTCTCTGCCATTGTCATTCGGTCATGTGGAAAGTGCTCTCAAGCATTGATTTGCAGTGAAGGTTATCGACGCACATAATGACTCCTGCATCCACAAAGTGCAAGTGTTGTAAAGTAATCCCTAAAAGTAATAACATTTTTCTTCCCAAAAAAGCAACTGCATTCAGCATACACTAATTTAAACTGTAACTGGAACAGAATACAGTTACACTTATTTTGTATTTCAAATACGTACTGTGATGCTGTTACATATAACCTTTTACTTCCCAACTCTTACAGCTGATAGTGAGCATGGCTGCGTTGTGTGATCTTCGTTCTACTACTCATATATGACAAACAAATGTGGATAATTGAAAAAAAACATGAAAACCCATCATTTTGGAGCCTGTTAACTCATTTAGCATTTAAGAACTCAAACTAAAAAACAAACAAACAAGAAAAAAAAACACAAAACAAAACCACAAACCTACTCAGAACTTAGATAAATTAGCTGCAAGCTAGCGTTCCACCAATGCCAGTTGTGCATTAGTTTGCACCCTTCAGATCTGCATGCACCCTGAGGCAGTGTGCTCTGGTGGAAGTCGATATGACCTTGTTATGCTTTCTGCACTTGAGTTGGATATTTTTTAAAAAGTAGGAAAGAGTAAATGAAAAAGTGAGTGAATTTGATATACTGTGTAATAAATGTAAACTGATTATAGCTCCACAGCTCATGATTATTTACAGCCACAAATATTTAACTCATGAACTGCTTACAACAGGGCAACAGTTATTGGGCAAAATAACAGTCAGCAAAAGGACGAACATTCACTGACTTCAGTTTTCAGCTTTTATTGATTATAGCATTTTATTGGAAAAGGGGAGGAAATAGGGGGGGGGGGGGGGTGTCAATCAGATCACGTGCCAATGCTCATGAGTACTGCAGTGCCTGGGTAATGAATAGTTACTGTATAGTTGGTGTTAGTGGTTTGTGGTCACAACTAGAAGGGGCTTTATTGGTAACTACTTCTCACAGGCATAAAATAGAGAGACTAACAACACTCGCCTGCAAGTAAAGCAGGGAGAGGGAAGAGGCAGGTTTCACCTTAATCCACTCCGCTCTCTACAGATTATGGGAAACTATCATTTATCACACCCCAAAATAAAATTCTTCCAGCAGCTACAGGCCAATGCTGTTAATCATGACAGAGCATCAGATTTGCCTCCAATTCATGTAATGAAAGGTGATCAAACTGGTCATAATTCTGTCTAATGCTAAAACAAATCAGGGCAACTCTCCGTTATCCCCCCCCCCCCCCCCCCCCCCCGCAAGTCACTTTAAGTTTTCAAAATATACTAAACACTACTAAGACGACAAAACATAATTCATGCAACGGACTCTGAGATAGCTTACTTCATTTCAAGTCAAGTTTAGAAAGAAATTTTCAGAAAGAAGATAAATAGCAATATTTTAAAAAGCAGAGACATTAAATAATAACTATTTTTCTTATCCTTTATTAAACATGATTTTCCTGTTTAGCTTGTGCAGAAGTAACAGATGATACCCCTGTGAATAGTTTCAGAGTTAACAGTTATCTCATCCTCTGAGCTTTGAATTCAAAGCTAAAGTACAGACATGGAGCATATTTAAATACTGATGTAAAGCTATCTCCTCCAACCAATCCACGATTATTTTCCATCTACATTCCACAAATTCATCTCGTCACCAAATTCAGCCTCTTCAGCAGAGCTTGGCTAATTAATCATCTCTTAGGTTGTTTTCACATGTATTTGGGTCCAGCCAGGTGCTGCCACAGCAGTAAAAAAGTATAAAATGTTTCAATTTTCAACTAATATGGTTCTGTTTTTCATGCTTTTTTATCACCACACGCAGCAAACATTCTACAGGCGGGATCGTTGTGTATCCATGGCAAACAGACGCAAGTAGACGTGTTCCAGCTGTAAAGGGTGGCTGAGTTGTAAACAAAACACATGTGAATGATGGAGCTTATTGAAGACAAGACACAGTTGCATGTGGAGAACAATGTAGACATGCACTGGAGGCGGCGGATTTCCAGACAAACCAGAGCAAGGTGTAGACTGTTTTTGTTGAACCGTGAAGTTTGACCATAAACAGATATTATTGGCAAACAACCACATACCGGTGAGTTGTAAACATGAGCATTAACGCTTAGCCTGCTAACCCTTGTTGGTAATTTGTCCAGTGTTTGTGAATGCCCTATTGATCTTAACATTTGAAAATCATTAGTAGCTAGCAAACACAAGATGATACTAAATGTTACAGACATGCCGTGCAACCCTATTATTTGTGGTATAACACTGTCAATAGGAAGGATATCCCAATAGTACAGCTGCCTACGGGTACCCGTTTACAGTAGTTCAAAAAGGCATCTGTAGTATCTGGGATTTAGGTCGAGCTAAAGTTGGTGCGCGTTAACACATCACTCGTGCCGTATTTCAGGTGGACGCAAGCTGCTCAAAACCACCCCCTCCAGCTGGTCCAAAAGCGAGCGAGTAACGTCGACTACAAGTGGCATGTTCACACAGACCCAGTCGCACCGTGTTCGGTACCAAAACTCAGATAGGTTGACCTACTGTAAATAGGTCATGTGTGAAAACTCCCTTAATTTCTCTACAAATGCAAACACTGCAGCGATGAAGTTAATGACTTACTGCAAAAGATTTAAGTCAAGACAAGTCCTGATAGGAGAAAAATATGAAACACAGAAATGAAGTGACATATTAAGAATCTATTTTCTCTATTACTTTGTGAAAACAACACCTTATAGAGAATGTTTGCTAGGTTTTTATCTTGAACTGCCCTGTCACAGTGTGACACAAACAGCAAGTGGGTTAATCACAGTGTTCCACAACTCTGGTCTTCAGGTGCCACGATCGTCCTGGTTTTATTTGCTCATTTTTAATTTTCTTTTTTTCAACTTGCCTGCCTGTCCAGCATCAGAGCAAGCAGGATGGGGATCTGGCTGCTGTGTTGTGCCGAACTAATTTGCTTTGCCAAGATGATCTTAAAGGATAATGGGTTTTTTTTTCAACCTGGACCTTATTTCTAGGAGTTTATACGTGCATTTACTCACCTGTAAAATTTCTGTTACTTTGAATCCTTTGGGCAATATTTTGTTGAGTCGCCCTCTGGTGTATCCATATAATGGATGCTTATCCAGCATCATAGTAAGCAGAATGGGGGTCTGAAGAGACTGAAGAGAAGAAAAAGGAGACAAGGATATATCAGGTAGAAAGCAACAGCATCAACTGTTAAATCTACACAGGCATCTAAACCAGGCAACCAGCTGCTGTATCCGTAAGGAAACAGAAAAGCATCTGCAACATCTTCAAGAACAAAGCTGACAATCATCAGGAGCACCTTTTAAAAAGACAGAGGAGTTGGAAAAAAAAAAATCACGACTTACAAAGACATTTTTTCATTCATTTTATGTACCGTTTAGTCCAATTCAGGGTTGCAGGGGTTGCTGAAGCATATCCCAGCTTTTATCAGGCGAGAGGAAGGGTTCACCCTGGACAGGTCTGACACAGGGCCAACACGGAGACAGACAACTATTCACACTAACATTCATCCCTAGGGACAATTTAGAGTAATCAATTACAATTACCCTATCATGCATGTCTTTGGACGGTGGAAGGGAGCTGGAGTACCTGGAGAGAACCCGCGCATACACAGGAAGAACATGCAAACTCCACACAGAAGGCTGCTGTTGGAACTATTCAAACCCCGCCCCAGCCAGGGCTTGAACTAGTGACCTTCTTACTGTGAGGCTGTTGTGTTGACCACCAGGCCATCGTGTGAAGCAGATAACTTTACGAGAAGTGGATCCCTGCTGGAGAACAGCAGCAGGTGCTGCTCATTGTGGCCAGGACACTTTTGCAGAAGAGATTTTTAATCTCAATGGCCCTGATTTATCAAAGTACAACGAAAATTTGTGCGTACGACCATTTCCAGGCAAGACTCTGCATTTATCACTTTGGACGTGATCGTAAGATACGATCAAATCTCACAACAGCTCTGAGTTTGTGTACACAAGTTTAAGTCAATGAGGGTTTGCAGCACAGCAGAACATGAAAATATGAATGAAAAAATGAATGAATGAATGAAATGAATGTTATATTTCTAGGAGACAAGTGCTTTGCACTCGGTGCATCTCATCCCCTCGCTGGTAAACCTGCCACAGAGTGTTAGCGGAGGTTGGCATCAGTACCTACACACGTGCACGTGCCAAGTTGGAGTGCTGCTTCGGGCTGCAGGAAGGCAGGTGTGTCGGAGCAGGGGGATGAAACGCTGCTTTAGACTCGGAGAAAGTCTGCAACACAATCCTATTCTGTGCAGTGCTACATGGCATTGCTCTGACAGCTGATGGAGAGTTTTGATGCGTCAGGAGCCGCTCTGCAGCCCCCACTGGAGATACGGAGGAGACAGGAGCTGATCTAACGTTTCCAATAAGTAATCTATACTGTACCTTAAAGTTGTGTAAGTGCTCAATCAGTCTCTTAGCTTAGTAAATGCAAGTCATCTTTTCTTCTGTCCCTGTCTGGGTCAGTCACAAATCCGACCGCCTCCACCAGTCAGTGCGCAGCGGTTGGACTCATGTGAGGTGAAACAGCTTTTTTTTTTTTTTGATCCCCAAGGGGAAATCGGGGCTCTTGCTCAGGGGTCCACAGTGGATCACCTGGGAGTCGTGTCGGGGACTCAGAACCCGGGTCCTCCGCACCAAAGCCCTCAACGCTACCACTAGGCTACCCACTTCCCACAATTCCGGTGGCGAGTTTCATATTGGACCTTTTTTTCTCGACCCATTGGCTAAAGAACTGTGACGTTGCTATCGGATGTGGACTATTATTAAATTTTATAACTGATAAAACAAATAAACTATATAAACCAGGCCTAGATTGAGACTTTTATTAATATTTCAGCCGGTAGTTCAACCCCGGCGAGGCTGACTGATCCTCTTCCATGCAGCGTTTTTGTGCACGTCTCTGACGCCGATTTTTAAACTGCCAAAAAAGCACCTCTTTAATCTTTCCCACCTCACAAATGAGGAATTCTGTCTTGACCCCCTCAAGTTTCTTTTTTGGCAGAATCTCTCCTCTCCATGGTTCAACCTCGCTGAACGAAGCCTCAGTACAATGCATATTTAAGGGCGTAACCATGGGCGTGACATTTAAATGACGATGGATTTCAGCCGTGGTATTTATCAAGACTTTTGTTCGTACGACGAGATTGGTCTGATGCAAACGTTTTAATAAATGTCATGCAGGTCCAATTACGATCAGATGTGCGCTCATTTCTACGCTCGTTTGATGAATGAGGGCCGGTGAGTTTTCTTCCTGGTTAAATAAAATGAATAAATTAACACAAATCAAATTAGTAGATTAAATATATACCAGTAAGGCAAGGCAAGTTTATTTCTATAGCACAATTCATGTGTAAAACAATTCAAAGTGCTTTACATAAAACATTAAAAGAGCCTCCAATGACAAGAGGTTGTGATTTTACCATTTTATATGGTAGACTACATTTGGGAAGTCTACCAAGTGCAAGTAAAACCATGTTACACCGACCAAAATAAAAACAGGCTCAACTGACAGATTGTCCTGAAATGTACACAATTATTAACATGGATATGTTAATGTGGGTGCAACAGTGCATTAATGGGCAAATAATAAACACTGTCTGCTTAGCAAACCTATCATGCTGTGACTGATTTAGACCGTAACATGCTGCTGGACCAAACACTCAGTTCATCTGTGGTACGGTACAGTATGTAGTCATGACCGATGCTGTTTCTGGTAATAACTGTGAGCTAATTCATGTGACTGATTACTTATCAGTAGAAACATTTTATGTTTTGTAGTTGATTAATTATTTAGAAAAGTCTTAGACTCAGAAAAAAAAAAAATCAATTTAAATGTTGTGACTTTAATAGTTTGTCCCTAAAGTATGACATGGATTAATCGTACCTTTATATCATGTTTACAGTCAGCTATTGATTCAAGTCAATACACACAAACATATCAATGAAAATATTTCACAGTAACACATAATGGAAAAGTATCTTAAATCATGTAATCCTATTACAAGTAAAGTGTTACTCTGGTATAATGGCAGTGTTGCAGCTATTATCGATAAGCTAAGGGCAGAATTTCATGCTTTGCAGAGCTTCTTTTTAGATTCATTCACTCTCATTTTCTACTCTCTTTCATCCACTTCAGTATCTATTCTGCCCTCACTGTTGTCTCAGAATGAAACGCCATTCTGAATTAGGGAGTGAATTGGTGAGACTGATGGTTTTTGAGGGTTTCAGGAGATAGCTTAGTTGAGAGTGAAAGAATGTGTGGTGGGGCGTGTGAGATTCTGCTTGAGTGTGTGTGTGTGTGTGTGTGTGCTACTGTGATAGTGAGAGGCGAAGAGGAGAGAGGGAGGCCGAGAGAGCTTGTCAGCCAACACAGGTCATGAAAAATGCATGGAGGTTGCAGTGTCAGTTTGCTGGAGCGAAAGCTGCAGAGAAAGAGCAGAGACAGGGTTTTCTGAACTTTGCAACTCTCTCTGTCTGGACTCTCACTCACCCAGCCAGCTTCTGCCTTTCATAGCCTGCAGCTCACTTCATTAGTCCTGCATGCCTTCCAGTATTGTGGACTTTACACATGCTGTCTGCAGATTTTACTGATTGCAAATACACTTTTCGCCTCCCCAACTATATCTTTATTTTTCCATTCATACTTATCCTGTACTTTTCCTATAAAACAAATGTATTCAAAAAATATCTATGGAAAGATGCAGCTTTAGAATGATATGAACAAACTTCCATCAGTCAGATGGTTGGTCAGTCCTCCTGCACGATGCTGAAACCTGGCCCGTGAACAACAGTGGCTCGAAGGCTTCGACATCAGAGCCCTCCAGAGAATTGAAGGGGCGCAGTGGTTCCATCAGAACACCACCAGGAGGAGATCCAGGAGTGGACACAACTCCCCCTATCACAGCAATGCGAAGAGTACGCTGGTTTGAACATGTCACCCGCTTACCACTGGAACATCCAACATGTGCCATCCTGGACTTCACCAGTCTGGCAGGGAATGCACCAGAGGCGCCTCCCACACCTGCTGGCTTGACACTGTGCTCCAAGACCTGATGGCCTGTAACATGTCCCTGGATGAAGACTGAAAACTTCCCCCAGATAGACCAGGTTGGAGAAGACTGGTTAATCTGGTTTGCTCTACCCACCTCTGTTCATTCACACCTGTACGTAGGCTATGTGTGAATGAGTGAATTTGACATGTAGTGTAAAGCACTTTGAGTAGTCAGCATATGACTAGAAAAGGGCTAGGGATGTGACAATATCAAAATTTCATATCATGTTATTGTAACCAAAATGATGATGGTTATCATTGTTATTGCAGTATTATTTAAATACCCCCCAGCATCTTTGAAAATATCCAAAATTGGCCCGGATGTCTACTTTGTCCTTTTGAAAGGGGGAAAAAAATCTCCATAGTACTGTCCACATGGGTGTCTTCGTTGCCTTCCGCCATGTTTTCATAAATTAAACACTGCAAACTGTCACTGTTGCTGTTTTTCCAGGCAATGAACAGCATCACTATGATTCTTTATAAGTGTAGTAATCAATCACGTTTTTGATGATAATTCAAATTTGAAACGGTATTACTAATCATTGGGAATTTGATCACAGTTAATCATTTTACCGGTAATCGTTACATCCCTAAAAAGAACTGAGTACAGTCAATTTACTCCACAGTGCGAGAAATATGATGATGATGATGAAGATGATGATGACATCAGTCAGACATCCTTCAATCTGTTATGAACTTCTGACAGCCCTCTGCTACAAGGTGCATCCCAAGTACAAATTGAACTGTTTAAAAAATTCATTTGTCCCTTCATAGATAAAAATTTGAGGAATAACACTTAAGGTACTATTCCATAGTATTTTGTGTTTATGAGTATTTTGGATTTTGTTCATGTGGTTGCCCCACCCTAACTGGTTGACTTGAACCCAAGTAGCAACCTCCGATGAGAAAAATGAAGCCCATGTGGAAGTGCTGAAAAAAAAAAAGTGCAGTTTTCCCCTCAACCACCAGGGGCTGGCTGCAAAACAGAGCAAATCCCCATAGAAAAGGCCAACTTCTATTAAGAAAAAAATATAAATAAATAAATAAATAAATAAATAAAAAGACCAACTTCACAGCAGAAATAAACACGTTTACAGGTCAAATAATTATTTTAGGTTTAATAGGTTAAGTTTACCTTCAAGCCAACGTGAGGGGGGTGAATGCCTTTTTCTGTAACCCATACTTGATGTTATTTAATTACACATAATTAGGGTCGTGTCATTTTGATTGACAGGCAAAAGACTTGCTGCTCTCTAGCTCCCTGTTTGTTCTCAGGAAAACTACATTTTTGAGCCAAGTACTGTGCCTCTTTTAGTATTTTACGGGAATGATGACACAACATGGCAAAGATGGCGACGGTGGAAATGCCCAACTGGCTTCACTTTCGGCTCTTCAGAAACCAATGGGTGATGTGAGCGGATGGTTCATTCTCATTATTAACTGTCTATGCTTGAACCTTATCCTTTAGTTTTTTGTCTTGACCTCTGTTCTCAAACTATTTTATTTTTTTTATTTATTTTTATTGGGTTTTACTAATTAATAAATTTACTGTACCGTAAACAGTCAAGCCTGGTTTTAGTGCTGCCTTCCCTTTTTGTGTCTTGCTGAGGTTGTAACACGGTTGTAACACAGGAATTAGAGGAAGCTCTTAAGTTGGTTCCTCATGGCTTCCAGTAATGATCCAACATTTCAAAAATGTGGGTCTGACTTTTTTTTTCATAAAACAGATTTTAAAAGTAAGAAACAGCCTTCTCTGCTAAGAATCATAAAAAAATTTCTAACCAAAAATGAAATGGAAAATACTTTCTCCTGATTTTTCCTATCAATCCATCCCATCTAACCTTGTTTTCCTGCAAATTGCTCTCTTCAGAAGCTTTTCTTTTTTCACCACAATATTATTAATTTTCATTCTAAAACACTGCAAACTGTCAACCAAGGTTGCAGTCACCTCCCATTTATTCTCCTCTCTAAGGAAAAGAGCAGAGGTTGGGGGGAAAAAGCTGTTTGTGTGTCTGTCAATATACATTAAGATGGCTTTTACATGCTTGTTGACACAGCCTAGCTTAATGGACTTTGTGTGTAAAACATCATCAGTGAATGCTGCAGCACAATGAATAATTAAATATATTGCAGTTGAATGCTGTATGCTTTTTTCATTTTTATTCTGTCTTTTTCAGATACAATAAGTCTCTGCACGCTGAAAGCCAGAGCTACGAATCACAGTCTTTACATGAAGATCTGGCTGGAGAAATGACTTAAGATTAAACTTTGTGTCAACTGAGAATAACCTGTTTAAGCTTGTCCCGCATGTGGTTAAATATCTTCATCTTTACTGGTTGCCACTCTCATCTGTATGATCATTAGCCACAGATGACTAAGGCAGAGAAGCACCACAGCATGAGCAGTCCCTCCACACAACTGCTTCTTTCCCATGTCGTTTTGTTTGTATACTTAATGCTGCCAGCATAAACTATTTGGCTCCAGGCTAAAGAAAGGAGCCCAGTAATGAGTTGGTGTCTCTCCACATACATAGAATATGTCACACAGGAATGCTTATCCTTTTACATATGCATATCCTGCATGTTTCCTGTTCAAACATCTTATTTTTAGCTGATTCTTCAAACCAAAGCGTGGGTTTTTGCTTTTCTTATCTACATTCTCAGACGACTAATGAGTGCATAGCAAAATTGAGATGATTGTATAGTTCCTGCCCTACTTTTATCAAATGCTTTACTTATTCTGTAACTTTAATGTTAGCAATGAGCCTTCAGCGACAGGTTGGATTACTGCTTCAGATGTATGAGTGAAGCAGATTGTTCTTGTTCATTTAAAGCACGTGTCTTTACTGTATGTCCACACTAAGGATGCACAAGATTGGATTTTTGGCCAATATCCAATATGCCGATATTTTACAACTTATCTGGCCAATAACCGATACAGATATTAAAGCTGAAAATCAAGCAATATTCATTCCTTGTGAGAATTAGAAAAATACATGTGCTGCAGATCCAGTAGTTGCTGGTAACATTATACTGTTGCACAGTGGGCGCGGCTGTATGTTGTTCCATGGATTAAAAAAGAAGAAAAACAAACCAAAAATCAGTTTTCAGATAATTGGTTTTAAATAAAATATCGGCTGATACCGATATCAGGCCTATAATATTGTGCATCTCTCGTCCATACTGTGAAATATCCCATAACAACATTCAGGAACCTGCAAAGTCAGAGGTGGTGTCGATGGTAAGGTAAAGGGTTTGGATGGAACCAGTTTGTCAGCAATATTTGGCACTGGATTTTAAGTCTGGGTTGCATTTAGTTACTTTACTAAAACACTTTCAGTCACTTTCTGGTTTTACAGAAATCAGAACTACTCAGTAAAGACTGCAACGCAATCATGGTAAAGGCTAAAGTGCATCCTTTTTTACGATGCATCTCTTACATCATGGTGGTGTTGTGCTTTTAAAGGGGAAACTCAGTAACTTTTTTACCTCAAATGCTTTTCGGAATCCCCGTGGGGCTAAACAAAGTGTTTACGGAGCGATTCAATGTGCCCCCCCCCCCTCCCGCCGGGGCCTCTGGCCTGCGAGCAGCTAAAAACAACTTTGCCTGCGCCGACCCGAGCAGAACTTGCGACAACAGAAACCGCTGTACGGTACTCAGGTCCCCTATCTACCGAGCTGCTTCCAGCTCTGATTTGAACCAGACTACCAGCGCTAATTCGAAGAAAACATTTCTTTAGCTTCACACCACCTAAACACGGCTCCTGGCTCTCATAACCAACTTTTCGCTGGACCAGAGTGATTCACGTAGCTTGCGCTGCCTGGGCGCCGGGTGAAGCATCACTGCTTCAGGCTCAATAATCACTTGTCACGTCCGCAAAAAGTAAATAAAAGTTCGTATTCTTACCTGCTACTCGCCAACACCAGTGAAAAAATATAATCCACGGCATATTTACCCGCAAATCGCGGGTAAAAACGTCCCGTTTCAGAAAATACAGGTCTTTGCTTTGAGCAGAGGGAGATGCTGTGCTGCTACCAACGTAGCAACGTAGCATCAACAAGCTAGAAAAAGCTTAGAAATATAATCAGGGATCAAAATAGAGGAAAGACAGGTAGAGAAGCCGTCTGTGTGCTGTGGGGGTGTAAGGGAGGGTTGAACACGACAGTGAAAGGACGCCACTAGGGGGAGCCCCGAGCTGAAGTTACTGAGTTCTGCTTTAAGGGTAAGGGTGAAATTGGAAGAGTGAAAGATGATCACCAGGTTGCAGTTCTCACATTTACTTGTCTCCAATAAATGAGTTTTCTTTTCACCAGTTTACAATGATGCATAATAGTCAACACATATAAAATGCATAATAAGCTACATAGTTTCGCTGTTCGTGTCATCGGACTTGCGGCCCCTTATCCTGGACACTCGGGTGAAGAGAGGGGCGGAGCTGTCCACTGATCACCACCTGGTGGTGAGTGGGCTCAGATGGTGGGGGAGGTTGCCGGTCAGACCTGGCAGGCCCAAACGTGTCGTGAGGGTCTGCTGGGAACGTCTGGCTGAGTCCCCTGTCAGGGAGAGCTTTAACTCCCACCTCCGGGAGAGCTTCACCCATGTTCCGAGGGAGGTGGGGGACATTGAGTCGGAGTGGGCTATGTTCCGCACCTCTATTGCTGAGGCCGCTAGTCGGAGCTGTGGCCGCAAGGTTGTCGGTGCCTGTCGTGGCGGTAATCCCCGAACCCGCTGGTGGACACCAGCGGTGAGGGATGCCGTCAAGCTGAAGAAGGAGTCCTACCGGGCCTTCCTGGCCTGTGGGACTCCGGAGGCAGCTGACAGGTATCGGCGGGCCGGGCGGAGCGCGGCTCTGGCGGTCGCTGAGGCAAAAACTCGGGCATGGGAGGAGTTCGGTGAGGCCATGGAGAAGACTTCCGGACGGCTTCGAGGCGTTTCTGGTCCACCATACGGCGACTCAGGAGGGGGAAGCAGTGCACCATCAACACTGTGTACAGTGGGGATGGTGGGCTGCTGACCGCGACTCGGGACGTCGTGGGCCGGTGGAGGGAATACTTTGAAGACCTCCTCAATCCCACCAACACGTCTTCCGAGGAGGAAGCAGAGTTTGGGGACTCAGGGGGTGGACTCTTCTGTCACTGAGGCTGAGGTCGCCGAGGTGGTCAAAAAGCTCCTCGGTGGCCGGGCCCCGGGGGTAGATGAGATCCGCCCGGAGTTTCTTAAGGCTCTGGATGCTGTGGGGCTGTCTTGGTGGACGCGCCTTTGCAGCATTGCGTGGACATCGGGGGCAGTGCCTCTGGACTGGCAGACTGGGGGTGGTGGTCCCCCTCTTCAAAAAGGGGGATCGGAGGGTGTGTTCCAACTTCAGGGGGATCACACTTCTCAGCCTCCCTGGTAAAGTCTATTCGGGGGTACTGGAGAGGAGGATCCGTCGGATAGTCGAACCTCGGATTGAGGAGGAGCAGTGTGGTTTTCGTCCTGGTCGTGGAACAGTGGACCAGCTCTACACTCTCTTCAGGGTCCTGGAGGGGGCGTGGGAGTTCGCCCAACCAGTCTACATGTGCTTTGTGGACTTGGAGAAGGCGTTCGATCGTGTCCCCCGGGGATTCCTGTGGGGGGTGCTCCGGGAGTACGGGGTGCCGGACCCCCTTATTCGAGCTGTTCGGTCCCTGTACGACCGGTGCCAGAGCTTGGTCCGCATTTCCGGCTGTAGGTCGAATCCATTCCCGGTGAGAGTTGGACTCCGCCAAGGCTGCCCTTTGTCACCGATCCTGTTCATAACCTTTATGGACAGGATTTCTAGGCGCAGCCGAGGTGTTGAGGGGATCCGGTTTGGTGGCCTCAGGATCGGGTCTCTGCTGTTTGCAGATGATGTGGTTCTGTTGGCGTCATCGGGCCGTGATCTCCAGCTCTTGCTAGGGCGATTTGCGGCCGAGTGTGAAGCGGCCGGGATGAGAATCAGCACCTCCAAATCCGAGACCATGGCCCTCGCCCGGAAAAGGGTGGAGTGTCCTCTCCAGGTCGGGAGTGAGGTCCTGCCCCAGGTGGAGGAGTTCAAGTATCTCGGGATCTTGTTCACGAGTGAGGGAAGGATGGAGCGGGAGGTGGACAGACGGATCGGTGCGGCGTCTGCAGTGATGCGGACGTTGCATCGGTCCGTCGTGGTGAAGAAGGAGCTGAGCCAGAAGGCGAAGCTCTCGATTTACCGGTCCATCTACGTTCCCACCCTCACCTATGGCCATGAGCTGTGGGTCATGACCGAAAGAACGAGATCGTGGGTACAAGCGGCCGAAATGAGTTTCCTCCGCAGGGTGGCCGGGCTCTCCCTTAGAGATAGGGTGAGGAGCTCGGTCATCCGGGAGGGACTCAGAGTAGAGCCGCTGCTCCTTCGTATAGAGAGGAGCCAGATGAGGTGGCTCGGGCATCTGATTAGGATGCCTCCTGGACGCCTTCCTGGAGAGGTGTTCCGGGCACTTCCCACCGGGACCAGACCCCGGGGTAGGCCCAGGACACGCTGGAGGGACTACGTCTCCCGGCTGGCCTGGGAGCGCCTCGGGATCCCCCCGGATGAGCTGGCGGCTGTGGCCGGGGAGAGGGAAGTCTGGGCTTCCCTGCTTAGGCAACTGCCCCCGCGACCCGACCCCGGATAAGCGAAAGAAGACGGTACGGTACGGTACGGTACAGTTTCGCTGTTCCATGTCTTTTAATCTGTTCCTGTTTTTTATTCTTTTTACCTTGGTTTTGTTTTCTGCACAGCACTTGGGTCTTTTGTGATTGTTTAAGGTATTTTACTGTGTATAAATAAAGTTGGATTAGATTGGATTTAATTTGTTGGACATTATACAATTCAAAATTGTGTTATGTCTAGTACTTCGAATACTTAACCTCTTTAGATTTCTAAAGTAACATGAATAATGCTTTTATCCACATCAAAACTGCTTTTAAGTCAATACAAGCACCAAATCATCTTCATTAGGGATGGGTACCGAAATCGGTACTTTTATTGGCACCTACCGAACTCCGTCGGTACTACCGGGTACCGATTCACGTAAAATCAAACGGTACCATGTTTCGGTACCTAAATGCATCCTTTTTAATGTGAGGTAGTGGAAGAGTTTGTTATTTCTGTGCCGCACGTGAACGTTGCATCGCAGCATGACATCAGCAGCAGCGGCCGCGTGTTCAGTCAGAAGCTTTCCTGGCTTCACTTTTCTAAAACATCAAGTTCGCTGCAATATTTGTGATGCCAGCGGCGGGAACACGTCTGGTCTGAGGAAGCAGCTGATTAAACACAATATTCTTTTCAAAGCTCCGTTCCCGTCGCGTCATCCGCAGCCCGCAGAAAAAAGAGGGAGAAGTCCGTCAGCGCCTCAGCGGCTGAACAGATGTAATCAGGGGCAGATAATAACCAGCAGGGTTCACAAACTGCCGTTCAAGAACTTTATACGATGTTAATATTTACTGAGTTTACCATCAACCAAGACAGTAAACCAGTTCTGGAGCGACATGTGTAGTGATCTCAAGCCCAAAGGTCTCAGCAAAAGGATGCACACATCTAACCAAATATACTTTGGAACACACACTGATTGATAAAGACCACATTTGGATGTAAAACAGACATCCCAAGGAGGAATTTTGCTCAGAGAAGGACCTTCTCTGAGTAATCACTAATTTACGGTCCTGAGAGCAACTCAGGAGAGGACCTGCATTTTGGTAAAACAAACAGTCCAATTGTTGAACTTTGAACCCATCCTCCAAGCTTGGAGATACTCCTTCACAGTGTTTACGACCTGCTATAAATTGGTTCCTTATAGCCAATTTTGTTACGTGTTCTTAACATCCAAGAACTGTTTTATATTATCAGGAAAGTAAGCTCATGTTAATCTCATGATGAAGACTTTTCTTTTGATATGCAACATGATATACTTTGGTGATTAGAAACTACATGTTTCTTCCCCAAATTCACATCACATGCATTCCAGGATTTGCTGCATAAAGGTGAAGAAAGAGACACTTCACCCAACTGCTGAAATCCACTTTTATGTTAGAAATGGACTTCCTCATATCAAATGATGTCTAACACATGTATTTTCTTTACAGGAATCTTAAATCATCAAGATTAATCCTGTTTTATCTGTTTAGCTGATTTGTTTATTCAATGTCTTTCTTTATTCATATAATTCAGATCTTTGCTTTATTTTATTTCATTGTGTTCATTTTATTTCATCATGTCTGAATAATTGATCCATTTTACACATGCCTCACTTAGAATTCACAGATGTTTATAACCATTACGCTCAACTGATAGTCAAAATGATCATTTGAGATGTGTCTGACTGTTGGATGAAACCTGACTCTGTCAGCTTCCCATTGGCTGACAAGCTGCAAGCCACATTCCACTGCCAAGGCAGAGCGCGAAGCTCTGAACTGTGAGAATCAGAATTGGAGAGATTGGAAAGAGAATTGGAGAGATCTGATGAGAAGAAGAACGAACAAGGCAGAACTGAAGAAACTTGGAACAATGGGGAAAGAATGAGACGAAACCTGCTCTGAACTCAGCAGAGTTCAGAACCACGGATCACTCAGGGCGGAGTGATGCAGAGAAGACGACTTTAACCCAAATCATCTTTACTATCAACCATCCCGTGACATCAGTCCTGAAGCTGCACGTCTCTGGGGAGACGGAAGAGAGAGAGAGAGAGGATGAACCAGAACCACCACTGAGCTGACAGCCCGCAGAGAGCCGGACGAACTTCCAGGAGATCGGGAAGATTTTTGGGGGCCATCCACCCGACAGTCTTCCAAAGGATTGAGGAACAGTCCAGCAGAACCAGGACGTGAGTGAAGCACCTCAGTCAGACGGAACCTCTGAGGAGAATCCTGATCATTTGCTATGAAATATGATCTGATGTCACAAGAAGTTGGTGATAGTGAATTAATCCAGACCTACGGTTTACCAGACCCAGTTTAACTTTGTTTAGTTGGATTAAGAAATCCTTCCTTCTTTTTCTTTGAACATTTATTAATTAACTGAGGCTTAATTAATTTATGTTTCATCTTCATACCATCTCACATTTCTTTCACAAGATAACTTTTGGTTGATCATCATGCTCACATATTTCTTGTATATATCTTGTACATACATTATCTCATGTAGTTTGTAGACTAGTTAATAAATACTCCGTATTATCTTAACTAGTCGTTGTTTGTAGTTTTTCTGATGTATCATGAAAGGTCACTTCAAGCGAGAACTCATGAAAGCGTCCTGAGACTGATCACTTCATTAAATCAATCTAAGAGTTGATTTAAGACTTTAATGGTTTTCCTTGCTTCCATTACATATCAAATAAGTAAGGTGGTGCTCCGAGGCTGTATTAGTATTGATATTAATAGAAATATTAATATTAATATTAATATCATACATAGTGACGCTATATATATTGTGGTTGCCCAAGCTAAATCACAACACATGCATGTCACGTCTCTCCCTCCCTCTGTCGCATCCAACATCTTCATTAAACTCTTCATCACAGCGGAGTTTCCGCACACGAGTGCACCAGCCACCATACTTCCATCTGATAAATAAGAGTCTGCGTCTCTCTGAAACAGCTTGTATGGTTTAACTAGCACGGCAGAAACTGTGCATCAAGTTAGTAACCTGATCCCTGCAGCAGGATTACAGCCTCCAGACCTGCGCAAAACGCCGCCAAAAAATCAGTTTAGTGTCTTTTTTCTCATTAAATTATTCTGTCATTATTATTATTTCGTCTGGAACAAACTCCCAGAAAGTCTCAGATCAGCTGAAACACTTGTTCTCAGCTGCATTCACATAGATTTTACTCTAAAGTTCAAATCTGCACGGCTCTATGCTCTCTCTTTTAATCTTAAATATTTTAATGTTTATCATTTTAAAATCATACTTCTACTTTTTTGTTCTTAATCATTTTCCCTTTTACACCCCGCTGCAATGCTTATGGTTTATCTAAAGCACTTTGAATTTTCCTGTTGGCTACATGAAATGTGCTGTATAAAAAAACTTGCCTTGCCATTAAAGTTTCCCTCTGTTACCAGACACTCTGACATCATAGAGAAACAGTTGGATTTTGCTTTAATATATTATTAAAAAATTCTATGTTGAGAATGAGAAATAAATCTGTTATTGCCATATAAACACATAAAAGTACCGAAAACTGGTACCGTTTGGTACCGGTATCGATTCACAGGTACCGAAAGTTGGTACCGTATCGATTCAAATGTGAAAGGTACCCATCCCTAATCTTCATACACTCTTAGCAGATAACAGGTTCTGGCAGCACAAAAACATTAATTAACTTTTTGGTGAAAAGAAATTACTAATAAACTAAATTGTTCAGTCCTACAGTGGACCATGAGGTCTCCAGCAGCTAGCTTGTTCACCGATCAGGCAAGATGGATGCTAGTTTAGCTGCCGATAGGGGGCGCGTCAAAGAGAAAACTGCTAAAAGATCTGTTGTGTGTCTTTAAAGTAGTTACCTTATAAAGGGTAAGACAGGGAAGAGAGGAAGAATATTCATTGGCATAAGTGGAGGAAAAGAGTGTGACTCCCCCTACTGGAGCCCTGAGGTAACACCATGAATGAACACAAGCAGAACATGCAGTAGTCTCTGTTGGTTTTCTCCCTCTAATTCACAAAAAGTAAACTAATCAGTACAGGAATCCAAACTATGATAACGGCAAGAATGGCTGACAACTATCAACTTCTGAATAACACCTGTCACAGACACTATTTTTACCCTTTTGTACTTCTTTTGACCACAAGAGGCTGAAAATTCTTCAAACAGCAAAAAAGGTTATTTTGGTATCGAAGATCAAATTCCTCATGGGGACATAGTTGAGGGAAAATCACCATTTACATTATCTTTAAAATATGCACCTCAACAACTATAAGCTGAACACATCCCTGAGGATATTCTCTTTCTATCAATCTAATGACAACTTTTTAGGAATAGACAGTCTCCTTTGCTAAATATTTGCTGCAAGACTGAGTTACGTGTTCAAACTACATGCTCCTGGCACCCAATTTACTGAAGGTGATACCAAAGAAAAAACACTTCATAAAGACAAAATATCATCTACAAAGACAGCAACAGCTCACAAGCCAACCTGAAACATTCCGAGTTGTGTGGATAATAGAGGTCACAGAACTGCCTTGGTGCACAGACACTTGAACTTAACATTTGTTATACCTGTCCACAGAAAACAGAGTTTGGCAGATAAGGGAAATGCCACAGACTTGGCTTTATCACTTGAAGGTTCACTGTATTTATGAATTAATGTTACATTCCGAATCTGCCATAAAAGGAATATCTTGCCCGAGGCCATCTTGTAATTAAACTTTTTTGAGAATACTGTCTGCAATGGAACAGACCACAATGTGAGAGAGCTGCATTGGTTCACAGCATGAGTCCTAAAAGTAAATGTTTGCTCAAAAATGTTAGAATTTTTTAACACTAGCAACATTTACAAGCCTCCAAAGATGCATCCTACATCCATTTTACTTTATGAACTGTAACATACATCTAGCATTATGTGAAATCATCATAAATGTGATATTACTGAAACAAAGTCACATATTGTGATGTTTATATAGAACAATCACATTACAGCAGGATTATTTCAAGATATTTAGATGTCTATACCTTAAACATAAAAATATGCCCACATTAACCAATTTAAGCATCTTTTATTTGCAATTTTCTAAAGATCCATGTAGCCTGCTTATCATGACTGAGAATTAAAGTTAATTTAACTGAGGTAAAATCAGAAATGGTGCAAATAACCAACAGATGTATTAGTGCAGGGTTTTCTTTGTTCTTGTTGTTGGTTTTGAAGCCTTTGACTTGCTGAGGAATGCAACAGAGAAGAGAGAGGAATATGATATAATATTGCTGTTTTTTATTGCTAAATTCAAATAAACTCCTCAATATATTATTTATACCAAGCTGGTGGTGGCTTCTGTACTTTCAAAAGTCTTTCACGGCTCAAAAATAGCAGCTTAATTTAGTCCAGTTAAGTTGAAAACAATATCTCTGCATAAGTAACTGTCCTTTCTTCCCCATACTAGCTCTCCTAACACTTTCTTTTTATTCACACTCCACAAACCAGGCTTTGTTTTTTCATGCCCAGCTACCACAGCTTATTATCTCCAACTCACCAAAGTCATTTCTGTACAATGTGTAATTTATTCTTTCTCTGTGTGTTTGTCCTCTGCAGTCTGCCATTTCTCTGTCAGCTTGTCTGTTTTTGTATTTGCTTACCTCCTTTTCTGCACAGTCTGTAAGGTGAGGAAGATTTCAGCTCTATGTTTAGCTTGCCTTGCTGGCATTGTGTCCATCAGACTTACTGTCTTATCCACACTATTTGACAGCCACACCTGTCTGTTAAGTACCGAGCAGTGTTTTTCCTGTCTGTCTCTATTTATGTAGTTTGCAGTCTACAAGTCTGTTAGGATGGTTAGCTTGTTGTTGCACCAAGTGCCTGATAATCAATGCGACATATACAGGCCCTCGGTGTCTTGACCTTGTCTGCTGTTGTGAAGCTATGTCTGACAATATCCTCCTTTAGCTTGTACAGCTTTGCCAGCTGCATTTCTGGATGCACGGACCATCTGTGGATAAAATAAGGGGACTGATTCAAGGTTTCAAAATATATATCTGTTGACTTTTAGAGTGAAACTTTAAAATGCAAGCATCAGTCATACGAGATTGGAATAATTTGTTTTCACCTCTACACTGTACATGTTTAAATAATGTTTAAATAATGTCTAGCTACAATATACAGTATATGACGAAAAATACATCCTCTTTTAAAAAATAAAAAATAAATGATTAGATGAGATATTCAAGACCACTCAGTCTAAGTTCACCTGGAAAGGTTGTTTCCAGGTGAACGTCAAACAAAAAGCCAAATATCCCTAACTTTTTGTGAGTAGTGCATGTTTACCTCTTTGTCCTAGCTGGGGAACTTTGTTGCATGTTATTTGTAATGTTTGCTTACCTGGTCTACAATAAAGTGGTGATTTGCTGGGCTGTTTCTAGAGTGAGTTGTCAACAACAGCACAATGACAACATGACTACAGGGTTTTGCAGTGTTATCAGTTATGACAATTTGCTTTAAAGGTGCTGGCAGGTGGATTTCTAAGCCCTGGACAGATGAAGGCGAGATTGTCCTCCTATTTTTTGTTTAGTTTTTATTCTAAGCTATCTAAACTGTGACTTGAGTTTCTCTAAACTTTTGAATGCATCTGTACATTGTTAAATATTTAGGTATTTATTGCACATCGTGCTGCCCTCAAAAAAAGATGATTAACCTAGAAAAAGAAAAAAAAAAGAAAATGAAAAATAAGTGTCTAAACCATGATTTGACCCCTAAGTGTTCTGTTTTAATGATAGCTTGTTTCTAAACAATCCTCTTCATCATACAGTTTACATTTAGGGCAAATTCACACAAGCCTTTTTGATTCAAATCAGGGTTTGTTTGCTGGGAGTCTTCTTCATTTTGAGTATCACAAATGTGCAAATTGACTCTGATTTGGACCAAACAAGAGGGCTCGGTCTGCCTACAAACACAGGTCTCCGTCCGCTTCAAGGGGATCGAATGCAGGAAGTGGACCACGTTCTGCCACACTGCATTTGGTCATGGCATTGTGGGTTAATATTATGGTTTATATTATAAACGCTGGGTATTGTTGGTAAACACTACCCAAACAAACACGTGTGGAAGACGCCAACCCACCAACTGAGCCTAGCAGACTATCCTGGTGTGGATCCACCCGGTCCCTGAGACATCATTAGATCATGAAAACACTTAACACATGACATGTTGAGACATTGTCATTTTTATTTTATGTTGTTACCCTTGCTTTCAATAAATTGTTTGAGATGAAGGGAATACCACAGCGTAATCAAAGACTGAAAAAATGGACGTAGCATCCAGTCCTGTCTAAACTGATGAAAGTGAAGCCAGTTGGGCATTTCCCACCGTCACCATCTAGCTGTGTCGCGTGTGTCGTCACTTCCAGAAAATAAAAACATGGGCAAAAGCATGGCCGCTCCGAGCCACGGGCCAAGTGATTGACAGCCAAGCTAACGCTAACGGAGCTAATCTGAATTAGCAGGGACGAACAAAGATAGGCAGTTTAAAGGCAAGACATGCTCAAACTTGCTCTTAACCAGCTGAAAAACACCGTTGTCAGGGGCGTCTCCAGCCTTTAAGGATAACCTGGGCTTAGCCTGGAGTCGCACCAGGTGTACTAAATTTGAAAAAATTAGACGAGTTTTTCTCTAGTCTTTCGCTACAAAAATGTGTTTTAGAAGGCAATAATAGTCATAATGGAGTGGATAAATTGTCATTTTAATTGAAAAAATTAACCACAAAATCAACAGTGAAATGTCGACCATTATGTTGCTAAAACATGTGCGCTTCACTCACGCATAACAGTTCATACACTATTCACCTTTTGTCTTCTTATTGACTCATCACTGACCCTCCTCATCATCACGTCTCTCTTCTCACCTGCTCTTCTTATCTCATTATTAGCTCTTCTTTTTCTTCCTAATTTGTTCTCTTCTCCTCATCACTTGTTCTCCTTTTCTCCTACTCATTTGTTTTCTTCTCCTCATTTGTTGTCATTTTCTCCTCATTAAAAGGTTTCACAAATCAGAAACAGTGCTTTAATTAACCTACAGTCCCTAAAGAACACCTAAGTCCAGGTTTGAAAAGTCAACTTGTTGTATTTTTTACACAGGACCTCGTTAAATGTTGTCAGGAGAAAACTATTTTTGTGGAATTGCCCTTTAAGCCAAAATCGAAACAGAAGCTGGGAGTTGCTGCTAACTTCAGACTCGTTTTTTATGTTGGGGGTTTTCATGTTGGCTTTTTCATCTTGTTTTTAAGGAGAAAACACAGTCAACGCTGTGATATCTTACCTTTTACTTTCCTGCTGAAAAGCTGAGGAGTGAACTGCTGCTTTCTCTCGTATTTTCTGTCCATCTCCGCTCTCATCATCAGCTGATACTTTAATGTGACTGCTGCTCTCCTCTGCACATGCGCACACGGAGCTGACGAACTTACTTTAGCTTCGTCTGACATCAGATGGGGGGCTAATCGGACCTCGGACTTCATGCTTCATACACACGCTCACACACCACACCAACGGGAGCTAGGCTGGACCTTCCGCATTCATGGTGCGTTCGAGTGCTGGTAGAAAGCTGGGTAATTTGGATTTTTATCGGATTTTTTTTCAGGAAAAGGTGGTTAAACAGTAAATTCATACCCAGGGCTAAAGCAACTCTGCTACAAGCTGAGGCATTTCTGGGAACAAGCAGGAAGCTAACTGTTAGCCTCTACGGCTAAAAACGGCGTCTAGTCTGTCAATCAAAAGAATACGCCCCTAATTATGTGTAATTTTAAGATTAAATAACATCTAAGTGGTCCGGATGAGTTATAAAAGAAATTCACCCCCTCACAGTTGACATGAAGGTACACTTGACCTATTAAACCTAAAATGATTTTTTGAACCAGTGTAAACGTTTATTTCTGCTGTGAAGTTGGCCTTTTTAACATGGGAGTCTATGAGGATTTTGCTCTGTTTTGGAGCCAGCCCCTAGCGGATGAAGAAAGATTTACAATTTTGGGTCAACCCGGAAATAGCCTCACTGTTGTCCAGCGAAGTTTGCGCCTTGAGCACAATGCCAGCTAAATGTTCAACATTCATGATATAATAATAGTGAGGTATGCATTGTGCCTGAAAGATAAATATCCCTAACTTTTTTAAAGTAGTGTATATGGTTTTCCTGTAATGATCGTCTGTTCAGTGCAGTATTTTTGTTGCTACAACTTAATTCCAGGTTCAGGCAAGCATCTACAATATTATTAAATTATAACATAGATTTAACACATGCAGATATACGCAGAGATGACACTGCTCTCACTAATCTCACTTACTAACTATATGCCTGAACTACCATAAGGAAGCTTCGGTTCTTCATTGATGGCAAAGTCCCAAAACATAAAAGGTGAAATATGTCAGTGCTTGAAACGAACAATGCAATGTCACAATAAACTTATGTTAAATTCCACAAATACATTCTCATTACTATTTGGTCACAGACAGCATCACACTTAAATAAAATCCTTTGCAGCTGAGAATTGCATATCTTGTAGAAGACATAACATCTGCATCTTTCCGTTTAGATGGGGTTATGAAGTGATTAGTGACATATACACACTGAATGGTTTGACCTTATCAGAAGAAACCAAATCAGCTCTACACGCAGAGGAAGTTGCTCTCAGCCTGCAGCTCTCTGCTGCCATTAGTTCCACATCTGACCTCTATTAGTGAAAACAACAGTTAAAGGTCCAATATGTAACTAATTTGGCTTTATATTAGCAAAAGTCAAGTATAAAAACAAAAATGCATTTCTCTGAAGTCTAATCACAATCATATCCAGATAAAAGTGTTTTCATAGCTCAGAATGAGTTGTTTATGAATACATACAGTAGGTGGCAGCGCAGCCAACCAAAAGCTGCCATGTTGCATTGCCATCTGTAATCATGGTCGTCAAAAGGGGACAAACTTATTACTCGTACTGTGAGAAATTATCAGTACACTGATATATTGCGATGTTTTGTGGTGCGATATTGTTTTGATTTTAAAAAGCACTGTATCGATCTTTATACTAACAAAATAACACTTTTGTTGTTCCATCAGCACCGGTTCAGCATGTAGAAAAGTCACATCCTGGAAGAACTTCATATCCCAGCATTCCTTTTAGAGTCATGTGACTATGGTGCAGCAGCTGCTACAGACGGACTTGCTTTGAAGCTGCTTAGAATAATAATATAATGGTTTTAAATTGCTGGTAAGTTACCAAGTTGTCAGAAACATTACAATTAGCCACATGTTGGCTAATACCTGCTAGTATCTGATATGTGGCAGCAGTGCTGATGCTTATGTGCCTTTGAAACCTAATTGTTTTGATGACGTGAAGTGTAACTCCACATTATTTTAAGTGAATGAATCACACCAGACGCACCATTCTTTACACATACTATAAAAACAAAATCGCAAGATATCATCTTGCATAAACCATCATAATATATCGCAATATATTGCATCATTGCTCCTGTATCATGATACATGTCTTTTTCCAAACTCCTGCCAATACACACCCCCTGCGTGATTTAGTTGTGTATAACTGTGTGTTGGGGGGGTGGGGGTGACTGCAGGGATTTGGTAGTGGTAATAACGCGTTTAAATGGTGAGGCACCAGAGAGCACTACTTGGTTGTTTGCATTCAATTAGCACGCCACTAGATGGGAGTGAGTCTAACACACTGGGGCTTTAAAGTAAGGTCTTGATGACACTGGAATTTCAGTCAAAGTTCCTATTTTCAGAAAATTATCTTTATTTTTGCTGTTCTGTCAGTTTTTAAACTATCATGTGTTTCCTTTTGTTCATGTGGCAGTATGAATCTGTATTCTTCAAATGCAGTGTTGTATAAAGTACCCAAAAGCCATACTTGAGTAAAAGTAACTTACTGGAAAATGACTCAAGTAAAAGTGAAAGTCACCTGCTAGAAAATTACTTGAGTAAAAGTAAAAAAGTAGCTAGTATCTACTGTACTTAAGTATCAAAAGTAAAAAAGTACTGTTGATAAAACGCAATCTGAAATTTGAGTTGAACATTTTCTTTATTTCTGTTTAATTTAGTTTTTAAGTTTTAATTTGAAATGTGTAAAGGAGTTTCAATACCTCCTTAAACGGGAAGGGGGGGGAAAAGAAAGGCAGAGGGGGGAAAAAAAAAAAAAAAAAAAAAAAAAAAAAAAAACAAAAAAAAAAAAAAAAAAAAAAAAAAGAAAAAGAAAGGGGGGGGGGGCCTTCCCGGCCCCCCCCTGCGGCCGGGCCCCCCCCCCCCCCCCGGGGCCCCCCCCTCTAGAAAAAAGAAAAAAAAAAAAAAAAAAACGCACATAAACCCAAACATATAGAAAAATACTGTACACACAAACACATCCCTGCAGACTTGTGTGCATGTCTACCAAGATTCATATCCATGTGCATTCAAAATAAAATCATTCCTAATAAACTCTTGGTGCTCGGAGGTGATGCAAACAAACAAAAAACTTGATTGGTTAAACTTTAACATGACTGCAGTGCGACAGCACATGAACTGTCCATCCAGTCGTTACTGAACCCAGAAAAACTTTTTGTTCAACCTCAAAAGAAGTTGTTTCTCAAAATGGCAAGAACTCAGTCTCACTCTTCTTGGACTGAAGACCAGACCAATGATGCTGAACAGCCTTTCACCTGCTGCTGAGGCAGGTAAAGGTGTGTTTAGCTTCAGAGACAGCTGCACAAGGCTGCTACTAGTCCCACTACAACAGAACAAAGATTGTCCATTGGCTATTATGTTCCTTCTTATTTTGTAACTAGTAACTAAGATGCTCAGGTAAATGTAATGGTTTTGATGGTAAATGGTAAATGGTAAAAGTATTGATTTTTCTCTGAAAATGTAGTGATGTAAAAGTAAAAGTAATCAGAAATAGAAGTAGTAAAGTAAAGTACAAATATAAAAAAATACTACTTAAGTAAAGTAACGAAGTATTTTTACTTAGTTACTATACAACACTGTTCAAATGTTTATTGGCTGAAGGTTAGCTTACTGTAGGACATGGCAACACCCATTTTAAAGGATAACTTTCAATTTTTTCAACCTGGACCTTTTTTCTAGTAATTTCTACGCACATTTACTCAGCAGTAATATTTCTGTGTCACTCTTTGGATGATACTTAGATTAAGTTGTGATCTGTGTATATCCATATAATGAGATTGAAGGGGGCAGCATCAATGGGCCTCTATACAAGGCATCGTCTGCAGCAAAACTCTCTAATTTCATCAATACTTTAAGATGAATGAATGAACAAACAAATACTATTGTCCTGTGAGTTCAGAGTTTTGCGGATTGCTGTTTGTTGTTGTCTGGCTAGCTAGCTGCTCTTTTAGCCGTGCTGCTGTGGCCTGCGTCATTGGGCATGTATGGACAGTAGAGTGTGCAAAATCTGCAAAATCTGAACTGCTTTTCTTTAATAACACCAACCAAGCCCTAATAGTTACACTGAAGAGCCTCAAAGAAATACCTTTTTTATTGATTTAATTAATTTTATTCTTTGCTTTTCTACATAGAAAATGTTAAATCTTTGAACAGTGCTGTAGGTGTGTCCAGGCATTCTTCTTATTTCTCTTTTTCAGCCTTGTTAGCTTTGTTGTTTCATTTTCTCTCCAATTCAGGCAGATACCCATTCATCAGGCCCACCTAGCGCACAGCCATAAATACTTCTGACTTTTATGAAGGTTATGATGTGGTCTTTTTGTTGTAGCTACCTGGTCAGACAGCAGCCGGTGAACTGCAGCAATGCTGAACTGGATTGTATTACACTGAAAGATTATGGTTTTGTTTTGCCTTTATTGATTTCTTTGTTCTGCTGCTGTCTTGTAACTGCATACACTTCACCTAGGTGGACCTATAAACTAGCTACAAAGTGTTTATTAATTTATCCTGCTCCGGGTTGGACTGCTGAGTAGTTTGATCTATCTGCACTCTTTCTATCAAACATTCATGGTACATGCTTAAAGTAAAGGTCTGAATCAAATTAACTTTTAATTAAAACTTTGAGTTGAGAGATAGAAAGCATGGGAAGCAAATAAGCAGGAAGCCCTTGAATATGTTTTAACTCTAGTTCTGGTTCTGTAATCCCAAATGTTTACATTAATAATAAAACGGAGGCCGGGACTTTATTATATCTTTTGGATAAAAAGGGTCCTTTCATTCTCAATGTTTTCTCTCTGATGGAGATTTAATTACTTTCTTGTGTGCACCACTTTCCTCAAAGCTTTTGCTAACCTCCTCTTGTCTGAAGAGGATATTTTTTTTCTGATTTATAAGGTCACATCAGCAGGTGTTCCATCAAAACAACTAACATATGCTGAGGTCTGTCTCCTAGCTGCTGAGACTCAGAGCCATTACTGCAGAACTTAATGCAGGAGCACTTAACATAACTAAGCATGGCATCAGTTTAGGTAGGACATGAAGTCAAGCTCATGCCTGCTATCCCTGGTGCATCTGCTGATATTAACTGTCTTAGAGTTTATCAGCCAACAGCTCAGCTGGTTTCCACATAAAATTACTTAGCAAATTTAGTGCAAGTTGATCTATTTAAACTGCTTTAGCCCAACTTTGCTGCTTCACATTTTCATTCTACATCTGTGTTCCTGAAGTTAATGCTGTTGTCTTACTTAAGCGGATCTGGTGGTCTTCCAGCCTTAAGTCCTGAACAAACACTACCAGTCAAATCTGGACACACTTTCCCATTAGATTTAATGGGAAGGTGTGTCCAAACTAAATCTGCAATATTTTGTGACAACATAGGAAATGCAATAACCCAACCCCTTCAGTGCAGTGCAGAGTAATTCCTGGTAAAATAAGGATTATTATTATTACAGTGCAATGAAAGATTTTGGGCACCCCAGAAAATTAGCATTGGGTGTTTGAGTCATCAACTTCATTTTGATCTATCAAATAAATTGCACAGTAATATTTCAGTAGTGAAACTAGGTTTGGTGAACTAGAGAATGTGCAATATGCATCAAAACAAATTAGACATTTCCAAAAATTTTGGCATTTTTTTATTTACATTTTGCACTAACATGTCATTTAGAATAGTATAAACAATTATGAGGATTAAAATGTGTAAAGTAGAGGTAAGAAACCTAGAAGGGTTATGTAAAAACCTCATTAAAAGAAGATCAAAAACATTTTTTTTTCCAAGAAGAGAAAATAACAATTACTGTAACTACTTTGCACTGCTTAAAGGTAGAATCCTTCATTTTTTTCCCCTAAAAAAAAAAATAAATAAAAAAATAAACGCTAGACTTGTGCATGTGAAATCCATCTCAGTCCACACCTTTGGGCCTCTGTGGCAGTGATTTTGTTTGCAACGCTGTTTCCCCCTGACTGTGTTTAGTTTTTTTCCTTTAGTTTGGTATATTCGGGGCGTTTCTGGGAAGAAATTTGCATATTTGTCTTCAGCCAACGACGGAGCTAAGGGCGTAGCTCTCTGTGGGGATAAACTCATCTACTGTACTGGAGCAGGCATCAGATTCACTTGAATTCGCTGCAGTCTCCACTAAAATGAAGTGATTTGATGTGAGACTGATTCCATTTTTAAATATTATGGCACTTTAAACTTGAATCAGTGTAAAGTTTTGGTCCTGTCTAAATTAGAGCTCAGTCCAAATTACTCCCAAAATCAAACATTAGTTATTTTAGGCTTTTTCTTACTCGAGGCACCACAGATCTACAGTAGATGCTCAGCTCAGTCTGTGGAAACTTCACATTAAAATGTGAGGACTGTTTTTTTTTTTTTTTTTCCCCAAAGCCGGGTTTTGCTCGACTCTGTACCAGATGAGTCCTTAAGTGCACTGCAGCACTGCCTGCAGCCAAGTCATGAGTGATATGGAGAAAGAAGGAGCATGGTGAGAGGAGAGACTACGAGAGAGGAAGGGGGTAGATGAGAGGTTGGAGAAGATAAAAGGACAACAGGGGGAAGCGTAAGAGTGACAGAAGGATAGGAAGAGGTAAGAGTGTTTTGGGAGGGTAGAGGGGTAAAATGAGTGGCTTGTGTAGTCACGTTTCTTCTCTTCTGTCAGTTTTCCCAAGCATCCGTCCATCCTGCTGAGACAAAAAGGAGATGGAAGTGTTAGGATAGCTTAGCGGCTAGTGAGAGGACAGGTGGAGCGAGCTCCTGCAGAGACAGCAAGGAGCAAAGCAGGCAGGAGGTTTGAGCTGGAGAAAATAGCGTGAGCTGAACCACAAGCTGAATTCGTAATACCACATTTACTTTTCACTTGCTCTGGTGGTCTGTCATTCGCAGCTTGACAGCGAAGCACTTACAATCAGACCTCAAGTACGACAGGAACTCCCTTATGGGTGATATTCTGGAATTCATTGATCTGGACTGGTGCAATGAAAATCCACTTCAAATGTGTTCAGTGTCAGAGAATTCTTTCCGAGGGTCCTTCGTGGTGTGTGTACATGCCTGCTTTCTTACTCTTTGTAGTGTGATTTTTTATCGCTAGAAAATTAAGTAATTGTTTATTTAAAAGGATGAACAATGCAAGTTTTTACAGTAATATCACAGGATTTTTTTTTATGATTTGGTATCAACGATCAAATCTTAAGCTAAAGGCCTTTTCACACTGAGACAGATGTGAATAAAGGGCACGAAAATATGAATAATTCGGAGGAGAAAGATTGAAGTCTTTGTCTCAACACCAAGTCTGATGCAAAATTATGAAGATGCAGAACATAATCGCATTTACAGGAACGTGATCACAACATGCAGAGTGCAACGATGGAGGAAGAGGCTGGGCTGCAACGTAGACTTCTGTATACAGAAAAACTGCTAATCTCACCGGGAAGATGCCAAATTTTGATTTTTTAAATAATACCTGTAATAACGTTTTTACCATATATTGTAGGGGAAACACTATTGCAGCGGTAATTATTTTCTTGCTTGTCAAAAAAAAGTGCTGTAACACAAAGATAACACGTTTGGCCATGATGATACTGCACCTGTGACCAAGCGATGCATCTCTCTCTTTTCTTTCTCTCTTTTTTTTTTTTTAACATTGCATAGCTTGTGAAGAGTTCTGGTGACTGTCAATGCGTCTTCTCTGATTGGTTAATTGTGTGTCTGTCGGATACAAATATTAGAAAAACTATCTTAGTTTGAAAAAATAAAAGTTGCAAAATTGCCAGACGGAGTTTCGTCACTGATGTGAACTTTCCCATTGACTTGACATTAATTCAATTAAAAACACTGCCGTTCAAATCTTTCGGACTAAATATTCAGATTAAGTGTGCAAAGGCCTTCAGACCTGCGATTTCCTTGTACACAATTGCAAATTACACACTATAAATACATTAAAAACACATTACATAACTTTACAGCCTTAAAACTCTATTCCTGACTGGTTTGATGGCAGAGTGAAATCTATTACTGTATATAAATTTTGAGAGCTATTGCTGCCCAGCAGTGTCCTAAGCAGAGGTTGTCAATCCAGGTTACATAAAGTAAGAATCCTGCCATGAGTTTGTGTCTGCCTGTACATTTTAAACAGGTGCTTTCACTAATGAGCTCAACTACCAGTAGAGGAGGTGTGATAATTAAATTCAGCTGCTTTATTGATTGATTGTAACAATTGCAGGACAGGATTTTTACTTCACCTCTGGTCTGTAGGCTGAGAAACCACACTTCACAACTTTTCACAACTGTCACTTTAATTTGCCACTTGGACACGTTAATCTCTTCTTTGCACATCACTGAACTGGATATTGTTGCTGTCATCTCTTGTCATTTAATTTCTTTTATACTTTTTTTTTTCTTTTTCTTTTTTTAGCTTTTCAGACAACTCTTTGGTACTTTTCAATTTTGTTTTATGTTTTTAATCTCCATTGGCTTGGACTGGGACCAGAGTGACTAATGTCATTCCATGTCATGTTTTTAACATGTCTGAAATGACAATAAAGATTCTTGAGTTTCATTTTATGCATGCAATGCTTGCAACAGAATATCAACAGAACAGCCACTTGAACTGTTCTTTTGAAGCATTCAGAGTTCCTTTAACTGGAACTAAAGGGCAAAGTCCAGTTACCATAATCCCCCCTCTACCAAACTTTACACTTGGCACAATGCAGTCAGACAAGTACAGTTCTCCTGGCAACCGCCAAACCCAGACTCCTCCATGAGAATGCCAGATGGAGAAGCGCAATTCGTCACTCCAGAGAACACGACTCCACTGCTCTAGAGTCCAGTGGCGGCGTGCTTTACATCACTGTATCCCACACTTTCCATTGCACTTGGTGATGTTTGGATGGATGCAGCTGCTTCACCATGGAAACCCATTCCATGAAGCTCTCTGTACTGTTCTTGAGCTGATCTGAAGGCCACATGAAGTTTGAAGGTCTGTAGTGACTGACTCTGCAGAAAGCTGGCTACCTCTTCACACAATGTGCTTTAGCATCCGCTGACCCAACTCTGTCAGTTTTCATGGCCTACCACCTTGTCACTGAGCTGCTGTTGTTCCAAAACACTTCCATTTTTTTATGGAAGTTTCACAACTGGATTTGTTGCACAGGTGGCATCCTCACAGTTCCACGCTGGAATTCACTGAGCTCCTGAGAGCAACCCATTCTTTCACAAAGGTTTGTAAAAACAGTCTGCATGCTAAAATGCTTCATTTTATACACCTGTGGCCATGGAAGTGATTGGAACACCTGATTCCCATCATTTGGATGGGTGAGCAAATACTTTTGGCAATGTAGTGTATGTTCCTATCCAGCACAGACAAAGAAGAATAAAAACTAACCTCAAGCGATTGCATGTATTTATTTATTTATTAATTTTCATCCAGATGTCTAAACATAAAAATGATTCTAGTTTAAACTTTTATTTCAAGACTTTTTTGACTGTTGCTCTGCTTCATCAAAATCCTGATTTGATAACAGAGGTCATCCTGTAAAAAAGTCACCATCCAGCCAGCTACAGGATAATGCACAGAAAAGTGCACAAGTCAAAGTACTGCACAAGTGTACGTAGATACATCATCTCCAGCAGAGACAGTGAGAAGCAGAAGAATGTTTTTCATTAGGGGTGTAACGATTCAGTTCACAACGATTCAATTCATATCACAATTCATGGTTTCTGATTTGATTAATGGATGATATTGGTTCATTTAGAACGTTACGATCCAAATGAATTCACTGACTTGAAATTGAATCATAAACCATGAATTGTGATATGAATCAAATCGTTGTTTAACTGAATCGTTACACCCCTATTTTTAATGTTTTGTCACAGAGTGCTTGAAACATGGTGGTGGCAGCATCATGCTATGGGGTTGTTTTTCACTGGTTGCAATTGAAGGAAAGATGAATGCGGCCAAGTACAGAGAGATCCTGGAAGAAAACCTCTTCCAGAGTTTTCAAGACCTCAGACTGGGCCAAAGGTTCACCTTCCAACTAGACAATGACCCTCAGCACACAGCTGAAATAACAAAGGAGTGAGTTCAGAACAACTTTGTGACCATTCTTGACTGGCCCAGCTCTGACTTAAACTCAGTTGAGCATCTCTGGAGAGACCTGAAAATGGCTGTCCACCAACGTTCACCATCCAACCTGACAGAACTGGAGAGCATCTGCAAGGAAGAATGGCAGAAGATCCCCAAATCCAGATGTGAAACACTTGTTACGTCATTCCCAAGAAGACTCATGACTGTAAGAGCTCAAAAAGGTGCTTCTACTCAGTACTGAGCAAAGGATCTGAATACTTATGACCATGTGATATTTCAGTTTTTCTTTTCTAATAAATTTGCAAAAATTTCCACATTCGTTTTTTTTTTTTTTTTTTTTTTTTTTTGTTGTTAAGATGGGGTGCTGAGTGCACATTAATGAGAAATGAAACTAACTTTTTTTTATCTTGGCAAATGGCTGCAATGAAAGAAAGAGTAAAACGTTTAAAGTGGTCTGAAGACTTTCCATACCTACTGTACAAAGTGGTGAACAGTGATTGTGTTTTGGCCACGGAGGGATAGTTTGGAGCCTGGCATGACAGATTCTGTCGTGGTTGTGACCTCGCAAATCTCACATTAATTCGGGTGTTTTGTGACTTTGCAAGAAAACCCGGAGGACTGATTGAAATGCAACCAGGAAGCTTGCAGTCCTTTCCCCTTAATTGCAAACACTTGGAAGCACACAGATCCATTGATTCTCTTTTACCAGACAGAGTTGCTTGGCTTCCTGGCTAGAAAGTCAAAGATTGACAGCATGTAGGCTGAATGTTTATTATACCACAGGGATGCATGATTATTTGAAATTATGCAAGCCCACTAACTCTTTGTTTGTTCTAAAGCACATTGCAGACATGCGCCCACACTGTCACAGTTTAGCACTGTATTCAACTTCGCTTTGACAGAGAGGAAGCAGCCGTGACTGTCTGCCCTGATTCTGCTCTATCATCTTATTTCCCTGCTGGTCGTCACTTATTGGAGCTTCATAAAGACAGAATGAGAGTTTTTCAGCCAGGCGGTATTAACCGTCTGCCTGCCCTCCTCTGAGACAACCAATGCCAACTATCGCTTCTGCTTTTCTATTTCTACAGTCCTCCCTTCTATCTGCCATTCTTTCTTTCAGTTGTTTTTTTGTGTGTTATCTTTTCTTCCGTCTGCCCCTCTTAAACTCTCTGCTCCTCTCTGGAGAAACACAGGAGCCTTATCGCAGTTTAATCTCCAGCTGGGTGTCGGTGATGTGGGGCCCAAACCAATGTGACTTTGTCGTTTATAGTGTGCCGGGGCATCTTAAGAGGACGGTTGAGTGTTTGTGTGGAGAGTGTGGAGGTGATTGAATTGCCAGAATAGCCTCCAGGCACAAAATAAAGAAAAAAAAAGGGGGGGGGGGGGGGGATGCAAGAGAGGGAGTCTGATTTTTTTTTTTTTTTTCCCCCACTACAAGTGCAGTTCAAACATGGTAATCTGATGTCCTGAGATATTTGAACACATAGCCAGACAGAGGAGCTGCAGGCAACAGGAGGTGGTGTCTGCTGTGGGAGCGAACCTGTGTGACTTCAAGCTTTATCTAAGCACTGCTGTGCTCTGCCTACTGTGACAAGTGCTACAGCAGGAAATCCAAATAATATGTATGAGGCATATTAAAGAAGAGGATGGGGAAAGTAGTGAAATGGGAAAGAAACTCCTGCAGAAACTCTGTGTGTCTCTGAGGATAACAGAAGGAGAGGAGTGGACAAGAAAATGAATAGAAAAAGAAAATAATTACAAAATTCGAAATCAGCCTGAATTGTTTGTGTCCAGAGCGAAACTAAAAGTCAGAAGATGGCTCACAGGAAAGAGTTTTTTTTTAAAGAAAGAACTTAGACAATAAAGAGAGGTCATTCCCTTTCAGAACAAAGATGAGTGAGGTGTCTGTAATATCCAGGTCAGATTCTCTCCGGAGGTCTGAGTCTTTCCTCTTTATGTTTTTGTAATGGACTTTTTAATTTGATTGATGGGTTACCTGTCAAATCTTCATGTTCCCAAGAGGAGGGTTTGGCGCATTTTAAATTTGACATTCTCCAACTGGGTAATGGACAGGCTGAAAGACATGAGAAGAGAACAAGACTTGATCTGTTTTTATATCATTTGCTCTGAAAAAGAAGGATGAACAAGATGAGGAATAGATATAAATAACATGATTAAAGTAAAGGTCAAAACCAAATCCTATTTAATGCATTTGGTTGTCTTGATATAACAAGAGTGCTGGAAGTTGAGAGCACTTCATAATATAAAAATTCCAACTGATGATTTGTACACTTCGCTGAAGAGTCTGTTTAAATGTAGTGCACAATATGCTGCAAATAACCTGATGTTTTATGGGATGTGTGGTTAGGATGGAGAGTTGACATAAACAGTATATGTCATCATAAAGTTGGGAATGCCAACACTGCATGTGCATAAACAGGAGGATGTGAGTACCTCAAAAGCAGTTACAGGTAAATAAAGCAACATATTGCATTATGCCGATGCCAAAAGGTCTCAATACTTCATCTACCCCCCATCATCATGTTGCTATGCACAGAAACTGAGATCAGTATTACCAATTGTCCTGAGGTGGTGTGCAGTGGCTGCACTGACTGTAAACTATGACAGGAAAAACATCATTATGGAGTTACAAACACTTGGGTGTGTGTGAGAGGGGGGGCATTGACTTTTAAGGCAGATTGAACAAGAGTGTTTAAAGTAGGAGGAAATGACCACCCAACTCCAAACAGAAATGAATGTAATTCAAATGTTGGATGTCAGAGAAGAAAATCGTGTTTGACAAATTTCAGACTTTTTTCTTTTTTTTTTTTTTTTTTTTTTACCAAAATGCAGCACTGAGAACCTGTATCTGTCCTTAGAGTTGCAGTTGACATTTTCATGCACTTACATTGTGGTGGCATTTCCATTTCAGCTCTCTCAGACTTTTCTGCGGCACTTGATACTATATTGTTTATCACTTTACTCTCAGTGATTCATAACAGAATTGGTTTGGGAAAGCTGGTGGAGAACTAAAGTGGCTTCCTTCTTTTATTTATCAAAGCAAAGTTTTTGTGTGTGTTTTTTTTTGTGTGTGTGTGTGTGTGTGTGTGTGTGTGTTTGCATTTTTTTTGCCAGTCCTTCCCCTTTAGTGCTTCTGATATGGGTTTTGTAGGAATATATATATATGAACCCATTGTATTCTGTTTTGGCCATCTGATCGAAAAAATAATCGCCTTTGTTATTATTGTTATGCCAATTACTTATTTATGTTTGAAGCCTCTAGTCTAGACCTCTTAAACTGATTTCTCTCCCGTTGCTTGTTGGGATGCTACAGGAAAAGATCTACTATTTTATAGTAGATATTTCTGCTTTTATGTCACACTTCCTCTGATAACCTAACCTTCTCATCCACATACCAATCAAGCCCTTTTGAATTTGAGGAGGTATCAATTTTTTGTATTTATATTGTTTATGGCGCATGTCTGACACTTATTTGTTAGGCCAAATATCAATCATACTTCAATATGTACAAAAACACACTGTCATTGATAACAATAGGAACACATATTGGCAATATGTGTCCGAATGTTGGCCTTACTACGATCAGGATTTTTAATGGTGATGGTCAGACTGTGGAAAGTCCCTTTCAATAAGTAAGGATGGATTTCTTTGTAAAAGTCGTTAATGTTTCCTACGAAGAATTTCAATCCTGCCATCAAAAACTACTTTTGTAATTTGCCTGCACCAACCACAACCTTCTACATCAGGGGTGCCCAAGTCTGGTCCTCAAGAGCTACAATTCTGGAATTTGTATAGCATTGCTGTTGTTACTTCAATTCTATGTTGTCCATTCTTCTCAATTTTGTTTGATTGAATTACATAAATTTAATATTCTTGTTTAGGTTTCAGGCACATAATTCAGTTGGAAAGAAATTTGTTTTCTAACTGAAATACGTAGTTGGGCCAAATGTGACAGTGTGGGGTCCTATCACCAAGCCTCCGACAGATCATGCGCCCTGGCTACTTGGCCACAGGGATACCCTTTGGCTGACTGGTCAGCACGCATGACTCTCACCCGGGAGTCTGGGGATTAAATCCTGCCTGGGCCCTCCATTGCGTACCTTGCCACACAAATATTTTTTTCAGTATGCACGTCATTCAGCTCTGCAGAGGCCTGCTAACAAGCCATTCATTTGATTAAGGAGTTGCGCAGGTGAAGGGACGCAACCAAAATGTGCAGGATAGTAGCCTTTGAGGACTGGACTTGGGCACCCCTGTTTGTGAATTTGTGAAAGTAGGATGGTAGGGGAAGGTACCGCCCTTCGTGCCTCTGATTGGCTATTTCATTTGGTCCTGAAATGTCTCATGTTTAGCCAACCTAAATACTTCCTCTGTCCTGTTTCCCTAAACCTAATTGAATATAGCCAATCTGAGGCGAGAAAGGCGCTATCTTTCCGTACCATCCAACGTTTTGCAAAGATACCCACTGTCCTGCGTCATCATGCCAACACCAAGGTTGGCAAGACTTCATCAGGGAGGCAAATACTAAGAAAGGAAATTGTGGTCCTCTCTTTACACTGCTGCGATAACCATTGTCACATTAGAGAGACATTAGAAATAAAAGATATGTGAATAATCTGGAGGTTACAAACAGAACATTTTCTATCAGCATATTTCTGACAACCAGTTTTATTGTCCGATACCTAAAGGAGTCATCGATTGAATCTGACATGGATCATTTCTGTGTTGGCTTGATAAACAGATAGATTAATCAATTCCTCTTGCTGTATCGCTGATTGAACAGAGTTTGGGATTTACCTGTGAAGTCGGCTTGCCTTTATTTTACTGACAAATCTTAATGTCCTCTTCAGTGTGTTGGGTGTGCAGGAAGATAGTAGAAGTCAAACTTACATTTTTGCCAAATCAGAGATCATCCTGCACGATAATACTGCATTGAACCTCTAAGTTGGGCTCTGAAAGTCTCTTGTGGTGTCATACAGTTGAAAAAAGCCTGGAAGTCTTTCTAACTTTTAAAATCCACCACATTGATGTTATATAAGTGTGTGGAATGGGAATAAAAACATCAGACATGCCAGTTTTTTAGCAAAAAAACATGTTTAATCTCTCCTTGATGTGTGTCTATTTACACGTAATAAATCTGCAAAATAGGAAAGAGCAGGATATTTACACGGGCGTGAAACAGCCAAAACTTGTCACAGCAGCTTCAAGTCGGAAACTCTTAAAAAGGTATCATAATTCATAAAGTAGTAAAACTCCTAAGGATTTTTTCCCTTTCTGCCTCTTTTCTCTTTAATCTGTGCGAGGTGTTTTACATCCTCTGCTCCGTCTGTGAAATGTATTTTAATCAAAGTGAACTCGGCTGATGAGGAAGCTGGAGAGCTGGAGCTGCAGGATAAGAACCATGTTTGTGTTGCTGTTGGGCTCAGAGATGACAGATGAGGGGGAAATTTTAATGCAGGCTGGTAAGATGGTGTCATATTGGAGGGCTCAGCCCATTGTGAAAATGCATTTCACATTTACATTTAAGAGGAAAATTAAAGATGGATTTTTAAAATGCAGAAAAGTAGAGTTCTAATAGTTTTAAATTTCTGTAACACTCTCATATCTGTCCCATAAAGATTATTCACTGATTAATCACCCACTGTTAAAGGTGTAAACCGTTATTGGCTGCCAGGTGTTTGAACCTGGAGGTTATGTCTGAAAGCCGAGGAGAGGTGATAACCTTAATTATTTATGATCTCAAGTTTCATATTATTTAAATTCCCTCCACTGTGGTATAATTATGATCAGGGGATTAATACAAATAATTTGATATGATGGTTGGTTTTCCTTTGCAAGTTTTTTTTTTACATTATTATTAATTGAGCTTATATGAACATGGCTGTCAATATCACTAACAAGGATTTTAATGAATTTGATTTAATTGGATCATAATTGCAAGACATTCAAAGTACGTTGACATTAGTTTGTGATGAATTGTTTCTGAACAAAAGAAATAAAAAGAAGAGAAAATAAGCCAAACTGATGCATTTTGCACTAGGATGTAAACTTGTGTAGTTCAGCTGTAAACAACAAAAAAGAGGTATAATTATTTCTAATTCAGAAGAAGAACCAGCCAGCAGTTTGAAGAATGGCATTTTCATGACATTTCCATTTTTAAACAAATAGTGGAACACTGCTATTTACTGTAAACTTGTCGAAACACGAGACAGAAAATGGTGCTTTGTTCAAAAAGGAAAAGAAGTTTCATGTTGATCAGCTTGTCATGCTTAATCAAATAATAATATTCATAATAATATATAAAATGAGGGATTTTCTTACCCTCTCTTTTCACTCTTTAATGCTTATAGACTTACCCTGCACAAAATTTTTACATATAGTGGACGGATATGAGAGTGGTTTCCATCATTTTTCTTCTTTCAAGTGAGGAAGTAAATAAACATATTTACAGTTTTAAGAAATGCCTCAAAAGACCTTCAATGTCAATATTTAAGTTAAAAACAAAACTGCTTATTTTACCATTTAATAACGGCAGGAACATAGACAATTCACGTCCTAATGGAAAGTTAAAAATCTTAAAGCTGTTTGTGTTTTAATAGTTTAAAAAGAGAAAACTGAGTTGATATCCGAAGTGTTAAAGTTAAGTTGTAGTTTGATATCATGGCAACTGGTAAAATCAGTAAAATACATGTTTTATCCAGCAGGCGGACACAAATGGCGAAATGCTTTGGTGATGCTAAGTACAGCTTTTATATCCGATATGGATGCTTCTTTAAATACTTCATTTTCATTTATTTCATTTGTACTATGGACAGAATGGGGCTTAAAAAGAAAAGAATCATCTCACATGTGGTTGACGTACTTGGGGATCTGTTTTATGCTGAAGTGATGTTTGCCAACCAAGTAGTCCTAATACCAACACCCAGTACACAAAGATGAAAACTGAAGGGTCAAGATAACAGTTAAAGTTTGCAAAGAAAAAAAAATCCAAAATAAGTGAGGAACGTGAATAACCTGGATGAAAGTCAGCTGTACATATGAATTAAGTATTAAAGAAAATAAGCTTTGATAAGAATTAGTGACGTTGTCCTCCTTGAATGTTTTCCTGCATACATTACACAATAATTCCAGCATGTTGCGCTTCCTAAAACCACCTCTCTGTATGGAATGGTAAATGCACAAGACATAACTTCAGCAGCTTTTGAAGAGTCTGTGGGCATATTTTTCTAGACTAAAAGAGAAAGACTTTGAGCTTGTTTGTTTTAAGCTGAGATAAACACGTCTGTGAGCGTCACACACAAACTGCACCAGTCTTATAATCTCATTGTGGAAAAGAAATGAGAATATTTCATAAAATATCGTCTTTCTTATAAGATCACATATTAAAAAGGGTTTCTTTGTCCATTTTCTGACAGAATATTTTAACTTGAATCATACTCTTTTTATGTATGCGAAGAAAAAAACCTAACATTTTCTATGCAGAAAGAGGCCGACAAGGCACATTGAACGCTTATATGTTGTCAAGAGAATCTCTCCCTCCACCCTCCTCCTTAACCGTTTGTTTTCGTCTCCACAAAGAAAAAGAAACTCCAAAGATGTGAGGGAATAAAAAATGAAAAGGTACCAAAGCCTTCAAAGCACTTCCTCTGCCTTGCCCGATTTTTTTTTTACTATAGCAGAAAACAAGAAGCAAAAGAAAGAAACAAAAGCACCAGAGACCAAGTCGATCCCATCTTGCAATGTTGCTTATCCTTCTTTTTCTTTTTTACTTTTTTTTTTCTCTCCACAAATTGAATCAAGGGGTAAACATCTTTCTAAATCATCAAAATAATCTTTACACATTTTCATCTGAACAAGTGAATGGCAGTCAAACATGAAAGCAGAGGCCCAGTACTCACACTGTTTAAGTCATGTTAATGAGTGCCTGTACTGTACATGGAAGGAATGTTGCCTAAATTTCACCATACACCAAAAAAGACAAACACAAAATACCTTCAGCAAGGGAATTTTTTTAGGAAGAACTGAAAAGCAGATGTTCACATGACAATCTCTTCTCACGGAGTTGTTCTCATGTGGATGGAAAAGGCTTTGGCCAGCTTGCTCTGTATGTTGTTTTACCCTGTGTAGACAAGTGGTTCAAGTATTGAAGCACATACAGAACATTTCAGGATGTCTGCGGACACATATGTGCTGTCTGATAAAAGCACGGCATCTTGGCTTGAATGGAAGGCTAATATCAGAGTGAGTGATCTACTGCCTGTGTCCGTGTGAGGACAAATTAAAAGAGCATACTGTGCAATATTTTGACAAATAATTACAGCTATCACTTGGCTTGGATATACCAATACCTCTTAGATAATTGAGGCTATTATCAAAATAAATGTTATACTTCTTTTACTGCAATTATCATTGACTGGTTTGATTACAGACTGAATCAAAGAGAGTACAGCATGAAGCGACTCCAAACCTAAGCATCTGAAACTCAACAATTATACCAAATATAACATCCACTATAATTTCATGTTGTAAAGTACCTGTGAATGAATAATTATCACTTGGGATATGCTTATCAGTCCCTTCCAGGTGACATTTTTGGTGCTAGTCACACTTTTTAGTCTTAAACCGGATCTCACCTCAAATATAAGCGCACAAGTCTTAAAACTGTATTATATGTAGTTTTTTTAGGCTCCACACCAACATGGATATTTTGGAAAACTACATATAAAAACCTAATCTGCATGTCACCCACTTACAAAAAATAGGTGTTAGACAGCTGAAAACAGATGAATTACAGAAATTCAATTTAATTAAAACCTTTTGTCTTTATCTGCAATGCCAATGATGCATCTTTACAGATTTTCAACGCCAAGGTCTTTACTCTCCACCACAGGGAACAAATCTGCGGGGGAAGCACTGCAGAAGTGGAAGAAAAAAAATCATTGTTGAGGTATTGGTATCGTTTCCTTATAAGTTATATTGCTCAAAAAGGCGCATGTGATGCACTGAACCCTACATTTTATTTATATAGATAGGATATGTTTGTTTAACACATCCACGTGATCTGATGGTTGATTTACCAAGTCTGGTGCTCTGGAACTCATGATGAACCTTTACAGGATGGATGAGTCTGCTTTTATAGTTTCAATCATATGCTTATTTTTCCAGCCCTCCAAAGAAGCCGTGGAAATGTGTAGGGAAACAGAACGTAAATGAATCCTATGATTTTCAAAGCACTGAAAGTTAATGTGGTGCAGCAGACTGTGGCAGAAAAACATTTGGACAATTTTCTTTTTCTTTTCACCCCCCTATAAAACCACAGAACACAAAAAGATAAAGGCCTTCAACTTGTACAAAAACACTCACAAATGTCAAGCTACATTTCATTATCTTTTCAAAAAACACATTCACATAGCAAAAACGCGCTCTATAGCCGTACAGTCTTCACTGCAGGCGTAAAAACTAAACAAAGAAAAGAGACAATACTGATTCACTTTCTCCTGTACAGCTCAATTAGCCTTCATTTAGGAGGGCACGCCTTTTAAATAGTTTCAAAGAGGGGGGTCGTTAAAAATAGATCAAGAAGCTGTAAAGCAAAAGTGTTTCACGAATCTCCTCGTACATTAAATGACTTGCCTCATGTAAATCGGCTGACCGTTATGTATTTGGTTTCGCTAAAACAAACACAAAGCACTGTAGGTTGGTTGGCTCATAGGCGGCTTTCAGACATCATTCGTCTTTTCTAACTTCAGAGCCAAAGATGTAGCACAAAATGGCCCCAAAACCTCATGTAACATAGAAAGTGTCTGTATTATATATATATTTTTGCCATTTACCTATTTTTAAACTCTCAGTCACTAAGCATGACAACAGTTTTATAATAGCACATTTTATCTAACGAAAAGAAGTTCTTTTTTTTTTTTTTTGCACTAAACAACATTCAAAGTAAAACATGGCACAAGACAACTTTTTCCTTGTGTTTTCTTAATTTTTCATCTAGGAAATATCAAATCTCAAACGTATCTTTTGTACATTGAAATGGAAAACTTTTTTTCAAATTTTCATTTGTTTTACAAACAAAGGGTTGTATTTATATATCTATATATATATATTCATATATCCTCTTCTCTCTTTTGATTTAGCTTTGTTGTGCAAATTCAGCAGTAACACAAGTGGCACAGCACTGGGGAGAGTTTGTAGGAAGGGGAGAAAGAATCAAATGCAATGACACAAATCAAATGCAGGGTTATGAATCCAGCACTGTTCCTTGTTTGACTGCAGTGAAGTCGTCGCTCGAGAGCTGGAGAGCAGGTACGGGTACGAGAGGAAGAGTTTTCCTGCAGGGTTCTTCCTCTTACACTGGCGGCAGCTTGTTGCCAGGCAGCCACCCTGCGACAACGACGAGCCGAGTCTCTACCAGTTCTGTGGCTGCTGCTCTGGAGCTGTCCCTGACCTTTGACCTCCCTATGGAGGTCGGCAACAGAAAAAAGATCAAGTATCACAATAAAATATCCTGGATTCTTTTATTTATTTTGTAACAGGCAGTCTGAGTTGTCGCCAAAGTAGTGTGAAGATATCAACCGGTGTCTTCCACCTTTCCTGCAGCATTTTAGCTCCAGCTAAATAAGTTTTTGGTCACCTGTGTGAGGCTGGGAGTGTTTGTTTATTTGGCTGATTGTGATAACGATTGGTGGCTCAGAGAAGAACAAAAAGAGGAAGAAAAGAAAGAGGCTGTTGAGGGAGGACTTAGATCCGAATGCTGCCGTCTCTCCAGTGTGCTGCTGCTGCTGGGTGCTTGTTCCCTTGCAGTCTTTTCTGCTGCTGTGGGTCGGAGTTTGTGAGTGTGATAACAACAGACTTTAAACGTCGAGGGTCAAATGTCACAGGGTGTCAAAGGTTGTCAGGGAAGGCGTGTTGGTTAGCCAGTTCGGCACAAGATGAGGTGCGCGATTGGTCGGTCCTCAGCTAGCCAGGGCCATGGTGTCGATGACCTGCTCTAGCTTGCCACGTAGCCGCTGTCTGCGTGACTGTTCATCCTTCTGTAGTGCTGACAGGATCTGGACACAAAGGAGGAGGATGATTACTCTGCAACATCACTTCTTTCAATCCTGCAGCATGCAGCAATCCACAAAGTTTTCCATCTGTTATGCTCCTTAACCGTAAATGCTCGGTTACACTCCAACTCTGAGGCAGAGAGAGCGCACTGATGCTAATTTTCATTTACCGGTTAGCAATTACAATTACATTGATGCTTACAATGTGGGCAGGGTTGGCAGGGCAGGTGTGAGGACCAGTGGGATGTGTATAATTGCATGTTAATTGCTACAGAGATTGTGTACAGGAGTGTGTGTTTGTGTCTTTGTTATTGTGTGGCTGTGTTATTTTACAGGGGACAAACAAGAGTAGGAGCTGGTACAGTATAGCATATGTATGTGTGTGTGTTCTCTTAATGATGCATGTCTTTGTATTAGCAAGTATGTGCGTGTGCGCATTTGTGTGTGTGTGTAAGGTCAGGGCATGTGTTAGAGGCGACGGGGACCGTGCAGCTGCCTACATCTGGATAATAGGCTGTAATGACGGGGAGCAGTTTGTTTGAATGGAGCCAGCTGCACCAGCCAGCATAACTACAGTAATACTGCTGGTATGGAAGGATGTGGAGGAGAAGGGAAGTAACATATCTTTAAACACATACATGCAATATATAATTGGGGAAAAGATTGAGTTTATTTTATAGACAGAAGACTGCTTTCATCGAATAAGCTGTTAAGTTAAGCAGATAAGTGCCTTCATGTTTAGAAGAAAATGATTCACAATAGCTTAGAACAAAATCTACCATGTGTAACACCCACTTATTATCATGTTACATATTTGCTTATCTATTGAATACCAAAAAAATAAAGAAGCTATTGTGACAACAACAACACGTGTTGCGACTAGAGATGTCCGATATTATCAGCCTACCAATGTTATAGGAAAACATCAGCATTCAAATGTGATATTGGAAAATTTTTGGACCCATATTTTCATTTAAAAAAAATCTTGAAAGATCTTGTTGTTCCATTATGAAATCTTGCGGGATCTTGTTCCACTGTCACTGGTCCAGCATGAAGAAAAGTCCGTTATTCTGGAAGAACTTCATATCCCAGCATTCCTTTTAGCGTCATATGACTACGGTGCAGCTGCTGCTGCTACAGACTCACTTGCTTTGAAGCTGCTTATAATAATATGTCTGCTTTTAAGTTGTTGGTTAAGTTACCAAGTTGTCAGAAACATTATTAGCCAAACCAAATTAGCCACATGTTGGCTAATACCTGCTAGTATCTGATATCTGGCAACCAGATGTCCAAAATTAACTCCCTTTGACAGAGCTAAGGCTAATTTGGGATATTTGCCCTCAGAGCAGAGTATAGTTGTATCTGTCAAAATATGAAAGATACAACCTCACAGTTTGCATATATCAGAATCAGTTGATATCATATATCGGTATATCAGATATCGGTAAAAAACAAAAAACAATATCAAACATCCCTAGTTACTGCTTATCTTCTGGCTGGCATAGTGACATTGATGATTGCTGCTGTCTCTGTGTATTCTCATGGAAACCAGATAAAAGTACTAATAAATGTTCCTGTAGGCAGCTTCTCATAAATGCATAAATACCAGCATAAGCACATTTGTTTTATTTGTACACTTCTAGGAGATCCTCTTATTTGACACTTAAGCAAACAAATTCCTTTTATAACTCTACATTTCATCTAGTTTTATTTCTGATAATGAAGGCAGCAACTAACAAATGTGCAAAGAAATGTCTTTATATGGGATCCAGTGGTCCAAATCATTAGCTTCAAAGAGCAAATCTTGAGCTACGTGACAGATCAGATATATTTCAGGCTTCAAACACATTTCCTTTCGTTGTGCTCACATTGTAGGGCTTGAATTTTCAGTGGTTGCCTGGTAACCTCATGGTGATAACAGCACACACAAAACATAACAGGTATTGATCTTTAGATAAGTCTTGTGCTCAAGAAAAAGAAGCAAATATATACATCCCCTAAAAGCAGCTGTAACACTGTCTGTGAATGGCTTTATGGAAAGAAAGAGAAAAAAAAATCATATATTCTGTAAAGCTCCATTAGGTTCATAATATGTGGAGCTCATGCCTTAATGTGCATCCTAATAGCAATAACGCTTCCCAGCCCGTACCGATGTGGCCTGGTTATCAGTAATTGAATAAAAATGACCTCATGGCATCAGTCACAAAAAGTAAAGAGAACGAGAGACACAGCACATCCATCTACCAAATAATTACAGTTTCCCTCCTTTGTTTGATTCCTAATCAGATTCAAGAGCGTGCTCACCTCGTCTTTGTATTTAATGATGTAGGTGTAGATCTCATGCAGCGCAGACATGCTGTTGAACTGGCTGAGGTGCAGACGAGACTGCTCCGCTAGGTAGGCACTCATGTCCTGATCACTGATTGCTGGCATACGGGAGATATCGGAGTAATATCTGGAAAAGATGCCAGGGAGAGTTTTAGGTATAGTAACACACAGCTTAATTTGGGGGAAAGTAATGTTAAAGATTTGAAACAGGAAACATTTCCAGTAAAAAAAAAACCTACAACCCCTTAAACATCTTACAACAAACAGTCTTTTTTTTTTTTTTTAAAGTGTGGAACAAAAACCTGATATCAGCAAATTCAGATTTGAAACTGCTGATAAACTATACAATCATTAGCAAAACGTTACAGCCTCTGAATCATTATTAATTACACTGCATATTTTTTTTTCATCTCGTGCTGATTTAATCTTTAAGCAGGGATCATACATGTATGTGTGTGTGCAGGTGTGTGTGTCGGTGTGTGCGTTCTGGATGCTTCTGTAACTGGTGGACTATTAACATGATGGCTAGACACTGAAGATGACTGAACCCTTCAAAGAGTCAAAGAGCATCAACAAGTTAAAGGGCCCATATTATACACTCTCCCCCATCTGAAACAATTCCCTGATATCTTAATGTAATACAGGTTTCATAGTTTGATTAAATCCGTCCTCAGTGACACCTTCAGCTGCGCTGCGTACCCTCTTCTCCCCTCCTCTCTCAGATGCATCTCTGAGTGCGTTGTGCGAGCAGCCGCAGCAGCTTCATTGTTTCTCATCTCTACCTGTGATGTGCAGCACAGCATGCTAGTAGAGTCCTCTCTGAAGCGAGAGACCGTGTCAGTCTCAGATGCGAAGCAGCGCTCGATAATTAGGTATGGAAGTGGACGGTGTTCCAGACTGGAATGACCAGCCAGTGACATATATGAAATGTTGTAGTCAGGCTGATCGTAAAAAACATGCTTCACTTAAAAAAAAAGGGGACAAAAAATTGGGAAGGGTTAAAAAAGAGGGGGAAAATTATAAAAAAAAAAAAAAAAGAAGAAAAAAAAAAAAAAAATAACAGGGAAAAAATAAAACAAAAAAAAAAAACAAGGGGGGGGAAATCGATCCAAGGAAAAAAAATATAAGGTATTCCAGGGGGGGTAAAAAGAAAAAAAAAGAAAAAAAAGGAAAAAGAAAAGGGAGAGGGGAAGGTTCTAAAATTTTAAAAGGGAAAAAAGAAATTTTGGTTGGGGGGGGGGGGGGTGAAGGGGGGTCTCCGGGGGGGGAAAATAATAAAAAAAACTAAAAAAAAATGGGGGGGATAGAGACAATAGAGGGAGTCTGCCTCAAAAATATCCTCGTCCTGGGGGGGGGGGGTGGGGGGGGGGGGGGGGGGGTGGTGGATGGGGTGGGGGGGGGGTGGGGGGGGGGGGTGTGGGGGGGGGGGGGGGGGGGGGGGGGGGGGGGGGGGGGGGGGGGGGCGGGGGTGCGCGGGGGGGGGGGGGGGGGTCGGGGGGGGGGGGGGGGGGGGGGCGGGGGGGGGCCCCTCGGGGGGGGGGGGCGGGGGGGGGGGGGGGGCGGGGGCCCTCGGATGGCACCCTCAGCTGGGAGTCTAGTCACTGGGGGGGCGGGGGCTCTGTGGGGGGGGGGGGGGGGGGGGGGGGGGGGGGGGGGGGGGGGAGTGGTGGGGGGGGGGGGGGGGTGGGGGGGGGTTGGGGGGGGGGATTTCTGTGGGGGGGGGGGGGGGGGGTTGGGTGGGGGATATGGTGATGGGGGGGGGGGGGGGGGTTACTAAGGGGGGGGGGGGGGGGGTGTGGGCGTGGGGGGTGGGGGGGGGGGGGGGTGGGGGGGGGGGGGGGTGGGGGGGGTGTGGGGGGTAGTGTGGTGGGTATGGGGGGGGGGAGGGGGGGGGGGAAGGGGGGGGGGGGGGGGGGGGGGGGGGGGGGGGGGGGGGGGGGGAGGGGGAGGGGGGGGGGGGGGGGGGGGGGGTGGGGGGGGGAGGGAAGAAAAAAAAAAAAAAAAATGGGGGGGGGGGGGTGCGCCCCTCCCCCCCCCCTCGGGGGGGGCCCCGGGAGGGGCGGGGGGGGGGGACGGGGGGGCGGGGAAAGGGAGGGCCTAGGAATCCCCGGGCCCACCCCCCTCCCCCGGTAAGAGAGGGGGGGAGAAAAGGGTGGGAGAGAGGCAAAATATTACGCAAATAAAAAAAAAAAAAAAAAAAATAAAAAAGAAAACGAGGGGGGGAACTGAAGGGGTGGGTCAAACAAAAAAATACTAAGGAAAAAAAAACAAATGGGGGGGGGGAAGGGGAGGACCGCCGGGGGTGGGGGGGGGATGGGGGGGGGGGAAGGGGGGGGGGGGGGGGGGGGGGGGGTGGGGGGGGGGGGGGGGGGGGGGAGGGGGGGGTGGGGTAGAGGGGATGAGGAGAAAAGAGGGAAGAGGGGGAGGGAAAAGGGGGGGAGGGGAGGGGGAGGGGGGGGGGGGGGGGGGAGGGGGGGGGGGGGGGGGAGGGGGGGGGGGGGGAGGGGGGTGGGGGAGGGAGGGGGGGGAAGGGGAGGGGGGGGAGGAGGGGTGGGGGAGGAGGGGGGGGGGGTGTGGGGGGGGGGGGGGAGGGGGGGGGGGGGGGGGGGGGGGGGGAGGGGGGGGGGGGGGAGGAGGAGGGGGGGGGAGGGGGGGGGGGGGGGGGAAGGGAGGGGGGGGGAGGGGGGGGAGGGGGGGGGGGGAGGGGGGGAGGGGGGGGGGGGGGGGTGGGGGGGGGGGGGGGGGGGGGGGGGAGACGGGGGGGGGGAGGGAGGTAGGGGGGGGGGGGGGGAGGGGGGGGGGGGGGGGGGGGGGGGGGGGGGGGGGGGCGGGGGGCGCCGGGGTGGCGGGGCGGGGGGGGCGGCGGGGGGGGGCGGGTGGGGGGCCGGCGGCGGGAGGGAGGGGGGGCCGCCAAGACCCCCAGGCCGGGCTCACGACCGGGGCGAAGGAGGCCAGACCCCCCAAAAAAAAAAAAAAAAAAAAAAAAAAAAAAGTCTTATAGAATCTTAATAACTACGAATGTTTTTGTGGACATTTTTAGTCTCTTTGCAAGTTAAAACATCCTAGAAGACAATTTCAAGCACTTAGAAAAGTCAATATGCATAAAATGGGCCTTCTAAAGAAGTGGTTTGACTTTTTAATAAATCTAATTTTGCAACACAAAATTAATCTTTGTTACTCATTGCAGGTGGCAGGACATCAGGGGCAAAAAGTGTATACAGAATAAAGTGGCTGTACCCAAACCTGTTACCTTAAGAGTATCTTGGAAAAAAAAAAAAGAGTATCTTGAGGCTTTCTGCAGATGGACAGGCTGAAATAGGCACTTACAGTAGGAGGTGTAATAGGAAAAACCACATAAAACTTCACCTCTGAATGCTTCAACATGCTCCCTGGTTGCTGTGCACATTCTTTCAACACATCCATTCCACTTGACATGTAGATATAGATGAGCTTTATGATGTTATTTTAACCATCTGGAGCTCATAAATCTGGAAAGGGAGGCTCCTTTAACATCACCACATGTTAAAGGACATGTTGCAAGCAAACTGCCAAACAAATATTTCAGGAAAAACAGCTACGACTGGTAGACTTCCCAAAAGCAAGAAAAAAAATCTTTGGCAAGCGCAGGCGTTGCATTAATTTAACCTGAGATTATCGAACATTCTGGAGCTGAATAAAAGAGGAAGAGTAAACCGAAGGAGATTTATCAGTAAGCCTTCAGTGCGCAAACATTTACTATAAATCCCTCTTCCTCTGTGTTTTCTGACTTAACTTGTGGCTTCTGAAACAACATAAGGAAAAAAGGTTTCTTTTCTTTCTTTTTTTTTTAAAACACAATTGAAGTGAAGCTGGTTTAACTAGTATTTTCTCCCCTCTTGATTCACTGTAATCTATATTAATAAACCAGGAGCATGTTAGCAGTAATTACCGTGCATGATTTCTGTGCCTTAATTTAATTTTACCACGTATACTTCAAATGCCTGTAGCAGACAAAGTTCAACCTATTATGTTTTTCTAATCTTACAACTGTTTAATAGTGTAATTAACTCGGATCTTAATGCTCATTTTTCTTCCACCTTCCAGCATCTCGTGACAAATTTGTTTCCATTTCCCCTTCAGAGCCGGGCTGTACTGGTCAATACTGGTAAAATCGGGTTGGTCTGAATGCCAGTTTTCTCGGTTTCACCATTAAACTCACCTCTCTACCCAGTTCTTGTAATTGGGGATGTCTTTAGCGTAGAGGAGCTTATTCGAAGGCGAGTCCTTTCCCAGTTTGTGCTCAGATGTCGAACAGGAGTCCATGAAGGTCTGAGCCACCACAGAAAGGCAGGCGTCTGTGATGCTGTTCTTATGGATGTCAAATACAAACTGGGGGTTCTTGATCACGTTCACCCAAAACCTCAAAGGAAGGCTACAGAGGGAGACAGACAAATCACAAAAGGATGACGTGACTGCAAGTGCTCATTTATTTTCACTGCCGTTCACATTGTTCTGCATTACTTTTTAATCTCTGTCCATTGTGAGCATTAAAGCTGACTTTTCAAAAGGATTTATATTGTTTTTGGTTTAAGTGCAACAGCCATCAGGCAGTGTAGCAGCTATATGGAGGGAAATCTATTCAGTTGGAACTTTGCAAAAAATAAGCTCTAGTGAATGTTTCTTAAATCTAAGAAAACCACTTAATGAAATAACTGTTAAATAATGTATGGAAAAGAAATATTGCAATGCTACTCTAAGCATGTTATTACATCAACCAGTAAATGTTGATGCTGCATCCAACTCACCAACCTTTTCCTTCCTTTAAAAAAAAAAAAAAAAAAGAATTCTGCAGACTTAGATATATCAATTTAATGACTCCACATAGCTCACTGTGTGAAAAGATATTTACTCTGTAGACAAACCATTAAAACATGCCTAATAAGGATTTATCTTTAATCTCATTTGAATCTTTTGTAAAATGTACATGTAGGTTTATAGTTTCCAAGTGGGTGAACCGTCTGGGACTCTAAACACTGTCCTACTTATGCAACACACCATTTGGGTCATCTGTTCCAATGTTTCCTCTGTATGCATGAGACTCATCAGTCTACAGCAAAGAGTACAGCACAAGCTCCAGCTTCTTTCCAGAAGTTCGTCCCCTCTGGCGACAAGTGGAAGTAACGCTAATGTCGTGAACACGCATGATCTGCTTCAACTGCGTTGGTCTCTAATCGCACCCAAATTACACTCAGTCTGAGCCCAGAGTTAGAGCCACGATGTCTACTGAAGTAATGAAGTTACAAATCTGCAAGTTGTTTACGGTTTGATTGTGGAGTAAACTGACGGACTGTATGCTAACGGTAACATCAGGCTAACACTGGCTTGTAGATCAAATATCTAAATTCACAGGCTGAGACCACGATTACCTTATAAAATTACTGCATTAACTAAATTTAACAAGTGGCTACAGTGTATCTCTTCCCCAGGAACAGCCATATGGCTTTCATATTGCCAGTTAGTAAGAAGAAAGCCAACTGTGGGTCCCGTTTTATTCCCAGACTGGATCGGAGCTCCCTCCAGTTAAAAAAAGAAAGAAAAAAAGCTGCTTGGTAGTTTACTCCCGTCTTACTCTGGTGTCGGTGTTGTGCCAAAAAAAGTCCCCCTGCCATGGGGACGGGTCAGACTCCAGTTTGGTTCTCTTCGTCTCACAAGACAAAACTTTTCTTCTTTGTCTTACTGGAGTCTGAGTTGGGGTTTGAGAGGCGCCTGCTCTCCATCTTTTAGCAGGATGCTCAACATACGCGGACCTGCGGTGGTGAAATACACCACACTGGCACAGACAGGCGAACGAGAACGCGCGGCTCTTCTCCTCCACAAGCGCCCCCTTAAGGTTTCGTACCCAAATTTCCCACATTAAGCATTCAGAAACAGTATTAGAGACCACCGCAGTGAAGAAAGATCAGCTCATTCCACACATCAGGCAACTGTAAGAGAATGTGGAGGAAAGGAAAGAATAGTCTTTAACATTTAAACGTGTGCAATGCACCTTTAAGGTGAGGAAAACAGTGATTCTCTCCTGAAAACAAGTGTCTATGGTGTTCTCCTGCTCTTTCGCTTGTGGTTTGATGTGATTTTTGGTTTGATCCCCGCTGCCCCAGCTCACATATCTAAGTACTGTGGAGCAGGATACTGAACTCTGTGTTTACATGTGCTTCCCACTTGTAAGCGATTTTTGTATGACGGTTTATGCCAAGTTCTGTATTCTCCAAAGCATAAGTCACACATCATATAGTGCTTTACAAAAATGTCATTGCTATGAAGTCTGGGCCAGAGCGATGCACTCCATTCAGACTTTTTTCCCTCCCAGAAAGCACCCATCTGACTTACCAGTTGCTCTTCCAGGTGTGTCGTACATCGTAGTCTGTGATGGAGTGCTTGTCTGCCTGCTCATCCAGGAAGTCGAACATGTACTTGATGGCCAGTGGCAACGCGCTGCCTCTGTGAGCTGTGCTGAAGATGGTCTCAAACAGGTCGTCTACAAACTTTTGTAGCGTACCCTGACAACACGAAAAGATGGTGGTGAGGGAAAAGAAAAAAATAAGATGAAGCGACACTATAATGTTCATCTTTGCAATTTGATGTTGAACAAGTTGACTAATTGTGCGTCACACAGATTTTATCACAGAGGAGGGAGCTGAGTTTTCATGTTTTACAAGCTTAAGGACATTTTGGAAAAGGTGCTGGTTTTTATGAACATTTTAAATAAATTTTTGCATGTTTTTTTAATTCATCTATGAGCTTTTTGTGTGACTCAGTCTGCTAATAGCTACTGAAAACATCCTCTTAGCCTCAATGCAAGTCCATTAAGAGAGAACATTTTCTAAAATGTGAGGAAAAAGGAAGAGAATGACAACAGAAATTCTGTAACAGAATATTTTCAGCTACTTGTCCTTAAAACACCTGAAAATGTTGCACGCAAGTACATTTTTACCCAAGTGATAATTTAATGATGATTCTGGCTCTGAGACTGATTGCTCTGACAACGGTGCTCTGCTAAAATCCCAAACAAGAACCCCAGTCCTTGGATTTAAATGAGGCTCTTCTCCAATGACAAACCTTTGATACGATTATATCAATGAATTTCCTGTAACAACACATTTGCATCCCTGACCTCCATATCTGGCAGAATCAATCAGTAAGGGAATGTTTGGGGGTCGCATTTAGTCAACCGCGACAAAATGGAACGAGAATGATCTCCATCACGATCGCTGATGAAAGTACAGAGATCTGCAAAGACAAGGCGTCCCGGCAGACAGGCACAGAAAGACAGACATGGAGAAGCAAGGACAAGATGAGCTTCTCAATTGCATTTGTCTCTCTGCTTTTTCATAGTGCCTGGGCAAATCTTCAATCCCTCAACAAATTACCTGTCTCCTCACATTGTATGTATCTACCCCCTGCACCCACAGCCCACCTTTTATTAATCAGTTTTTTCTTATTACCAGTGGAAATTGAAAAGCTGCTTTGCTTGTAGCTGCTGTCCATTTCTCTATTTTCCTTCCCCTTTACAATTAAGTAAGAGATGGTGAGCAGGGAGACAATGAAGGAGAGGAAGAAAGTGGACAGTCTCATTCTGAAAGATTCCCGAGGTGGACAGAGCTTGTTTATAGGGCTTTAAAAGGAGTATATTAACTAATGTTATCATGCATGGAAGGTTGTGCTTCAGTAGTATTGTCTTAGTTTGTGCATGAAAATGACAAACAATGCTATGAGACTAGATCCCAGTGAAACAAATGTATTTATCTATAAAGAAAAACTATCCAATTTTACATTCTATGAGGGCCAAATAGCAAGTGAATCTTTTGGGATATAGCAGCTAATTTAAAGGTGAAACCAGCAGTGGCTGTGATCTGTAAGCTGGATGATAATCAGGAGTGACTGGGAATCTCTTTCATTTAAAGAATCTAAAAGTGGGATTATTGCAACATGAATATGATGTCACAAAAGGGATGTCTGTCAAATCTCGTGTTGTTTTAGACCATATTCATCTAAACATATATATATAATTTACAGATGTTTTTCAGTTTTCTGTTTAATGCTCAGATGAAAGGACAGATGATCGTGTTGGCATCTTTACTTGATTTATAGTGACTGTGATTGCGCCAAATGTTTATATTGTGTCCTTTTGGAAAGTGTCACCTGGATGTCAACATGTAAATCCACCATTAACAACTTGACATTTTATAATGTAAAATGGTCAACTTTATAACTATTCAAGGAATTGCAGACATAACATTTAACTTCTTGACCCTTGTGCCATCCTCAAATCTTGTGATGCTGATAACCCTTGTAGACAAAAGTGTAAAAAAAAAAAAAACCGCTACGAAATCGTCACGCATTAATATTTTTTCACAAATTTTTTTAACAACTTCTGTCCTACTCAAAACTATCAAACATTCAATAGTTTTTAGAATTTTGACCCTTTCAATTCCAGTTTGAATGTGTGAATTGCTGACTCATTCATTAAAAAAAACACCGCAAAAATGTAATTACTTTCCATATAATAAAAATGATAGAGATGGGTCTTTGGTGGAGAGTAGACGCTTGAATTATGTCAAAGATGAGCAACAAAATTGATTTTGATTCCATTTGTGTTTTTTTTTCTGTCATGTCAGAAACTCTGGTGACCCTCGTTGCCAAAAGTGTCCACACACAAAAACTGCTAAAGATGATCATACATACATATTTTTCTAACATTTTTTCATAAATCACTTGAAGCATTCAGACCTGCTTAAAACTACCAAATATTTAATCATTTTAAGACTTTTAACCCTTTAAATACCAGTTTAATTATTCAATTTTTTATTTTTAATCAAAATAACATAAAATAGTTGAATATTTTCTATAAGATAGATATCACATGAATGTGGCTTTGATGGTGATTAGAATCTTGGACATGTCAAAGATTAGCAACAAAACTGACTTGACGTCATTAGTACTTTTTGTTAAGTATTAGATCATTCCTGTGGCGCACCCTTTGGTGACCTTCGTGTACTAACATGTCCCACTGACTTCCATTTAAACTCCATATTTCACTTTAAAGGTTTTTCCACTTTAATTGTAATCAGCTTTTGAAAGAATTGCAGTGCAGTCCCACGTGTCTTACTTTTGTGGCCAGCAGCCTGGTCAGGTAGATCTCAGACACCATCTTGCTGCCTCTGTCCCCCTCCCTTTGGTCTGCGTGGTCGTGGTTCTTCACCAAATGCCACAGTTTGGTCCCACTCTCCAGGTCTGGTGTGATCATCGGTGTTCGGGATCGTAGGCTATCCGGACTACTGGCTGTCCTCAACATACTCTCTAAATGAAAAAAACAGAAGATTGAGTGAGGGTTTTTTTTAAGTCTCCAACAGGAACCGCATGATTATTTGAAGTAAAGAAAAAAAAAGAACAAATATTTGTTGTCAGAATCTGTTTTTACTCTGTAACAACCAGAAACACTGTGTTGCTTTACATTTTTCAACCTCTCCTTTTCACTATCATGTGTGTATCTTTTATTATTTATGGTGGAAGTGTCAAAGCTGATTAGAGTGAAGCGGGGAGATATCTTCTGCAGCTCCATTTAAGATAGAGGGCAGAGAGGGACCTGCTGAGGTGAAGTGCACATAAGAGTGAGATTATCAGCTCAGTAGCGGTTGCTTCTGGGGTAGAAAGCAGGGATGAACAGAAGTGGTAGGGAAACAACAAAAAAGGATGCTGATGCACTTTGCAATTCTTTCGTGGTAGGTGAGAGTGGGTGAGAGAAAGTGGAGTAAACATCTGGAGGAGGACGGGGAAAGACGACAGTGAGCTAAGTAGACAGGGATGAAAATGACAGGAGCTGAGTGGGGTTGAGTACAGTGATGTTGTTCTTGTCGGTAGGGTCCTGGGATGCGTGACCATCAGTGGACACATTCAATTACACACACAAATGACCTGACAAGCAAAAAAAGAAAGTGTTCGAACAGCCGTTTTATCAGTCTCTCTGTGATAATACTGAATGTTTAAGCAGTGTGAGATGATTCTTGAAAGAGGGAACATCTAATTTTATAAATTTAATTTGCTCAGAGTACATTTGTCTTCACTAATCCAGTATTCATACAGTGTAGGTGTGATATGCTGATTCCATTTTTTCCCTTTCCTCTGTATAAAACCTGATTCTGAGAAACTGGAAATGACTGTTGTGAGATAAGACTGCAGTCAGATATAATCAGTGCTTCAGTACGGATGCTGAATCACATGAGTGCTCGTATGGGTAAAGAGTTGCTTGTAAAAGTAAACAGAGATTTGTCACTTGACTCTGCAGCATGGACCGTACATAAAAGCAATTATCTCTCCCTGGGTTGTCGTTTTGAGGTTTTGAGTTCAGTATTTGGTCGTTCTATCTTGGGTTGAAGTGAAGTGATGTGCAAGAGATGGATCCCACTGAGAGGCCATTAACTCCATATGTGTGTTTTGGGGAGAGGCCAAGTCACTCAACTGTCACTCAAAAGCCCACACCCACAATAATGGATAACGATGAAGGAGGAAGTTTGCCTATTAAATGCGTTGATGGGTTTGACTCACTTTCAAAGTCAGCCTCAAGTTATTTACGCTGCTGTTTAGGGGTTTTTTTCTAATAGGGAGGCGAGTACTTCATGTGCAGTCCCGTTGTAGCCAAGGTGTTTTGGTAGTTTTTTTTTAACATATCGTTTTTTGTATCAATCTTTCTAACAATGAACTGAGTTGTTTATGGCCACATAAACTATGGAGCATAGGTAGACATAAATGTTTTCTAACTTGTCTTGTAATGTTTGAATGTGTCAAAAAAAGTACAAATTGGGTAAACATGTGTTGACCAGTTCTGCATATTTAAAAACAGTTGGTGCCGGGTCTAGTCCCATTTCATTCTGAACTGTACGCACATTTTAGATGTTAGATTTGACTTAGAAATAAGATTGATCGAAACAAACTGCCACAGATGCAGGTTAAACAGTAGCGCTTTTGATCCGATCAAATGCCAATCAGAATAAAAATAGGTCATAGTCAGCTGATCTGATCGACCTCAATCGGAAAGAGTTTTCAATCTGATCAAGAGGGCTGGTTTAAAACTTTTTTTTTTTTTTTTCACATCAGATGAACAGGAAAAAATGAGCATGTTTACACTAAGTCTAATTGTTCCTGTGGTATGTTGTCTCTGACGGGACACAGCAGATTCAGGGAGGACGGCGGAAGCACAACAGAACAGGACTGTGGCGAGTACAAGGTTTCTGTGAGACTGAAAGAGTTAAGGATTACAGAGTATTTGGACGGTCAAAAGATTCTAAATAAATAAAAGAAAACACCCCTCTTCTTCCAAACTAGTAGCCGTTGTGCTTGTCAAAAGCGTCACGATGGTATTAAATCTGTCTATCAACTTTATACAACTAATCGCAGGTATTGACTTCGTGGTGATTAGATCAATATGATTAGTGATTCTGAGCATCTTTTTGTTTAAGCATGTAAAAACTTTTGCATCTTCAGATCTGCAGAATTAATCTGTACTTGTAAATTGAATTTGCATGCATATTTGAAGACACACTCACACATGATGATACAGGTTATAAAACCTGCAGAGGTTACAAAGATGGCACGCTATTGTGACAGGTTGCTCAAACAGTATGGGGCATTTGCTCGTCGTTCAGTGTGAGGATAGAAAAGTCCATTTAAACATAATAGTTTTGACTTTTTAGGGTTTGAATATTAGGCAGGTTGCAATTCAAGTCATGCAAGGTTTTACATTTGAACAATCTTATCCTGAGAGCATTTTGTCCTCTCTTTGGATTAGTTTCATTTTTAACGTATACTTCATTATTTCTAGCATCTGATCAGCTTTTTTTTTTTGCCTTTCATTAGGTGGTTTTATGGGATGAACTCACAACAAATTCCATTCAACTATGTTAACATACAGTAGCAGTTGGTTATTGAAACTAAAACCTAAAAATGTCTCCCTTTTAAACTCTATAGATACGTCTGGCTTACCGTTTCTCTCATCACACAGCAACAGAAAGGCAAAGATTGAAACTAAAGTAAAAATTCTGGTGAATTTAGTAGCTAAAAATCCTCCTTTTCATCTCTCTTGATGGAAGAAAAGAGCGAATGTTGGACTTAAATTCATTAGGCCAGAAATATGTCTCTAAGTGGTTGGTGACATATTTCTGGTTAGTAACAGACTCTCTTGTGAGCCAGTTAGAGCAAAAGACAGATGACTCTTACTATTTTCAGGCAATGCAGCTGCTACCGGAATCAAGGGGATTTAGAAGATGAAATTTCAATTTTTAAAATACACGTTAAAAAAGATTATAAACTAAATATTTCTCTTTTGACACATTAGTGACGATGCATCTATGTAAGGACCAACATTCACCCCCAATCAGGTCTTATTTTTTTCCTTTTACAGTGCTAACCCACCCTCTAAATACTTTGATTTCCCAGAGGAGTATACCATATTGGGCCTCCATTTTTTCTCTGCCAGGTGTCCTCTTTCTCTTTCACCCTGTCAACCAGAGATCGAGGTATCTTCTTTAAGCCCTGTCATTTATGGACTGCTTTGAAAATAGTTGTGGAATAGCCTTGGCCTGGGCTGATGGTGGCGGATGAAAAGGATTATCATTTACTCCGGTGGAGGTATAGAAAAAAAAATAAAGGGAAAGTAAAAAGCGAGCCCAATCATGGCTCGATCAAACAAAGAGTTAAAAATAGAAATATGAGTCACTGAAATATCAAGTAAACTCATAGTATAGTACGAAACTGGGACGAGAATGGGAGCCGTACCGTATCTGCTGAGGCTTTTTGTGAAGGTGGAGGAGTTGGAGATGTTATAGGCGGAGTTCTGCTTGGGCACCAGGGCAATCACCGAGCCGTCTGTTACCTGCACAGGAAAAAGAAAACAAAACAAAAAACATGCTCACAGTGTGAATCTCTCTTAGCAGCTGGCTTTTGCATGTGCTATTAAATAATAACCGCTTACTTCTGCGTTTGTTTACCTGATAATGAGCCAGAGTGTTGAGTCTTTTCCAGTCGTTGTCAATCTTAGTTGTGACATCTTCATCCTGCAGAATGATTCTGGCCATCCGACCCTGACGCCACTCTTCAAAAAGAGGGACCAGAAGTTGAAAGCAAATATCACAGCACACACATTTTATTTGTGTGTATTATTGCCATTTAAAGAAATCTCAGTGTGACGTTAGCGTTTACAGCTAATCCAAAACGTTGTAACTTCATCTCATCTTTAATACTTTTAATTTAAATTTCCTGAGTTCATGAAAATTTGCCACCAAATGCTAATGCTGTTTTTTCTGGCGGCATCCATTTTCCATACGAAGATCCAATATCCAACTGTCTCTTTTAATCCCTGAGCTTACGACACTCTGGGAGGAAATAGTCCAACTTTTGGGAAACAGCCACACTCAGCAATGCCACTTCTCTCTCATCTAAATCTAGAAGAGCTTATGAGATAAACATTTCCTACAATGGCAGAAGAATACTGATCCTGCCCGTTGTTGGACATTTTTGTTGCCAACAAATATTAAATTAAAATTTAGCTTCTAAACTTGGTTTCTTACAGCTTAAAAAATGGCCAAGCGTTAGAATTTTCTTTTAAGTAAGCGTTGCTAAATATGTAAAAGGGGCTATTTTCTTTTAAATCTCTGAACTGGATATTTGTTAAGTGTATATTTTCCAAAGTATTTTTTCATCATTTAGTTTATTTAACTTCTTCTCAGTGCAATTTCCCTCTGAGGTTAATAAAGTATCTTTCATTTCTTTCTCTTTCTTGTTGTATAAAGCTGCTGCAACATTGCAATTCCCCAGTCTGGAACAGATAAAATATCTCTGATTCTGGTTCAAGGTAAAACATGGTGTTAAACTACAGTGATTCCACCTGCGCACGCACACACAACAGCGCATCTCACCGAGGTCCATGTCGGAAGCCTTTGACCTTTGTGAATAAGGGCTGCCTTTGTACACAGCATCGAGCAGCTTCTCTTTGACCTGAGTGATGGTGTCACAGTTCAGACACTTGACCGTCACCTCGGGGGCGTTCTCATTCTCTGGGTTAACACAGTGCAGCGTCTGGCAGAAAAACAGGTCAAAACAAAAGGGAATGGAAACAGACAAAAGGAAACAGGCTTAATCTGTGATCCTGCGCCGACGTTGTCAGCCGGTAAGACCCCTGGATGCTTGTTTAGATGCATTTAAATGTACCTGACAGCATTTTCACACCAATGCAGCAGCTACTTTGAATCCTGGACATTTTCCCCTGTCTGTTTAGATTGTTTGGGTACATAACAACGACTCAGCATTCACACTTGGGTGCGGACCAAAACAACTACAGCAGAGCTTCCTGTCTGCCAGCACGTGTTGAGCCCAAACCTGAAGTGCTTTGTTTGAAAAGACAACATAGTTAGCACTGGGCAGCGGATGGATCGATTCATAGCCAGATCACATCCCAACTCCAAACATAACTGATGAAGCTTTATGTTTAATCCCGCAGAAAGCCTCTGCTGCCCAGCAGAATCCTGACCAATCAAGGTATTAGAATTTTTTCCCCTCAATTTAACAAGAGTTTAAAAAAATTTACCACCTTAAAAATTAGGGCTGGGAAAAAACATTGATACACTAAAATATTGCGATTTTTTCATATGCTGATATCATATTGATATTTTAAAATGTGATATCGATCTATTTTACTAATGAAATCTCACGAGATTTCGTTTGTTCTGTTCCAAAATCTTGCAGGTACTCGAGAAATCTCGCGAGATTTCCTTAGATATCGATGAAATCTTGTGAGATTTTGTTGGAAAAATGGATCAATATTGCGTTTTTAAATATCAATATGAAATCTGTATATGAAAATATTGCGATATTTCAGTGTATTTTTTTCCCAGCCCTATAAAAAAATAACTAAAGCCCTGCAACTCATTACATGATTGAGGGTAAAGCAGATGAGACGAGCCTCAAGATGCAGCGAGTTTACTGACCAGTGTTTTGTAGTCAATCTGCTGCCTGATGAGCTTGTCCTCACTGAGGGAGTAGCGGGCCTCTCCCGTGATGGCGTCAATGGGCCCCTTCTCCATCTGCTGCTTCATGGCACAGTACAGCATGAAGAGAGGCTCCCCAGCACACTCCTGGAAAAGGGAGAAGGGAGAAGTACACCAGAGTTCAAGTAAAGCCTGATTTCCTCTCTCTGCATTATTAAATCGGAACCACTTTAGAATTCCACAGAGGAAAACCAGCTCAGTTATGCACATCCAAAAGAAAAGATGAAACGAATCCCAGAAATTTCCCGCCAGTTATTTATCGCAGGTGCAACATTTAATCGCTATACACTTCCAAACCATCCAATTTGCATAAAGCGCCGCTAAAAACGACTGCTTTGATGAGTGTTGTTCAAGCCAGGAGAGCAATCAGTCATATGGGAACATGTGAAAAGTTCCACATGAAGAGAATAAACTTTAAGTTGATTCATTTGTGAGTGGATCAGGATGCGAGGAGAAAGGAATCCATGTCATGATGATCCCACCAACATCCTTCCACATTCCAATAATTCCCTCCTTTTTGCTCCCCACGACTCATCTCAAAAGAAATCTTTTGATTCCAGTGCAGCTTAAAATCTTCTCAACATGATGTGTGAAAGTGACAAACACTATCATCAGTTTGATTTCTGATCACAGAAATCTGTTCAGTCCTCTCTCACAGTCGAGCTCTGGCAACACAGATGTTATACTGTAAGTATGCCCCCCCCCCCCCCCCCCCCTCTCTCCCCGGTCCATCAAAGACACTTGCCAATCAATAGTGTCATTAGTCATCACTTCGGTACAAGGAAAACACTCCCAACTGAAGCAGCAGAGTGTGGAGGGGAGAGAGAGGACACGCGGCGGCCAATACTCCTCCTGATGAGAGTTTAATGATCGGCCGTGCAGCGCTCAGGGAGACACTTCAGACTCTGTGTGTGTACGTTGGAGATTCACCAGGTCCAGATGAAAAAAGGAGAAAGTACTAATTCATCAGCCTCGCCTTCAAGCACACTCAACAAAAACTCACTCTCTTTTGTTCCAGCACACATTTTCCTCCTTTTTTCCTTCCTTTAACATCAGTCTTAATGTCTTTCCTCCTTCATCTCTGTTTTGCATATTTACACATTACATTTAGAGTTAGTCCTCCCTCCGGTTGGTTTGATCAGTTCCATCCGATTTCCCTTCTTGATGCCTTTTATGCTTTAATGTACGTTGAGCACCAATTACCAGTTGCTAAGCAGTGAATGCTGCTTTCTTTTCTCCCTCTCTTTACATAATTTAAGACATAAGATATGACTAACAGGAGCTGTTTGCGTTGAAAAAAATTCTTCCTCACCTGAAGCTTTGAGAACAACAGGTCACGGCTTATGGCTTTTATGCTTATTTTACAATATATGAACATTTCCATTTGTCTTTTTATCCGTTTCAGAGAGTAAGCTTCCCATGAATGCTGTCCCCGTTTCCTTCTCTGCCCTGTTTTTACACCCCTGCACCACCTGCCTCCTCCCATCCTCACCTGCCTCATGCATCTCTTCCCCTTTCCTGACTCCTAATTGTAATGCCCTCCTCTCCTCATCCTCCCTCTCACCACCACTCACGCCCACCTCTAACCTCTTCCCCTCCTCAGTCTCTCTCCTCCCTCGTTCCTCCAGCGTACGCTTTAAAAAGCTTGTTAGCATCAGGGCCAATTACGTGGGCAGCTGCTAACGAGACGGAGTGTGCATCACGGTGTTATGCTTTTGCTTCGGCTCTCTGCCTTCGTTGCCCGCCCGCTGCATGCTTGTCTACAAAATTTGCCATTAGCTTGCATACCGGCTTCATTAAAGCTGCCTGAATTGTACACTGACATTTACATTTGAAGGATATAATAGTGACTCTGTGGAGCAGACAGATGTAGATTCAGATTCCAACACTGGGGACAATTTGTAGAAACCACCAATAACTGGTAAGCAAAGGAGAGCTGCTTTTATTTATTTATTTCTAGGAAATTTCTAGCTTTAATGCACACTCATTTTAATTGCAATTTTACATGTGCACACTAAAATCTCATTATGTGTAGAAGATATAATTATCAAAATGTGAAAATGACTTTGATTTATTGTCATTCTCTACTGAATTTTCTCTTTAAAAGTACAAAACTCCCAACATTTGCTGCTACCTACAGTCGTTCATACTCTAATTAAAGAAAAGGCTAAATTCACAATAGTAGCTAAGATAACAAGAAACTAAAGAAACTAATAATAAATAAAAATTTACAAAATTATAATTCAATGAAATTAAATGTTGCTTTTGAATTGTGGTAGGAAATAATCACAATAAAAAACAAACAAAATTATCCCAGAAACATTAGAGCAACATTCCCATGAACAGTGGACTGAAATATCTGTCAACAGGTGTGGAAGTATTTTCCAACATTACAGAAAACACCTGATTGCCGTGATTGCCTCAAAGTGTTGCTCAACAAAATTTTAGCTTCAGAGCCCCATCATGTTTGTTTTCTTGTTTTATTTTTTGTGTATTTGTGTGTAATATTTCTTTCAAACCTCAATTCAAAATCAATGTCATGATTTTCAAAGATTTTTTATTCATTATAACTTTAGTCAATTTCAACTTATTTCACTGACAGCTGATTCTTTTCCTTCTTTAATTGGAGGGTAAGAATAATTTTGAGGATGACTGCAAGTGAATATAATAATCGCACTGTGCTCTCACTTTGGTTATGATTAGAGAGACATATAAAGAAAAGTTTGTGCAACTAAAATGTACAGCAGGAGGATTATAACAGAAAGATCAGAGCGCTTCCTTGCTTGCTTTGGTAAAGCGTGTTCTTTAAAAAGTAAGGAAAAAGGGAGAAGAGAAAGAAAAGATGAAGGGAAGAGGTGGAGCATGAGGACAGTGCGTGCCATGTCCCTCACCCCTGGTCATGCAGATGACCTTAACAACAAAGATGAAAGAGATCCGGGGAGGAGAAGATGTGAGGGGGAATATGAAGATCAGTGAGGGGGGATGTGTCAGTTATAGGAGTAAAATTAGAAAAAGGGAGGGGTTCTGTAAAAAACGAAGAGAAGAGAGGAAAAGTCTTCTGCTGAAAGGCTTTGATGATCACCTGAATTTCTGCTGCATTTGAAAGCACTAAAATATGCTGCAAAACAGGAAAAACCTTTTAACAACCACTGCGAGCAATACAATAGAGCCACGTTATTCTGCTATCGATTTCTTTTTGTTTCCCAACTCAGAAATATACAGGCTGCATAATGCACCACATGAATCTAGTTTATGGCCATCAGTCTGAAACATACAAGAAAATGCAGAATAAAGACATGGCTTACCTTCAGGAACTTGTACAAGAGGAATGTAAACCAGTTGGTCAGCATCTTCTCAGCGACCGACTCCGTTCTAACATGCAGAACAGCAGCGGAGAAAAGCAACATGTGAAGGAAAAAGAGACAGTAATGAGGAACACATTTATAAAAATGTCAGCCTACTTGGGCAAAAAATGATTTATCTGTAATTTGCTTTCAGATCCCCTGAAGTTGTGTGACGAACTGAGTTTTTACACCAAAGATTTTTTAAAAATTATTTCATAAAAGATCCCTTTAATTGGCACTCAGTCCTCCTGCATCCTGTACTTCATGTCTGACGTGCTCTGTTGGCTTCACTGATTTATTTCAACCTTTATTTTATCAGGCAAAATATTGAGAATAAAACCTTATTCACGTTGTTGGCCTGGCCATTTACCACCAAATAGTTAGTGAATATTAGCAGAATGTTACATAAAGTATGTCAGCTGAGTAAAATGCTCTCACTTCTGGATGTTTGACTGGACTGAAATGTACTGAAAGATGTTTTAGAAAACAAATAGGTAAAAACACACAAAAAATTAATCTATTTTATCCTCTATGAAGGACAGATAGTGAATGACCTTTCCTCAGTACTATCTAATATATTCAACAGTTCTGTTTACGGTGAATCTCCAGGATCAGATTAACAGCAATCTAAACTAGCTTCTACTTTAAGGCTGTAACAACACTTAAAATATATTATGTGTCTTTTATTCTCACTGTATTGTAAAGATTGCAATAAACTGTCAAGAGATACTATTTTATGCTTACGTTGTGAAAAATAACTACGATAAAAATTCTGAGCTCGTAAAGGTGTTTTTCTGAACAATTTTGAGTCCATCTTTTTATTCACGTTTTATTTCTCCCAAATACTACCATTGATTTGTTCGTACAATTTTACCTCAGCTCTCATAAACAAACACAATGGCTAAATATTCTAAGTTTATTCCAAATAAAAAATAAGATCAAAGGGTGTTCGTTCTCACAACTAAAGATCTGCATAAAGTTGATTGGCAACATTGTTTTGCAGAACTAAATTATTCATAAAGAAGTTCACTAAACTAAAAAAAAAGAAGTCTAAGTAAACTCAGTTTCTATGGTAATCTTGCCTGATTACAAAATAAATGTGATGATTTTAGTCATTTCCATTAATGATTAAAGTTATAAGAAGCTTTTATCAACCTTAAAAATAAAAGAGGAAAACTTCAGCAGCACTAACTACAGCTGAATAAGAGACATTGATGAAAAGAGAGAAAAGAAATCCAAATAGTTCTTCTCCTCACCTCCTAAGTAGGAGTTTTGGGTGGTTTTTGCTCTCCAGGTTTCTGTCGATCAGGTCAGACAGCAGCTGTTTCAGGACCCCAGTGGCGTATTCCATCTCCCCCTGCAGGGCGGTCATGATCAATGACGCCACATTGCCTCGATCTCGCATTGAAAATGACCTGAAAATACATTAAAACTTAATACTTTATACCGCGAGCTTTGTTGAGTCTCATCTGAAGCTGCTTGTTACAGTATATATGTGCACGCTCCATTAACCTCACAGAGAACGCATGAAATATTAATGCACATTTAACCCTAATTAAACACCTTCCAAACTTTAAGCTAAATGATTTATAGCAAATTAAGAGGCACTCAAATGTGAATATTGACCTTTTCTTTTTAATACATTTTTTTTGCCTTTATTCTTGACAAAGTACAGCCTTTCATGTTTAAAATGCTTAAAAGGGAACAAAAGTTCACAAACCCCAATGTGAGTGTCTTACTGGCTAAAAAGAAATGTGCATCAAGTATTTCAAATGCAAAAGGGAAAATAAACACGAAAAAAAACAAAGAAGGGAAATTTTATTTTTTAAGTGCATGAATACCTCTGTGCCTCCAAGGTCCGAATGAATGTCAACAAGAAGTGCTTCTTAGTCAGCAGCTGGCCAAACAGTGTGAGCGCCTTCTCAACGTTTGCCTGGACCTGAGGAAGGACACAGAGAGTTACAACCGAGCGCAGTTTTCTACAATCAAACAGTTGCGATTGCTTTCTAGAATCATATAGACTTCCATGAGTCTGTTGCAACCCTCAGATTGTCAACAGAAAGTCGCGTCTTTTGTTGTCACTTCAAAAACGTGTATTTTTTTTATTCATCATTATCCCATTTTCAAGGTGGGACAACAAAATTATACACATTTGAGGGATAATAAAATCTTCTTTTCTTACTTCAACTCAAGTTTACTGTTTCTGTTGAAGAAAATACATCATATTCTGTTTTCTGTTAATATATATATATATATATAAATATATAAATAAACATACATATATAAATATACAGTATATATATATATATATATATATATATAATTAATGTAAATATGCTAAAAGAAATCTCAAGAGTGTGTCTAACAACACTGCAGTTGAGTATTTCCATTTCCGTCCTGCTATTGCAGAGCACTAATGACGCGCTCAAAATCACATTCAAGCTGTCATTTTCTTACACAATAAATCTTCTAGAACAATACCATCAACTTGTGGAGTGGGACAATCTGCTCAGGGTGGGAAATCATTAACAAGGTTTACATGTATCTATCTGTAGCACTTAGCAGCACATTTTAGCCATATGCTAACATAGTCAAAGTAAATGCTTACATCATTTACTGACACTTGTTTCCTGCTGCTCAGTGTCTACAACTGTTTAGCTGCTCTCCTTTTACTCTATTTCTTGCTGAATTGTTTATACTGTATGTCTCCATTTTTAGACACTGTAAACTCATCTCACACAGAAAAACCTCCCTGCAACTCGCATAGCTCAAAATTCTTTTCCTTTTTTCTCCATTTCATACATGCTGAGTATGCAGAGAAATGATCCTGGAGTTTGTTTTTTTTTTCATTTTACAGATATATGCATCTTTGGCAGAATTAAACACCAAATTGCACTGACTGAAGCAGGCACAAGTTACTGGAGCCTTTGAATCAACAACAATTACCTATGCAGAGAAGAACACAAGAGTAGATTTATCATATAGTCACAGTATATATGAGTAACATATATCCATGAGAAAAAAGAGACTATATTCTAAGTACTATGTTTCTAGTAGTATTCGGTTTTAAATAATTGTTTTTTTTTTTTTTTATCATCTTTGAATCAACTATCTACTGTATTTACACTGTTGGTTTTTCTACACAAGGACATGTTATTTTCACTGCTTATTTAAAATAAGATACAGTATAAAAACTTCATCGTGTGCATCCTGAAAATGCACATCTAGGGCAGCAAGACTATTCATCTCCAGGTAGTGAACTTGTGAGATAAAAAGTAAATTTTCACATTGTGTATTGTTGTGTTTTGATCAAACTTTATCCAAGTAAGTAAGGAAATTATCGGTTATCAGTATTGGTTGAAATTTTCATACATGCATCGCTAAATACAAATATGAGCCACTCTGAGCTCCACGTCTGGTTGTGAGCGTGCCGGTAGCAGGCATTTCTCTCCTCTGGAAGATGGGCTGAGACCGCCTGTTTAGCAGCAACGTAATAGTTGCCTCTTCTCCTGCTATGTGATGTGTTTCATGTCAAACTATTCTAGCTGAAAATTTAACACGATTGTCTTCTTGACATCAGGTGGTTACCATCTCAATGCTCGCTGGAGTTAAATATTGATTAGGCAAGAATCTTAATTGCGAGCCCTGCCAAAGATGCACACACACATCAGCCATCTGACTCCCCTATGAAATCATACCGTATCTGTCTGTGACCTAAAGTAAGGTTTTAATCTTGAGTCATGTTTGCTATAAGATTCCTATCACATTTACTATCTGTTGATTTAGTAACTGCACTGGGATAGTTTGGATCTCTGGCTTTTATCTGTTCTACGCACTTTCTAAAAATGTCCAATCAGACTGGTCTAAACCAGCCCAGCATGACAGAAATCCTTCTGTCAAACAGAGGGAAGAAGAGATAGAAGAGGGTGTAAAAGAGGAAAAAAGCATTGGGGCATAGCAGGATTGTGTGTGTGTATGTGTGTCCTGGTTGGTGACAGAGGTGCACCCTGCTTGTTCCACTGGCTGGCACCTGTCACTACTTATCAACAACACACTAAACCCCCTGAAGACGCCCACGTGTCATTCACTCGCTCCATCTTCTTCGCTGCTCTAATTCCTCCTCTCACACTCATTGTTGACTGTTTCACACCACTGCTCTTTCCCTCATTTTAATTTCTCCTTCTCTTTGTCTTTTTGCGTCCTCGTTACACAGACACTCAAACATTTTCATCTTTTTTGTATCGCTGCCGCCTCTATTCTCTCTCTCCTCCGACAATCCATAATAAAGTGCCTGGACCTCTTTCTAAAGTGCTAAATGAGATTCTCGGGCCTCTAGGGTGGATGCTGAGTGTGATGAGTGTGAGCAAGACAGATGGAGATGCATGTACATACTGCACCGAGAGTATCACCTCATTTTCAGGACACATTCAAAGAAGGTGTATTCACATACTGTATCTGTGTATGTGCGTACATGCAGTTCATGAGCAGTGTGGCTGTCCAGCTAAGGGAAAAGAGGAGTCACACAGAGCAATAAAGCCTTTGGATTACACCACCATCCCCTGTGGGAAATACAGAAGGACAAGGAAGGAAGTCTAGACATAATAATAAAAATACGCAAGCACCCTTTACTTGACATTCAAATTAAAGGTGCACAAATACTTTAGGGACTTTGGATAACAGAAGACCATGACTGTGCTTGACATTTTGATCTGTTACAAATGTGATAACTTTAAAATATAAAGTTCAGCCTAATTCTTAACAGCATAGGGGGGGGGGGGGAGTGAAGGATTTTCAGACACATGTTGCCATGAGTGAATGAGATGCTGGTTTGCAGGTCTAGAAACTTAAACAGCTGGCAGCACTGCAGGGAACAATCGAGAAAAGCTGAAATTCATGCAAATATCTTGTAATGCAAAAGGGAAATCAAATCACATAGATGCAACCTGATGGAAACTGCACCATGCTTTAAAGAAATGTCCTCAGTGCATACAATACCCACTACAACCCTTATCCTGGACCCCCCACCCCCAATGCTACAGTAGCAGGAGAGCAGACCCTGACCACTACTATATTTGCAGGCTTGGACACAAACATAATGAACCCTATCCACCGGACATAACTGGAACAGATTTTTGCGCTTACAAATTTCATGTCCGATCAGGCGCCTATGCTAGCCTGACCAACGCCATGTATGAGATACACGGCAAGTCAGTCTGAGTTCCCTCCATTGGAAAGTGATTTCCACTCTGGTAAAATATTGACTGGACCAATTACAGCGCGGGAAGTTGGACTTTACGACACGTCTTTTTCGGCAAGTCATTTCTCTAACCTTAGACAGCTGCAGAGGATAACGATGCCCTTTCTGATGTCTTAATGAGCTGCAAATGTCCTTAAACCCGCAACAATTTGTTGCTCTGAAGGCTTTCCTCCATGTTTTCCTCTTACAGAAAGATGTTTGCGTCACTTCTGTGTTTCTCTGATCGGTACTCTCTGGTTCACTTCTTTCCTGTTAGTCCCGCCTCTCGTCTCGCATTGGAAATCAGTCTCCAGCGGAGGGAACCCAGACTGACTTGCCGTGTATCTCATACATGGCGTTAGTCAGGTTGGTGTACCAGGCTACGCCTATGCATTTCCACCGTACCCGAAGCTCCATGCTACAAAGTTCTAGGACCCCGCCTCCTCTTCAGTTTACTCTTCCATGCATCCGGCAGCAAGCGACTGAGAATTAGCTGTTTATTTTGTGCATGTGCTTAGATGTATCGACCAAGGGGCAAACTCCGCTGGAGAAGAATGAGGCCTGGAAGTAAAGTTAAAAAAAATTGTAGGCATTCCTCATCTGCTAGGGGCTGGCTCCAGAACAGAGCAAATCTCCATAGACTTCCATGTTAAAAAAAAATACTTCCCAGCTGAAATAAACATGTTTACTGCCTGGTTCAAAACATCATTTTAGGTTTAATAGGTCAAGTTTACATTCATGTCAACTGTGAGGGGGTGATTTTTTATTAACTCATCCGTTTAGATGCTATTTAATCTTGAAATGACACATAATTAGGGGAGTGTACTTTTGATTGACAGGTGGCAGACCGAATGCCAATTTTAGTTGTGGAGGCTAATAGTTAGCTCTCTGCTTGTGCCCAAGAAGGCCTCTGCCTGTAACAGTTACACAATGGAGGTTTTTAAATAGCTAACAGCAAGTCTGAGCGTGCCCTACCTTTAGACCATCTATCTTTGTCCGCTCATGTTCAGTTTAGGTTAGCTCGGTTAGCATTAGCTTGGCTGTCAATCATTTGCCCTGAGGCTTGGAGCGACCTTTTCTTTGCCCATTTAAGTATTTTCTGGGAGTGACAACACATGTGACACAGCAAGATGGCGAGGGTAGGAAAGTTCCAACTGGCTTCACTTTCAGCTATTCAAACGTAACCGGATACTATGTCCATGTTTTTTACAGTCTTCGGTCTTGACACCCAGTCCCACTTGTTTCTCATTTGTGCGCGTGCACCTGGAATGAAACCCGATCCATCCCCCACCCTCTTGTGTGCATGCATTCACATGCAACCCAATAATTAAATTTTATTTAACCTATGTTTATAAAGGTAAGTCCCATTGAGACGCGCAGACTCTTTTCAAGGGAAACCTGTTTACCTAATGTACATGTCTTTAGATGGTGGGAGGAAGCCGGAATACCCCGAGAGAACCCACACATAGACGGGGAGAACAGGCAAACTCCACACAGAAAGGCCACTGTTCAAACCCCCTCCGCAGCCAAGGCTCGAACCAGCAACCTTCATGCTGTGAGGCCGCAGTGCTAACCACCGCACCACCGTGTAGCCCTAAATAACTCAAGAAATCTTATTATAATCAAACAGTTGTTGCGCATGTGAATGGGTTCATTGACACACGATACCCTGGCTTCCCCACTTCCTTCACAACGTGTCTTCATCTCCCGCTTACATGCAGATTGACCTATGTACATATCATTGCTTGCTACGGCTACTTATTTTGAAAGACTTGTTATTTTGAAAATGGACCAAATTCTCTAGTTTACATCCCACTTTCTGCCATGCATCACAAATTCGTCTGTGGCCGGAAAAAAAAATTAGACATGACGCTGAAACAATCGCTGCACGAGCCAATTCGTGTGCTGCGTGCTCCGCACTTTTGGCCTGGTGGGAAAAACTTAATCTGTTCAGATGGCCGCCAAATTTTTTTTCTCAAAAATTCAGCTCTATCAGTGCACCTGCCATGGTAAGGCAGACTTGCTGGTTAATCTCTGCAGTGAGAAAAATAAAGGTCTTCACTTTGACATAACTTATAACTCTTCAGACAAATATCAAAATCAAAGTCCAAGCAGACCATATTTTTTAAAACTGCAAAGACAATCCATCTGGATCAAATTTTTGTCCAGATGGATTTTATATATTTTTTCTTTTTACTTTGATTATATCCAAACTCTTATCAGAAATGATTACATCAACTGGAGATAATAAATGTCAACCCCATGATGGGTATAATGACACACATGGCTAATCTGTCAATAACATGCTCAGCAAGCTGGTGTCTACATTCAGCCAAATGATAATTATGACTGAAAAGGAAACATCTCTCAGAGATCACGCAATGACGGGATGGTGTTGTAGTTCAGCAGGGCAAACACAGGCCTGAAAAATGAAGCTGCTAATCTGACTGCATCTGATGCCAGGGAAATTGGGGGATTTTATATTTGCCATCTAGGTTGTGAGATTAAAACAGTTTACTCAGTAGTTTGTAAAAAAGCTGATCAAGTTATACAGTATATGGATTTACATTAGAAATTCAAATTTCAAATAAACACTGTATGCCTACATACAAGTATGATTAAAAACAAATGAAAATGTCTTGGAATTTACCTGTAAAATGTGAATTGTGTCCCAAAACTAACCAGACACATGCTGCCTGGTTAGTTTAGGGTTGTTCTAATTATTTAGCATCTGTCACAAACATAAGCAGCTAAAAGATATTTTGTATGAGATTTACTCTAAAGCAATACATCCAGTCAATTTCCATCGGTTTTATGTCTGCAGCTTAAAAACTCCTCAGCTAATCTGTATTCCCACTAAGTTTGTATTATCAATAGTCTTATCTTAAGTTAAACAGTCACCCCAGAAGCCACAGGAGGCTTTTTCCCCACTAAAATAATCAAGGGAGAATTACAAAGAATGAACACTTCTTTTTTTTTTTTTTTTTTTAAAGGCAGAAATGACAGCGTTGAGACTACCCAGAGGGCTTTCTCTCCAAGAATATAAATCTGCTTTCTGGAACAGAGTGATTAAATTAAGTTGTAAAAGGTCAAACAAATTATTCCTTGACTCCAAAAAGTCAGCGCTCCAATCAAAGTCAATGGAGCAGCACCAGATTCTACATCTTAATGATACTGCTGATTACAAACTTGGCTCTCTGGTTTTTAGGTTTGGAGGAGAGTAGTTTATCTAGACATACGATTAATTCTACTTGCCTTGGTCTCAGTGGTGAAATGTCTTTATAAATCAGGTTCACCATCTTCATTCAGCTGTGCTACAAGGTGGGCGCATGTACTGGCTCAATTAGTAACTTAACAGTGATGTATAATGTAAGTAACAGTCACAGTAACACAGTGACTTTTATTTTCCCTTTCTGTTGCTCTAACACTCCTCTTCCTTTATAGCTGAACTCTGTCTTTGCATCTTTTTTTTTCCAATCTCTTTTCCTTTATATAGGATGTTTTTTTCCAGTGAATTCACAGTATAAAATTAATCTCAGCTATTTTAAGAAATTGTGTTCAGCACGTTTCCTTGTGGGACTTGACTAAAAGTGAAAGTAATGCTCTTGCAAAGTTATTTGCATAAAAAGCAAAGTGAGTTAAATATATGTTATGTGACTCCTTTAAAGTAAACAGCAACTCATACTTGTCTTTGATGAAGCCCCTCAGTGGATGATGACTTAAGAGGTATTAGGCAGTTAATCCAGAGAGACACGTTAATACTATTAAATACTATATTTGAAATATTTCTAGGAAACAGGGTGACTAGAGCTCCACATTTGATGTTAGTTGATTAGTATACCTTGTGAGTAATTGGCTCTGTTGAAGTAGGTTATTCATTGTTAGTTTGTTTCAGTTTTAAATTTGGTTGATGGTGTACTGACCCGTACCTCCATCTCCTTAAGCACAGGGTGGTCCTCAATTCCAGGGAACAAGACTCTCATTGCATAAGTCCGGTAATCCAGGAAGGGAATCCCCGCTCCATCCAGCTCCTGGGTTAACTCGTGGATATCTGTCTGAAGCTCAGCAAACGCTGCAGAAGAAGGAAGTGGATAAAAATAGAAAAAGAAAAGATAAGATTCGAAATGTTTTAGTATTAGTTATCTAAAGACTAGACAGATAATTCCTGCATGCGTATTTGGTCCGAAGAAGACAAAGTGCACATAAATGAGTCAATTTTATTTGCCTGGAACTGTCACTATCAGTAAATAAACCCACAAGCGTAACAAAATCTGACTGTGTTTAACATTTCTGTCAGTTTCAAAAAGAAAACTGTCAAACTTTTGAGGGAACAGTGAGCCAGAAAGTCCTTAATTAAAGGACCTATCATAATGTATTTGCTCATGAATGCTATTTATTTAGCCATCTGTCAGTATTCTACTCAACGCAGTATGCTTTCTCCGAAATTTATTTTCAACTAGAAACAAGCTGAATTGCTTGATGTGGGGCTCCCTGCTTGAATGTGGAATAAAGAGAAAAATATTTTCTTTGCAAGGGGGCTATCAAAACCAGACCAAAGGCACTCAAGAATAATCAGTCTGCTTTGGTTTACACACAAGTTCAGTCCTACTTATTGGGTTAACCTTCACCCACTCGAGAACTCGTTGGTTGATAAACAAGAAAGTGGTTGGTTGATAAAGCTTCCAAGCTTTTAGAAAATACCCCATATTTTCACCAAACATGTAATAAGCAAACCTGTAACACCTCCTGTTACGTTTACAGGAAATTCTGACATGAATAAACCCATCAATAATATCTAAAGCATGAAGGACATGTTCATAACCAGCTTTCCTTACTCCTTATACACTCATGGTAAAATGTGGAAGTGAGGTGACAGCACCGCATATAAAATGTGTATGATTAAGATGAGAGACCTGATAAAGAAAAAAGATGCAGACAGACAAAACTAGCAGTGAATAATTTCGGTTAAAAGTGTCTGGGTCTTATAAAGGGAAAAGACAGTAGAGATAAAGGTCAGCTGATGAAAGAAGAGTTCCACAAAGGCAATTAACAAGAACCATAACGCTGCCAAGGAAGAGATGAGTAAATACATAAATACATGGACACAAAATCATAACAGATTCAGAATTAGTCAATTCAGCTAGTAAAAAACAATATTAGTAATAGTAATATAAAATATTCAGCATGGCTGAAAAAAAATCACAGGGTTCCGACACGTTTTCACAAGTTAAATTTAAGACTTCTGAAGACCTTTTTAAGACCACTTTGAACAGAATTTAAAGGGACTAGGGGCAGGAATAGCCTTGAATAGGCTGTGTGCTGAATTTCCCGCGCAGTTGACGTCATTGACGCTGCATACGCGTCCGACAGTTTGATACAGGAAGGAGACGGTCGCAGTGAATTAAAACACTGTAAGGGATAGTTATGGATTCTTCTGCTGTCAGCAAACGATCCAGATCAACTGAAAGATGCTAAAAAGTGTCACCACTAAGAAAAAGACTTTATCAGGGTAGTAAACAATGTTATAGCTCCAGTTTGTGCACACTCCCATAACGGCTCGGCTGGTGGCGGCAGTTACCCGCAGTGCCAGTTGCAGCACTCGCGAGCGTCATTTCTTAATCCTGCCTCTAGCCTCTTTTATGACCATTCCATGACCACACTGGCAAAAAAAAAACAATCCCTCTACAATTACAAAGATATTGGTACCCAGTCTGAAGGTTTATTACAAAAGGTAAACAAGATGTTTGTGCAAACACTCAAACCTCAGGCTGACAGGTGACAGCTGTGCAAAGACCCACTCTGATCTCTTCCTGATTGGTTTATATAAAGGCTCGGTTAAGATTGGTTGGGAAAAGCACATGGAAAAGCATGAAATAATTTAAGATGTACTAGATGAAATTTAAAACCATAACTGTCAAATTTAAAGACTTTTTAAGGTATCAAATGTAGATTTGTAAATTTAAGGCTTTAAGACTTTTTAAAGGCAAATGCCACCTTTTTTAAACCCATTAACAACAAAGTTATAACTCATTAGCCTCATGAGACCATCCTGATCTCGCAAGCTTCAGGTTTTTACTCTCAGATCAATCTGGCTACTTTCCGTTGAAGAGAATTTGGAGCAGTTCACCAAACGAACGTCCAATCAGCATTGGCTTTGAGGCAGGTTGAGGTGTGACGCAACGAGAAGCGACAGTTCAGTCTATACAACAGCTTCAGCGGATGAAGCTAGCGTCAGCGTGGGTATCGCTCAAGTTTTATCGGCCCGCCCCCCAGTTTGAGAACCACTGCTTTAAACTATTCCCACCTGTTCCACCTGGTATCCAACAGGCCTACAGTACACATGCTACAGTGCAATCTCATGTGAGCCCATATGCCAAAAACATCAATTAGGTGATCATTGAAAAATTAAAGAACACAGATATACAATTATAAACAAAGAAAACAAACTTTCTGAAACAAACAAACAAAAAACCTTTGTTATACTTTAAAACTATCTCAACCAAAATTACCAAAAGATCAAGTACACTTGTAAATATAAGCCAAGTATTCCTGATTTGGGGAAGTTCTCCAGTGTGTACTCTTCTAATCATTTAAAGCAAGTATATTAATAGTTATGCTAAACATTGAAGTGAAAAAGGAAAGCCAGTTCAGGAGAGAGAAAAGCAGAACCAAGACAGAAAACAATGTTCCTGGAAAGGAAAGTCAATTAATTGCATGAGTGGATAATTATTAAGAGAGCAACGGATGAGTTTTCATGCATAATTTCCCCCAGCTGCTATTGGACTATTTGGCCCACAAGAGAGATGAAAGACGAGAGGAAGTAGAGAAGATGAGGGGAAAAAAGGAGGGAAAAAAAGAGCGATCAGGATTCAAAGAGGTAACGATGGCAGAACAAGAAATTTAGAGTACTGAGAACACAAGGGAAAAGTACTGAGAGGTATAAATGAAAAAGCAAAAGATATAAGCAAAGATGAAAGTGACAAGTAAGGAAGTAGGAAGACAAGGGTTGAAAACAAGAAGTCCTAGCCAGTCAAGGAGATGTGGTTTAGACAGTTTGATTTCATATTTTCCATTAAATTTTCTACTCTGCTTCTGACTCTCTTTTCAATTGATCAATCTCTTGTTTATTGCAGTTCTTCTTAAAAGGGCAGGAAAAGATAAAACATGCTGCCAGATAACATCCAGATCTTGATTGGCTGGCAAGTCATAAGCTGCCAAGGTAAAAAAAAAAAAAAAAAAAAAGATCTGAAGTTCCCTTTTTGGTCTGGGTGAAACAAACATAGAACTCACACGGAAACATGTTAAATGCATCAGACACTTGCTAAAAACATGATAAAAATGCTATTTTTTAAAAAGTGAATTGGTGTAAATAGTTTTATTGTAGCTTTAAAATCCTGCATCCATGTGCAAGTATCATGCTGCGTATCCTTCTTTTGCGTCGAGCATAAATGGGCCTTAAGACGATGGCTCTGATTAGATGTAAACACCAGATTAACACTAGATCGGAATAGATCACACCACATGTAAACAGTTGACCTGAGACCTTTATTTGGAATGATTTTAATCAGAATGAAAAAAAAAAGTCTGTAAGCAAGCGTGGCTAATCAGAATAAAGGATCACCACCAATACCTTCCTCATTATTCACCTGATACCTTTACATTCTTGTAAAGGTATACAAAAACCCTGTTTAAACGCACGAACAATTGGCTTTTAGTGGCAGTGGGAAAGGCTCGCCGACACGCATCTGCCCGTGTCACACAGCTCAGCAAGCGACGCGGGTTAAAATCCCCTTCAAATGGCTCGGCTCCAATTGGCATGCAGTGGGAACACCAGACACGGGTTGACCCTCAAATTCACATGATGACGTTGGGTGGTACGTGCCTACGCTGTGACATCACGCCAGTTGCATCTTATATAAAGTACCAAAACAACTCTGCTTACAAATTCACGTCGCCTGCATTCCATGTCCACTAAAAAAAAATCATCCGCTGGTTTTCCTCCATTTTGAGGACGGACAAAGGTGCAACAAGAAAGCACGTTGACTAAGGGCTGACTCTCTCTCCATTGTTTACTTTCCTGATATCTGTCACACGGCTGACATCATCAACGCGAACCCAGCATGATGCCGTCACCAGACACGCAGCGGAGGAGACAGAGGCCATGCAGCTTGCCAGCAGGTGATCAGACCCAACTTTTTTTTTTGTCAATGGGAAAGGAGCCAAATGCCGATTACAAGCACATAGACGCACATTTGAAAAACCCGTGTGAAAGCAGCTTTAGAGATAGCAGGGACTAAAAATATTCCCATGGTCCGAGGACAAGGACTACTGCTCATTTTCCTGTGTTTGAAAGACCTCATCTTATTTAGTTGATGCTTCATGATTTGGCTGGCTGCTTAACATAACATTTGTCTGTTTGGTGACGAGCTGGATTTATTTCTGCTTTGCTCTCATTTTAACAAACCTGTCTGCTTGAAGCAGTGTGCTAATTTCTCATTTGATCTCTTTTGGTATAGACACTCAAAGATCTACATCAGCTGCTAAAATGTAGCTGTTCTAAAAGCTTAAAGGCCTCCTTCCACTGAAAACCCGTTTAACTTGCTCCTTCTGAAATACGGAGGGTTTCCCCTTGTTTACTTACACATGCTTACTTGCTAGCGTTGCGTTCCCCCCAGTCGGCTGTGCTTTCTCATCAGAGAAACAATACGAAGAGAAGAGCGAATCGGGAACAGCCTTGCACTTCTACGTAACATTGCAAATAGCGTATCCCACGTGGGGTTTCTATCTGTCCATTGGAAGGCAGGTAACCTTCCACTACACACTAGAAGTAAAGACGGCACGACTGTAGCTTCGGAGTTGAGAAGCTAATTAGCTAACTGTTTGTTAGCATGGCGGAACAAACTTGTTTGTCGGCTCTATTTCCTGTCTGTAGCGAAATAAGAGCGGAGGGCGGAGCTTCCTTCATACACTGACGGGAGGCAGCCAATCAGACGGAAGTTCATGAGAAGGACCCGGAAAAGCCTGCCGTTGGACCACAAGCCTCTCTTCTAGTATACAAATACAGCTGGATACAAAGCAACCAGAAGGTTTTTTTTAAACAGAAACGATGCAGAATGCATTCAATAATAATGGAGAACACAGAAATATTAATGAAATGACCATGGAAGTACAACTTTAAGACAAAAAGTCGAGTATTAATACACATTCAGATCACTTCTCAACATATTTGCCACTTTAACTCGCTGCTCATAACAGTTGATGAAAGGATGCAGAAACAATCTACTAATAAAACCAACATAGCTTTGCATTTCTAAAAGTGCTGTGGTAGAAAAGCAGCGATGGCATCCCTGCACAATTCTGCCAAGTTGGAACATGTTTTGGTGGCAAAGGTTTGCAAATGCAGTTGAAATAATTCACCCAACAATGCAAGTGGCCAGTCTTTTTGCATGGTTCAAATCATAACTGAGGCAGAAACATACAAAAGAAGAGATTCAGTGAGTCTGAGACAAACAATGTTAAATTTTGAAGCAGCTTTAAATTCAGCTTTTTCACTTGTGTCATTTTATTATTACTAAAATACTGAGAAGTTTTGCAACTGCAGGGTATCATGTTAAAATAATAAGATGCTTTACAAAATGTATCTCAGCTCCAATTTTCCGCTCTATTGCATTGAAACATGCATGTCTCCTGCAGCAATCGTGCTCTGTTTACTCCAGTTTACAGTAAATGACATCCTGATGCCAAAAAGGGAGTTAAGGATGATGGAAACTAATGTGAATAAAAGGAGAAAACAAGCCTGTTACATATTCTTGCAATAAATTATAACCGCAGTCTAAAATGAAAGAAGAAATAAAGAACCATTATTCAGCTAAGACACAGCAACACACTCAATTACTCTTTTTCAATAAAATGTGCACATGTGGAGAACTTATCTGATATTTGAAGCAATCTTGAAAGTAGAAATTTAAAATCCTATTCCTTTGAGCATTTTTATTAAAGAAATTAATTTTCATCATAAGTTTTTTGCTGATGGGGACATTTTATTTCAGATGACTTCTATTTGTTAAGCAGCTGATAAGAGCTTTTGCCTGGTCATTCTCTCAAAGAAAATCCGCGTTTTCTACTGTGACTTCATCATCAAAGGCTGGGAGGTGAAGTGTAGTAGAGTTTTCATGAATTATCTCTTAAACAATAGTTTGCCAATTCCATTTGCATTTAGTTTGCTTCTTTGTTGTCATTCAGGATTTTAGAAGCATCTTTACTACCTCTGACATTTGCCGTTCAGCTTTCTTCTCTCCCAATGTAAAGTAGCCATGCTTACTAATGTGTGGGTCCGAATGAGTGTTTAGTGTGATGTCTGCTTCTCATGGATGACTGAACATCTCTCCCCCCTGAAAATTCCCAGAACACAGCCTGCCACACACACCGTTGGCTATCACACTCGCAGTGGACCGCCCACCTCAGCTGCTACCCCGCCCACACGTACTGTCTTGTCTCTGTAGGCCAGCTGGGTGTGCAGCAGGCGGGGCGGGATGCTTTGTTGGGTGGGAATAAGTCCATGCTTCACATCATGCAGAACTAGGCACCTCCATTTCTGTTTATTCACATGCTTTCTGATACATTAAGGCCCTGCTAAAAACGTTCTTTTTTTGCTCTGGCCTTTGAATGCAATTGAATTTAATATTCATTCAGTTGTTTTTTGCATATGGGTACTCTATTCTAATTTTAACCTTTTTTATCCTTTTATCTATATTACTTTCAATTGTCTTGCTACATGTTCTATTGGTTTTTAGCATTTTAAATGGTTATGCGGGTGCTATTGTGTTCTCTGTTTTATCTGTATATAATTAATGTATTAGCTACCCATTTTTGTTTGTTGTTCGGGAAACTTTTTTGTAGTGAGTGTTAACTGGAATATAAACTTGAACAAATACTGGACAGTTGTGTGAAAAAGTGTTTGCCCCCTCCCTGATTTCTTACTTTTTTGCATGTTTGTCACATTTATTTGTTTCAGATCATCAAACAAATTTAAATGTGAGACAGAGATAACACAAGTAAACACCAAAAAACAGTTTTTAAATGAAGATTTTTTATTTTTAGGGGGGATGGGGGTGGGGGTGGGATCCAAACCTACGTAGCCCTGTGTGAAAAAGTGATTGCCCCCTAACCCAAATAACTGGTTGGGCCACCCTTAGCAGCAACAACTGCAATCAAGGGTTTGCGATAACTGGCTAACACATATACAGTGTGATCATATTCTAACTTAAGTTTCTACTAATGTAGAGACTATTCTTCCTGGAGTCCATTCTCAATTCATGTAAAATTATAAAAAACATTACATTAAATATGAAACTCAGTAAGTTCAGCACAATACAATTTAGTTGGAGCCTTGGTGCACTAACCGTGATAGCTAAAACACAAGAGACAGAGAAAATTGAAGACCAACAGCGGAACTTTTAGTAGTTTTCTCAGTGACGCAACCCCTATCGACGGCTAAATTAGCATCCACCGTGCATCCTACCTGTACTGTGAGCTCACTCCAGCCAGTAAAAGACAGTCTTATCTTCATTCTTGTTCTGTCCCTGCCTCTCTTTCTTTTCATATCTTCCTCCAGTAATGTTTCCTTGCATTTCTTCGCTGAAACTGACATGATGTGAGTTTAAAACACCCGCTGTGTTCATATCTGGTTCATATCCATTTGCTAGCACATGACGCGGTGCACAACCAGTTGTCGGCTGCAACGTCACAGTCCCGTCCTGGACGCAAAAGTTACATAGTGAATCTTCTGAGCTCCGGGACGCAGCTGGGCAGTGACGGCTTGAAAATGCGCATAATGAATGTTGGTGTGCCTTTAAAACGAGTCAGAAACGCATAATTTTAAGGTCTAAAAGTTACGTTGTGGGTCTTTAGCGTCTAATCAATGTCATTATTGATTACATACTTCTTTAAGTTCAACTGGAAAGGTCAGAGTGCATTTTAGGTTCATTCTGACATCATACTAAAAGCAAAATATCACAAACTTTTTTTGAGTAGTGTACATGTATCTGTGTATATATAAATGTATGTGTGTGTGTTTCTGGAAAGAACAGGGTGTTTTTTGTTGTATTTCTCTAAAAACATGAATGACAACATTTTTAAGTGAGGAGAGGCAAAAAGGTCAGAACACTTCTCTGAAAATGTCACCTCAGTCAGTGTACGTGCAACCACAGCTCTGAAAATAAAGGACTTTACATCAAAGCTGAAGCAGTTTTTGTTTCACAGGCTTGGCTGCTGTCAGAGTTGTGACTGTATCATAACTGCAGTGTGATCAGATTCTAACTTTGAAGCATGTTTGTGAGAGCTAGTGCCATTATAGAAAGTGTAAACACATGGGCTGTCCTCACATCAATAATCCACACTTTGCTGCTAAAATGCTTTCGTCACACACACTCGTTAACCTCTCATTTCCCTGCAAACAATTCCCTTCTTACTTTAACCTTTTTATAGCCTCTCATACCATCCACCCTCAAAAACAGCATATGCTCGTTGTGTTTTCATGGCAATTCACTGTTAAAATCTATCAGAGGCATGGACAGCGTAATGATATGTTTAATAACTCCATCAAAATCAAAATAGGGGTTGCAATACTCCACTACAGTCAAAAATCTATATCGAAGGGCTTTGGAGGAGCACCAGAGGCTTGCGTTAGAGCAGGAACTTACAGAGGCACTTTCCACAAATTTACAAGCTATCTATGAGTCATTTCAGTTTCATCTGTAAGTGAAAACACTTTGCAACTATTTGATTCATAATCATTGTGATATGACAGAAAATAAAGAAGCTCTGACTTCCTGTCGTTTATGCGCATATAGTATACCAACTCTATATTTTCATTAAAAAAGACAAAACATTATTTTTTTTTATTTGCAATGACTCAGCTTTGGTAGTTTGTGCTCATGCCTCAGTAAACATACCCTGCAGACATCCAGTTGTTTTTGATGATCACAGCATCCAACAGCAATTGATTGCATCTCTTGCTCTCTACAGATTCATTCACATTTATAACTGACTATATATATCTCTGCCTTCTTGATGTTGTTTTTAGCTACAAAACGCCGCTTTAAAAGTCATGTCGACAGAAATATCCTTCAACACTGCTCAGCTTGCATACTCCCACCATGTAAATTCAAGCCCCTTTTCATCATAAGCACACTCGCACAGAGTAAAAGACTTGCACAATAAGATCAGTGTCAACGCCAGTGATGGATCTTATAACTAATTCACTCAGCCTGTCTTTTGCTTTTTGCGCTGCAGTCTCGGCTGTCTTACTGTCATGTTTCTACCATTTCTACAAAGGAAGCCTATATTTCATTCCGTGACCGCAGTGTTGTTGGTCTGACCGGATATCTAACTTTGGCTGAGGAGCGACATCTACCAGAGAATCTCTCCTGTTTTAGAAAGATGGAAGCTGCCACACTTCAAGGATGGTTAACTCTTCCTTAGATCTTAGGCAGCATGCAGTCTCACAAGTCTGGTCCTTACTACTACCTCATGGCTGTATGGTCTTACAGAAACAGAAACCATTTTCAGCGAATTCAATTGGTCCAAGATGGATGGATGTATTCGTCAATTTTTTTTTCTTTGCCTTTTATTGCTTTTATAGTTTACTCTGAAAACATGACTTTGCTTTAACATTGTAGAAATGTGTGTAGATTCATGAGAAAAATAGCTTAATCAATATCATAATGAAAACCAAACCAAAAAAAAAAAAAGTTGTCCACTGATCAGCCAATATGTACTGTAGGCCTGGGCAAAAAATTGATTGAATGAATTAATTCGCATTTTTTGTTGTTGGCAATTTCAAAAATAAGTAAATCAAGTTTTTGTGTAAAGATTTTTGGATCCCTGGAGCTTTTGTAGCGCTAGTTCCACATTGCAGTAAGGCAAGCGACAATAACAACACCAAATAGCAACAGCAAGAGACAACATGGCTACCAGTGAGAGTACAAAGTGTAACTTAAAACACTGCTGGGACTTTGATTCCAAGAGGGTATTCATTCATTTATTATTCATCCCAGATATGGAATACTATGAAAATTACTATTAATCTATTATAATTATACTATTATACTAATATTATTACTACTAAACTATTACAATTATTATCTCTGCTGTATAGCTCGGAAGCCAACATGTTAAATAACTTTAATTTGCTGAGAAAGAGTGGGACAAAATAAGTTTCTACTTCTTTCCACCCCTTTCCGGATGTGTTAATTGGATTATGTTTGTTTATGTTTATTTTGTTCATTGTGGGTTTTTTTATCATTATTTATGTCAGTCCACTGATGTATGCTCTTTTTTATTGTTTTCCTACTTGTTCAAGATAAATGGTACCAAAAAAATAGTGTTCATATGTCCCTTTAATTCAGTCATTTGAGTGCTTCCACTTCTTACTGATTTCCAAAATAAAATTTCTGCAAGATGAAGTTATAGGGCCGAAAAAAGAAAAAAAAAGATACTGGATCTTTGTTTCACTGTCTGAACCTTCAATAAGCAGTTTTTGGCAGGTCTTACTGTAATCTGGCTACAAAGGGTCTGTGTTGCCAGTGCTGTTGCCATTTGGGGGGATGGGACTGGTCTGCCGACAAACCACATTTAATATGAAAGTTGCATTTTTGTTCCCATATACATGACAGAAGAGAGTGGATTAATCTAATTTCCTAAATGTAACACTGTTTATCAAATGCTTTGCTTTACTCTTAACAAGCTCAGTTTAGACAGTAAATTAATCCTCCACCAAAGTGAAAGGACACTGGACAGAGAATCCATTACTTTAATTCAGTTTGACCTGTTTGTCAGTTTAAACCGCAAAGTTAAATTTCACGAGGCTCTGTAGCATTTTGGGAAGGATTTTATAAAACAAAAAGCGGAGTAAACCTGATTCAGATTACATGATAAGCTCTATGAAGATGCCATTCCTGTACATTTTTATTCCTGTCATTTTCCAAAGCCCTCTAATCTACAGATTCACATTTTCCCCCCCAAAACAAAAAACTGGCTTCATGATGTGAAAACACCTTTGTCTTTATGTTATTTTTCCATCCCTCCTAGGTAATACAAGGATTACATTCCTGTGACTGCACCGTTTCCAGCACTTACCTTCTTTACATTCCAGGGCCACTCTTGACTCCAAGTTATCCATTTGAAGTTGGAGACGTTTCAAAGTGCGGTCAGCATCCCTCGACTTCCTTTTGTAGGCTATCAACACAGCAATGATGACCAACAGGAGGAGGCCGCCTCCCCCTCCGATACCAATGATGGCAGGAAGCGTTAGCAGGCTGTCGGAGTAGATGTGGAGCGTTCCGGGGGAATACTCGAATCCGCCAGCACGGATCTGAATACACACAAGCAATTTTAAATGATCAGAGGAGAAAAGGCAGAAGTGTCTTTAAATTTCACACAGGTACAGTCATTCATCAGAAAGCTGCTTTAGCTTCTGTTGGTGACCAGTGAATAATAATTAGACAAGAGAGCTCGGTGCATTTCTCAAAGGAAACTCCACTAAATATGCTCTGGGCTGGGAAATCGTACATGCTGCCATTCCAGAGAAAGAGAGAGAAACAGAAAAAAGAACCAGCGGTCATTTCCCCAGCAGCAGATGTTTGTGAATAGATGAGGTGGTCTGAACAGATCAAAAGTTGTTGGTCTGATGAAAGAGAAGCTTGCTGACCCAATTTCTACAGCAGGGATCATTAAATTTTTATCTGTTCTGTAGTCACACTAAACAGTCAGATCTTTGACAGGCTTATACTGTGGAGGCTTACATCACCTTGACTGTGGTGAACATTTTTTGTAGGAAAGGTTTTCGATTCGTGCCTTAAGGGGAGCAACTTCAGAGGGCTTTGATAATGAAGATTTCACAAGTTAACTTTCTCAGTTCTTTTTATGGCTGCGGTATTTGCAGATTTCTTCAGGAGCGCAGAATTTGGGTTGGATATTTTCTTGTTAATGTCCTCATACATCACTGTCAACTTTAACTGATTTAGGTCTAAAAGTGAGTGATGTGCGGGTGAACAAGGCTGAAACAGAGCGGCACAGATGTTGATGTCACATACACTCATAAAATACAAGAGTATAAGTAATCAAACAAAGTAATCACCAGCATTTAAATCTCTCCCTAAGGAGCCGCGGTAATTATGGCAAGTCAAACACATGTAATGTTATTTTTTAAAACTAACTACATTTACATATGCTCAGTGTGTCACTGGAATGCATCAAATCAAGCAAACCTCCAGGGGGGTTGATAGCCAATTCAAATTAAGTGTGATTATAAGCTTTAAAGTTCTTCTAAGAGCACTTTCATGTTGACATTAACAAAGTCTGATTAAAAATAAAGAGTAGAGAGGCTGTTATATCAATTTCAATGTCATCAATAGCTACAAATTTAATGTTTAATATTTAAGGGCAATTAGACAGCTTTTCAAGATGAAGTAGCTAATCATGTGTGTGGACAAGAACAGGCTGCAAAGGAGAGGAAATACATGAAAAAAAAATCATTTTTCTTTTTTATTTCTTTTTTTTTTTTTAAGTCAAACTTTAGCTTAATTTTGAAGCAGGAGTGCACATTTTCTGAAACGGATAATTTCATGAGTTCACATCAATCTGTAGTCAGTCTAAATGTCAAATAAAGTATGTACAGTGTGCTACAGTCTAGTATTTATACATAATAATTAGCAGCAGTTTGTATAGTGTGATTGATTTTGCTTTTGGGGTGATGAACTTGCCAAGCAACAGATGGCAGATAGACAAATTCCTTGCTAACATGTCATCATCACAATAACAAAGCAGATTAGTGTTGTTGGGCTCTGTTGCAGTATAATTAACACCTGATAGAGTTCAATGACATAAATTGTACTTCTACAAAAATACGTCTTCAGGAAGGATCTGTATTTTCTGAGGCTTTTTAGCTCTTTAAACATTTGTAGGGAGATGTTCAGGGTATTTATGAGTCTGCGGTGGCCAGTGCTCCTTAATGCTGTTGGGCATCGGACTGAAGGTGGCAGAAACCAACAGCCTCAACAAATTTATCCAAATGTGGAGCCTGAATCTGACGATGGAGTCAGAGAGAAGGATGATGTCGTAGTAAAGGTCTACACTGGACAACCCTTGACACGCACTCCACAATGGTGATGATGCCAGCTTTTTCACTCCAAACCAGTTAATGGAAATTAGCTTGATTTGCGTTTTACTTTTTTCTTTTTTAAAAAGGTATACATGGAACAGATGCTGATGGCCATTTAACTTTTAGTCTTCATATATTTGTTTCAAAAATTAAAGGAGGCCAACAACAAAGATTGACTTTTATAACCTTTTTCACCATGTTAGTGTGCTATTTCCTCCTCAAAAATTTCATTTGAGTGATTATTTTTCTTAATTTGAACACATTTGAGTATATACTGTATATGAATATTCAGTCAAACCTCTAGATTACTTCAAACGACTGACTTACCACTGATCTACATAGAGTTCCTGGCACCAATCATGAAGCGCCAAATATGCATGTGCAGCACCGTAGCAAGATGCCCACTTTGTTCAAGAGAGACTCCAAAAATCCTAAACTATCCACTCTCTCTGAGGAGGAAGCCAACAGCCTGCCGGAAGTCATTAGAAGACGACTTTCTCTGAGACAGGCAGCCATCAGCTAACAGTTTTCCTCCAGAGTTCAGAAGAGTTTACATTTTTTAGCTCTGGCAAGATGGCAAGTTGGAAAAAACATGGTTGTATATGGCATCGGAGTTTATTTGTTGTACTGAAAGATAGATATACACGCCAGAAGTGATTAGACTTTGTCTTCAGAAGCAGGAAAAAAACCTCAACTTTGTGTGTGAACTTCTCTCCTGACGGCTTTGTGAATCTCGGGCAGTAAAGCCTTTTTTACTTGGAGATTACTTCTGAAACCTGACACAATTCCCACAATAAAAACGCCTCATGGACAGGCAACATTGGTGAGTAAAACCATATAACAGCTCAATGCTAACTGTTATGACTTGTTAGCTAACTTACTTACTTGTCAGGGGTCTGTGTGGTACCGCATGTGCTTCAAACTCCAAATCAGACTCTGGGTTGAGCACATACAGCTCCATAACAGGGTGGTACATCTTTCTCTATCAATCAGAGTCCGATCATCAGTGTTCAGAAATATCTATCCACGTGAGTTACGTTGCCAGCGTTACACCAAAATCTGTGACCGTTCCAGGGCAACGTCATGGAATGGGCGTACAAACATGTCGAGAGCTTTGGTTGTTCAGTGCAGTCAGGCTTTTTTTTTTTCTGTGTTGGAAATTAGACACATAATAACCTAATATTTAACATCAAATTGGTTTCAATAGTGATGAGGGGAACAAATTTGGCTTATATATGCCTGTAGTTGACATTTGGAATGTTTGAAAAGCATGATACAGCCGAAAAAATAAAATAAAAAAGGGGGGGGAAAAACGGGAGGAGAAAAGAAAAAGGGAAGGAAGAAGGAAGGAAAGAAAAAAGGAGGAAAAGAAAAAAAGGAAGGAGGAAAAAAAAAAAAAAGGAGAAAAACGGGGAGGAGAGAAAAAAAAGGAAGAGGCGGAAGGGGGGGACAGAGAAAGGGGATTGTCTTTAAGATGGCTTTCACGGTAAGCGGAACTGAGGGTGGGACTTGGATGTTATTTGTAATGAGCTTGACAGGGGCAAACCTAAAAACTGTTGTTAGACATTTCAAATTTAGCATTAAATGCATAAAAGAATAAACAAGACCTGACTCATATAACTGTGATATTTGAGCAAATTGGGATGTTATTTTGCCTTTTACTTGATAAATAAGCAATTTAATATCCAACCTGTGGTCATGGGTTTGTTTAGGACAATAAATTAGGGGAAACATCTTCAGATGGCTTGTATTCGGTAGAGTTTAAACGATATTTAGCTGGTGACATATTTCGGGGGCTTTTCTATTTTTATTCAACTGGCAGACTAAAGGTCTGGGGGAGGAACTTAAAAAGCTGAAGGCCAAAATAACAAGTTTCTTCGAAAACTCAAGGGAGGCACACAGCTGCCAACACACAGCTGAGCATCTGAGGGCACGCAGCACGATAATGCACCGACACACACTCACTGTACACCTACACATACACACAGCAACACAACCAAGCCCATAATGTCTCAACATCTATTGGGGTCCCCTGTATGTAGGTCATTGTACAAGGGGAATATTATTGTGCCACAGCTGTGTCCTTCTCTGAAGGCCCGCACAACAAACGCAAAGACAAAGATGTGCACATAAATGCAAACATTTGTACACACACGCACACACACTGGCTGCACGAACCACAAACACAGTGCATGTAGTCATTCACACGCGCGGCAGAGGAGATAGGAACAGACAGCTCTATTTTTTCCTCGGCTATTGTCACACGAAGGACCAACTCCACCACCCCCGCCAACACGTCGCATCGCTCCAATATTTAACATGACATTTCCTTCAAAAAAGGAAAAAGGAGGAGGATAAAAAAAGAGAAAGGAGTAAAACTCCAAGAGAGATCCACCTTGGAGCTGGCTGGTTCCGTTGAGAGCTATCAGATTGAATTACACGGATGTGCTGTCAGTGGCTTTCTAGGTTTATTGGCTGTAGCTAGCAGGGAGTAAATGTCATAAAGATATAGTGAAATGACTGTGAAAGGACACTGGTGATAAGTTTAAATGGGGTACAAGAAGGCATGGGGGCTGAGTGGGTGCACTATGGGGATATTTAGACAAACATCCAAATGTATTCACTGTGAGAGCTGCGTCGCCTGGATGTGGTTTGACCTTCCTCAGTTCAGATGCTCCTGGAGTTGCTCTGTGATTTTGAAAGTCTGCTTTAGTCAGAGTGAATTGGGGATCCATCGTTAGCCTGCTGACAGCTCAACAAGTTCAGCTGAACAGCTGCTGCAGGGTGTGCTTATTGTTTAAAAAAAAACAAAAAACACTTTTCTTCCCCCAGCACCATTTCCTGTTGTGGAAATGTTAAACACTAAGATGAAAGTTACGTCATAAGTGAAAGAGTTCACTTTTCAGTCTGCTCCCGTTACTTTCTAGTCTATTGTACATGACTTCTATTGATTGTTGCATGTTCAAAATTCAACCATCGGCTGATACTACAGCCTTGACAAATAGCTTTATTAAGCAGCATTTAGACCACAGGAACCTTTCCGGGAAACGAGGCTCTTTAAGGGGGTCCTTTTTTTTTAATCCCCTGAATGACCACAGGAATCAGGAGGTAAACAGAGTTTGGAGGTTATATTTCAGTTTAAAACTGGCCCTGATAGGGAGGTAGTGCTTTTAAGACCATCATTTTTGGATTAAGGCTTGGAAGGCTGACCATCGATTGGTTTTATTTCTGCCCATAACAACATGTCTTTTTTATTTGTTATTTTTTTTTGTTATACTTGTATGATCCCCGAGGGGAAATTAGGGCTCTGCATTTCACGGGGAGCAGTTGGTGGGGGGTTGAGGACCTTGCTCAGGGGTCCACAGTGGTTCACCCAGGAGTCGTGTCGGGGAATCGAACCCGGGTCCTCTGCGCCCAAGCCCACGACGCTACCACTGGGCTATCCACTCCCCCTTACTCCCCCACTCCCCTTCCCTTCTTTACTATAGAAATAGTTGATATAGTTTATTAACTAGTTCAGATTCTCATAGTTAGAATCAGAAGGATCTCTTGTTGTATCTCTTGAACAAAAACGAGTTCAGGCTGCGTCAAGAAAATGGTGAAATCACACTGTGGTTATTTAATAAAGACATAGTTAAAATAAGCTGGATTTGGACAGTGAGAGCGTGTGCTAACTCTACAGCACTTAAAAACATGGAAGCTCTGCATGACAGATCTGTGAATAGATGGGAGCCAGGGAGCAGGCCACTTTCATCATACAGTATATAGAGATATGTGTTTAGGTTTACTTCTACAGGAATTTTTCTCCATATTGGCCTTCCATGTTTGTTCCCTTTCCAGTCTTTCTGATGAAATATACCAAGCAGCAGTCTAAACTCAGATGCTTTAAATCAAACTTTGACTTCTTTTTTTTTTTTTTTGGTTGGGTGGCCTGGGGGGGGGGGGGGGGGGGGCGGCGGGCGGGGGCGCTGGGATGTGCCTCTGTTTGGGGCGGCTGCTCATGGCTAATCACCGCCCCAAACTTTGACTTGCTTTGGCACAAAAAGCAAAATCCATTATACCAATGATACCTACAGTATCTATCATTATGTGATTTGGTAAGCCACACCAATAAGCCAGTAGGAACAATATCAACAATCAGGAACCAGCTTGATCAAACTGTCCAGTTATTTTTAGTCTGATCAATTACACCTGTGCTTTCCTTTATGCTAAGCCAGCATATTTGCTGATAACTATTTATTGTAATAGATTTTTGGGTACCTGTTTACTTTAACCCTTTAACTGCTTTCACTAATATTTTGTAAACCATTTTTTAGTGACTATAATGAATCTCATTAAAATTTGTGGAAGTAATCCCACCAGAGCCTCTGTGACTCGGATATGGTATGTAATGTCAAATTCAAGTGTTTGTTATCCAAATTTGGTTTTAAATTTTCCACTAATTTACTATCCATTAACTCATTTATTTGTCAAAAAAGAAAAAAAAAATAGTGCAAATTACAAAGGGTGAAGTGTGGATGCAGGGAGAGATGGGGAGCATGGTGCTGTGAAGATGAGTGTTGCTTTGATTAAAGTTGAGTGTGGGTGGAGGGCTCCCTGGCTTTACATTCGCTGAAGGTTAGACATATTATATTCTGAGTCTATTAAATGTCTACACTGTCACAGTTAAGTGAAGTTAATAAAAATACAGAAAAATGAGGTGGTCACTGAGGGACTCTCAAAAGCTAAAACTAGCTACACCTGCAGTGGAAAACTGCTGATGCTTGCACAGCTGTGGAAATAAGCACACCTCAGTGCATAAAACAAACACAGCTTTGCATCTGCAGACATGTCTAAAAGTTCATTGTGGTCATGTTGAGGATATTATATGAATAACTGAATAATTTCCCATATCCACTTCATGGATTTAACTAAATACTAACGGCGAAGCAGTTATGCACAGTGTGCAGATCTGGACTCAGACTGTCCTCAGGGTTCTGTTTCTTGCCACAAAAGCAAGCATATTTGAGCAACAGGTGAGCAGAAGGCCAGTTTAGAGTCAACATGATAAAAAAACACAGTATAACAGCTTGGAGTGCAAGCTCATATATAGCTGCTGAATCTGTCAAAGGGATTGTTAAAGAAAGACAGAAGGGATTATTCATATTAGTCGACTTTAAGGTTAAAGCAAGACTGAGCTGAAACTAGAAGACTACATTGTCTTCATATTTGTAGACATAAATCATTAGGTAAAGAAAGTAGAATGTTTGTTTATGATATAGTACATGTATATATATATACACTGTATATACTGTATATACTTTGTATATAGGGGTGCAACGATTCAAAATATTCATGGTTTGGTTCAATATTTTTTCGATACAAAACAATTTTTCAAGCCTTTTTTTTTAACCATGGTGCTTTTGTCCATAATGGCCTACCATCAGGGTCATACTTACCATGAAGAACCAAAGTAGTTCCAAACACCGGACCTGACTGCAGTAGAATGAATAGTTTAACACAGATCCACCGAGTTTTGACCACAGAGCTCATCGTCAGGAGACAAGTTGATTAAATAAATGAAAAATTGTGTATTGTTCGATATTCGATACATGGTGGTCACAGTTTGGTACACACCTGTATTGAACGGTTAGATACGAATACATGTATTGTTGTACCCCTAACATATATACATATATATATATATATATATATATATATATATATATATATATATATATATATATATACATATACATATATACATAGTTAGTTTGTTAATTTATTTTTCGAACATGTAATGAGCAAAGTAAATAAGGATAATATATTAATGGACAGCCACAAGAAAAAAAAAGACAAAAAATAACATGAAAAAGAAAGAAAAAAAAACAAAATAAACAAACATAAAAAAAGGAGTGGGTGAAAGTATAAACCTTTATTATCCTATACCTAATATCACAGTATTTAGCTTCCTATTAATGTAATAGTATTATTATCATTACTTTTAATATCACCAATAACAATGACGATAACAGCAACCGATAAATACATATAATTAACTCTATAAAGTGAGAACTGGGTGATTTTTTATCACTTCATTAAGGATTCCTTCCATTACACTGATTGAGTTACCTTCTCATATATTTCACTGGGACAAGATGGAAAAGAAACGTGAAACATTTGGTAAGTCAAAGAGGTAAAGGGAGAGTGTTGCTGCAGGAGACAGATGAAGAAGCGGGAGATGCAGAGTCGTGATCTGACCGTGACTTTGTGCTGTCCGGTGAGGTTGGGCCATTCACACAACAGCTGGCTCTCGGACAGGGTGAGGATACAGGGAGTCTCTCCAATCAGCACCGTGTAGTTGAGGCGACTGTTACCTGGAGCCGCTGGGATCAGGTTACGACCCTGAACACAGACAGAGAGGAAAGCAATGAGGAGAGGCACTCAGCTCATTTATCCATGCTGTGCTTTCATAGGGACATTAGTAAGAGCTGAACATATTTATGGTTATTAACTCTTTTATTGAGCTACAAAGTGAGTGAGGCATCACCACTGGCTCCTACTTCCTAAATGACTTTCATCTGTAACCCTCTCGCCTGGCTAATGACGAACTTGTTCATAATGACTAATATTTTTCCGCTTATGATATAATTCTTTGATGCAAATCACTCGTTTTTCATTGAATGAAAGAACAGAAATGAGTCACTGACGATAAAATTACTCATTCAAAACCCCTTTGAAGGATAAAGTTCTCTATATTTTATTAACAATCCTCTCTGAAGACAAGCCTTAAAAAGGTCAAATATATTAAGTTTAATTAAAAATGGTTCATGCTTTCCTGTAACAGATGGTTTCTGTAAGTCTTAGCAAATGCTAGAAAATGAGTAAATGATGGATTTATGTGTAACAGTGACATGTTGTTGGTGTTTACTGCATAACAGCGGAGGGCAGGGGCATTCAATCAAAGCAAACTACAGCTCAAACTGAATAAGTGAACAGATGAATTCACAGATAAATAATAAAACAAAATCAATAAATATCTACAACTGTTGATAACAAGGTTTTTTTTTAAACTTGTACAGCAAACTAAGTTTAACTTTAATTTTTCTGAGGATGCCTTCTTCCAAAATCACAGCCTCAGATAAATTAAAAATGGCAAATTACACCATGTCCAAATGAATCTCAGCTAAAACTAAGCCAACTTGCTGAGATAATGTGTAGAAAACTGACTGAAGACTTCCAAGTGGCCAGGTCCTCTGCAAAGCAAGCGGCGCTTCACTCACGTCTTAAGACTGTTGGTATTCAGTGTTGGTGCTTATATGATGCAAATGCTTTCCACCAAACATGTGGCTGTGCTTTAAGGCCAAACATCCCCATTTTCAGGATTGTTCAACCTGTAGAAGTCTTGTGGTTATTTTCAGATACATCTAAGGTGTGCTGCCATGCTCTGTCTGGAGCCCAATAAGCCAAACTCATTCTTTTTCTAACTGTCATGTTACACACATTATTATTGAAAACACTCCTATCTAAACAACTGAGAAACACATTTGGTGGGCAATCTGAGGTTCAGTATCTTGTCCAATGACAGTTTTATCTGCAGACTGGGAAACCGCACCAGAAATCTAATAATTGAAAGCAGACTAAACCATCTCTGAGGCTACAGCCAACCTGTCATCTACATTTATAGAGGGGCTTTCATGTCATTATTAGGCACATAATACCTTTTTATGGCACAATCAAATAACTGTGTCACCTTCAGTAGTTTTGAAAATACAGTACACATAAAAAACAACCTAAAGAAATGTGGTATCATTCATGTCTGTATCCGACGCCTTAAAAATTCACTGCTGTCCCTTTAAGATGCCTCCTGCTGTTTCTGACACGCCCACTCCACTCATCACAACACTCTCATGCTCTGGTGGGGCAAAGCTCAGCAAGGGAGGGGGAGGAGCTTCGTGGTATTGGAGGTGCTCTTTGGTAACAGCTTTTCTGGCAGCCATGTTGGTTTCCACAGGAGAGTCAGGACCACTTTAAACACTCTTTTTGAGTGTGTTGTACGTTCAAGCTGTCATTTAAACAAAAATTCAGTGAACAGAACGTACCAGGATGTTGCCCTAATTATGGCCAAAAACGAAGTTCAAAGCAAAGCACACTTTTCACACTAAACTGACGCTATCTTGCTGATCTAGTGGAAAAGGCCGGACTTTCGAACTGTATTCATTGCTGAATAATGGCGGTGAATAAAGCAGTGGTGACCCCTGCTGAATAGGAGGCAGCATTGTACTGATTTAAGTAACATTTATGAAATGATTTAGACATCATTTTTAATGTGTATTGTGGCATGTTACCAAGCTGTTCACTTCCTGATGACAGTTATGATCTGGTCATTTGTTTGAGGCCGCGGTTATACCGGCTCAGTAGAGTTAGCTCACATTAGCGGGCAATGCTAGTCTGTCACTTCCTGTAAGTGCAGTGCTCTGTGTGGGTCAGCATTCAGCGACAATAGTGTACACTACAGATGAAGTACACAGTGCGCACTAAGCACTGAATTCCAGTGCACGTGGCCAAGTGTGCTGTTTGAGACACGGCTAGGGATTTCTCAAATATGTATGAATGAGTCTAAATAACCCTGTGGTATGTTTTATGGGGAAGGGATGACGTGATAACATAATAAAAAGCTCAGAAAAGTCACTTTTGCATGTTACCCTCTCTTCAAAAGGCTTTCTGAGGTCTGTACAGTCTCAAATGTAGCACTTTTTTGGGGGGGGTGGGGGCTTTCTTTGAGGCTTCCACAGTCTGACCCTGGGATGAACCTGGGATGTATTTCTGGTAACCATCTTTAATCTTTTCAATTTGTCAAAAATCTCTTTGGCTGTAGAATGATGGATGCCAATTGTTAGAAAATTGAAAGCGACCTTGAAAGTGACCTCATATCTCAATGGCCAGCAATAGTTGCTTCTCTAAAGCCCAATCCCCCCCCCAAAAAAAAAGAAAGAAAGACAAGAAAACAACACTACAAATAAGGTGGTTGAGGAAGTTCTAGAGAAGAGGCTAAAGGCTCTCCTTGGGTCCTGGCCTTGAGCCCTTTCCCTTATGTCATCCTCATCTCTCTCTCTCTCCCTCTTCCCCCCACTTCTGTCAAAAACTTTAAAGATAAATACCACTAGTCCTCCCAAAATCCTTTAAAAATAAAGGAGGGCTTTGAGACATTGTTGATCACATTGAGGCATGTTGCAGATGCAACACTACAACATGATGACACCAGGGGTAAAAGCCTAAACACCCCCCTTTTTACATTTATTGTGTAACTGTTCATTTAAAGGTCTCAGCTGTTTCTAGAACATAACATTCTCATTTTGTTTGCCGTTTAGACGCAATTTTCACAAATCCATTCAACAGATGGAGAAAAAAAGAGGTAGAGAACAGTTTACATCAGCTGATAAACCTACGTAGGGGGGCTACCGAGGGACACACATCCTGTTTTGACTCCAGTCAACTGAAAACCATGGTTTCCAGCGGGAGTGTGTAAATGTCAACATTTGTCAATTTCAGTACAAATCTTTCATTATAATATCAACGCTGTTTTGATTCCCACTTTGTAAGTGATAGAAAGGAGAAGGTGGGGGTGGTGGTGGGGTGTAAATAGTGTGAAAAGAGGTAAGCCACAGCAAGAATACAAAAAGCAATAAGGTACAAGTGGCAAAGATGAATACAAAGAAAAACATGGAAGATAGGAAATGTAGGCAAAACCATCGGGGAAGCAGGCGAGAGGAGAGGGCAGAAAAACAATGAGAGGTAAAACAGAGACGAATGAAGTGCGCTTCAAGTGAGGAAGAGAGGGGATGGACGTAAAATCAGAGCGAGTGAGTTAGAAAGAGCGAGGAGATAGCTGCCATGTCTCCTGCTGACTTAGCAGTGGGACACAGAGACACTCCGTTTTCCAATCCCATTGTCTCTGCAGGCCGCCGCCACCCAGCCCTGCTCTGCAACCCTGTAAACATGCATCCCATTCTATCTCACAATCACACGCACACCCACAACATCCTATACACATAAACACACATGCAGAGTTTAAACCACACATGCAGCGGAGTTCCAGCCACACACAGAGCTGTTGCCGCACATAAACACTACAGGCAAGCAGCATCATGCAGGGAAACACTTTCAAAAACACATACAGAAACACAGCAAAATGCTCACAAAACACCAGGACAAGACTGTTTTTTATTTATTTTTCTCCCCCCCATTTCCCCAACACCCTTCAGTAAAAACAAACCCGGCACTACAGATGAGAAATTAATTGCGTGGCAGGCACGGTGCACGCATCTGAGAAACGCTACCCCCACATCCCATCTCACCAAATTGCATTTTTGTCCATCTCATCAGTGCCTCCACTGGGTAAGCAGTTCCACCAACAAGCCAAGCAGGAGATTTGGCAATTACTGCGAGGCTCTTTGCTAATAAATTATCTTTTAAGAAATAAATTACGACTGTTACCCTGCCTTCAATCTCTTTATGGAAATAAGCACCGTAACACACTCTCTGATAACATAAGCGATAGTCAAGGCAATTCTTCATCTATCTAACAGATAAAAGCACTGAACATTGGATTCAATGCAAATGTCGCGCATGAATGTGTCACTGATCTGAAAGAAATTAATTCTAAATTGTCTCTGTATTGTGTTAAGTGTCTCTTTAATAACCCACATACTGTCAGCAGTTAAATTACTGATATGTGCACTTGGGAAATTTTGTTTATATCATCTTAAGTGTTTTCTTGACACTAATCCTCTGCTTATTTCAATATGTTTCAGGACTGGTATTGTGTTTAACAAGACTTCACCAGTTCAAGGAGTACTAGATTATTTTCTAAGGAAGAAATGTGCAGGTGTAGACTTTTGTTTTAGAGGAGGGATGGGGGTGGAGGAGGGGCAGACAGAGTGCATATCCACACTAATTCCTTTTCAATATGTCTGACCAACATTTCAGGAAAACTCTGAGATAATACAATGACACCTACACACAACCCTGAAATTGCCAATTAATTCCACATACTTATGTCCAATCACTATTAATAAATACAGAAATGAACATAATCCAAATCTCTTGGACTGTAGGCCTGTGTGCTTCCACACTGCCCTCCAAGCACTAGAAATTAATTACACAAAGTGAAAGGACTGTTATTTAAGAGGGCTGGAGGCTGTTCAGAACGAAGGCATTCAGAGAACTTGCTGCTACTCGCTGAAGGACAGAAACTGGCCTTGGAAGTTGTGGACATTTACTTTCAATGAATAAGTTCTGTTTTTTTTTTTTTTTTTTCCACTCTCTTTTGTCCCAAGTAACCTTGAAGACACAAGATTTTTTTTCTTTTCTTGCACCAAAAATAAAGCAAACAAACAAAGTATTGTAGACTTTGCAGCTATCAATATGTTTGGGACTCTTGAGGTAATAATAAAAGTAGAAATATGTCAGACGAAAGACATCAAACCACCACCACATTGTAAAAAAAAAAAAAACAGTTTTGGTATGGCTGCTATGGACATAAATTATGTCAAAAGGAAAAAAAATAAAAAAAAATAAGAAAGAACTCATGCACAGTTTTCCAGCATTGTGTTGTAAACCATTATGAAAAGCAACACACTTCATATCTTTTGTAGCAAATACTTAATTTTTGCGAATAAAAGGACGAATTACAGCTGTCCTCTAAATTATTCATACCCTCCAATTGAAGGAAAAACAAAATTAGCTGCTAGTGAAATAAGTTGAAATTGACAAAATTAATAATAAATAAGATTTTATGAAAATCATGGCACTGTTTGAAAAGTGGTTCACCTGAAATATCAAAAACAAACAAAAAATGAAACAGGCAAACAAGCGTGATGGGGCTCCGAAGCTAAAATTTGGTTTTACCCACGATTGTCAGTCGGGTGTAGTCTGCGCCAGTTGGGGGTAGTTGGGTTCAGTCTGTCTCGCCAGTTGGTGGTAAAATCTGTGAGTGTGTCTTTGGGAAGCGACTCAGATCTCCAAGTCTGTTATAGAAAACCGACGCGACCTCAGTCATATTCAATAAATTCAGTCGCACTGGTGCTGCGCTGCAGAACTGCAGGGGCTGCATGTGCAAAGAACCGCATAGATTTCCTACTGAAACCCAGCGTACGATCAAATCCTGAAAATATCATGTGCACAATCATTTTCAGGTGCAATCTATGCATATGCAAGGACCCAAGTAGGGAAATTTCCTTTGTACATCCCAGTAAACAAGGAAGAGAGCGCACATGTTGGAGTACCAGCACTGGGGATTCTCCGCTCTGCACAATCAGAAAGACAAAATATGACCATGAAAGTGAGGAAAAATAAAGAATTTAACTGAGAACTAATTTGAGACTGTTTACGGGCAAAAATGTGTTCTATGGCACGCTGTCCTCCGGCATTACACGCAAACAGAAGAGAGGTGGTGAGAAGTGTGACGCGCTGCTATAGGGTCAGAGTCGCGCACACAAACAGAAATGAGAAGTGGTCCGACATGAAGTTGGATGTGAAGCCAAAGACGGCTGCTCACCGTCACAGTGTGGCCAGAACAGGCGGAGGGACGGAGGAAGAAGGGCCACTCCGACTGAACAGAAAGTCGCCGCCATGGAGAGTCCTTTTTTTTTTTCTTTCAGGGGTGGTGGGAGTACCCACAAGTGACTGATTGCTCCCGAGGATAATACACATTTGTGAAACATATTTGTTTATAGGCTACAGCAGCCTCCTCACAGCCCGATGTCACTTTAAATATTGTATTTATTAGCTGACACAATTTATTATTGTAAGAGGTGCAGGCGCAGCCATGCGCCACAGTCTTGGGAATTCCTCCTGTGTCACAGCCTCGGGAATTCCCCTACATTCGCAGACGTGACAGACAGCAATGGGTTACTACAACAAAAAGGAGAAGACAATCTGGAAGATGATTTATGCGTCTTCTTCTTCTTTTCTGTATCATGGCGGTTGGCACACATGGATTTGGTGCTTTCCACCACCTCAGGCGGGTTGAGCGATATTCTTGTCTGTGATCCCGTGGAGGATACAGTCATTAAATGTGTTATCCCCAATCTTGAATGAATCTACAGAATGTAGTTGGTTAGTGTGAACTCAGTCTTTTCAAAATCGGCAACAACTGTGATAGTCGTGTAGTGTGTCCCTAGCATTACAGACAATCACTGCAATCATGTGTTTTCTCTAATGTTCAAAAAAAACTTTTACACCTGTTGACATTTATCTTAATTGTTATTTTCATCTACAACTGAAAAGCAATATTTAATTTCACAAAAATTATAATTTTATACATTTTTATTTATAACTAGTTTCTTTAGTTTCTTGTTATTTAAATTACTATTGTGAATTTAGCTTCTTTTTTTTTTTTAAACTGGAGGGTGTGAATAGTTATGAGGATGACTGTAGTTACACACTGTCCCTTTATGTCATTTCTTAACACTGAAAAGTTTTGGACTTTCTGATCATGAGGAACTGGCAGACATAGTGGCATGTGGAGATCTAATTACCAACAGGCCTCGATTTGGTCATTATGAGCGTGTGTTGAACCCTTTGCTCCGTTTTAGCCTTATGAGGCATTTACATGAATGAATCATCATGTGAGGATGTTGTAAACTAACACATTTTTTTATAATGTCATGTTAGTGTTCTATCTAGTTGGGATTACTGGACTACAAGAAGATATATTATTACTTTTTCAATTTGTATCATGTGAAGTTTAACTGGTTATCATTGCATTTAGAGTTATTTACTTATTTTGCAACAAAGTTATGCAGCTATTATTTACTGTAATTTAAAAAACAAGATTGTCAGTTTATGGCCAACTAGTCTACTGCTGAAAGTGACAACTAGATATTGGGTTAACCTCAAAAACTTGACAGTAATGCTTAATGAAAAAAAGAAAGTTTAAGCTAACAGTCAATGATCAGACAAAATTGAAATTCCTGCTCTTGTCTAAGTTGTGCAAAAGAAAAACACAGAAAAATGAACCCTGTGAAAAAAACTGGCCACATGTGCAGCTAAAATACTGATGGATGGGTTAAAAGGTAAACTTAAAAACAGAATATTGTGTTAAGCTGTCAGAAATCTGCACGATTCCATGATGAAACAAACTTTTTCTGCATGAACATCAGTTTTACAAAGAAGGCATGGTATTTCAAAGTATGACTAAGCATACTGAGAACACAAATTTTAATGATCTTAAAATTCCATTGTTAAATAAAAAACTTTTTCCCCCTTCTGAGTGGGGTGTCTGCAGCTTTTTTCCACGCTAAACTGTTTGCCATCACAAGAAATGTGCACTTGAATCCCTTCATCTTAAGACATAGTAGAGAATATTTCCCTGACAAGTTAAAAAGTGTTCACAAAGCCCCTACAAAGCCTAGATAAGTACCAGCCAAATCTGTTTGCAAGATAAAACCCTCAGATCCCAGCACTGATAAAATAAACTGGAATGCACAGACAGGTAGAGAGAAGCCACTGAAAAATAACTTTTCTGCCTTTCTGACCTTGAGAATTAGTGGAGATGTGGGTTTGAGCTCCAGCACGCCAGATGGACTCAGTGGTTCAAACACAGGGTCGGGGTAGTAGCTGAATGTCTCATTGACCACCACCAGAGCATTGACGTTATCCATGTAGAACCCGATCTCATCTGGGCCGGTGCCAGTCTCAGAGAAACCGAGCTCCGAGTCTGCCACTGAGGGGGCGAGGCACACCATGATCGAGTTGTTGTACACTGTACAGTTCTGAAAGTGACACAAGGAAAAAAACAAGAGTCAGTGGCATGTTTTCATTCAGTCTCTAAAGGAAAGGGATGTAGATTCTGATACTTCCTGCATTTTGACAAAAGTTCAAATTAAAAATGACCACAGATCCCATGTAAAGGCGAATAATTTGCTTCTTATAAACTATTTTTTTTTATTTAAAATTGATTTAGAAAAGAAGAGCATATGAAAACAGATATCAGTGTATATGGAAAATAAAAATTTCAGTCAGTGCTTTTATAATCTCAAACACATATTTTAACATGTACTTTCCACTGAAGTTTAACCTGAACCTGAAGCAAATGCTGAAGCAGGACTTTTCTAAATTTTGGACCGTTGCAAATAGAACAAAATCTTGCAAGATTTTGTAATAGAACGATAAAATGTTGCACGATTTTATTAGTAAAAAGATTTTGACAGCGTTTTTTAAAAATGATATGGTATCACAACATAAAATATTGTGATATTTCAGTGTATGGATATTTTGTCACAGCCCTAGAAACAACCTGGTATCAATTTTCTATATACCCCTTGTGCAAAAAGATGTCTCCAGATTCTTTTAATCATGTCATTTATTGTTCTTTAGTGAATTGATATTAATAAACATGATTCTGAAATTCATTTTTAACAGATGAAAGATATTTTTTTCAGATTTCTGCCTTTTTAAGATGCTCTTTTTTAAACCCATCATATTACTGACCTGTTGTCAATCAATTTAAGCAGTTATAGCAATTTGCTCCAGTTTTTATTTGACTATCTCTTACTTTTCCATGTTTTCAGTGCATCTGTGCTTGCCTTTCTGATGTGTTGATGCCAGCATGAGGTAATATTTATAATGAGGTAACAACAGTCTCACTTGCAAATAAAATTTAGGAGTTTAAGATGAGCGCAACATTGTATTCTCTTTATATGTACATTTCACTCCATTTATCATTAATAAATGCTCAGTGGTCACACACAGAGTGAAGTAGGCAGCACTGCCACTTTTCGAAACACTAGGAATAATCTGCAGGCTATAATTTCCTTTTAAAATGGATCTGTTGGGTATAATAACCCATCCTTGTGTAAGTCAATGCCCTGTGAAACTACAGTGCTGTTAGCAGCTATTGGAAATGTAAATAGGTTGCAAATTTATGATCAGCTGTTAATAATGGGCAATGTGCTCTGTGCCTTTGCTTGTACCTGGAGTATTTACATCATTGCTTTAGGGAATACATGAATACATGATGTCACAACCACGGTTGCATCAATATGTAGGACTGCCGTTTTTGCATGTTGTGGATCATTTACTGCAAATCATTTTCTACCATAATGTTTTGCAAACACATGCATGCATATGAAGAAGGTGCCTTACTGATCTTGATTAAAATGTCAAACAAAAACCAACATTTAATCCCATTGCTTTGTAATAATAAAGCAACTTTGACTAAAATAAATGTGGACATGTCCAGTTTGATGGATTAAAAGTCTCTGCAAGTTAATTGTTATGATGCATTGGAATAAAGGGAAAACAAAGGCAGTCTGGAAGGTGAGAAAAATGCAGCTGTGATTTGTAGAAAATGAGTGTCAACATTCAAAAGCATCAGCACAGTCCTTTAAGTGCAAAGCACTTTGATAAAAGGCTGTGTGGGATGCATTGTGTAGGTTGCCTGCCTCAACAAATGACAGCTTTATCTGCAGGCTGGAGTGCTTTAGTGTTGTCTGAACTTCAGCTCTTAACCTTCACAACCAACTTCAGCTATTAGCAACATTCCCCAAAGTGTTAAGTGATCAAAGTCTATAAACTATGTATCTGCAATCTTTTCTACTTTAGTCACCTGAAACTTTTCCTATTTCCCTTACTCGCACGTTTCTCATGTTCCCTTTTTGGTGACACTACCACTAGTGGCACAGTGATATATGAGCGATAGTAGCCTAAAGAAGTTTCAGATGCTGTATAAATAGGAGACATAAACAGAGCAGCAAACTGATGGAGCGGCTCGTGGGTGTGTCTTTGCATGTGGAAGCTGGATGTTGGGTTTGGTGTAACTAAATGCAAATCTGAATACCACATAATTTAGACACGATACACTTGGTACGGAAAGTATTAAGACCCCTTTAAACGTTTCACTCTTTGTTTCATTACAGTGATTTGCCAAAATCAAAAAAGTTCATTTTTATTAAATTTTTGCAAATTTATTAAAAAAGAAAAACTGAATTATCAGATGGTCATAAGTATTCAGACCTTTTGCTCTGTACTGAGTAGAAGCGCCTTTTGAGCTCGTACAGCCATGAGTCTTCTTGGGAATGATGCAAAAAGTTTTTCACACCTGGATTTGGGGATCTTCTGCATTCTTCCTTGCAGATCCTCTCCAGTTCTTTCAGGTTGGATGGTGATTGTTGGTGGACAGCCATTTTCAGGTTTCTCCAGAGATGTTCAATTGGGTTTAAGCTTTCAGAGGCTCTGGCTGGACCAGTCAAGAATGGTCACAGAGTTGTTCCGAAGCCACTCCTTTGTTATTTTAGCTGTGTGCTGAGGGTCATTGTCTTGTTGGAAGGTGAACCTTCGGCCCAGACTGAGGCTCCTGGGCACTCTGGAAGAAGGTTTTCTTCCAGAATCTCTCTGTACTTGGCCACATTAATCGTTCCTTCAATTGCAACTAGTCATCCAGTTCCTGCAACTGAAAAACACCCCCATAGCATAATGCTGCCACCACCATGTTTTACTGTTGGAATCGTATTGGGCAGGTGATGAGCAGTGCCTGGTTTTCTCCACACATAGCGCTTAGAATTAACTCCAGAAAGTTCAATCTTGGTCTCATCAGACCAGAGAATCTTATTTCTCACAGTCTGGGAGGCCTTCATGTGTTCTTTGGCAAACTCTATGCAGGCTTTCATATGTCTTGCACTGAGGAGAGGCTTCCGTCGGGCAACTCTGTCATAAAGCCCCGACTGGTGGAGGCTGCAGTGATAGTTGACTTTGTGGAACTTTCTCCATCTCCCTAGTGCATCTCTGGAGCTCAGCCACAGTGATCTTTGGGTTCTTTTTTACCTCTCTCACCAAGGCTTTTCTCCCACAATTGCTCAGTTTGGCTGGATGGCCGGGTCTAGGAATAGTTCTGATCGTCCCAAACTTCTTCCATTTAAGGACTATGGAGGCCACCGTGCTCTTAGCAACCTTTAGGGCTTCAGAGATTCTTTTGTAACCTTGTCCAGATCTGTGCCTCGCCACAATTCTGTTTCTGAGCTCCTTGGACAGTTCCTTCAACCTCATGATTCTCATTTGCTCTGACATGAACTGTGAGCTGTAAGGTCTTATATAGACAGGGAGTGTGCCTTTCCTAATTAAGTCCAATCAGTTAAATTAAACACAGCTGGACTCCAATGAAGGAGTAGAACCATCTCAAGGAGGATCAGAAGAAATGGACAGCCTGTGAGTTAAATATGAATGTCACTGCAAAGGGTCTGAATATTTTTGACTAGGTGATATTTCAGTTTTTCTTTTTAATAAATTTGCAAAAATTTCCACATTTCAGTTTTTTTTCCGTCAAGATGGGGTGCTGAGTGTACATTAATGAGAAATAAAATTAACTGTTTTGATTTTAGCAAATGGCTGCAATGAAACAAAGAGTGAAAAGTTTAAAAGGGTCTGAATACTTTCCGTACCCACTGTATATCAAAGTGTTATATCAGGTGTTATATATACCCATGTTTGATATTCTGTACAATTGTTCTTTGAGTGTATGCATGCCAGTGACATCAGGACTCACATGAAAGGACTCTGCCTGCCCATACTTTGCTCGGATCTTTGGTTCTCGAATGGTTGCAAGGTTGGTCCCACTCACTGTCAGCAGAGTCCCACCACTGTAGAAGGGGGAAATAAGAATGCACAGAAAAAGGGATTAAATGAGTTTGTGAGAAGGCACTTCTCTGGGGAAAATACATCTCAGTGGTGTTTTTACTTTGTAGCAGCTTGATTTGATCACTATAAATAATTCACACCCAACAACAGGAATCATGTTGTACAAGAAGCAGTCTGAGCAAGAGTCCTGGTGACCAAGTCCAGCTACAGTGGCAGCTAAAAAATGATAATAAATGCAAAGCTCATCTCAAGGAAACATAACCTGACAGATAAAGGGAAAAAAAAAAAACCAGAAGATGCACAGAAGAGCAAAACTTAACATGTTCTGTACTTCATAACACATGTACATAATCTTTAAAAAAATGTAATGCCAACTAATTATTTGGCAAAAATACGAATAAATACAGACTGAACTTGTTTCTGACACTAAACACCTGAACATTCTTCATTCCTAGTAAAAAAAAACATGAACAATTTTTCAACATGTTGAAATATGAAGTGACTTTGATTGTGATGTGTATGATGTGAGTAAAATTTCAAGGTTAGCCTGATAAACACGAAGCATAATTTAAGAGCAGAATAAGATTTCTTGTCAGTTATATTGTGCAGCTTTAAAAGATGACTCAGCAGTTGAAATGTTAGGATAAGAACTCCTGACCCGCTTTGAAAAAGGATACTGTGCGCGTGTGTGTGGGGGCACGTGTGTGTGTATGTGAGGATCCCATTGAGATAACTTCCCTCTAAGTGAAGGTCTCTGGACTGAATGCTTTCAATCATAACACCACAACCTTGCTGAATATCCATTTGACTCTAAAAAAGATGTCTGAAATCTTTTTAATTTGTCATTGGAAAATAGTTTAAACTTCACTGACCCACCAGACCTTTAGTTAAACGATCTTCATATATGTAAGATGACTGGCACAGAGTAGAGATTCACCAGGTTCAGGTCAGGATGTTTTTATTGCAGTGACTTCTTCCCACTTAAAAAGACTTCACGGTTAAACTTAAACTGGATTTATGTGGTAATCTTCAAAGATGTCTTACCCTTCTTGACACACTCCTTGTTTTACAGTGGCAGTTTCTCTACCCAGAGGGTCTCTGCTGTTCACTGCTGCCAGACTATCTCTGCCACTGAGAAACATAGTTTGGAAGATTTTCTATCATGTGTCTTTCTGCAGGTTTTTTACTTCCTTCTGGGAGATACACTCCAGTTTCTATCATGCCTGACTGAAAGAAAATCCTCTATCATGAAGTAGTCATAAACAACATAAATGCTTACTTTTTTTTTTCTTTTTAAACACACATTTTGCATTTAAGGGATATTTCTGTGCTTTTTTTGAAGTTTGTTGTCTGAGTAACCAACACTCACTGTGAGGTTTCACCTACATTGATCTTTCTACATCTGTCCTCCTGGCTTTGTGTGAAATATTAGGCTATACAACTAATTCTTTCACAGAGATCTATAAGCCTGACTGCTGCCTCTGTTTACAGTAAACCTTAAATAAGTAAGATTTACAGCAGTGCTTCTGATCTTTGGGTGTCTTTTTTTTAACCAGCTCTCTGCTAGAGGATACAGCTGAGGAAGAGGAGAGCTTTACTGAGACTTGCCTTCTGCTTGTCCTTTAGTGTTCAGAAGCTATATGTCAAAGTATTGTTCTAAGAATATGAAAACAGACCTTTGGTTATTTCGACATTCTTAGCCATTTATACATTCATCTTCTTCATTTGGTCCAATTCGTGGTTGTGGAGGATGGAACCTATCCCAGCATTCACAGTGTATAAAACTGACAGGTTGCCAGTCTATCACAGGGTCCGCACAGAGGGATGAACAACCACTCACATTTACTGCTAGGGTAAATTTAGAGTGACCAATTAACCAAACATGCATGTCTTTGGACCCAATATTGCTTTCATCAACAGTAGAGACGACAAAATCTTTCTGTCATAATGATAGCAAGACGGTGATGAGCTAAACATGGCTCTTTGATGACTAAAACATGATGAGACGAGTGTGTTTTCAATGATGAGACGAGACTGGATGAAAGTTAGTGGGTGGTCTGTCAAACATTCAAAATGCAGGACATTTCTGGCAATTATGTTTCTAATCTGTCTGTCAAAACCCCAAAAAACTGTCAGCAATGTCCTATCCTGTATTTGTTTGGTCACTCTCGACACCTGGCAATGCACATCAGTGCCAAACCTGCAGATATCTGCCAATCAAATCTGGATGTGCACATTAAAACGAGGTTCCTAATTGTACGGATTCCTCATTTCATTCGGAGGTAACTGCATAAACAAGATATCATCCACCATCCTTGGTTATAACCGAGTTCTTTGTTCCTGCATCACATAACCAACAGTTTAAAAAGTCCCTACAGAAAGGCCACTGCTCAAACCCCTCCCCAGCCGAGGCTTGAACCAGCGACCTACTTGCTGTGAGGTTGTGGTGCAGTCTGAAATAACCGTCACTAAATGCATAATCTTTGCCCCAAAATCCCAAAAGTGTACTGCATTCCCTTTTTTTCTCATAGCTTTATCTCTAGACTTTATCAGCGAGTCTTCTGGGTTTCAAAGGTAATTTGTTTGGCTTTCAGAAATCCTCTGAGTCTGCTTGCGTTGCTTCCACGCTGAAGTGATGGACCTGCCACACAAAGTATCCCCAGTACATTCCACAATTTGACACATCTTACCACATTTAGCTTTTACAGCTGCAAATAGACAGGTGGGATAGCACCAATGTCCCACAAGTCTTAGTTGTCGGATTACGACGTGACGGCTGCAGTTGTCACTCTTTTTTTTTTTTTGTCCACAGATCAAACTTGAGATATAATCATGTGCATTTTGCCCTATGTGCCTTATAAGTAAGGTATGACTTCCCTCTGAAAGTCGAAATAGCTGCTAAATGAAAGGAAGCTCGAGAGCTCCATGGTAGATTTTAGATCATACAAGCAGACACGACAATCCTGCCATGGCATCATGCCATGCACTGAGGCGACCGTCTGCCATAAAAGGACAACACGCCACATTTCTTCAGTTTGCTTTGTATGTATTACCAGCGAGTTCTGCAATATGCAGGTCTTCTTTTATAGTCAACATTAATCTGACACTTATCCCAAATGACTTAGTGCACAAGCACCAAAAGCAGAGTTAAGGATATGAAAAGAAGCAGAGACAGAAGCGCTTAATATCTCGGACTGAGAGTGTGGCTGGCAAACACTATTCATCTCTCACTCTAATCCAGCAAGACTTAGAATAGCAGCGGCTGGTGAAGGCAGGGTGAGACAGGAGTAAATGATAAAGGTAGGTGCACCATCTCCTGCACTGTAGGCAGATAAAAGACTTCAAGTCTGACTATTCTTCTCAGCCTCTGAATCGTTTTTCTGTTGGCAGGTTGCCCATTACTGTCCAGGGAAAACCGATCCTATTCATTGTTTGGATAACACCATCATTTTTTAAATGCTATTGTAGATGTTATAGGAGGCATCAAGTCTTTCGCTAGTCTTTTGACAGCTGACTTAGCTGTACCTTTGTGATTCTCTGTCTGAACATTATTCACAATACCTTTAGTAAAACAGCACTCATGCCACCTCAGCTGCAGCCTGTAATCATCAAGAGCCCAATTCAACTTTAAGGAACTGGATGTGGAGAGGGTCAAGACATAAAAGCCAAGGAACATTAAACTGCCTGTATGTTTGGCAGGGTGTCAATCTCTGGTCCTCGAGGGCTGCAATCCTGCAGGTCAGCTTATTGTCAACTTCTCCACAGTGACCCATTCATTTAAGTCAGGCATGTTGAAGCAGGGAAACAAGAAAAACCTGCAGGATAGCGGCACTCAAAGGGCAGAGTTTGACAGCCATGATGTAGGGGGAAAGAAATCAGTATTTCCATCCAAAGCCCTTCAGAAGAGCTTTAATAAAATAAAAATAAAAAAAAAAAAGATTTGATGAGCATGTATGCTCTACTATGAGTTAATTTGTATCTTATGTGTTTAGCACAGTAAGATATAAAGTTATGCTTAATGTTGGGCACAACTTTTGAAACAATATTCTTGTTTAATAATGTTTTAACACCTTCAATTTTTGAAGTTATACAGAGAACTCTCTGATCATGAGCCAGCAAAATTACTATGAGATGAGAAATATGACCTCGCATAACCGTATTGAGGAATTTACAAGACATATGAAAGCAATTAATTACTCAAAGAAGCCAAGGACTCATTCAAAATAATCTGACTTTTAAATTAAGTGTACACTTCACTGCAATAAATGCATTATAGGAACATATCTTATATAATGCTAGCTGCTCTCTACCACCTCTATCCTCCTCCCCTTTCCTTTCCTCCTCAGCTTGATGTATATTTGCACTGAGTCACCCTGTCCCTGTTGCTCCTCTCTTTGTCTAAGCGAGTCTCTTTAGCTCAGGTACATGCTTCAGGGAACAGAAAAGACAATCAGAATAAACTCCCAAAGGATAGCTCAGGAAACCCTGACACTGTTGTTAGTGTTTCTCTCTCTCCCCCTGTCTCTTGCTAGTACATACACCCTCACTTCCCATTTCAATACTACTCTATAGTTTCCTTTTCTCTCACCTTCTACTGTAACCTATGCCCTTCTTACTTACAAGGAAATTGTTTTGCATAGAATTATCTAAGAAACAACAAAATAAAAACCAACTTTATAAACTTGAATTGAATAATTCCCATCATTCATGAAAAGTTTCAATCCCTGCTAGCTAAAGTTGAGAAAAAAAAACAACAAAAACAAAAAAACATGCAGAATCACAGGAATTACCAGATGTTGTATGGATTTCTTGTAGCAGTGGTGCAACCTGCATAAATCCCTGACTTGAAGTGAAACTGAATTATTAGAGGAGTGGACAAATAAGCCTTTTAACAGTGATGACAGAGTTAAGATGGACAGTTTTAAAGAAGGAATCATGGTATGATCCATATATGATACTCAACAGGGACATAATATAAAGACATGTAGGAAACAGGGCTGATATGTCTCTTTTAAATGAACAAGACCTAAATTTACTTGCAGCTTGTTAATTATTGTCAAATTGAAGTCTTAACTGAATAAAATGATATAATCCTTGGACCAAAATGTGAGAAGTAGTGAGAGTACTTTGCTATGAGGGCACATTAGCCTTAAGACAAATCCAGGCAAACGCCGCAAGTAGACCGGCCGCCATTGCTTGGGGAGCCTTTCTGTACATGTGTAATTAGAACAGATGAGAATCTGACTTATTTCTTAACAATATGGAGGAAATCTGGAAGGACTATCGAATTCCTGGTTATTGGAACAGCAGTGGAAAACTTCAGTTGCGGTAATAAGTGAATAAGATTATCACAGACATTTATTTCATGAAGATGCTGCTATCTGTGACAAAAGTAGACGGTGCTGCTCAGTCCAATGATGTCCGTGTGTTCATATCAGGGACTGGAGGAATTTCGGACACAGAGCAGAGGAGGAATAACAAGCTGCCACGACAGAAGACACTGGATTTAATCCCGAACAACTAAAGCACGGTAAATTATGGTGAACATTCATCAGTCGGGTTGTACTGAAACTTGAATTTCCCCTCGGGAATCTATAAAGTATCTTTGATTTGATTAATTTGATCTGACACTATATTTCATGTATCTATGCTCCTGAAAACGACGCACCACCTAACGTTTTTATGCTAGCTAATGCTAACAGAGACAGCTGTGGTGTTGCTGCGAGTTAATGACTAATCTGGGAGATATTGTGAAATATAATGTCATTTGCTCTGATCAGGGCAACGTTGGAACCAGAAAATAAAAATAATTCAGTTGCAAACACAAACGGATCATGAAGATGGTGTCCTGCAGCCAGTTTTATCTGCAGGACAGGTGAAGGCCACAGGGTCTGCACAGTCCTTAAAGGAAGAGTCCGAAGTCCCTCCAGCGTTTCTGTTTGCAAACAACAGTATTCAAACTTAGCGCTCCTCCCTCTCAGGCTAATGGCCGCCTCGTTCTAGCTAGCCTATTCAACTTCAAACTTCTCCTTCAGAGCTCAGAAGCGGGTACAAGCCAAACTATGATTAACCCTGGTTTTCCAAAGTGCATTATCTGAAGCTCTTACCTTTTCTTCCGCGCATCCACGGTGTTTCCTTTCTTTCTTTCTTTTTCCTTCGAGAGTTCGAGTGACTGGTGTCTGCTCGAATCATGAGCTTATTTCCACACAGCGTCATGCTCTTAGCTCTGTCATTGGCTGCCGATATAAACAGAAATCTCCACCCAGAAACGTCCCGAACGCAGCAAAACAACACGAAAGAGCGAATTACAGGCAGGGGGTGAGAGAGTTGCGTTCAAACGCACCACGGCACGGGAGAAGAGGCCCAAAGGCGCAGTTTGAGACAGATTTCACTTGCTCAAGTCTAACGTTTATTTATCACGGGGGGAACATCGGACTATACCTTTAAACAATACCTTAAGCCAAACATGACAAAATAGAAAAGTAACAACCTTTGAAAGAGTTTAAACTGTTAAACCAGCTTTGATAAGTAATAACGAGATTTGCATTTTATATTCCAGTGTGGCTTGTCATTAAACCCAGTTTCTGGAGATGAATAATAGTTTAAATTAATGCACCGATGGAAAAATAATATGTCAGAATAACTTAGAGCAGTGGTGGGGAACCCTGGTCCTCAAGGGCCGGTGTCCCTTCGGGCTTTTCCATTCTCCCCACTCCAGCACACCTGATTAAAGTCAAATAGATCTAACAGCCAATCAAGTTCTGCACAGAGACTCATTGATTTGAATCAGGTGTGCAGGAGCAAGGACAAGTGGAAGACCTGCAGGATGAGAGCCAAGGTTCCTCATCCCTGACGTAGAGATTTCCAGATAACATACCTACAGGTTATCATTACCTTAGATGACTGTCCAATGCTGTAAATCCAGATATTCATGCTGCTCTCCATGTTGGCAGATAGAAGGTAATTGGGACTGGAGCCCTAAGCAAAGGTGGTGCCGCAAGATGGCACAACACACAAAACACTCGTCGGATGAGTTTATACCCTGATGCTGTATAGTCTGCTTGGGCTAAAGCTGGAATATTAGGTACAAAAATTGCGTTTCCAACCTCTACTGACTAAAAACCTCTCCTTAGTTTTTAGTGATGCACCCTGACTTATTTTTAAAATGCTCTCTCTATTTCCAAAATGGAATATCATCAGCCAGGCACAGTGATAATGCACTCACTCCACCTCATCTTTCATCCACTCTCACTCCAGTATCATCTCCCAAAAACAAGACCGCCATGCATGTACTGACTCTACACAAAGATGGAGACTCTGCAGATATGAACCAATACAAAATTACAACTATAAACAAATCTGACACAGAGTTCAGGATGGAATGCATCAGAGAGATCAAAGCTCCCACTGACCAGACACACTTTTAGCCCTTCCTAGCTTGGTTTGTTATGAGGTGTGCTTCAGTTATTTCGTGGTTCTCTGGACCAGATGGAGGAAGACTCTGGGGCCAAACAGAAGGGACTCCGGGAATAAGCATGTTGTTTGAGTGCATGCATACATGCATGCTTATTTGTATTTTCTTTCGGGAATCATCATCCTTGAAAGAGACTCCTGAAGTGGAACCCCAGTTCTGAGCTTCACAAAGACGCACACATGCCCACTCTCACAGTGGGTGGGGAGTGAAGTGAGTGAGCCTCATCTGTTTCTTGGTCAGTCCAACTGGGCAAAGAGAAGCAGGCATCAACACTTCTCTAACAAGCTCTGCATCCGTCTCCCACAATGTGCTGATGGGTAACAACGGGGAAGGAAGGAGCGCAAAGACCGATGGAGCAGGGGGAGGTAGAGGAAAAGGATGAAAAACATTTCTAAGAATTTAGAAGGAAAGGGATTGACGGAAATCAGCCTATCTCAAAGAAAAAAGAGCCTCCAAGGAATGGGATAACAGAAAAAAAAATCCACTGCAGTAAGGCTCTTCATTATGAACCCAAGTGTCCATCATGAAGACCAATACGAGCTTGTTTGTGACCTACCGGAAATCTACTTTAATGTAAAACCATTTGCTTTATCCTCCCTGTTGATGCTGCTGTCATGTTCAATGCTGAGTAGCGAAGGGTCTTTATTCATTAAACTGCTGATGTACAGTACTTTCTTCTGGCTGTGGAAGCCTAAAAATCAGACTGCAACAGTTGCATTAGCTCAGGCAGAAAAGTTCAGTCTCACGCTTATTCTTCAATCACCAAACTCATTCAAACAATCAATGGACTGTACAATCTGACAAGCTCGCAGTCTTTCATATTTGGATGAACCAGGCAGCTGCTGCTGCTGATTTCCTCCACTAAAAATCTCTTGCAGGAGTCAGATAAAAAGTCTCCAGAGGCATCAGCAGTTTACCTCCATCTAAACATGCTGTCACTGCTATTATGTAGGAGTCATGTCTGCTCAGATTGCTTCAAAAACGCTTCCTTAAATTTGTCCTGAATCACAAGCAGAAGGGGTAAAAGCCGAGGTCAAAATTCTTATTTTGTAAAAATCCCTGGCCTCACTTAAAAGTCTATCATTTATTCTGGATTCCTGCTACATAAAATCCAGTTGAAAACAACAAATTTGGCTCAATACTTTCAGTTAAACCACTGCAGCACACTCGTTTCTGCAACTACTCAGACGTCTGTTCTAAAATGGGTTACATGGGTGACAAATTTGCAAAATAAATGGACTTAATATCCAAAAGTGCATAAATAGGTAAGACACACTGCTTTACCTGGCAATGCTCCAGTCAGGCTCGATTCTCAGGACAGTGGGGTCTTCAGTGTAGTTAAATTTGACTTCTGGGTTTCTGAGCTCAGCATCATCAATGTCCACCAACACGGATGAAGTGCCTGGTGTCAGTCCAGCTGGTGTAACACACACTATCTCACGGGCATTCCTCCTGAAAGGAGAGACAAAAAAAGAAGTTGGGCGAATCTCATCGTTGCAGAGAGATCAAACAGGTTGGTACAAATTATTATCAGCACAAATGACAATGAAATTCTAATAAACACATGCTAAACAAAGCATTGTAAACTGATATTTTGAGGCAGTAAAATTTAAAGGTAGAATCAGGAGTTTCACCCTGTTTCTGTTTGTAAACAATATTCAAACTGAGAGCCCCTCTCCTCGGGCTAATGGCTGCATCGCTCTTCAGCCCCAAGCCTCTCCTTAAAAGCTACGAAGCGGGTGGAAGCCAAACAATATTAGACCCTGGTTTTTTGAGCGTGCACTATCTAAAGGTCTTTTCATCGCAGAGTACTTCCTTTACTTCACTGCGTCTGCCGTTTTTTTTTTTTTTCCCCTCAAGAATTCAAATGACTGGTGTCTGCTTAAGTCGATGAGTTAATCTCCACAAAGCACTACGGCCTTACCTCTGTCATTGGCTGGAGACAAAACGCAAATCTCCGCCCAGAAATGTCCAGAGTACACCAAAACAAACGCTAAAACCAAAATACAGTCGGGAGGGGGAGATGCAAACAAAGTCACCGCCACATGAGAGTAGAGGCCTAAAGGTGCAGATTGAGACGGATTTCACATGCACAAGTCTAGCGTTTTTTTTTTAGGGGAAAAACTCCCAACTCTACCTTTAAGAAAAAGAATATATAGGATATGACTTTGAATAATAAAAAAAACCACCATTTAATCCTTTACCAAAGTCTAAATCTTTTACAGTTGTGCTTGAAAGTTTACATAACCTCCAACTGAAGAAAAAGCTAAATTTGCAAAAGTAATTCAAATGGCAAGAAACAGAAAAAAAATTACTAATTTAGTAAAATGAAACATTGATTTTGAATTTTGTTTTTTTTTAAACTGTCCCAGACAAATTAAAGCAACTTGCTACAGGTAATCTAATTGAACATAATAGAAAATGCTTGATTGCAGTGATTTCCTTAAAGTGTTGCTCAACAAATTCTAGTCCAGGAGCCCCATCATGCTTGTTTTCTTGTTTTATTTTTTTTGTTTGTTTTGTTTTAATATCTATGTTGAACCACAATTCAAAATCAATGTTCATAATTTTTTTTATTATCATTGTTATGTCCATTTAACTTATTTCACGAGCACCTGATTTTTTCCTGTGTTTAATGAGAGGGTGTGTAAACTTTCAAGCACAACTGTATATGACTTGTTCTCACGATTGCTGATATTTATCATTTTACAGCTGACTTATGTGATAAGATAATTCATGTCAAATGTTAAGTATCTTGACCTCTGTCTGGATTACAAGTGCTAAAAGTAGCCTAACTGGACAAGTTTTTGATCACAATAAAGTGGAGTCGAATGGAGCACAAAAACATCTCTGATTGCACATCAGACCTGTATAATCAAGCATTCTTAGCCCAAAAATATGACTTTGATTACAACATCTAATTCACAGGTGTTTTGCTTTGACATAAATGAGTGTTTATCTAATATCCGTCTGCGTTGTGATCAGCACATGTGCATTTCTCAAGTGTGGCTTGTGGAGTCCCCAACAAACATCACTGTCCATGAGCAATGCTTGAGAGAAATACATTTTAAAAAGCCATTTTTTAAAATAAACTTTTCAGTATAACAATACTTGCATGCCCATTTTTCCTTTTGATGGGTGAATTCTATACTCCCAGGAATGGGCTGAATCTGTGTGGACTCTATGTTCGCTTGGCTGCGATCGGATTCTAGTGTTAGCCAGACCACCCCCAGATTGACGTCACTCATCAGAATGCATTGTTTCTCATCCAAATACAGTGTCCATCTCCAAATAGCAAAATAACGCCTGAGTTTCTACACTTATACTGAATGGCAAACTTCAGTAGGTGTTGGTCCAGTATCTTTATCTAAATCACATAAAATGAATGAAAGGCAAGGAAATGGAATGGAAATCAAACTTACTGTAAAGTGGAAATAGCCAACTTCTTGAAAAGAAAAAAAGGAATACTTCTTCTATAATTTATGCTTTTAAATGTCCAAAAAATGTAAAAACAAAAATAAAGAAACAAAGTTGTGTTTAATGAAGATCCTGTTATTAATAGGCCATTAACAAAAAAAACAAAAAACAAAAAGAGGGATGGAATGAGTTGGTGTGCGCATGTATGCGTCAATGTTTGTAGGTCCTGAAGGCAAAATGACATTTTGGAATTGCAGACTTGAATACAGACCCCAGCAGCTACATTATCTAATATGTATTTAGCACAGTTGAGTGGTGGTTGCTTTTCTGGGTCATGACTTCACATGAGCAGTGCACGTGCATGATCTTTACATACAGTATGTATGTGAACTTTGATGTGGTGTTGCACATATTATTGTGTCTGTCACACTAAGAGGAAGAAAGTGTGTGAGAAAGGGAAAAAGGGATGGAAAATCTTAAGTGTCTACACTCCCTTGTCCCCTGTAACCATAGCAACCTCATTTAAATTCAGGGGAGGAAAAAAAAAAACATACATGCACCAACAATCTTCACAAGATGCCACAAACACAGTTACACAGTTAGGGTGTGACAGATAAAGACAGAGTTGAGGTGAGGGAACAGTTGTTGTGAAGTGGAGTCTGTGGGATTACTGTGAGGAGGCTGCTGCACAGAAATGACTGCTGCGACATCAAAGCCAGTTTTCCGTTGCTTCAATAGAGATTAGCTACGGGAAGCTAATCCACGCATTTGACATGCAAGCAACTGTGGTGATAGTTTGGATTTTTTCATGCACTAGATTAGGAGAAAGCTGAGATGCTCTGTGTCTGCGAGCAACAAGCACACACACATACTTAATACAAAGAATCCTCATCCCACAAACAGAAAACAACATCCTAACCAAACACTATGATTACATGCTTACATGTGCTGCATATCTTGACTGTAATGGTATTTTTACAGTTGATACGAACTCATCTTCAAACACTGAATACTTAAATATGCAGATATTTCAATTTTAATTTTATTTAAATCCCACCCTCCTATTATTCTTTAAAAATTATATTCTTTATTTCATTTCATTTTTTGAAATTGTGTGATGTGTTGTGGGTAGTTAGAGTTTATTTGCAGTAAAGACAAGCCGGAGCACTCTTGTGGTGGATAACAGGCAAGAAATTGAACTCTTCTCCAATTACTGTTGTAAATCCTGGTATCAAAGCTAAAAGCTGCTCAGAACAATCAATTTTTCATCAACTAAAACAACTCAAACCTATAAGATAAGATGTGCTTCGAGTGACAGCTATGAAGTAGATTTTAACATCTAACACCTTTGCATCAGACAGTCATTTACTGTTTCACAACACTTTCTCAAATGCAAACTGTTGCAGTAGCAACGTGGTCTCTAGCCAGTGGGGGCGTTTTGTCTCAACACAGACTGTATTATGCAGACAAAGTCCTAAATTTGCTTTTCTCATGGCCACTTTTAAAAACATTCTGAGTAGCTGCTCGCTCAGTTTGCTCACAAGGAAACCTTTCCATTCCCTTCCTGCACTGAGAGCCCTAACTGCTGTCTACTGCAGGTAGGACACTCACTAGTAGGGCTGTGTTTAAAAAAATCGATTTTCCAATTCTGAACCGATTCTCATAATAATTTCCAAAGATCGATTTATATGTCCAAAGATCAATTTTTCTTTTCTTTTTTTAAAATGACCATTTAATGTACTGCGTCTGGTTAAGTGCAGTGGCTCAGCCGCCCCGCTAGGGGTGATAGTGAGCCAGACAGAGTGTAGGCCTAAAGCTAGTGCAGTGTCAGAAGAAGACTAAGCAAGTGGGGCTGATACAAGTGGTTACTAAAAATTCAGTTTAAACAGATCATAGGAAACATTTGCCTCTAAGTAGCCTACTTTAATAAATGCAGTTAATGTTCATGATCGAGGTGAAATTGATACTTGCTATTTTGTATGTTATCTTTGAAGTTACGACATAGATGCTAATTCCGTTAGCATGTCAATGGCATTTTCCATTAATAGTTAGCATCGAGCTAGCTGGTTAGTCGCTAGGGTTTTAAGATTTAAATGCTGACTACTGTGTATTTTGCTTCACTAAGTCATAATTTTGTGAATTTTTATTTATTATTTGTTTCCTGTTATTTGAATAACTATTGTGAATTTAGCCTTTTTTAAACTGGAGGATATGAATAATTTTGTGGATGACTGTATACTGTATCAACATGAAGGGAGAGGGTTTGGTCCTTAAAGCCACCATAAACTACATTACTTCATTCATTTGTTGTTGAATATTAATACAATACTAGCATTTATATGTTACATGACTACAGAGTCATGGAATTCGGGTAAAGGCTAAAAAAATTTCAATGACAGCAAACCAAATTGAGATCGAATCGAGATCGGATTGGATCGGACAGATCAGACCGGATCAAAAACAATCGATTCAAAACCATAAGGATCGGAACTGAATCAATTCTTGAAATCTGAATCGATACACAGCCCTACTCACTAGTCATAAGTACCAAACACAAACTAAAGAAAAACATATTAAGCCTGTGAAATACAAATAATAATTACAATGAAATGCTTCTGACCTTTTGAAGTGACAAGGCTGTGGTCCGATGCTGACAGACACATAGCTGCCAGCGTTCAGATAGCTTCCTTCAATGGTGACCCGAGTGCCACCTGAGATGGGTCCTTGGGAGGGCTGGATACGGGTGAAGTACGGAGTCTGAGCAAGAAAGAAAGAGATATTGCTATTAAGCAATAAAACAAATATTTGTTAGTTAAGTGCCATTCTGATAATTATTTGTTCTGATCAATAATTTCAATGTCACTCTTGGATAACTGGAGCCTTACCAGACATCACTGATAAAAAAGAAAGCGAGATTTAACACAATATCTTAGTTTACATGATCAAACATTTTAGCTGCTTAAAATCAGCCCAATCAGAGATTCCAGCTGACATGTGGGAAAAAGGGCTCAGTTGTGTGTTTGTATGATGAAAAGATGTGACGTGATGTATGTGTGCTAATTCAGTAGAGGATGATGAAAAGGGTTTTAGGTAATTTGAACAAATGTAACTTTCAGTTTCCATTCAAAACATTGTATCAGCCACAGTCCAGATATGTTTAGCTACCACAAGTCGGTTTCCAAGTCATCACATCATCTCACCCCCACACAGATCAAGCATGCAAAGCACGAACAGACACCACAGAAACCACTGGAACCAGTCCATACATAGTTATTTTATCTGTCGATCATATCATACAGTATCATTGCTGATATCTAATTTTGTATTTGTCTAGATTTCATTAAAATTCAACAAAGGTAGGCAGAGAAATAGAAGTCTTTTATTTAGACCTGCGTCTTTTTATCAAAAGGTCAAGGATTTCTTTGGCAGAAAATTTTTAGAGATGAGGTTAGTCCGGATACTCTTGCTTGGATCCTTACCACAAAGGTAAACGGCCTTGGCGACAGAGCTCTGTAGTCGTTGACGCAGTCTCTAACACACACCTCCACCTGAGCCTCTTGGACCCTGTAGCCAGTAGCATCGTTCAGCAGACACACTATTCTGTGGAAGAAGAGAGTTTATGCTACATACAGTATTAGTTTGAAAAATGACTCAACTACAGTATGCAAAAAAAAACAATGGCAAAAACAAGTATAAAGTAGGGATGTCCATTATTATCAGCCTATCAACATTACCGGCTAATATTGGTATTAAAATGTGATATCGGAAAATATCGTTATGGTTTTTTCGGACCAATATTTCTACTCACGAAATCTTGGGAGATCTCGTTTTTCCGTTATGATATCTAGCAAGATTTTGCTCCATTAGCACCGGTCCAGCATGTAGAAAAGTCACTGTTATTCTGGAAGAACTTCCCAAGAAAACTTTCCTCTTAGAGGTCACGTGGCTACGGTGCAGCTGCTGCTGCTACAGACTGACCTGCTTTGAAGCTGCTTATAACATGTCTGGTTTTAAGTTACTGGTTAAGTTACCAAGTTGTCAAACATTAAAATTTGCCACATGTTGGCTAAAACCTGCTAGTATTTGATAAATGGCAGCTAGATGTCCAAAATGAACTCCTCTGGCTGAGTTAAGACTATTTTGGGATCTTCGCTCTCAAAGCAAAATATAGTTGGATCTCTCAAAATATGAGAGATCCAACCTCACAGTTGTCTGTATATGTTGGTATCGGTTGATATCAGAAATTAAGAGTTCAACAATATCGGATATCGGTAAAAGAGCCAATATTGAACATCCCTCGAATAAACAAATAAACCTCAAAACAATAACATCCTCAAAGCCATCAGTGTTGCTGCTGCAGAGGAAAGTGTGAACGACCAGTTCCACCACACACACTGCACCAAAACACCTTACACAACAGATCTCAATCTGACTCTCAGGCGGGGTGAAAGATGGTTAAAAGAAAAAAAAAAAAAAAAAGGAAAAATCTGACTAGGAAGCAGTTCAAGAGTGTCAGGAATAATGTGCAGAATAATGGATGTGTGTGCAGTATTTGAATAGAGATGCCCTCTATCTCAACATGCATCATTTCCCAACTAACTGCACTTCAAGGGGATTGTTTGATCTGGGTGAACTCAGCTCCTCAGCCGTGTAGGATCCTGCAGAGGAGTAAATGTCAGGATGGAGGGATGAGAAAAATAAAGGAAAGAGCATATGCAGGAAGTAATGGAGGGGAACAACAGATGGAATTTACAGACACGCACATGGGGAAATAAAAAAGTGATGTTGCTTTCCTTTCAGCTGCTGAGTGGAGCTGCACAGAAACATCTTCTGGTTATTTGTGGAGTTTGGTCAAGGTGAGAGGTACTCATTCCTTCTCCTTTTGTCTGTGCCTGTGTGTGTGTGTGTGTGTGTGTGTGTGTGTGTGTGACAGAGAGCTGGTGTTCGCCTCCAAATACATTTTTATTATATTTTATTTGTAACCAAAGACGTCTCTGCCTGTGTTTGAGTTTTTTCATATCCTATTTATTTACCTATTCATTCCAAGTGCATACAAATGCTCTTTGACTTACCTCTCAGCACTCACATACTCCTCCTCGATGGGCACACAGGGCACCTTCCCCAACCTCACACCCATCTGGATGTCTCTGAACTGCAGACCCAGGTTTTCCCCCCAGATGGTCACCCTGGTTCCCCCTTGACGAGGCCCTGTCTCAGGGAATAACTAGAAGAAGATGGAGGACACATCAGACAGGGCAGCAGATGAGGAAAAAGAATGGAACATACTTTCTTTTGATGAGTTAACTCCAACACCATATACACATTTACATGTCAAAACTAAACATTTCCAAGGCCAACTAGAGGGATGTGTAAAAACGATCCTCAACCATGACATTGCATGGATGCTGTCGCACAAACACACGTGGGCATAAAACACAGAGAGCCACAAGCTTGTTCATATACACACTGCAGAGTTGCCCTTATCTGTTGATTCAAGTTTTAATGAAGAAAAATCACCTTCTTGGCTTTGAAAAAACATTGAAAATGAGAAAAAGGAAGGGGGGGAAACAAGTGCATTGACAAACAGAACCAAAGCGCCATCAGCGCCGTTTGATTGAAACTTATTACGGCGGCTCGGCTTCATCGACGGGGCTGTGGCGGCGTGACGCTCAGCTGCGCCGACAAACCATAATGTGATTTATCTAGCCAGATTATGGCGCGTAACGGAGACAGGTGTGGTGTGACAAAACAAATATGGTGACTGATGGACGGTGCTTGTCACAAACGTGCACGTACACTTTAAGCATGAACATACACGCACACACACCTAAACCCTAACAAGCATCACAAGGTAATTATGTGTAATCAGTCCATTGCCCTGCTCTCCTGAGGTGGTTGGCTGAGCAGACACTGCAGTGCGGGAAAGCAAAATCAGGCGGCAAGTGTGCAGTTGCATAGAATTATCATTATTACACCAACACTGTCAAACAGACCATGACAAATGGAGATTTCAGCAGTTTGGACTTGTTTGGGGAAATAAACATTTGTCTTCCAGGAAGCAAAATTTAATCATGAACTTTTAAACGGAGAAGCTCAGATAAGAGCCAAACAGTTTCCTGCAGGTAGCTTCAGAAAAATACCTGTAATGTTGGCCGATCAAATCAAATTACGTTTTATTTCTATGGCATTTTTCATAGAAGAACAGAAGAACAAAGTGCTTAACAAGATTGAAAACAACCATTTTTGCAAATTAAAAACACACAAGCCTTTGGTATGACCTATCACAGTGGTTTAACTGGGGGTCAGCACCCCCATGTGGGTTGCATGACAATTTCAGGGTTTTGCTAGACCATTGTGAAAAAACGCAAATAATGCCTACATCAATCAAATAAATTAGGGATTTTGTGGCTCAAAAAGTTTAAAAACCACTGACCTATTAAATTAAAAAGGCATCTGATTGTGTAGATTTTCTTATAGATTCATACGCACATGCCCGCTCCCTAAATCCCATTTTGTTTAAACGTAAACTCTGATCCCTAATATCTGGCTTGACACTGCTGTGAGGAAGTGATATGTTGGGGATCCATCACCAGGGTCTGCTCCATCCAATACCACCCAGGCTGCCACCAAAGGAACCGCCAAGATGAGAGCTTGCTGGGGCCCATACCCCGACCACTGGACTGCAGTGCAGGGGCCAGTAGGGGCAACAAGTATAAAAACAAATTTCTTGGCTAAAATAGAACAATGAAACCACAATGGAAAATGCTGACTAAATATTTTGGAATAAGTACTAGGTACATAAAAAAGTAAAAATAAAATGAAATAAAATTAAACAAGAAGAGTAACTCTCATTAAATGAATTTCACTAAGAAAGACATTTAATTCAAAGCCAAAGTCTCGATTCTGCTTTTGAAAACTTCAACAGTGTCAGTCCCCCTCAGGTCCTCTGGCAGACTCCAGCAAAAGACTAAAAGAAGACGTAGAGTGAATCTGTGTAAATGTTTGGTATATAGAGCAGCCGGAGGGCTCTGAAGGGCTTGTATTTAAGAGGGTCAAAAAGATAAGAAGGCCCAAGAGAAGAGTTTTCAAAACATAAAAAAACCTTGAAATCCACCCTGAAGTGAACTGGACCCAATGCAGAGACTTTAAGACAGGGTGCCCAAGTCCAGTTCTCAAGAGCCACTATCCTGCAACTTTCAGATGCATCCCTTCTCCAACTCATCTAAATCAAATGATTGGCTCATCAGCAGGCCTCTGAAGAGCTGAATGACGTACATGAGGCAATCAAGCGTGTTGGAGAAGGCCTGCTCTAAAAGTCGGAGGATAGAAGCCGTGAGGACTGGACTTGGGCACCCCTGTTCTGGGATAAGAGTGATGTGGGTCCTTTTCCTGGTCCCTGTCAGCAGACGCTGCAGAGTTCTGCAGCAGCTGCAGTGGTGCTAAGGTTTTCACTTGGAGGCCAGGAAGAAGAAAGTTTCAAGAATCGATTCTTCTGGTAGTAAAAAAGATGAATCAATGAAAAGTCTTCTTATAAAAAGTTTTCTTAGAAATAATTTGGTACTTCCATATTTTATCACTTGTTTCAGCAAAATCACTGCTATAATCTCAAAGCTGTGACACTTTTATCTTCTTTAGTTTTCTTAAATATACTGGCTTGGTGTCAAAGACAATGACATATTCTGTACTTGAACATCTCCATAGGGGAGTTCTGTCCATACAGTCCAAGCTCATCCAGTTCGACCACATGTTGACTGAACGTGAAGATGATGGAAGTTTAACAAAAAAAAAAATGTGCTTAACCCACTAAATGAAGGTTTGTTAAACACAAGATGCCCACTTCAGTAGAATCTGATTAATTATTGACATTGACAGAAAAAAAAATACAGAAATTCAAAGGAAAAAAATAGAAATAGAGGAGAATAAATGAAATGAATGACAGAGCTCTTTCGGTTCCAGTAAGAAAGGTAACTATTGTATATTTGATCTATTAAAGAAAAAAAGAAAGAAAAACTAACAAAAAAACATATTAATTAGTAGAATTTGGCCAACACCGAATGTTAAGAGGATAATCTCATGTTTCAACAAACAAACCTTATCCCATCAGATGCCTTTTAATATACTATATTTACAAAAAGAAAAAAAAAATACACATACGGATATGTAATCCCTTCAAATTTAATATCATTCCTTGCCAACAAGCAACCAAATAAAAGTACAACAGGCTTTTATCCAGATCACATTTTAAAAGCTGTGTGAGAAGAAAACAAAATCCCTTTTGGATGCGTTTTATTATACATTTTAACAAAGAGACACACAGACACTAAAATCTACAGAGTTACGGATCCATATCCATCGTGAAATATTATTAACGACTGAAGTAATGATGACCGGCTGTGCAATGGTTGTGAAAACCCCTACTGAATCTGCCGCAGGAGAAAATAATCTATAAGACAACACAGACACTGAACTGAATCAAAAACACCAACAGGGAGGCAGAGAAAGCAGTCTGGTGGTGGATAATGCTGCCTACTATTTGGAAGCTGACTCACTTTGGAACCTCAGGCGCCAGCAGAGCCTCAGCACTTTAGTTCCACAAACACAATAGCCGGTAAACACTGACCAGAGCGAGTAGCCATCAAGCTCTAGGGTACGATATGGACAACAGATGTCAGGGTGTGGAAATGGGGCTTTAGATGGTTTTGGAAGAATGACGCTACGATACCACAAAACATAACATCAGCTCGCCACCAAGCCGTGGGATATAAACACTGGCAGAGCCACAGACACAGAGGCAACAGGGGGAGAGAAATAAGAGTGCTGTTGAAGAGATTACTCTCGCTATCTGAGGGGGAACTCGGAGAGGGAAGAGCAAAAACTATGGCAACACATGCTATCACACCACAAACACATGTGATATTTACCAGGCCATGGCTAAAGGCTTTACAGCAGAGCCTATATGAACACATGCAACATAGAGCAGAACTATTTTGGTGCATAATTTTACCACTAGAGTGCTTTTTGCCTATATTATGTAAAAGTAAAACACCAAGCAGTGAGGGAAGTAGATGCGTAGATGACAACCTGTACTCTTGCAAGACAACTGCAAACTGAGGACATCCTGTAAAGGGGAGTCTCACACTAAATTTCCTGGGGTTTGTGGATTTCTACATAAAACAGCTTGAACATAATTGCAGTTTTACATCATTTTAGATTTGAAGGTCTGTTATTGGTCTTTCAACTGTTCATGACCTTGGTCAGGGGAGGAATCTCAGAGTCGCATCAGTCGCATTAAAGGCGCATTTATGCTCCATGGAAGGTGGATAACGCAGGCGGACAGACAGTTTCATCCGTCTCCTGCGTCGGTTATGCATGCAATTTAGTCTGTTTTCAAGCAGCTTGTCAATCAATCACATCTTGAAGAAAGTGAAAGAAAAAAAAAAACAGAAGAGGAATGGTGAGAAAAAAAGCAGGAGAAGAAGAAGAGCTAAAGACAACAGTAGAGATGACTGGATTATTTTCAAGAATGACAATAAAGCTGGTTTCAGAATTGCATTCCAGACTAGTTGCGGTAAAGTCTATCTGCTCTTTTCTGGAGTTTTCTTCTCAAACATGTCGCCTCCTTGCTGACTAATTGCATCCCGGCAATGTTCAGACATCAGGAAATGTTGCAAATAGGTTGACTGTTGCACCTATAGTGACAGCCATCTTCTCATCCCTGCCTGGAACATTTTCTTTTGCATTCAGCTCAAACTATGTGCCGCAGCATTTCTGCTCTTATAACATGGAGGCTATCCTGTAAATGTCCGCTGCAGCTCCGAGGTAAAAGAGCAGAACGTTTGTCTGAATGCAGATGCTGTAAAAGACAAAGTCTGCACTATTACTGTTCTCCAGAGCAAGTCAGAGGTGTGTGCCAGGCTTGATGGGTGACTGTAAACAACCACTGCCACCAACCACAGTCTGAAACTACAACCACTGCCACCAACCACAGTCTGAAACTACAACCACTGCCACCAACCACAGTCTGAAACTACAACCACTGCCACCAACCACAGTCTGAAACTGACGTCGGATCACGCAAGTGAACTGTGAACTCAGCACTGCCAACTAGTGGATGAATTAACTTAATAACCATGGTAACGTAGAAGATGTATGAGAGTATGAGGGTGGTGATGTATTATGTTTGAAACAGACATCCCTATTTACGTATGTAAGGGAGCATAAATGGGCTTTAAGTCATGTTTTTCATCACCTGAGGAACATTGCCAGAGTTTATCGCAAGCCGGGACTTTGATCCATACTTTTATTACCTGGAGGCCACACTTTCAAACCTTGCTTTTAATTACATTTTTATTCTTTTTATCTCATAAAATGAAAAGAAAAATACTTAATTAACCCATGAGGGAAATTTCAAGATTCATTTCTGCACAAATGAAAGATGTTTTTTTTAATTTTATTTTCCTGTGTTAGCATTTGTGTTATTTGTATTTTTAGTCTTGTTTTGACTGACTATTGTTTTTTAATTATTTTCCTTTTTTTCTTTTCAATTTTAGTCTTACTGACTAGCATATTTGTTCATTTGATTTAACTTTTTAAAAATCAAAATGTCTATCTTAGAATATTACCTTTTTTTTTTTTTTTTTTTTCTCTCGTTTTTCTTGTCTCTCTCTCTTTCTTTCTTTCTTTCAATCATTTTAGGATATTTACCTTTTGTTTTTTTGTTTTTTTGGTAAATTTAATCCTCATCTTTCCGCACACATAACAGTCAATGTTATTGAGTATAAAGACCTTTAGTGATTATGTTAATGTTAGTTAAAAACTGAATTACAAATAAAATTTAATTAACTGGTGGGTTAAAGGTAAAATAAAGATGGACCTTGAGTAAAATAACCAGATGGGGCTAGAGAGAAAGAAATGGAAGCTCTGGCATCTTTACCATGTGCATAAATTCAGACCACTCTACAGTACAGCTGTGGTTTAGAGAGGAAAGATACATACATAAATGTGGTTCCGTATTTTCATGTGTGGTTTCATAATTAAGGCATCAACTCTGGGTTTTGCAAACCACAGAATACCACATATAAAAGATGAGAACTAAAAAGTGCACACACTTTTATACCACATTTACTGAAACTGCAACCCGAATGGTTTCGGTTCTTGTGATGGTCCTATGATCATTTGTCAAAATCATGAGAAGCCCCAACACTGAGTTTATGGTTGCTTCATTTTCTGTGTGCCACCACATGCACTCCCCATCATGACTTCCAGATGACAGGAAACCTCAACATCCCTCAAAACCCTGTTGAATCTAACAATTTGTAAGCAGAGCTGTAGACCAGTACTTCATTGTACCACAAAGTATTACTGCAAACTCCATGGAAAGAAGACACTGATATAAGATATGCCACCGCTGATACCTTAAACTACTTTTCCATCTTTATATGAGACACTTTGAGGTGCAGAATGTGAAACCAGACTTTTACACCTATCAGCTACTATGACTGACAGACCATAGTGGTTATGTCACACCATAATTTTCTTTTGACATCTGAAATTCAATTGGAACCTCAAAAAGTCTCGGAATATAAAAGTATGGCACCACATAACATGATAACCAATGCTCACTGAGTGTGTGGGAATGCAGAGATGCTAGTGTGGAAATGGGAGTTCAAGCAGCTTTAGACTCGTGTTGAAGTGATTTTACACAGGACCACAACAACCAGGGCCACAACCGCTGTGTCAGGTACAGATGTCTTGAAGTATTAAGCTGGAAAGGGAATCAGGCAGTCAGATGACTGAAAATGCAAATAACCTTCATTGAAAACACCAAACAGCACACAGCAGACAAGTGCATGTGTAAGTAATCCAGATGGGCACTTTGACGTCAAGCTGCCCTGTTTTCAGTCATAACTAAATCTAACCAGGTCAGGATACGATGAAGTAGTATCAGGACTTCTCACACACTTGCAATGGTTTTGCATGTTGTTAATCAAATGACTATCAAAAAGGATTTTTTCGCACCATTTCCATTGTTTTTTCAGTCACAGGAAGAACTCCACTTTTCATTTGTTACACTGACATTGCATATCACATTCCCGGAAAATAAAACCACTTAATCTAATCATCTTTGAAATTTTCTTTCCTTTGTTTGACTGTTTCTTCCCAACATCACTAACCTGGAGGTAAAGGACTAGGACATCACTTTGTAGCCTTTAAAGTTTATGCTGGAGTCCTAAACACATACTGTTGGAGCCACATCAAATTAGCAGTATCACAGCAATCGTCTCTCACTGGTCTGATTTTGAGGCATGACACACTTTGCATGCGTGTGTTCAGTCCCTTCAGTTTCTTTATTCTATAAGTCAGTTTAAATTACAAGTACAAAAAAACATTTAAAGGAAATTCATTTTGTAAAAATGAGACTCTCCAGAAGCGATTCATACAGTAGCTTATTGACAGAGGCTCCCACACCTGACAGGTACCACAAAAACAATTCCCGGTTTCCACCCTACCCCCCAACCCAAATCCCATGCTGTCCTCAGATTCATCAGATACAGAGATACCCGCACAGATACAAGCACATCAAATGCTGGCATAATAAGAGAAAAGAAAAAAAAAAAAGATAACGACAGAGAGAGAAATTAATCATTTTAAAACCCCACAACATAACTTTTAGCAATTTTCTCAGTGACGCGCCCCCTATCGACGGCTAAACTAGCATCCATCTTGAATCCTACCTGTACTGTGAGCTCACTCCAGCCAGTAAAAGACAATCTTATCTTGACTCTAGTTCTGCCCCTTTCTCTCTTTCTTTTCCTCTCTTTCTCCAGTAATATTTCCTTGCCAAATCCGCCATGGTGCGTATTCAAAACACCCGCTATGTTCATGTCTGGTTCATATTCGTTTGCTAGTACGTGACGCGGTGTCCAACCAACGTTACGACCCCGTCCCTGATGGAAAATGGTTACATAGTGCGGTTTCTGAGCCTCAGGACGCTGCAGGGCAATCATGGCTCGAGAAATGTGAATAATGAATGTCAGAAATGCATATTTTTAAGGTCGAAAAGTTGTGTTATGGGTCTTTAAGTACTCAACTATAATGAGTATTTGTGTATTATGAAATACTTAATATTGGACATACTTTAGTAACAGTTTATGTTTAAGCTTCTTTTTAAGGATAGAGATGCAGACTTTTACTGTGCTGTCAATCTCATTCCAAATTTTAGGCTCTTGAAAGGTTACACTAAAACTAGTACATTTTAGTTTCCTTTTCTTTCACTTTAAAAGTTGTTCCCCCTTTATGTTGTGCTCATGAATGAGAAAAGAAATTGGGATCAGATGACAGAATCTGTCACTGAGTGTAAATACTACATGATACATTACACAGGCATTTTGAAAAATGTTACCCCCTGTAAGTTTCAGAAGTTAATCACCATGAAAAAAGAGGAATAGAGGGAGTTATTATAATTACTCCATGATATAACTCGAATGAGTAAGTTTTTTGAGTTCCTGTTTTTCTAACATCACTCTGTGCTCAACCTGAGTGGCAACCAATCATATATGGGGCCATGTAAGGATAGTGGCTGCTAAAAGGCCATTGACAGCTCAGAAAGCAGAGCAACAACTTTAACTCGATGAGGTAGCAGACTGGGAGCCAATGTAGGGAGGAGAGGACTGGGGTGATGCGGATGCATCTGAAGGTATTTGTTAAAAAGCAGGAAAACGGTAGAGGAGATATGGGACAGGGCTGAACACAGATCCCTGCGGGACCCCATGGGGCTGGTCAAGAAAAGTAGTTGTTAGACTGGACTGAAAAACTCCTTCCAGCCAGGTCGGCTTGCATGCTTAACTCTAAACCACTGCAGGGTGGTATACCGCAGATGCCAGCTACATTAATTCAAGACAATTCATAACAGCCTACATCTGACTGCATTTGCCCCTGCTCATCTACCAATTGCAGTTTGTAAATGCACACTTAGCTTTTGTTCCGGGTATATGCAAAATCAGTCCAGTCCAGTCCAAACAAACGTGGGGCATACAGACAGACTAACTGCATGTAAGTGTATTTATTTGGTAAATGCACTCAAAAGACGCCTAACATAACATTACTGAGACACTTGACCCCCTCACTGTCTGGCTGGGGTATTTATGTTAGCCCTTTAATTTGCCAATGGTCTGTAATTAAGGGGGTGTTGGAGCATTTCAAAAGATGCTCAGATTCAAGATGGACACTGTGGAGAAACTACACCAAAAAGAACTGCATTTTAACATCCCACAGAGAGAAAATAAAGAAGTAAAGAAAAAAAGAATGTCAATGAACACGATGAGATCTGGAAGCAGCAAACAGAAAAATACCTGAAAGACAGTTGAAAGGGGGGAAAAAAGAAAAAAAAAACCCTAACTTTTCATGCTGCTTTCTCTGGAGTCAGAGTTTGATGTAACCGTGTGTAATCTGTGCCAAGGGCAGGCACAAGGTCCCAACATGTGAGTGTTTTAATAGCAGCGCATTAAAATAGAGCAGCTTTCATTCTCGGTTCAGGGCACGTAGGGCTTTTGTGACCACGGGGACTTCAACAAAGAGAGCTGATGCAACGGCCTGTTGAGATTTACAAGCCTTGGATCTCCACAGGTGACGTTACAGTCTTCACTGGCTGACGCGTCTATGATGTGATGCTCAAAGAAACTGAGCTAATTCTCTTTGCAGGTGATTTTAAAACAGTGTGACTGGAGACAGTTTTCAACAAAAGAACTCCTTTTAGCTGATGTTGACTGTGGATGTTGGACTTTTTTCTCTCCTCTTCCTGATTACATGATGAATCTCCTTAGCAACACTGTGATCTAATCTTCCTTTAGATTGCAGCATGCAAAATACACACATTTACATCAAGTGAGAAGATCAGATAAGATATTTCATCTTTAAAGGCATATGCCACCTCTGGGTGAAATTGAGCCTCCTCCCGCAGTCCCCTGAATTGGACAAGTGGGCAGAAGCGTTTTCTAACCAAGTCATTCTCTGAATCTTGCAGCACTGACTTTGGCTTAGTTGCTGTAATCTGGCATTTCCAACTAGCACCGCTTGGCAAAAGTGAACTAATTAACTTGAGATTTTTTCCAATTACGTTTCGTGACCTGCACATTCTGATCGAGTACAAATGAGAAGCCGATGTCACATCAAAGGACTGACTAGGCGGCATTCAAAAGGGGAACTATATGCCGTGGAAGTACAGGCCAATCACAGGCCAAGCACCATGGATAATAGCAAAGGCAGCATGCGCAGCATCCGTGGCAACCCTGTTTACGGAAGTTGGGGATGCTGCGCATCCATGAGAGAAATTTCAAGATTCATTTCTGCACAAATGAGATATGTTTGTTTGTTTGTTTTCTTTGTTAGCATTTTTGTTATTTGTACTTTTAGTCTGGTATTGATTGACTATTATTTTTATTTATTTTTCTTTTTTAAATTTTACTCTTTTACTGACTAGTATATTTGTTCATTTGACTTTTTAAAAATTCAAATATCTATCTTTTATCTATCTCACCTTTATTGTGGTCCTACGTAGACAACCATTTTAGAATACTACCTTTTGTTTTTGTTTTGTTTTGTTTTTTTTGGTAAATTTAATCCTCATCTTTCCCCACACATAACACTCAATGTTATTGAGTATAAAGACCTTTAGTGATTTAGTTAAAAACTGCATTCCAAATAAAATTTGATTAACTGACGGGTTAAAGGTAAAATAAAGATGGACCTTCAAACTTGCGTACAATAACCAGATGGGGCTAGAGAGAGAGAAATGGAAGCTCTGGCATCTTTACCATGTGCATAAATTCAGACCACTCTACATTACAGATGTGGTTTAGAGAGGAAAGATACATACATAAATGTGGTTCTGTATTTTTGTGTGTGGTTTCATAATTAAGGCATCAACTCTGGGTTTTGCAAACCACAGAATACCACATATAAAAGATGAGAACTAAAAAGTACACAAACTTTTATACCACATTTACTGAAGATGAGCATCTTTCTAAAAGTATAATTCGCTCACTTTCTATTCATTTTGCACTATAAAAAGTCCACAATGCAAATGTCAACACCTCCATGACTTCATCCACATCTGTTTTCTTTTATCTTTTTGGTGAATTTATCAGAGCAAATAGCTGCGCAGAAAATGGCAGGAGCAGTATGTTTGTTTACACGGTGAGTTAAACAAAGAGGGACACACGTGAAGGGGGGTGATGAGGGAAAAAATGACAGTTGAGTTTAATAGACATATCACTATTCAATCATTTAGAACGGGCTGGTTAAAATGACTAGATGGTGTTTTTTTTTTTTGTTTGTTCCAAAGATAACTTTTTTTTTATGATAAAGCATTTAATTAATTGGCTGCAATCGAGGCGTGAAGGAGACTTTAAGCAAAATAGTAAAAAAAAAAAAAAGTACTGTAAAACATCTTCCACCCCACCTTTATTGTGTTACATGAACATAACACGCAAAAATACGTGATTTAAGGATGAATGATAGAATGATATTGTGAATAATGCTGTATTTTATAAGTAACACGTCACTAACTTATATGGATCATATGTTTTATGTTATTTTTTTTCTTCCTGTCTTTTTGCTTTTTGTACCCGTCCTGGCATAATTGATCCCTGTACTATTCAGTTTCTTTGTTTACCTCATAATGTGGTAATATATTTCTTTATTTCTTTATTTTTTTTATATCTTAAGAATTGGATCCTGTAATAACAACCTGTCCTGTCAGTGAGAGGGTAGGGTGGGGGTGGGAGGTTAAGACTTGTGGGGGTGAGAAGGGGATGAAGGGGGAAAAATCATTATTTCTGTTGGATTTTTTGTACAGTGAAGGGAATTCCACAAAATTACAAAAACAACAGATGCCTATTCAGCCTATTCCGTGAGCTATTGTGAAGATGAATAACTTATCTTTCTATCTAAATAAATGAAACTCATAGTATAGTGGGAGTTACAAATGTTTTTTTTCCTCTTAGTGACTCATTTTTTGATTAATGCCACATATACCCTGGAAATTGTCAGATATATATTTCATATGTTACAGTCTGGAAAAAAACGGCAAGCTTGTTGTACACTTGCATATGCTTCCACACGATTGATGTATTTTACATGCAAAGCTTTCCATTTTTCAGCAAGAAAATGCTAAAGTCCTTATTGCATATTTCACAACAGGGTGGGTTTGTTGCAAAAGGTTCAGGTCCTTTTCAAGAACTTTTACCAACTGGAAACATTTGGCACACCTTAAAGCTTCAAGTATAACAAAGACCCAGGATTTTTGAAGAGTTAAACTCCTATATGAGACAAAAACGAGACAACGCTTCTTTCCCAATGTTACACATCACTTCCTTCTTTTTTGTGTGAAAGAGTTAACTATCTTGCTTATAACATTTGAGGTTTTCTATTTTACATTTTGAAAAAAAAAAGATTTCTTGATAAGATGAGAAGTTCATTAAATTCTCCTTTACTTTTACAGTCCCCTTGCTGGTTTGGATATGAGGCTGGACAGGTGAAATAAAACAAAACTACCTGTGCATTTAACTCTAAAGTGTTTCACATTAACAGCAATTATGTAGGAAGTGATGTAGGATTCTGACAAAAAAAAAAAAAGTATGAGCACTGAGTATATCAGAATCTAATCAGAACAACAAACGGCTCTCAAACTGCAAACTCTCCTAAACAAACTACTAATTGCTAAAGTACTCTGTACAGATAAAACATATTAATTTAGTTTAGTAAAATGTGACTATTATTAACCAGTGTCTCCAATCAGAAAAGGAAAATACCACAAACATCCCAAAAATATATCACCATGCTCTCAGATGCACACTCACAGACAACCATCAGTACATCACAAAGCTTGTCAAGTCCCAGTGGTTGGTTTCATCTTTGCATGCAAGCAGCCATAAGAAACATATGCAAACACCCACACTCACTTACCTTAGTGATCTTAGGGTGGGTGCAACGGCTGTTTCCAGATGTGGCATGCATCCACCCGCCACCTTCAGCCAGCTGCAGTGGCAGGTGGGAATTTCCTCCTCCAGTACACTCTTGCCTCAGGGAGCATTTCTTTTCTTGGACGCACCAACCACATTCAAACCTGGGGTCAGCTTTCAGGCACATCCCGCAGCTGTCCCGTAACGCCCGGCACTTGTACAGGTGGGCTGTTTGAAAGACACAATGAGGAGACAAATTGGAGCTGCGCCCAGACAACCGCTCCTTTCAGGAAGCTTTTCCAGTGTTTGAGAGAGTCAACAAGAGTTGTTCAAACCCAATATTGCCTACTTGTTAACGAATGAAAATGGAATTTATGAATGTATGCATCAAACAAATGAGACATAACTTTGCTGGGCATTTAGTCTCAAATTCTTTGGTTGAAAAATGCACAAATGAACTATATAATGTTGTGATATAGGAAATGTAAAAGTGCTTTTTACAAGAAAAATGCAAATACAATCATTTAGGAGTCATAGCCAAGACAATAAGCCATAAAACATTTTCTATGAGCGTAGAACCAACGCAAAACTTACTCTAAAGGCCGAACATCAAGTTATGAAAGAAAATCAGACAATTTAACAACTGCCCTGACTTCCCCCTGCAATGTTTCAACTTTTGAAAAACTTTGGTGTTTTATTAATTATGGTTTTAAACTTGTTCATTTGAATAAAAGTTAATCTGGTGTAAAAAAAAAAAAAAAAAAAAAAAAAAGTAATCAGGGGTGTTTGTGCCTGTCAGCCTAGAAAAGGCGGAAAAGGACAACTTCATCATCCACCTCACACCTAAAACCTTCAGTGGGTGATTATTACCACTTCCAGGCTCTGACGAGAGGAAAATTCTGTTTCCTCTGATAAATAGGAGAAAAAAAAAAGAGGAGAAAAAGTCACCTAGAGGGATATCAGAGAAATTAATTCAACAGGTAATGTCTTCGAACGCCAATAGGGAATTTGAAATTTGTTGTGTAAAAACCATTGCCACAACTCTGCAGAGTGGAAAAAGTCATTAAAAGTAAAAAATGAATAAATAAATAGATAATTAAATAAATTAAACCTCAAACACCTGAGAGGCTGAAGGAGCGGAGCAGGAGATGAAAGGAAGCAGGGAGGAGAGGGAGGATGAATTTTAGCTGTGCTTGTTAACAAAACAGCAACAAGGATTGTTATGAATTTGAAGATGATGTGGCCCCGTGAGGCTGAGAGAGGAGCTGAGCCAGAAAACGTGAGCGAGGACAAGAGGAAACCAGAGAGACAGACCTGGAACAGCAGAGACGGAGAGAAAAAGGCAAACAGAGGAAAAAGTAGCAGCAAAAGCTCGGGGTTTATCTCATTTGTTTTGTCATCTGTTAATCAGCATCATAATTATCTCAGCTGAGGCTGCATTGCCAGCACCTGCAGGCAAGTTTGTTTACTGTCACACAAGTTAAAGAGATTTGAAGAGAGGTGAAGTGGAAAAGCAGGGAAAAAAGGAAACACATGGAAGTATGTCCTCTCTCCTCCTACTTCTCTGGCAGGCAGACGGCGGCCGGACTTCAAAGCGAGCCTCTTTCGTATCCATCTGCCTGACTCGGCCCTCTGCTCGGCCTAATCTGATTAGCTATGGCTCAGCTTAAAAGTAGCGCGACGCTAATTAATCTGAAGCAAATGAATGATTTAATTAACATTAACATCTCCACTTTACACCAGGGCAAAGCTGGGCCAGCGCCGAGCGGCTCTGCTTCAGACGGATAACACAGCTCCGATTCAGGAAGAAAAAGGCAGGGATGGAAGAGGGAGGGATTAATAGAGGATGGAGAGAAAAGGAGGAGAGGGTCTTTATGAGATTTGTAAGAGTGAGGACAATTTCATAATGCATGTTTTTATGGCGTATTAGACCTTTAACACTAAGCATTGCATTGAATTTACATCATCACCATGAATGCGTGAGAGTTTAGCATAAAAAGAGAATCTATGGGGTGTTGAGAGGATTGTTCACTCGTAATTAAACCTAAAACCTGTGCCAGAAGTCTCGGACTTGTTCTAAGAACACACAGCTGGCACCAGATGCTGCCCGGGCGCATAAATTCTGAGCCACCAGGAGAAAGTCAAGCTGCAAGTACTGCTTTCTCAAAGTCAACTCAAACGTACTTTACAAGTTAAAATGCACAAATATGCACACACACGTAGACGATGCACTCGTTTCCCTCAACCAGAATTTTAACCATCGTAACTGAAAGCCTAACCCCAACCCAATTCTAAACCTGACCCTTAAATCAAGCCCAAACCTTAAAAAAAATAAACTTTATATAAACAGGATTAAAATTATGTTTACAGGAAGCCAGATTTTCCATCATAATAATGTCAGAAAAAACTAATATACAAAAATACCCCCCCTAAAACCATTGAATTTCAGATCTTTTCGAACTCTGCACCATGTTGTCACATGCAAATGACTTATTGGAACCAATCAAAACCAAAGTTTTTGGTCAAAGTGTTATAAAATGTTAATAGTTTGCCCCCCATCCACAATTTCCTCACAACTGGAAACTATTTATTTAGAAAATATTAGCTTTGTGCCGTGAGGAAATTTGGGGATTTGGAGGTATTAATAAGGGGTGTGTAACCCTCCCAGTCATGTTGTCTCTGCTGCATTTCAATCTTAATACATTTAAGAATTATTATTAGAGAAAAAACTGGGGGGAAAAGGAGCTTTGAGCAGGGATATAAGCCACAGGGTCTGTGCAGCCTTCAAGAGAATGTGATGTTTACATAAATCATATTAAAAATTTAATTTGCAAATATTATTACAGACAGCAGCAACAATTAAATGTCCACAGATTCCTATTTATGCTATTTTAAGAGGTAACAAGTCTCTGTGGTTCCATTTTTATCTAATCATTTGTGACAAACGGTTCAACTACTGTATACTAATAAGTTTAGGCCCTTGGAAGGGATGGGCACATCGATACTCTGGAGCACTTCAATATCCGTCAGTCAAAACATCAGATTCAATTTTATGTGTTTTTAATATTGCACCATCACTGTGTTAATACAAAAAACTCTGTTTAGAGGAGTTTTTGATCATTATGTTCTTTCAGTTTAAGAAAGTTAAGTAATTTTATATTAATTTATAGTCTGATTAGTTTCATTGCATCTCTAAAAGTATCTATTATCACCCAATTCTTATTTAATTTACTCACATATATATTTTATTAACAATTATATAGGCAGTTCTTTTAAAACGAATGAGTTTTATTCATATTTCATATTACCTTTTCAATAAAGATCTTAATCCACACGATACAATTATGTGACTCCTTCACTGGGTTAAAAAGTATTGGTATTTGTATTTGAAAAAGTTCCGTTCATTAATTGCTTTGTATTTAAGGGAAAAATCAACCCAGGCTCTCGGCATATGCTGTCAAGGTTTTCATGATCCACAAAGGACAAGAGGACCAAAATGTTGGACTAAGACATGAAACTCTGTGAAGGCAAAACACAACAGACAAAGGAACTAAATGACAAGCAGCACCAAATGCCACATGATCTGGCCCCGAGCAAAGACAAATCTGAAATATAAAAATATTGAGGGAATAACAACACATTAGAAATAGGTGTGAGAATTAGCCTCGGGGAACTTGATGTGACAAGGGAGCAAGCAAAGGCAGGTGACTATGCAGAATGGACACCAACACCTCATTTACCTTCACTTTATGTACAAGAACAATTACATCCATTTCAAATGTTGCCAAATGCCGCTGCTCAAATGTGTGATTTACATGAGAGGGTCCTACCTGCAGCTTGGAGGACGAGGCGGGGCCAATGCCTTGACTAAGGGTCACGGTTCGGTTTATTTCGGTACAGTAAGGGATCAAAATGCAAAATATAAAACTGCTTGTCTTTGATGTAAACAGGAGCAGCTTTAATGATATTAAAGCCTACCTCCTCAAAAAGAAAAATCCTCCTACATTTTTCCAAGATTATCAAAGAAAATGAAAATGTATTCAAACTAAATTATAATAAAATGTAACAGTTTTTTTTTTATGTAACAAACCATATCCTTACAAGATAATGTTCCCTCTGTCATTACAATAAAGTAATGTTCACACAACCCAGTAATTCATATTTTTTTCATAATCTTTTATGTATGAATCATTCAATTGTCCGAATTTTGGCAGAGTATAATAAAGGGTCTGCTATCGCAGGTGGATCATTATCTGATAGGGATTACCTCCCCATCACAATACTTCCCCCTGTTATAACACACCATTTACGCACAAACAGAGGAGTGAAGATTTTTATCATTTATCTATTGAAAGGCAACAAGTGAACACGTGATCAGTAACAAGTTGGGAATGAGCTTTTAGTGAGAATTGACTTTTCCATGGTGTGGCCGAGCTAGACGGGGGAACAGATCTTGAAACAAGGCCAGCATACTGCATACTTGACTTTAAGATCTAGATTATCCTAAAAGCTCCTGCTAGCCAGACGCTGGGCTCCACTCTCTGTTTGTTTATGGAGGACGCATGTGTGGCTACAGTGCAACACAGTTACTCCTCTGTACTTCAGTACACATCCATTCCTTACCAAAAAATCGGAATCATGTACCGTTACACCCCTTATAGTTGTGATAACTTAGGGTGCACCCAATGCACCCCCTAGCCCTCTTTTTTAGCCCTACCCCTAAATTTTGTGCGTTCCCGTGAAGGTAGTGCTGTCCCAATTCCTCTTTGCATGTAGGGGTAGTGGACATAACGAGGGGTAGGGGGTATGAATCTAGACCTTCAGAGTGAGGGACATCAGATGCTGACTTGCTGAGGAAGGACCAGAATAAAGGGAACAACAGCAACTTCTGGAGAGCAACAGGACTCGGAGAGAAAACTCACAAATGTACATATGTACAGATTACACATTAGTTTGCAACGTTAGCCAGACTAGCCGAGCTAGCTAGGCTAAAATACTGCTAAAAAGCATGCAAAGGCTTTTCGGCAGTTCATAAGACACAACAGTTGTCGTGGCGACGTCTTCCCCGTCTGGTTGTTTTGTTTATTAATCAACTGAAGCACGATGGGTGATGAAAAAAAGAAAAACGACGGCAGCTGTTAACTCTGTGTTGCTGGGTGTGTTGTTATGGTGAGACGTATGTGCTAACGTCACTATGCGCTCCCGTACGTGCCTGAACGCAAATGCAGCAAGTCGTGTCCCAATTCCTAGGGAAGATTACAAAGCCCTTCCCCTTGTGGCTTCAATTCAAGGGCGTAGTGGTAGTGGGTGAGGGCTAGTGGTTGAAAGTAGGGGGAACATTGGGATTGGGCCTTAGTGTCTTGAAGAATTTTTTATCCTTAGAAAGAACTTTCAGCATAGACTAAAACCTAAAAAAAGATAAGCAGATAAAAAAAAATACACACATTTAAACAAAATTACACAGCTTTACATCCCAACAACAGAATTAACTTCTGAATGAAACTTTTTAAGCAATCCGCTAAATGAACAACGTTAATTGAAATGATGTGAGATCAAAATGTGCATGTGTGTTATTCTGGGATAAAACATTTTTTAAAAGAAGAAAACAACAGAAGGTAACAGATTAGAAATGGTTAGTTAATCTGACTCCATGCATTCAGAGCCAAAGACTGTATGACACACTTGAGAGCAAGACTTGCATTATCTTGTGTAATGGGACGTCTAAAATCATTAGCCTCCACCACCCAATACATTACACTTGATGAAGAATTTAGAATTGGTAATTGTTTTCCACTTCATGCACAAATAGCGATTAAAAATAATAAATACCATCCCTCTATGTCGCTTTCTGTTTTTCTTTATCAATCCCTTTATTCACATCTACCCCCGTCCATTGCATAGTGCATTTATCAACCTGTCATCCAGCCATCGCTCTTCCTTTCTCTTCTGCCTATTGCATTCCCCATTTGTTTATCTTCCTGTCTAACATCCATCCCTATTAATTTCTGTGTTGGATGTTTGTTTGTTATCATCACCATCCATCAATCACTCCCTCTAGCCCTCTTTCATCTCTAAGACAAGAATAGTGTTTTTCGTAAACGAATTGTACACTTTCACCTTTCGCTCTGATGGCTGTCAAAAATGAAATTACAGAGTTCTTATGAAGGGGGGAAAATTGCACATGGTGTTGTCGCTTTGCAGGCACATAAACAGGTAGCATGACCCGTGTGTTCGCCCGATATTTGGCATGAAAACAGATTAAAAACAGAAAAGAAAATGTTTTTACCTTGAATGTTAAAAGGGTTGTCAATGACAAAGTTCCCATTCCACACCACGGAGAGGTCAACCGGCAGGTCGCTGATATCACTGCCCTCGTAGTCATACTGCAACAGAGAAACAAAAGACAAGGATTGTAAGAGAAACTGTTGATTGGAATGGATTTAATGCAAATTGGGAATTGTGGGAGATATGGTTTCATTTGCATAGTGATTTACCCAGAGTTGTTCTCTGCAGATAGTAACACAGCATGAACACATAAGTGAATAAATCCAAATCCACCAAACTTCGCATATTTCATAAATACACATAGAGAAGATGGGTTACAGCTGAATAAGCATTGAGGAATGGAAACTGGGATGAGGAAATGGGGAGAGTAGGATAGAAGTGGAAAAAAGTTGACAAGAATAAAATAGGGAGAAGGATGAGATGACGGAAAGAAGAGGAAAGGGAAGTAGAGGTGTTGAGATGGTCAGAGAAGTGAAGGGAGCCAGAAATCGTACACTGACACGTGTGAAAGGACCTTATCCATTTAAACATAAGCTAAGTGGTGGGATGAGGGTAAGGGAGAGATAAGATGCGGAGCAGAGTAAAGTGAAATTGGCATTTCCAATTTGCTCACTGACACACTGGATTTGGTAGACAGGCCTCGACTATCCCATATGGGGAATGAGGCCTGAGACACACACACACACACACTCACACTCACACATGAGCACTTGCAATCTCAACTTTTCCACAATCTACTCTGAAGTTGATCTGCTGCTGTTTTCCGTGAATGGCTGAGGAAAAAAAAAAAAACTGAAAATAAAACACTCTTAAATGCTGCCATGATAGTTTTAAGCATTTTTTTTTAGCTGCATTTCAGAAAACATGGTTAATATATTCATTTTGCAAATTGCTGGGAGTTGATCAAAGTACTGTGCATGATAAATTACTAGAATCTGATATGTAAGGTTAATTGTGTTTGTTTTAAATATTTAATCAAGGATTTAGTCTTATTGGAGAACTAGAGCACACAGAAAAAAAAAGAGAAAAATACAAACAATCCCCCCCCCCCCCCCCCTCAATCTGTTGTACATGGCAGCCAGGTTCTGCCAATCAAATGCACCTGATTACTTGCTCATAAACAACATTGGACCCCTCTATAACAGCAGACGTCTCGGAGGTCAGCTGGTGTAAATAATTCATGTGTAAACCTAAATTCCAGCCCATCATCATCATCATCATCATTCACAAGTAAAAGACCCTCTGAATATTTTCCTATCTTCCCGGTCCCAGTGGACATCCCAGAAAGAAATCACTGTGAGCTCAACTTCTGCAAGAATTTCACCTCGTACTCTAAAAGAAAGACTTAAAGGTACAGTGTGCAAGATTTACTGACCTCTTGTGGTGAACATGGGTATAGCAATGACTTCATATAACAGAGATTGTTGTGAATGTATGGTGGCCATCAGTGGCCAACATCCTTGGCCATTCTTGACTCACTTCCCACCACAGTGTCCATTTAGGGACAGTGTAGTAAAAATTGTGGCACAAATATGGCAGCCTCCATGCATGTGGACCCCAGCAAGTAGATATAAACGACTCATCCTAAAAAAAAAAAAAATTATAACAGCTATCCGAGTGAAGTGATTACGCATCAATAGAAGTAGAGTTTTGAATTAAAAATTGCATTTTTCTGCCAAGCCATAACAGCTTGGTAGAACCACCTCAAACCCGTTAGAGGGTGCAGAATTGATCATTCAGGCTTGTTCTGAAGTCACAGGACCTGACAAGTTGCAGTCATTGTACAGATTATGAAGTCCTCTGTAAACCAAAGATCATAGTATTCTAAATTTGGAAAACCACTCAGTCACAGAGATGACTGCTTAGTTTGAGTCACCTGAAATGAAAAATGCTAATAACGTGTAAGTTTAATCTCTATAAATGTTGTTTTTCAGCTCTATAGTCAGCAACACATTATCATTCAAAAATGGCACCTCATATTTACAGATTCTTTGACACCACCAACATCAATTTTTCTTTCTTCCTTTCACCTCATCTTGTGATAAACTTTACCGGCAGCTTCTTAAATGTATGCCTGCAACTGAAGGCGGTAGCATCAATAGTGGTTGTCTAGAACTTGCATTACAGATCCTGCTTTTATTGGAAACAAATAATGAGCTGCACGGGTTGTGCGTTTTCTAGTAAAATAGATAAGCTGCCAATAAAGGGAACAGGTGAGCTTTTAACACAGCAAAGCCTGGTGTTGCTTCATACCAGTCTTGGTTTAAGTTCACCCTGGAGCCCCGCAGAGAAACAGATACAATAAAGGAACAAGCTGAAGACAAAAAGAACGTAAACAAGTTGGGGGAGAAAAAAAGGAGACATTGTAAGTGGCTACAGAAGGAGGACTGTGGGAAGTCTGGAACTCTGTTGAGACATTAAAAAGATGAGATGAATCCAGACCAATGTAACCACAGGATTCTGGGAGATCAGCAGCTCCATAAGAGAGAGATTAAGCTAAAAAACTCCTCTTGCCACAAAGAAGATGCTGATGGAACTTTGTCTCCTCCCACTACTGCAGTGTGACCCTGATCCATCACACACGAGGTAGGCTGTTGACTTTATTAGCATCACAATTACATCCCACGGGCCAAAGCCATGTGTATGGCAGCCCAGTGGAACCACAGGACCCCTGTACACAGACCCACATACTACTCCTGTCTTCTTCCTGCGGCCTGTCTCCCATTAAACTTTAAGGGTTTCAACTTGTCTGCCGTCACCAAAACACTGGCTGAGCTTGTTCTCCTGTCAGTCCCTGCCCACCCGGCTGCCCGCCACATCATGCTTTATTCATACTGTCACGTGGTTTAAAATGCTGACACAAACCACACTGTGACACTGTGCCACCCAGTCACACTGAGCATCACCCACTATCGTACTCGCTTCCTGGGGGAGGCTCTGGAGAGACGGGGAAGCTGTAAGATGATGCAGAAAATTAGAGACGCAAGGGAAGCAGAGTCAGGGGAGGAAAAGCAGGAGAGGAGGGATTTAAGGGAGCTCAAATCAACTGGTAAATACATTTCTTTAGCAACAGGTATTACAAGAATCTATAAAAGGGAAAATTTTTCTTAAAATCTCTTTTTTCTGTTCTAAACAGGAAAAGCCTTTTTCCGATCATGCTTGCAGCTCACTTGGAATTAAATGGTAATGCCAGCAAGCTATTTCTACATTTCCATGATGATGCATTAATGCTTTTTTTGGATGATAGTGAAGCTTTAAGCCATGCCAGGATGGGAATATTTTTTCTGAATCCAAAATGCAGATGAGACTTGAGGGAATTTCATATTTCTTAATTATTTGCTCATAAAGCAAAGTAGTGGAATAAGTTATGTGTTTACAAAATGACTAAGCAAGATTAACATTTAGGAAATTGCAAGATGTATTACTAAATTATACTAAAAGGACTTTGAAAGTAGCCAAAAATTTCCAATGCATTCTATCATATGGCTTTTAGAATATGTAAACATGTTTTGCAGCCTTCCAATTACCTCTGAAGATGAAACTCCCGCCTGAAAATGACCACATTGAAGCATCTTTGCAACACTTTGAATTCCACATTGCTCTGCACACGCTCTGTGGTGTGTGATTTGAGAGAAATAAGGGCCACATATACAAAGAGTTCTTCAGAGTTGCTAAAACACATTTCCTGAAACTTCCTCCCATTATCTCAAAAAGTTTAACACAAATCCAAAGTTTCAGAGGACATCCACAAAACCACCGACCTCTCCATCAAAGTCAAACCATCTCCCCAAAATCTTTTACCCTGAAAAGTTGACAAGCAATGAGTTCAGTTACACACACAGCAATCAAGGACATTTTCACTTCAGATCACCCCCCCCCCCCCCCCCAAAAAAAAATCATTGAAATTATATCTAAAATCAGTACTGTCATAAATCAAAAGAAAAAAAAAACATTTTACTGCACAATTAAACTCACTGAGATTCACAATCGTCATGTCTTTGCGGGGTCCAGCCAATTCAAGCGTTCTCAATAAAGATAGATAGAAATGGGTTTATTGCAGTAAGTGAAGCCTGAGACTTCTGAAATACTGTTTTTACATTAAATTCTCCTGTAGAGTCAGACTGTACTTTACAGTGGCCCCGGTTACATACTGTTTTTTAAATTCGGAATGAATAATTCCAAATTAAACAATTCAGAATCAAACTATTCTCTTTCACATTTACATGGGAATAATGATTCCGAATAAGGTATACATTGCAAACAGGTTTATGTAATTCCGCTTTAGATCTGTGGGTGGGGAAGGGCTCTGATTGGACAGGGGGCGGGCGTGATGTATTTACGTTCATTTACGTCTACCCATAAGTACACAGAAGCCGGTTCCTGCTCCTTTTCGTTTCAACTATGACATGAAAAACACATAACACAGATTTTCACTATTTTTATTGTAGTGTTGTAGTTGCAGCTCAACACTAACATATTTCTTCATTTCCGCCAGCTGGCACGAGTCCAGCAAATGTTTTACGTGCACTTTGACAAGCGATATTACAACAGGACAAGGAAAGGAGCATATGCAGAACGACAGGAATTAAGTTAAAGCCAAATCACAACGGTTACATGTGAGGGGAATTATATTATTCAGAATTAAAAGAGGCATAAACCAACCACTTAGTTCGGAGTTAAGTTTTATTTGGAATTATCATTTTCACTCGGAATTAAGGGTTTACACGGTCTTCTTAAAGCAGAATAAACTTTTATTCGGAATTAAAGAGGAATTAAAACTCTCATGTAAACGATATCAATATGGTTTAAAGTAACGTACAAAAACAAAGCTAGCAGCCTAAACAGCAGGCTTATCAACATAAGGTTGTACTGGAAGCATCAATGTGTGGTGGTAACACTCATCTGCACATACAGTAGTATGTCAGATTTTCAACTCCTGCAAAGTTGTGCTCAAAGGCAACTCTGTGCACATTTCATGCCAAGTCTGTTGTGTTGTAAGAGACAAAAATTGTTGACAGAGACACCAATGAGATGTCATTGCCATTAGCATTGCCAGTTATGGGCCAGATCTACTAAGATCCAAATTTACGTGTGGTAATTTGCCTGTGGAATCTACATTTCTGTGTGTGGGGCTAAACCACAGTTTGCAGGTGATTTACAAAGAGGGACCACGCAAATGGGCAGCAGCTGCAAACGTGCTGGAAACAGCCCTGTATAAATGAAGGCTTTGTGTGTTTTGAGGTTTGCAGCGTGGCGAATTTCAAGAGTAGAAAGCGCAAACGGAAATAAGATCCTATCGAGACAGAGATATTTGTGGCAAATACAAATATAATTCAAAATAAATATGATAAATATAAAATAATACAACATTGTATCCCTGCAGATCCTCAGAAGTGGCCAATTTATGAGGACTCTGATCGGGAGTTGCTTTTGAAATGAACCCACCTGCAGCATTGACTTGACTTGAAAATATTTTTTTTTCATGGTAATGCATTACATCCAACATTTAGCAACTACAATTCAGAAACATGGCTGGACAGGTGGATTGCGCTGTGCGGATCAAAGTTAAATATGATGTTGGCATAAAATGAGGTTAAAAAAAGACAACTAATGCTGGCTTTAATTATCATTAAGCTACAGTGGCTGCAAAAGTTCTGTTTTGTTTGTTCAGAATAATACCAATCTTAACCCTCTAGGCGCCAAAGTCGCAATATTGCGACAGGCGACTTTACTGAATATAACAGACCTTATCTTTAAATCTATAGCTTTGTACTGTTACTGCTTGGTTTTACTACATCGCCAAGACATACACCCTTAGTTCTGACGCCATTTTTTAGTGTGTTTATATGGAAAAAATCAGAGAAATAAAGGTTTGAAACCCGACTCCCGCTCTATGCGCGCGAAGCTGCAGGAGCGCGGGAGAGAGAAAGAAAAGGCGGAAGCAGCATCGTGTTGTAAACAGTGAGAGACAGATCGCGACTTTTAGAATAAAAAACTAAACTTCCAGAGGCCTTTACAGTGCAGACGAGGTGCAGCACTGATCTCTGCTGATCAGGATTAGAAGGGGACGATCATGCCTCGTCAGAGACGAGTGACTGACGTCGCAGCGCGCGCTGCCGCACTCGCGCCGCACAAACTGTCAGAAACACCCCGATGACGGTGAAAGTTTTCTCTGCCGCGGTGATGGGAGAAAGAAAGAGGGATGTGTGGGCAGAAGAGGGAATAATCAGAATAGGGGAGTTATTGATGACGGCTGGGAATGTTTGAGAGTTGAGGAAGTGATCCACGAATGGATCAAAGACACTGACGAGCCTGTGGGATATCGCGGACACGAGGATCTCACAGATGCTCGTGCATGTGATTTTCTGTCTCTGTTTTCGGATGAGGATTTCTGGAACCTCATCACAAATGAAAGATATGCTCACCAGTACCTACACACACCAACTCCAGCCAAACTCCAGATTTCATGGCTGGTATGATGGTGTGAGGAGTCAGCTAGGTTATGACAAATTATAAATCTATAATAACAAAAAAGGGGAGAAAAAAAAGCATAAAAACATAATTTTACCTGTTGATATATAAATTATATTAGAAAATGTACTCCTGTCAGATTTCTGTTCATTTATTCTGAGGATGAGAGGATGAAAAAGGATCAGTGAAAAAATGAAGAAAAATCTACTGTGTAAATATGTTCAGAATTCTGTTTTACTGAGTTTTACCTGCTGATATACAAATTATATTAGCAAAGTTACTCAAGTCAAACTCATGTTTCTTTATTTAGAGCATGATATGACAGTATATTTTTTTTTCCTTTGTATAAATATGTTCAAAAATCTGTTTTTTACTGAAAGTTACACAATCCAATATGGCCGCTACCTGATGACATCACAATATGCAAATTAGATGTGTAAATTTACTCCCATCATAAACTTTAGGTCATGATGAATATTTTTCTCATTTACATTATGGATCTATCTCTCACCACCCCCAAGCTACAGCATTTTGAAATCTTAAAGTCCAAATGGAATATTTTCCTAAATAAACTCTGGCGCCTAGAGGGTTAACAGTGTTTGCTAGGTTGACTGTTTTGAATTCAAGAATGAAAACTAAATATGTTGCCATCACTGCTCATGAAAAAATATTTTGAATCATGTTATGCATGTCTGCAGTCCTGCAGCATTGTCCCTGTCAAAAGCTACAGCCTTTTATGCACAAAGCTGCCAGTTCACACTGCTTTTTAGAAGTAGTATATATAGACACAATAACAGCCACCGCAATCTGTTTCACATGTATAAATCACTTTGCGAGTGCTAAAATGATATATTTACATTTTCTCTTTCCAACACACACATATAATTGTGTGTAAACACCCCATATTGCATATTCATTGCAGCAGATGTACTAACTGGATGTAGGCGTGCTATTTTGCACCTTTGAAAGATGCAACCTTTATTGCACACTTAGTCAATAAGTTTGCACATTTCCTTTTTTTTTTTTTTTTTTTTTGGCATGTGCTATAAGTTTGCACATGTTTATATACACAAAAACCTTTGAAAGATCTCTCTCAGATTTCATGGAGCTGGTTGGCATCATTTTGAACAGCTATTTCAGCAATGAGTGGTCCTTGCCGGAAGAAAGCTTTTAATTCTGCAAAGATGAAAATGCATACCGTGTGACCGTATACAGTCAGTAAACCAGTAATGCCCTGAACAGTACAGTGCTTACAATTTCCTGATGATGCTAGTTGCAGATAATCAGCCTCGACTGGGTTGGCTCTTTGTCCTGCTTCCCTCATTCCACGACCAAGGACATGATGTACAAAGTTTATCCGAATTTCATCAGTAATCATTTCCTTGCCTTTTCCTCCTCATCTTCCTCCTTCTCCACAACTTTTCACATAAACTCTTCCTCCTCTGTCTTTCTGAATGTTTCTGTCCATGATAGATGAAATTTTCAACCATATCCAATATCGGATTCAGGTCACGCCTACTTTAAAACAAGGTTCATCTGATGTCATAAGTCTGACTTACAGGTTCTTCCAATTCAAACTTCCAATGAGGAACTCTCAATTTATCTAGAACACACAATCATCTCACAAACAACAACCATATTACATATATATATATGGTGAGTGAGATGTGCAAAATATCTTCTCTGCCTTTGTGCACAGGGAAGGATAATATAAGACAAGTCATGGAAAAGACACATTAATCTGATACATGGGAAATTAATACAAAAAAATGCACATTTTTTGCTTACTGACTGCATTAAAACTGACCTGCTTCAGCATTTATCGTCTTACTGAGGGATTATCACAAAATGGGAAGTCTGACTAATTCACCCTCACATCCATCAATCTTCTCTGATGCTAAAAGTTGATTCTATTAGTAATTAAAGTCCCATGCTTCATATTGGGACTCACAAACATCTTCTCAAAATTTCATGAGCATCTATAATTGCTGAGACTGCTCAGTCTGGTTCACAGTGGACCTGCAGACTGACCTTATTATCCCCAGACACATGCTTCCTGAACACGTTAAAATGAATACACAAATCAAAATAAGATGCATCAGGTTAAATAGACTCATTAATAACCAAACAAATGATCTTGCCAGTCAACCATTATTAGTCTGACCTCTGAAATGTGAAATTCAGTTTACAAGAGCAGGGCCTTCGCCACCTCGCAGTTTTATAGAGATGTTTTACTGCTTTTTTTTCCCCATTGAAAATTAAGAGCTCACTGTAAGACTCCACTGTTGATTTAATCTTCTCTGTGAATATGTGCCTCAGGTTTTAATCTTCAAAGGGAAATGCCACAGGAACAGACAGGCACACAATATCTGCTCTAAAATTCACCTCAGAGTTTTAGTCTCTGCACCCCGGAGGACTCTGGAGTTGGCTCAGCCGCTAAACTAATTGAATGGCTTGTAATCCAACTAAGAAACATACATATATTTCATGTCTGTTTAAAGTCAAATTAGGGGGGGGGGGGGGGGGGGGGGGGATGCTCCACATCTTTGCCTTTTTAACTCATAGCCTACAATAAACTTGATTAGATCCAGGCCTTGTTGAGAAACAATACTGTTGCGCTTATTAGGTGTTCTGCTTTCCCTGTATTCACTGCTTTGACTTGAGACTTTGGCCTCAGTGTTTATTTTTCCCCCTTTTTTCTGCTTTGCTCTGATAACAGAAGATTCAGTCTTCAGGTTTCTGGGCTAAATTTCGACTTAATCCTTAAAATATATTCATATGGGTCTAACCTGATATGGCTTTGTCCTACAGAAATGCTTCTAGTTGTAACATGTTCTTGTTGAGTTACAGTCATCCACTGTTATTTTAAAAAGCCTTTATTTTGAAGTTCCTCTGACAACATTTTCACAACAAAATACATGTTTATCCTTGTGCAGTAGATAAATGTGACACAGGGAAATTGTACAAAGCTTACAGTTATGTTAAAAAACAATAACCTTGTTAATAACTTGTAACATTTTTATATAGTTTTGTATCGATCGGTGGGTCCTAAATCAACTCTAATCAAAATCGTATCGTGACTGAATTTGAGATATCGGCAGACATCAAAATCACCTGTCCACTGTATCGATATAATATTGTATTGTGATCAAACCAGTGATTTACACCCCTACTTGTTTACTTGTTTTATTTTGTGTTTGTTTTTAATATTCTTTTCAAACCACATTTTTAAACCAGTGTCATAATTTTCATAGAATTTTTATTTATCATTACTTTTGTCGATTTCAACTTATTTCACTGACAGCTTTTTTTTTTTCCTTATTTAACTGGAAGGTATGAATAATTGAGGACGACTACGTATACAGCTCCCGAGTTTCAGTAAGTCGTTGACTTTTGGTGAAGCTTTGCTCTTAAAGTGGTGTCAAACAAACCATTCATAGAACCCTGAAGGTAAAAGTTTTACTCCCCCTACTGAGAGGCCCCTCTGCTGGCCTGCTGGCCCGACTTCCCTCCCATGAGCACCCAGAACTGCTGGAGATGAGTAATCAGACTCATTACTGAAGCCTCTGGCTAGCTCCTTCGTGTCACTGCATGTAATTAATCTACCTGAGACAACTCATAGTGTGGGCCCCCCAAGGGAGGAGAGGAGAGGAGAGGAGAGGAGAGGAGAGGAGAGGAGAGGAGAGGAGAGGAGAGGAGAGGAGAGGAGAGGAGAGGAGAGGATGCCATAGAAGAAAGTCATGTGATGCAATTGGAGGGCAGCTCAAGAGTAGATAAGGGGGAAAGTGAGAAGAGTGGTATAAAGAAACGAGAAGGGATTAGTAGGGACACAAGGAACGCAGCAGGAGGCAAAGACAGGAGAAAAGAGGGGAGACGTTGCAATCCGGTATGGGACAACAAGTAGAGAAAGCAAGGGGAGAAACTATGAGGGAGACGAGGATGCAGAGACAGTAACACGAGGTAGAGAGATAACGGGGAGGAGAGGAGTAAAAAGGAGGTAGCAATGAAAGAGTACAAGTGAAAGAGGGGAGGTGACAAGAGGAGAAAAAGGAGAGAGGAGGGGAGGAGGTGTAAAAAGTACAAGGTGAGCACAAAGCCCTCCCTGGCCTCATTACAGTAACACAGCAGCCTGGCTCAGGTTCATTCGTTATCTGCTCCTGTGCTCGTTTATTCTCTGGCTACATGAATTGTCTCCATGGATTGCATGTCTCCATGGATTGTATGAATAGATATAGCTTGGTGTGTGTGTCTGTGTGCACGTGTGTGTGTGTGCCCAATGGTGTGCATATATGCTTGTGCGTCTAAGGAGCTGAAAACTGCCGATGTTAACAAAACAGAGCAGCTGGCTAGCGAGGGGGGTGGAGGTAGAAAAACTGGGAGCTGTGCGCGGATATGTCCGCGTCCATGTGCAGGTCACCAGCATGTAATTAGTCATGTTGAAGGATACCCGAGTGTGTGTTAAAAATACACCACAAGCACACATCGACTCACACAGATACAGATATTTCAGCGCTATAAATGGATGAGATAAGCAATTTCCCACAATTACGATCAAAGAACATGAACTTCAACCTGATCAGCAGAGTGTAAACTAAGTTTGAGAAAAAAAAAAAAAAAATCAATTTTAGGCTTTTATACTTGTAAATCACAACTACTTCGTTATGTTTCAGAGACAAATGTGGAACCTTCATGAAGCCACTTTTATTCTCAATTTAAGGATTGTTGCATGAAATATTGTGATAGAGAAAGAAAATGTCATGTGCTGTTATATAAAACTACCAGAAACATATACAGTTAAATTAACTACTGTTTCTTTGTTTTATTAAATCATGAAACACTATTTATATAAATGTACAACATAAAAGTGTCAGAGGTGGAACGGGGCCAGCGTTCACATTACCTAAAACTGCATGATTTGATTGTTAGCAATAAACCAGAGGTGATTCTAGGATCAGAGGTTTGGGGGTCCTGAGCACTGAGAGCTGCCCGGCCAGGCAAGACAAATTTTGTTGTTTTGTACAGTTTAACACAATCTCATTTCCACATTTGTGAACGATAAGCAAAAGACTATTTGGGGAAGTCTGTGAGTAATCATAAAGAGAGAAACCATGATAGACGCTGATTTCCAGCATAATTCACGCCTTGTTCCCATGTTGAAACAAAACCCACTTTGTCCTCCTTATTTACAAAACTTCTGTTTATTTTTAAGCCCTAATTTCAAGTATTTATCATCCAGCATCCAGAAAAAAAGTTATTACTGCTTCTATTTAAAAATCCAAATTCAGCTTTATCCTGATGAGAGAAGATTATTTTGGGCATGCAGGTGTTGTGTCTAAGCGGTGAACCAGATCAATCAGAACCCCATTTATTCTCCTTATTTGTGGAGATTCTGACAGTTTTCCAAACTTATATTTAGAATATTTACCATTAAAACAAAAGTAAGGCTAGTAGGCTACTGGTGCTATGTGAAATATGGTAGGTGGGCAGGATCAAATTATGTTTCAGGGGTGGGGGTTGCTATATTTTTGTTGTGAAACTATTACAATTTAACTAAGCATAGTATGGTTATTTAAACTTTTCAAGTTTGTAAACAAAAAAAAAAAGCACATACAGTTATATACCCACATTTATTGGGCTTACATTGGGCTAAAATCGCCTATGAGATAAACCTCTCTCAATTTTAGTTATGAATAATTAGAATGATATTTTTAACAATTAAGACAAAGAAACTTCTTCATGCTTCTTTATCTGTTGTGGAATACCAGATACTAAAACACTGTCAATCAGAAGCAGAATTTTTTTCCCCTAGATGTTGTTACTTATCTATCAATTTGTTTGAGTCAGCTGGGACGAGAGGAAAATGACAGGATGGATGTGACGTTATTAAAAGTGGAGCTTAAATGAGGAACCGCATCAAATCTGAATAGAATTTCTTTAAATCTTTTGCGGAGTTAAATTTCCCCACTTTGAAATGGGGCAAAGAGGATAGCAGCTAAATAGCACCGAGACTGTTAATCTGTAAAATGTTTTACAGGTTAACGCTGAAGTTACCATTACATGCGGATCTGGATCACCGACATTGAAAATGAAGCAGCTTTTGCCTGCTGAAATCATGCTGATTACTTGTGTGCCAAACTGGCTCCAAGATGGCACTTTCACGCAGACTCAGACTGTTTGGTGTGAGTGTGAAGATTATAATGACTTCCTACACTTCTGCCACTGACAGGCTGATTAGATTGGGGTTGGCTGACTGGTTTGTCTGTCTCACAGTTCAATGCAAATTTTTGATGGAAAAAAATGACTAAATCTACCATGAAGGCGATGGGGAACAAAAACTACCCATCCCTTCAACCTGGGATAAAATTACAGCCAACCAGGCTGGAAGAATTCAGAGGGATCCCTGATATTTTCTAACCTCAGATTGTGTGTTTTCTTTAGAGAGACGGCACAGAGCTTGTAGATTTTACTCAGAGGCTGCACATACTGTAAAACTTTAAAAGTGACTAAATATGGAAATAAAAATCAAAGTCAATATTTAAGGAAATGATTAATCCATTATTGCAAATAAAGTGGTTATCTAATGTAAACGGTAAAGTAAAGTTTGTTAAAACAAACAGCCGGTAATATTTTTCCCATTAGGATGATCCTGCACTTTAATCGCTGTTGCACAGACTTACTGCATACTTGTTGTTAATGTAAAAAAACTAATTTTGAACCAAATCACAGATTTTATTAAAAAGGTAAATCATTTAAAATAAAAATGTATCCTCTTTTTCAGTATTTCAACAGTAGCCAAATAGTTTGTAAATTGAGCAAACCTGAATAGTGTAACAATGCCATAGCAAATTAATGTCTTCTAATACTTATATTATTTCACTTTGACATAATTTTGTTTGACATAAACAAACTTACAGTATCCCAGTTGATTACGTTGACATTGCACATGTCTGGATTAAAGGTTTCTCACCACTTCAGACCACATAAGCAAACCTGTATAATTCTGTCGAGGCTTGCGGGGAAAAAAAAAAAAACAGAGAAAAGTGCAGGTGATGCATTAAATTTGCACACGGACTGTGTGTAACATGTTGCACGGTTATGAAAATATTAGCAGTCGTCACTTCTGTCAAACTGAGACAATCGTGAACTCTCCACAAACACGCACATATTCTGTCACCCATGCAAAAAAAAATTCCCTCTGCTGCTCCCAAGTGCGCCAGATGCATGGATGTGCAGCGGAAAGTGAACGCACACGCATACACAAGCCTATGTGTGTCAGTGTAATAAATCATGTAAAGCAGGTTCCTGGTTGTTGCTGATGCTACAGTCTCCGTCTGCTCCACATGATTAGGAAGAAGATCATGTGGAGAATCTCCATATGTCTGCTTCATGTTGGGCGTCTAAACCCCCTGGGGAGGATGTGTGGGTGTGTGTGTGTGTGTTGATTTCCATGAACAAACCAGTAGGGATCCCCACAGCTTGCATGCACCCTATCAGGATGTGTTTGAGAGCATGTGTGTGTGTGTGCACACGCCACTGTGTGTCGCCCTGTGAATATTCCAATGTGCACCAATGCATACTGTAGGTCCCTGGAGTATTTGAGTATGCAAGTTCAATGTTTTAGTGTTTGGTGAGGGGCTAAATAATGCACAAAGAGACAGTAAGATTGAATGGATGAGTGTACGTCTACTGCCGGCTAATTTTCTCCGTGATTTATTACCCTCCACTACCCCAGTCACAGCCTGCTGTGATACATATACATACACCTCCCTATAGAGAATACTGAATACAATGGTTGCTGGTGTACAAGTTTTCCATCACAGAAGGATTGCCTGCCTATTCATTCCCTGAATTAATGTTTTCATTCATGCACCTCCTATAAACACACATTTTAAAGTTACAGGAAAGCTATCAAAAAATATACCTGTCAGTAAAGATCAGACCTACAGATGTTTTCCCTAAACACATTTAACTTCTTTTCAGTAAGTTTTAATCATTTTTTTCTTCTAAGTGTGAATGTTCAGCAGAATCAGGTAGATGTTCGCCACTTTACTGTAAAAATACAAGCCGGCTCCAAACATAACACTGAGATGAGAAGCACAGAGGAGACTTTGGCACGTGAATATGCAGCTATTTCACCAGAGTCTGTGTGTTAGCTCTGAAAAACCAACACTGCATGGCTGAACAGCTTTCTAACCAATCCCTGCTGTCCCAAATGCTCCACTTGCTGCTGTTCGATTTAATCTCAGTGGTTTTTCACAGATCATGATTTGCTTTTCTTTCAGCATTACTTTCATATTCCAAAAATCCCATCTCCATCTGTTTCTTCCTCATTTGTTTCTAACCCCTAAGCTTGGTCTATTTTTCCATCCCCCCCGTGGATTTCTTTACACTTCCCTCCTTCTTTTTCCAGGTTGCATCGTCATTGTCTGCACCTAATTCCCTCGGCTCCTCTTTGGCTCTCTCTCGCTTCCTTTTTTTTTCTCTTCCTTTTCCATTTGCCGGGCTTTCTATGCATGTCTGTGTTTGTGTCCATCAGTCTACCACACCACTGCAATTCATCATCATTTTATCTACAGCCTCCTTAATTGGATCCTATCACAGTCCCACCTGACGAGAAGATAGGCGAAGGAGGGGGCTACTCACTCCACCTAACACCACATGGTTACGCATGTGGGCACACAAGCAAACATAGACTTCGGCTTCTTTTGCTCAGCTTCATCAACAGCTGCAAAGTTGTGTTGAGACCTGTGTATTTTCCCATTTCCTCCGTCTCCCGCAGAGATAACACTGGAGTTTTACAAAACATGAAAGAGCACAGAGGAATGAAGAAGTTAATGCATGTGCATGTGTGAGAGCAAGAATTCATTTGGTTTTGTCTGCATTTTGCTGAGGAAGGTCTCTGTCCTCCAGCATCAGCAACTCTCCGCAGCAGCAGCAGAGGTGTCGTAATGTGTTTTCTGAATCAAACGCTGAATGAAAAAGTGCTCGCTGCCGTTTCCTGGGATGAATGCTGGTTTTGGAGGATGTTGGAGGCTTTCAAAACATGCTTAAATTCCAAGCTAGTGAAATAAATAGATAAAATAATACTTATTCTAATAATTCAAAGCCGTCTTCTTCAAACAAAACATTTAGCAGTTAGAAAAGCATAATTTAAATATTCAACTTTTATACACAGCAGTTATTATATTTGCAACTTATTTTATTATTTTATTTCTACTTATTTTACTTTACTTTAGTTTAGTTTCTAACGTGTCCTGCCCAGCATCCCAGCAAGCAGAATGATGATCTGGCTGTTTTGTCGTGTTGAACAGATTTGCTTTGCCAAGAGGAGCTTTATAAATACAAGGCTCCTCTTGATATTTTGAGTTTACTCATTTTGTTTCTTTTAATTTAATTGAATTTTTGTTTATAACCGTTTTTTTACATCATATTGCTGGGCCTGACAAGAGGGAAACAAAAAGAAACAAAAAGGAGTGGAACAGAAAGAAGAGTGTAGAGAAGAAAGAAAGACAAAAATGGATACACTTTCACTGTCAATTGGATGTTGTAGGTGTTCAAAACATGCTTAAATTAGAAAATATTAAAATAAATAGATAAAACAATACTTATTCTAATAATTCAAAGCTGTCTTCTTCAAACAAAACATAGAACAGTATCATTTAAATATCCAACATTTAAACACAGCGGTTATTATATTTGACACTCATTTTATATTCCAAAGGATTTTAAAGCGGTCGTGCCACTGAGGACGAATCTGCTGAAACCGTAATGACCCTGATAGTCCACAATCACAGTCACTCACACGCAGCAATTACAAAAACACATGAGACTAAATATGCACGATTTACCTTTGTAAAGTACAAAAGAACTGTAGGAGCCATCATTAGGATCCCAAAATCAACTTCAATAATATGCCCTGGATGTATTCACTGAGTCACAGTCCAACATCAGAAGCAGAAAAACTTCAATAATCACAGAGCTGGATCTCAATCTCTCCTTTGTAAAGAATTCAATGGAGTTGAAAAGCAGCAAGTGGTTGCACATCAATGTGTTTCAAACCTGAAATCAGCTCAGTGATCTGCAGTGAATGACAGGTGTGTGACAGGCTGAAGTTAAGGGGGCCGGCCAAGCTGCCGAAGCCCCGCATTGGTTCCTGTTGCATTTGATTGCGAGGACTTCATTTTAGACCAATCACTGAGTGAGAGAGTGGTGCGGTGCACGTCTCGCATGGTAATCACATCTATGTCTCGTCAAGTCATAATTGGAGTCGTTAGAATGCCTCTCCTCTGCTTTGAGCTCTGATTGGAGCAGCGGAAATTAATAATGTGGAGCTGCTGTTTTTTTTTTAAAATGGTGACAGTTTGAGGGGCCTAAAGGGAGAGTTTTGGAAGTTGGGATGAGGAAAGCGTGGCTTTGCAGCGTCAGTCTCTGTGGCCACACGCTTCAGCTTTAAATCTGCCACACCACCTTATTCCTGCCCGTCCCTCAATAACCAGCTGTGAAGCCAACAAATGCTTAAACCAACAGCTGTCTGGTGTGCAAGCATGTTTTTATTCTTACCGTGGTCTTCTGACACTGTATGCTCGTGCTGTTAAACCTCAGAGCCGGAACGCTGTGCGTGCTGCCCTGGATGTGGAAGATGCACTCGTAGTTTCTCTGTCCGGACTGAGGCTGTGGCAGGTTCTGAGCCAGCAGGGTGATCGGCCTCATTACCCCGGCGGGGATATAGATCTGAGTGGAAGGCAGGATCTGAGGACACTCCTGTAGATTAGAAAATAAGAGGAAACCATTTGAGATGTGACAAGAAACTAAAGGAGCGAGACGCAGATCTGGGTGGACGGGATGTTCTGGACACACTGCGAGGAAGAGAAAACAAGAACAAGAGGAAACTGACATTCTCTCCAGCAGCAGCAAAAAGAAAACCCTGAATATTTAAACAAGTATTTGTTCTCATAGTTGTAAATAGAATGAGATAGTGTCACCTTTGCTTTTCTGTCTTATTTTCCCAGCTTTCTATGTTCTCATGCTTACAATAACCAGCCTTACACCCTCACTTAAAAACCTTTATCACTCATGAAGATCGACTGCTTTTTATTAAATACCAGATATTGCATGTAGCAGTGAGTCATTATTAAGAGTGCAAGCCATTTTGTAATCAACCCCCTCCCCATATAAATGAGGCTTTTATGGATATTAGGCATGTTTTAGCTGAAAAGAACCCACCAAAGGATATTCTTATTCTTTCTGCGAGCGCAAAATTGAGAGCCTGAGGCAGCATCTCTTAGGAATATAGACGTTTCCTTAGAAAGAAAGAGCAGGGGGATACTGTGCTCTACTGTAAAATAGCAGTGGATTAGAGGGGGAGGTGAGTGACAGTTCAGCATTTCTAATCAGCATCTCCTTGCTGCTCTTCGAAATATTGAAATTTGGCTAAAAAATGTAGCTTTCTATCTATATTTACTGGAGCAAACCGAAATACCTAAGAGGTTTTTATTTAGCCTGAAGTAAATCAAAAAACAATATGGAGCTGTCAATTTTAATTCATATACCGCCAGTGCACATGCTCTAGGATGAATTTTGGATTTCAAATTAGGGTATTTATATCTGCTTTGATGATGACATCCAGTGACATCAAGTACATGTGTGTGGACAGTGGATTATTTGTATCCTTCAGCATTTCTTTTTACATTTATATTCAGAGCTATTTTAATGGGAGTGATTAATTTAGTGACTTTTTAGACATTCTTCTTATTCCATATTTGTAAAAAAAAAAAAAAAAAAAAATCAAAATTAAAGTCTATTTTTACCACTGAACTACCCTCCTACATGTGTTTAGTATTCATCTGCTAATATAGTAAATAATTACACAGGATATCCAGATAATCAAAGAAGTTTCTACTTAATCAAATCCATCAGGTGGATTCTGATTCTCCTGTTACGACAGCAAACAGTTATGTCCACAACTGATTTGTGGATATAAATGGGAGTAAGGAAAAGCCAAAGTAAAGCTATACCATCAGTTCCATAATACAAGTTAAACAGTCTGATGGCCGGATGGAAGAAGGGTAACGGCATTCAGACCGGGTACAAACAGAAAGAAATACCTCTACTTAAAAAACCTACTCTTGATCCAGGAGAGTTAGCTAATTGCAGACCAATATCCAACCTCCCCTTTATGTCTAAAATTGCGGCACGTCGTTTTGGCTGAATGCACAAGGAAATGTTCCGGACAGAGATGAAGGGAGAGCGGGGCTGTGCGGACTTTTCAGTAACATTTCCTGATGTCTGAAAGCACCTGGGACATGATAAGCCCGCAACGAAGCAGCATGTTTGAAAAGACGAGTCCGTTTAAAGAGCGGATGAACTTTACTGCTCAGGTTCTGCAATGCAAGTCTGAAAACGGCTTATGTGACATAAAGACCTGGATGACTCTGAATTTTCTGCTTCTAAATTCAGACAAGACCGAGGTTGTTGTCTTTGGACCTGAAAAACTCAGGACTAAATTTTCTAGCTTTATAGTTGATCTGGATGGCATTAATTTGGCTTCCAGCACTACAGTGAAGAATTTTGGAGTCATTTTTGACCAGGATTTGTCTTTCAACTCCCATATAAAACAGGTTTCTAGAACCGCCGTCTTCCACTTATGTAGTATTGCTAAAATTAGGAACATCCTCTCCCAGAACGATGCAGAAAAACTAGTCCTTGCTTTTGTTACTTCCAGAACTACTTTAATTCCTTATTATTGGGCTGCCCCAAATATGCCTTGAAAAGTCTCCAGCTGATCCAAAATGCTGTAGCTAGGGTTCTGACTAGAACCAGCAGGAGAGATCATATTTCTCCAGTTCTAGCTTCTCTTCATTGCCTCCCTGTTAAATCCAGGATAGAATTTAAAATTCTTCTTGTCACATATAAAGCTCTCCATGACCAAGCTCCATTATATATTAGAGATCTCATAGGTCCATATATTCCATGCAGAGCGGTTCGCTCTCAGACTGCAGGTCTTCTGGTGGTTCCAAGAGTCTCTAAGAGCAGAATGGGATGCAGAGCATTTGGCTATCAGGCCCCCTATTGTGGAACCAGCTACCAACTCAGGTTTGGGAGGCAGACACCCTCTCTACCTTGAAGATTAGGCCTAAAACCTTCCTTTGTGATAAGTCTTATAAGCTGCTATAGGTTTAGACTGCTGTGGGACGTTCATGATGCACTGGGCTCTTCCTTTCCCACTCATCGACCCCAGCCGGTCGAGGCAAATGGCCGCCCTACCTGAGCCGCGTTCTGCCGGAGGTTTTTCCTCCCTGTTAAAAGGGTGTTTTCCTTCCCACTGTCGCCACCACTCCGTGCTTACTCAGGATGGGGGATTGGACCGGGTCAAGTCATATTTGATCCAATCTGTTGGTGTTCTTAATTAGGCTATTATGAATCTCACTTGAATTTCTCTGTCTGTTAAGCACCCTGAGGTGACATTGTCATAAATTGACGCTATAGGAGTTGAGTTGAGTTGAGTTGAGTTGAGCTGAATTGAACTGAATTGAATTAAAATTATGACCTGATGGCACCCAGAAATTCTCATGGTCACCTCATAAAAATGTAGCAAGCAGGTGTTCAACTCAACTCAAGTCAAATTTATTTGTAGAGCACTTTAAAGGAGGGGTTTCATGTCATTATTAGGCACATAATTCCCTTTCATGGCACACACAAAAAAAAAACAAAAAAAAAAAACTGTTACCTAACAGTTTTGAAAATGCAGCATACCTATAAAACAAACACCTATTTATAGGTCCAATCAGCCATCCATCAATTTTCTATACTTGAGATGAGCATTTCAATTTATTCTTACAATAATAAAGTCAATAATGAAATGAAAATCCCATTATCCACAAGCCAAAACAGAATAATATAACGTTAGGATGACTTAGTTCAGTTTTAGAGTGCAACTGCAGGTGCATCCTGTGGTGATTAAGTGGTACGATAAGAAATGTTACATCTCCACAAGCAGCACATGTTTTGTTGTTGCTATAAATATGATGTGCTACAACCAAGAACTTCCCATTTGGCAGATTTAGCTGTCTTGTCTTCGTGCCTCTTCATCCCTCAAATTCTGTCTGGGAGAAGCTGCGACTGGAGGAGGCTAGAAGACACGATGGCAATCTGGCTCTGACAAGCTCTCAGAGTTTGAGGTTGCAGTAGTGTGAGTGTTTAGCACTATTAAGCATCTGCTCCAACTTTGGGGGGCCTTCCGCCTGGGTGCCACACACACACACACACACACACACATACACTCCTACCCTACAAACAGGGGACTATCGTGCTAACCTGCCAAGAGGGAACTTCTGTTTCTGGTCATTTTGAAAAAACAAAAACCCAAAATAACATTTACTTTTAAGCTGTGTTACCATAATATAACTAAAAATTTGACTTTTAATTTTTTAAAAAGAAATTGCCAAGAGGGGACCTGGATCTCTGAGTGTCGTCTACATATCAAAGTGGGGACTACCTCCAACAAAAGGAAAATGCATGACAATGACATTCCAATGAGTGAGAGGCCTGCAGCCTGTCAGACACAGGATGAAATAATGTTTAAAGATTCATTTCATCAGTTCAACAAAACATTTAAATCTTAATGTGACAAAGCCTAAAGTGATCTAAAAACATAAAGTTGTATTTGTTTTTTTCTCTCTGAGAAAATTTCCATCTGCATTTTTATATGTTTATTATTTGCCACTAGATCATGTAAAGGCTCTCTAGCAAAATGTTTTTTTTCCCTCTAAAAAGACACAGACCAAAAAAATGTACAAAATAATAAAACTGAGAAAACACTAAGTAATATTTTTCTGTCAGACAAGGTCCCCACTTGGTTCTTATAAAATGACAGGGGTCCACTGTTGGCTGGTTCAGAATGACACAAGTCCCCTCTGAGATTGTACAGAGTGAAACACACACTCGAGATTAGGTGAATAAAAAATAAATTAAAGTTATACTGTGTAACTTTTGGCCACTATCGGCACTAAACCTGTAACTTCCTACAAGTGCCACAACTGACTCAAAATTAAACTCAATCTGTGTTTTAGAAAAGTGCTGCAGACCACTTTGAAAAGCTGATTTTTAAGTCATTAAGCCATTAATCAAAGCGCTCCAGGTTACATGATCCAATAAGAGACGGCTCGCTCCTGAGAAGTTACAATGCCTGGTTTTTGAGAATGGCAGCCCCCTCGGAGCAACGGCATGCGTCAAGTGCTCTATATTGACTGGAGAAATCAGCTGTAGTTACTTATATTAATAATAATGTTAGAATATAATATATCATAATATTTGGCTAAAATTAGGTTCAAAAGTTACACGGTATCACTTTAAGAAAATTGATTGTTTTTAAGACAAGTAAATGATACATGAGTGCTGGGCGGTCAGGGCCAGCAACACCTCCTCTGCTGGCATAAACACGATCAGAAGCACTAACTTACATTTACAACCTAAATTCCAATTTCATTTACTTCAACTGTATTAATTTATTCCCAACAATCCATTTTCTTCATTTCTTAACGTTTCTCTTGGCTGCGGTGCTTCCATTACATGTATGTGGTTGCAAGATTTTTTTGTCCAATCAGATTTTAGCCTGTTTGTTGCCATCTAACCTGCCCAGGGCCTTCAGAATCAGTAGCACTGGCGGATGCAACATTAACAATATTAGAAATGGACTTTTTCTTTAATTAATCAAATTTCAAATTTGCCTCACGTGGCCAGCTAGAAGGTATGTACATCAGCATTTTCCGTCCTCTGATTGGTTGGTTAGAGCTAACCATTTACAGCCAAGTTCAGCTAGCATAACATGTATTACAGTGACCTGCACTCATCATTACACTTGAGTTAAAGCGTAATGCCACAGATCCACAAAGCAGCTGCACGAGGAGGAGAGATGGACTTGGTCTCGGACTTAAAATATTTTCAAGGCGAACTTTTCCAGAAAAGCTTAACATTATGTCAAGAGGCCGGCCAACTCCAAAGCTGCCATAGAGAAGGATTTAATTCAATTCAATTGACCTTTATTTGTATAGCCTCAATTCATGACAATGTCACCTCGGGGTGCCTAACAGATAAATTCAAGTCAGATTGATAATAGCCTAGCTATAGAAACCAACAGATTGGATCAAATCTTGACTTTACCCGGTTCAACATAACATGAAGTAATACTTTTCTGTCAGACAAGGTCCCCACTTGGTTCATATGTAACGACAGGGGTCCACTGTTGGCTGGCACAGAATGACATAAGTCCCCACGAAGATGAAAAAAAAATAAGATGCACAACAACTTATACTGGAAAGACACCAGTTGATTGGAAGGTAAGACACAGCCACATATATTTTAATAAGTATACTCCTACCCACTTCTTTGACACACACACACAAACAGCTCCAAACCTCACTGATTGAAAAATGGATACTGTGAAACCAAAAAGGGTTCTGGGACATATTGTGCCGTATGTGGTTGCAGAAACTTGTGGAAACAAATAAATATGTACGTTGTAAAGTAAGTGAACTTCCCATAGGACGGCAGCTGGAGGCTGCAGGACCGACCAGGTCCAGCTTTACAGGTGCAGTCTCCACCTCTCCATCCTCCATAACCATCACCCACAACAATGCTTTTGACAGGAATCATTCAGACAGTGGCTGGTGGAACATCCACCTTCATGGACACTAAACTGACGTTTTTGTCTCGGCTATCAACACACAGCCGACTGTGTCATGATGTGAGTCTATGGTGCTCCTGTTTACCACCATGGACTCAACAAAGTAGGAAAATATGTTGCTGGTTGTAACTTTAGTCCATTTCATCATTTTATCCTCCCAGTTCAATGTCGTAGCAGAGTGAGGAAGAAATAAAACACCTTTTATATGAAATACATGAGAATGTTCCCATTTTAAAGACATCACTATTGAATGTAAATGAACTCAGATCTTACTAGAACGGAAGTGCTGAGCAGAAAGTGATCGACTGCAGAAGTAAACCAGAAATGTCTGTGAAACTCGTCTATAGGAATTAGGGATGTTCCGATCCGATCACGTGATCGGAAATCTGGCCCGATCACGTGGTTTCAGACTTGATTGGAATCGGCTGTTACATCCTGATCAGGTATCGGATAAATGCTTCCTTCACACTGACACTGCAGCGGGCGGCCATGGCCGACGTTGCTTCTCTCTTTGGCCAGAGATGCCCCAATGGCAGCATCTCTGTTTCCTCTGCATGGTTTTCCTTCATTTACAGTTTTATGAGCAGCCGTTGGTTTGATTCTGCCTCATATGAGCCGCCAGAGTCCTGCAGCAGCTCAGAGCTGTATGATGCAACATCACCGGGCAGCACAGGGTTAAATGTAACGCAGCAGCTGTTCATCCAGATGCTAAAGTGAAGGAGGCTGTAGCGCTGAACTGAGCCGAGCTCAGAAAGTTTGATCCATTCGTCAAAGCATACAACGATAAATTCATCATAATATGTAACACACCGTTCATATTTGGCGAAGCAACGTGACAATGTGCAGGTTTAACGTTCCTGGTACAGCACGTGCACCAGTGCTGGTTTAACGTTACTGGTACAGCACGTGCACCAGTGCTGGTTTAACGTTACTGGTACAGCACGTGCACCAGTGCTGGTTTAACGTTACTGGTACAGCACGTGCACCAGTGCTGGTTTAACGTTACTGGTACAGCACGTGCACCAGTGCTGGTTTAACGTTACTGGTACAGCACATGCACCAGTGCTGGTTTAGCTACTGGTACAGCACGTGCACCAGTGCTGGTTTAACGTTACTGGTACAGCACGTGCACCAGTGCTGGTTTAACGTTACTGGTACAGCACGTGCACCAGTGCTGGTTTAACGTTACTGGTACAGCACGTGCACCAGTGCTGGTTTAACGTTACTGGTACAGCACGTGCACCAGTGCTGGTTTAACATTACTGGTACAGCACGTGCACCAGTGCTGGTTTAACGTTACTGGTACAGCACATGCACCAGTGCTGGTTTAACGTTACTGGTACAGCACGTGCACCAGTGCTGGTTTAACGTTACTGGTAAAGCACGTGCACCAGTGCTGGTTTAACGTTACTGGTACAGCACATGCACCAGTGCTGGTTTAACGTTACTGGTACAGCGTGTGCACCAGTTCTACAAGGCTGCTGCTTGCTGCTACTGTGTGACGTGACCTGCGACAGGCTCAGAATGACAAAAAAAAAAAAAAGAAAATGAATGCTGGTTAAACTTTGTTTGCCGTTACTTAGTGGGTAAAATCGAAGTACACATCACATTATTGTTGTTTCACAGTTTATTTAAAATCTACTGTGTTGGTTTTATTTGCTGTCCAGCAGAGAAAGAACTGAACGTTCCCATGATTCAGAGAAATGGAGAAATAACCAAATACTTTCCTTTGAGATTTAGCCCACATACAATTGATCACAAATGACCAATTCCTCATTAATTTGGTGTTAGTTGGTGTATAAATGTATGCTTAATATTTTGTTTTAAAAATGTGATTGAAAGAATGTAATTGATTAGAGGAGGTGTCATAATAAGGTAAAATAAGAATAAATCAAAGGAAAAAACAAATGTGATGCCTCCTGACTCCCCAATTCCACCTTCAAGCTATGATTTAAATTAAATAGTATTCAGAATCAGATCAGGCTGGTGTGTTGATGACCCCCCTCTCCGACCAGTGGTATCACCACGGTTACAGCATGCTGTAGGGAAACACTGTATCTGTCTTTTTATGTTCAATTTTTATTTTATTATAGAAGTATTGGATCAGGATTTGGTATCGGTTGATCCTCATAATCTAATGACTCGTACTCGAAGTCGGGGGCAAAAAAACCCTGATCGGGACATCTGTTATAGGAATGTATTCTATTTGTAGATTTGCATTACAGAAAAAAGGTCCACTCTTGGTCCATGTGGAACGACAGAGGTCCACTATTGGCTGGTATAGAATGACATAAGTCCCCATGGGCGACATAGACAGTCCAGATTGGATGAATAAAGAAGAAGTTAACCAAACTAAACTAATTTAAGACAAATTTATGAATTAAATCTAAATTGAAAATGTAAAAGCCTGAAAAGTCTCTATCTTCCCTTTACACACCAGTTGTGTGTCCCTTTCTGAGTTCAGGTGAAATCACAAATTCTGTTATGTTACATTTGAAGGAGATGTGGATTCAGGTGCGCAAATTACTACAGTTATCGCAGTACAAACAATCTTATTCCCTTTTTTTGGACTAAGATGCTCTACAATTTGTACTGGAAAGACACCAGTTGATTGGAAGGTATGGCACAACCACACATATTTTAATAAGTATACTCCTACCCATTCCCTTGAATATTTCTTATTAATTGTATTTCTGTCATATTTATTTGTACTTTATAACGTACAATAAACAATGAATGAATATGTACACTGTAATCTTTATAATGGTAGTTTAAATATGTCTGCTAAGGATTGAAAAGAGCCTGGAAGATCTTTTACCAACTGCTCAGCGACCACTTTCTCCACAACCTTTGAGAAGACAGGAAGTATACTTATTGGTCTATAATTGCTGATGACTTGTCTCCTGTTTTGTAGATTGGAGTTACAATAGCCAGTTTCAAGATACTGAGGAATGTCCTGGAATGATCTGTTAATTATTATGGTAATTGGCACCGTTAGGTACTTATTATATATGTTATTTGGGAAATATTGTATCAAGTCCATGGACATGCTTGGCTCTGGAATTTGACATGGACAAAAGAACTTAATCTCAAACTCATTTATAGTTTCGAGATGGACGAAAGTTTCCTCACGTGTTAAAGTTTGATGACAGTGTTTGATTTTAAAAGTCTGACCTGATTTTAAGACATTGTTGATAACATACTCATTAAAGGGACTAGAGGCAGGAATTAAAAAAACAAACATGCTTGTCCATTTTTTTAAATACTAATGGGTGATGAGGCGCTAAATACCAAAAATAACGTTTCCACCCATGTTTCTCTCCGTTGCCTTGAACAAGCTGTGTGCTGCATAAAGCTGCAATTCAGTGTCTGAATTTCCCGCGCTGCCCTGCAGACGTGACGTCAAATGACGCTACATCCGCAGTTTTGAGACAGGAAGAAGACGTTGCGGTAAATTCAAACACTGTAAGCGATAGTTATGGATTCTTCTGCCATCAGCAAATGATCCAGATCAACTGAAAGACACTAAAAAGTGGAACTATGAAGAAAAACTGTAGTAAACAACATTATAGCTTCAGTTTGTGCTCCCGTGACGGCTTGGCTGGTGGCTGCAGTTATCTGAAGCGCCAGTCGCGGCAGTCGTGAGTTTAGTTTCTTAATCTTGCCGTCCCTTTAAAATGTTCTGCTATGACCAAACTATCACTTTGATGTTTTCCATTTATATTTAGTTGTATGACATCATTGGCTGATCGTCTCTTACCTAAAAGTTTATCTACATCTTACCCTAATACTCTATTGTTTCCTTTTGCTTCTTTAATAATTGTTAGAAAAAAATTGTTTTAGCTGCCTTAAGTTGTGACATGACCATATTCCTGTAATTTTTGGATATGAGACAGTCTGCGGGGAGACCAAACTTTTAGGATTTTTTGAGGAGAGAGTTCATTTTCTTTAACAGAAGCCATAAAGATTAATCAAACCAATTAATTTGGTTTTGATTTAATTCATTTTCAAACTATGCTACTTTGTTTCTGGGCATGAAAGGTACCAGTTTTCTATGTGTTTATTTTTATTTTGTGAGTTAGGTAACCTTCGTGCAATTAAAGATAACTTATGATCGGATAAACCAGTAATTAGATTATAGATTTTTGGTATATGATCTGGTTTATGTGTAAATATTAGATCCAATAAGGTTTGAGATGAGCTAGTTGTTCTCTTTGGGTTGTTTATTAATTGCATCAACTGAAACTTAGTTGTAAGATCCTTTAGTTTTTTTTTTTTTCCTTTGAGTTTTGTCAAGCCAGTTTAAATCAAAGTGCCCCATTAAGATTAATTCTTTGCTGACATACTTTTTGAGCACCTCTTTGGCATACATCTTTGGCAGTGGGTGGTCTATAAAGTGACCAAACAGAAAAAGACATTTCAGCAGATAAAATGATTTTGACTCCCAACAAATTCCAAAGAGTTTTCAGGAATGTCATTCTGTTTACACTGTTGGCCAGGGATCCTAAATCCTGGTCCTCAGGGGCCGGTAACCTGCATGTTTTCATGGTCTTCCTGCAGAAACCCCATTGAGTCAGACTCAGAGTTGGTTGACGTTTATCCATCGATTTGACTTAGATGTGTTACAGCAGGGAAACCATGAAAAAGCGCAGGACACCAGCCCTGGAGGACCTGGATTGAGGATCCCTGCAGTCTAGGCCTTCTTTCACATAAATCATGACTCTCTACCATCAGCCCTATCTTGCCTATATACATTATAACCTGCAGTATTAAATATTCCCACAGGTGTTGTTGGAGACAACCACATTTTTTGAAAAACATAAAAAACCAAGGTATGTGTGTTGGAATTTGACGACAACTGCTCTGATTTAGATAAAGGCCTAATGCTTCTTATTTCTAAATGGCCACCAAATAAACCCTTATGCTTCACCTTCTGTTCCTATAAGACTTTTGCATGGTTTACTGTCTGGAATATTTTTGTTGCTTGTTGGTTTCCCAGTGTGCATGATTTCATAATATTTTCCTATTTCATAACAGTCTGACTGCCTGGAAGGATCTAGCCTGGTGGTAGCTGTGCTGGAGCCTGTGTCTGATGATGCCTTCTCCTCTTTAATGGTGGAGGTAGCCAGCAGCAGATGTAATCCAGATAGGCGTGGGGGAGGCCCAGCCAGTGGTGGGGAGGGCCCAGTTAGTCTGGGAGGAGGCCCAGCTGGCAGTGAAGGAGGCCTTGCTATTGTAGCAGTGAAGGAACCCCAGGTAGCAGTTGGAGAGGCCTGTCTAGCAGTGGAGGAAACCCAGGTAGCAGTGGGGGAGGCCTGGTTAGCAGTGAAGGAAACCCAGGTAGCAGTTGGAGAGGCCTGTCTAGCAGTGGAGGAAACCCAGGTAGCAGTGGGGGAGGCCTGGTTAGCAGTGAAGGAAACCCAGGTAGCAGTGGGGGAGGCCTGGCTAACAGTGAAGGAAACCCAGGTAGCAGTTGGGGAGGCCTGGCTAGTAGTGGGCCACTTTTGGTTAGCAGTGGAGGAGACCCAGCTACCAGAGGGGCAAGCTTGGCTAGCAGTGTAGGAGGCCTGTAGCAGTGAGGCAGGCCTGGTTAGCAATGGAGGAGGCCTGTAGCAGTGGGGGAGGCCTGGCTAGCAGTGAAGGAAACCCAGGTAGCAGTTGGGGAGGCCTGGCTAGCAGTGAAGGAAACCCAGGTAGCAGTTGGAGAGGCCTGGCTAACAGTGAAGGAAACCCAGGTAGCAGTTGGGGAGGCCTGGCTAGCAGTGAAGGAAACCCAGCAGTTGGGGAGGCCTGGCTAGTAGTGGGCCACTTTTGGTTAGCAGTGGAGGAGACCCAGCTACCAGAGGGGCAAGCTTGGCTAGCAGTGTAGGAGGCCTGTAGCAGTGAGGCAGGCCTGGTTAGCAATGGAGGAGGCCTGTAGCAGTGGGGGAGCCTGGCTAGCAGTGAAGGAAACCCAGGTAGCAGTTGGGGAGGCCTGGCTAGCAGTGAAGGAAACCCAGGTAGCAGTTGGGGAGGCCTGGCTAGCAGTGAAGGAAACCCAGCAGTTGGGGAGGCCTGGCTAACAGTGAAGGAAACCCAGGTAGCAGTTGGGGAGGCCTGGCTAGTAGTGGGCCACTTTTGGTTAGCAGTGGAGGAGACCCAGCTACCAGAGGGGCAAGCTTGGCTAGCAGTGTAGGAGGCCTGTAGCAGTGGGGGAGCCTGGCTAGCAGTGAAGGAAACCCAGGTAGCGGTGAGGCAGGCCTGGTTAGCAATGGAGGAGGCTCGTCAGTAATGGGGGAAACCTGGCTAACACTAGAAAAAGCTTAAACTGCAGTGGAGGGAATCTATTAAGCTCTGTGTGCATCATAAGCCCCGTTTCCACCAGCGGGTCTGGGTCGGGTCGGGCCGGATCGGTCCACGTTTTTTTGCGTCTCCACAGATAAAAACCTGGACGGGTACCCTTATATCCGACCCGACCCGGCCTACTTTTTTGGCACCCTTCGGTAGGGGTACTGATCTAACCGATCCGGACCAAAGAGGTGGAGCTAACACAAAGCAATACATTAATTTGTTGAAAAATCTCACTTCCCTCGTGACCAAGCGTAAAAACAAAGCCGGGGTGACTCCTTTTGTTTCTGTCATGTGTGGTGCGGTGTTTTGGTTAAACAGTGTTGCACAGCGATGATGTCACGCGATCACGTAGCAGCGCTGTCCAGCTAATTCTCCGCCTCCAGAGTGGGTACAGGTTGCTGTGGGGACGCAGCGTGAAATCAACAAATCCGTACCAAAACCCACCCGATCCGGCCTGGCCCGACCTGACCCGACCCAGACCCGCGGGTGGAAACAGGGCTTTAGTTGGCATTAGGTGTTGTCCAGGTAGTAGCTGCAATCCCTTTGTTAGTACTTGAGATCCAGCTAGCTGACAGTGTGCTGAAGTTTGCTGTGACTGTATAGCATCAATGTGTTTCAGTGACACAGGACCAGGCTTTATCTTAACATCACCAGCCAGGAGCAATATCATCATGAATTGCACAATTCTTGAGCAAGATTTAGATTTGGATGATTGTCCATTTTTACATGGAGGTGGCCTTGCATGTCCATCATCCTGCACTGTTGTGAGGGAAAGTTCTGACACAGCTTGGCTGAGCAGAGGGTCTGATTTTCTACATTTTGTTGAGGACTAACTGAGCACACCAGCAAGTATAGATACGAAAGCAAGTAACAAATAGATTGATAGCATATGATATTTTAAAGCTTTTTGTGGTTTTAAAAAGCTTTTGTGGGAAACACATAGGATCTGCCAAACTGTGTGTCTGCACCACGGCAGCCATCCTGAAGGCCTTCCTCTTGTGGTTGAGAGCTTTCAGGTCGCATGTGATCCAGGATTTATTGTTCGCAGTAAACAGTCTCAGCTGGCAGCGTGGATGTCTGCAGAATTTGACATATTCTGTGATACAGTCAGTCATGCTGCAAAGATCTTCCCGTGTGGATCACACTTCCCAGTCTGTTGCCTCAAAGCAGTCTGCAGTGCCTCTTTGGCCTTCTGATTCCACCTCCTAACTGTCTTTGTAGATGCAGGCTGCCATCCAACATGAACAACATACTTTGGTGTCTGGAGGACCAGGTTGTGATCTGACCCACCAAGTGGGGGGAGGGCGGTGGCTCTGCATGCGTCCTTAGCATTTGCATACAGGAGGTCCAGTGTTCGGTTGGCTCTGGTAGGGCAGCTAACTGGTAAAAGATTGGTCAGGTTTTCTCCAGTATAACATTGCTAAAGTCCTCAGTGATGGTGATGAGTGCATTAGGGCAGGGTTTCCCAATCCTGGTCCTCGGGGACCCCTGCCCTGCATGTATTCCAGGTTTCCAACTCCACCACACCTGACTCAGATCAACTGAACTGCTCATCAAGTTCTTTGCAAGCTGCTAACAAGCCTTTCATCTGAGTCAGGTGTGTTGAAGTAGAAACATTTTGAAAACCAGCAGGACAGGGGTCCTCGAGGACCAGGACTGGGAAACACTGCATTGGGGTGCTGGGTTTATAGCTGTGATACAGTGGAGTGGATGGTGTCATGCCCTGCCTCTGCGTTGGCTGATGGGGGATGTAAACCGCTACAACAATGGCGGACTGAGGGATGTAACATCAGCACACTCCCACCACAACCAGTTCAATACTTGCCAGGTGAATCTCTGGCTGGACTGCCTGGGTTTGCTACAGGATGTTCTGCATGACCATGAGATGATGTCTTGTGTGGGTGGGCGATAGCTGCTGGTGGGATGTGAGGAGGCCAGCTGTGGGCATGCTGGAGGTGGTCGGTATTTTATCCGCTGGTGGCTTATGCGGTTGTGGCATCATTGCTCTAGAGAAAGTTGCCATCATGTCCTGGAACATTTGGGAGTTTGAACGTTGCTGTTCCTGCATCATCTTGAGTGATTCCTGCTGCAGTTTCATAATATTCTCAGATATAGTTTTCACGTCCTCCGTACGTTTTGGGTCTGTCTGGTCAACTTTTCCTGTGTAAAATGTAGGGATGTAACGATAACCGGTAAAATGGTTAATCGTGATAAAATTCCCAACAATTAGTAATACCGCTTCAAAATGTAATTATCGTGAAAACCGTGACTGATTACTGCACTTTGAAAAACTCCCGGTGATACTGCTTATTGGCTAGAAAAGCAGCAGCAGTCCCAGTTTGCGGTGTTTAATTTATGAAAACATGGCAGAATGCGACGAAGGCACCCACGTGTACAGTAATTTTGAGATTTTTCCCCCTTCAAAAAGGACAAAGTTGGCATTTAGACCCATTTTGGATATATTTAAAGATGCTGGGGGGTATTTCTATAATACCATGATTAAAATGATAACCGTGATAATTTTGGTCACAATAACCGTGATATTAAATTTTCATATCATTACATCCCTAGTAAAATGTGGTTCTCCAGAAGACTTGCAGAAACATCACTGCTGCTTTTTCTTTGCATGCTTGTGCTCCAGGAATTGCCCACTGGAGGTTTCAGATCAGGTTCAGGTCCAGGCTCAAGCTGGAGGAGCCTTTGTCCTCTCTCATTAACATAACGATGGTGTCGTTCACACCTGAGTTAGGATGTCAGCTCAGAGCTAATCCAGCCACCCAGAGTCTCTCGGGGGGAGGGGGTTGAGTGGGGCTGTGTTCTTCCTGAAGTCCACAATCATCTCCACTGTCTTCAGTGTTGAGCTGCAGGTTGTTCAGCCTGCACCAGGACACCAGGAGCTCTGTCTCCCAACTGTAGGTGGACTCATCTCTGTCAGAGTTTAGACCAATGAGGGTGGTGTCTTCCACAAACTTCAGGAGTTTGACAGACTGGTGACTGGAGCTGCAGCTGTTGCTGTACAGGGAGAAGAGCAGAGGGGAAAGACCACACCCCTGAGGTGATCCAGTGCTGATGGTCCAGATGTTTCTATCCCAGCTTCACGTGCTGCCTCCCTTCAGACAGAAAGTCTGTGATCCACCTGCAGGTGGAGTCCGGCACATTCAGCTGGGAGAGCCTGATCTGCTGGAGGGATGGATGTTGGTACTGAAGGCAGAGCTGAAGTCCACAAAGTTTGACCTGACGAAGATCCAGTGGGTTCGAAACGTTGGAATAAATGCAACTGGGAATAAATGTGCAGGCCTTTTTCACTTTCCATGCAACCATAGCAAGACAGAAGAAGCTGAACACACTGGGACATGAGAAAAAGACAACCTGAGTAACATCACAAACAACAGAGGAATACATTCAGAGATGGGGGGCATTCCCCATCTATAGCCTTATTTTAAAAACTCCCTCCATGTTGTTGGGTCAAAGAATGATCAGTGATGAATGCACTGCGGTTTGTGCAATCTAAACTATCCTGGTTGTGATTTGGTTTGAAGAAGAACTAGACCATGTCAGTATTTTTTTATATTTCTATACCAACACATTCAGTGCAAAAGAAAAAAATATTTACTTTGTATGACTAAAACTTCAGACTTATTAAAAGTCATTTTGTATTATTGAAGGTGACAATTACTATTCACTTTTTGTACTTAAGTACATTTCAAAACATTTTTACTTTTACTTAAGTGAAACAGTTTGACCGAGTATCTGTACTTTTACTTAAGTAGGAAATGTGAGTACTTTTGACACCTCTGATTTCCAGATGATTTTTTTCATTCAATCCCTATAATACATATTTAAACCGCCATCATAAAGATTACTGTATACTTATTCATTAATCGTTTGTGTGTTATTAAGTACAAATAGATATGACAGTAATACAACTAGAGATAAATGTTCAAAGGAGTGGGTAGGGGTATAAACTTAGTAATATACAGCATGTGTGGTTGTGCCATACCTTCCAATAAACTGGTGTCTTTCCAGTACAAATTGTAGAGCATCTTTGTCCAAAAACAGGGAATAAGATTGTTTGTACTGCAATAAATTGAGTAATTTGTGCACCTGAATCCAAATCTTCCTCAAATGTAACATAACAGAATTTGTGATTTCACCTGAACTCAGAAAGGGACACACAACTGGTGTGTAAAGGGAAGATAAAGACTTTTCAGGCAGTGTGAAAGTCGTCCTACGCTATCTTTGTGGGGACTTATGTCATTCTATACCAGCCAATAGTGGACCTCTGTCGTTCCACATGGACCAAGAGTGGACCTTTTTCCTGTAAGGCAAATCAACAAAATAAAATACATTCCTATAGACGAGTTTCACATACATTTCCGGTTTACTTCTGCAGTTGATCACTTTCTGCTCAGCACTTCCGTTCTAGTAAGATCTGAGTTCATTTACATTCAATAGTGATGTCTTTAAAATGGGAACATTCTCATGTATTTCATATAAAAGAAGGTGTTTTACTTCTTCCTCACTCTGCTATGACATTGAACTGGGAGGATAATATGATGAAATGGACTAAAATTACAACCAGCAACATATTTTCCTACTTTGTTGAGTCCATGGTGGTAAACAGGAGCACCATAGACTCACATCATGACACAGTCGGCTGTGTGTTGATAGCCGAGACACAAATGTCAGTTTAGTGTCCATGAAGGTGGATGTTCCACCAGCCACTGTCTGAATGATTCCTGTCAAAAGCATTGTTGTGGGTGATGGTTATGGAGGATGGAGAGGTGAAGACTGCACCTGTAAAGCTGGACCTGGTCAGTCCTGCAGCCTCCAGCTGCCGTCCTATGGGAAGTTCACTTACTTTACAACGTACATATTTATTTGTTTCCACAAGTTTCTGCAACCACATACGGCACAATATGTCCCAGAACCCTTTTTGGTTTCACAGTATCCATTTTTAAATCAGTGAGGTTTGGAGCTGTTTGTGTGTGTGTGTCAAAGAAGTGGGTAGGAGTATACTTATTAAAATATATGTGGCTGTGTCTTACCTTCCAATCAACTGGTGTCTTTCCAGTATAAGTTGTTGTGCATCTTATTTTTTTTTTTCATCTTCGTGGGGACTTATGTCATTCTGTGCCAGCCAACAGTGGACCCCTGTCGTTACATATGAACCAAGTGGGGACCTTGTCTGACAGAAAAGTATTACTTCATGTTATGTTGAACCGGGTAAAGTCAAGATTTGATCCAATCTGTTGGTTTCTATAGCTAGGCTATTATCAATCTGACTTGAATTTATCTGTTAGGCACCCCGAGGTGACATTGTCATGAATTGAGGCTATACAAATAAAGGTCAACTGAATTGAATTAAGTCCTTCTCTATGGCAGCTTTGGAGTTGTCCGGCCTCTTGACATAATGTTAAGCTTTTCTGGAAAAGTTCGCCTTGAAAATATTTTTAGTCTTAGACCAAGTCCATCTCTCCTCCTCGTGCAGCTGCTTTGTGGATCTGTGGCATTAAGCTTTAACTCAAGTGTAATGATGAGTGCAGATCACTGTAATACATGTTATGCGATCTGAACTTGGCTGTAAATGTTTAGCTCTAACTAACCAATCAGAGGACGGAAAATGCTGATGTACATACCTTCTAGCTGGCCACGTGAGGCAAATTTAAAATTTAATTAATTAAAGAAAAAGTCCATTTCTAATATTGTTAATGTTGCATCCGCCAGTGCTACTGATTCTGAAGGCCTCGGGCAGGTTCACCCAATCTGAATTGTGTATGTGTGTATGTCATCCTGTGCCAGCCAACAGTGGACCCCTGTCATTACATATGAACCAAGTGGGGACCTTTTCTGACAGAAAAGTATTTCTTCATGTTGTGTCACTTTTATCATTTTGTCCTTTTTTTGCTGTGTCCCTTTAGAGGGAAAAAAATGAGGGAAAAAAGTGAGGTCAGGAGCTCTTTGTGTGTGTGTTGTTAATCTGTGTATGTCCTCAGTGTAAAATATCTGGTAACTGCAGTAATCAGAACATGGCTACTCCCATGGTTCTGGCTGTGAAACTTGTCTGTAAATGTATTTTGAGGCAAAACAAAAAAAGAAAGTAAATTGACTGCAAAAAAAAAAAAAATAACGTGTAAAAAAAGTAGACTTTTGGTTATTTGTTTCACACAGAATCATAATGTATATTAGTGGCCATAGAGGAAATGTTTTCCCATAAAACAAATTACCAAATGAAATGCACTCCTTTAAATAAAGATGACGGACAAATGTTAATTTTAAAATTGACTGAAACATTTTTTTGAAGTAGTCAAGTTTGGGAACTTCAGAAAAAGGATAAATTAGTTTTAATTGATTAATTAAAATACAGAGAAAGAAAGCACCTTATTTATGATCATTTTATTTAAAATTTTATTTATATTTTTTTCAAGTACTATATCTAAGATACCTCCTTAAACAAAGCTTTTATATGTTGTTACAAATAAACTGGTCAAGACACTGGTTTGCTCACTAGATAGCCTGTCTGTCAGTCTGTCAGCCACTCTACAGTCTGAAAGGCCTCTATTGGCATGCTAATTGGGGAGTGTAAAAAGCGACGTGTGTGAATGGGTCGTTGAATTTTCCTCCCCAGCCGGCAGTGGTGCTGCTGAACACTGCCTCACACACACACACACATCCAGGTCCCCTGTTGGCAAAAGTTAAAAAAATTCTCCAGATGGTTTATAACATGTTTTTGACATGATTTAAAGCATGTCCAAGAGGGGACCTAAAAAATGTCCCCTGTTGGTTCAATGGTCCCCTGTTGGTGAATGTGTAACGACACAACAGTCCACACTTGGATAGGTACACAAGTGCACGCACACACACAATAGGACCACTTCACATCTGTGCTTTCCCTCTGCCTATTCAGTTACCTATTGCTCTAACACCACACACGCACATACTGTACACACAGATACTTTTTTCTGGTCTGCTTCTTATTAGAGATGCATCACAGTTGTAATGAAAAGCAGGGTTGCATTCCTCTGAGAACCATGATAACACACACACACACACAATAAAATCTAAACACACATACAAAGGCGTCACCCCACATAGGGCTTACATACATAGCACAGTGAGACACAATTGCAAAAACCCATAAAGGAAAAAAAAAAAGAGGAAACACACAAAAGCAGGCAGTGAGCGAACAAAAGATTGGAAGCAGAGGATTGTGGGAGCTGTTTCATTAGAAGCGGTGACAGGTGTCAGAGCTGAGTCTGCATCAGATAGTGGAACAGTTCTACACAATGAGACACAACAATCTCTTTTACCTGGGGGATTCCTCTAATCCTGCTCCTTCTCTCTTCTCCTTTCTCTTTTTCTGCTGCTTGCACTTGATCTTTTTTATATTCTCTGGAGCATCCTTCTTCCCCATTTCCTCTCTCATTGTCACCTTGTTTTTGATTCGTCTTCTTGTTTTTTGCTGGGATAACAGTTAGCTGCACATGTGTCCTCTTTATTTTTTCAGAGATTACCTTCTTCTTCCATAGCTGGAGTCTCCCCTGCCATGGATACCAGATGCATTCACAAAAATGCCTTGTCAAGATCTCAATTTACTGCAGTGTTAGTCAGGAATGAATGGATTTACAGAAATAAAGAAGATGAGCAGTGGTAAACGACTAGATAAGAAAGAGCAAGAGAGGTGAAATGAGGAGGAAAGAGGGGACGCCATGAGGAAGCAAGGTCTCGGGAGTCATGTAGATCATTATAGAGGAAGATGAAAGTAAAAGAGGTCAAGTTTCCTTGCCTAACCTACACTCATCTATGTTATACAGACACATGTTGCCATGCAAACGGTTATATCTACCTGAATATGTCTAAAAATACACACATCACACACAAAAACTTAACATAAACACATTCATCGCCTCCAACTCTCAAAAACATTCACACAGATTCAAAGTTAAATCTTGCCCTCTGGCTTTATGCAGCAAACTAATGCTGGGGCCTGTGGAGTGTTTTACAGTAGCCTTGGGGCTAAACACACAGATGCTGTGATCAAAGAAGGGAAGGTAAGCCTTCAGAAAGAAATTAGCCCGGGCTCCTCTTCTGTACCAACTGTGACATCTCCATTATCGGCTTCCTCCAGTGTCTGTAGGGCTGCGCTCTGCTCTCTCCTGCTACAGTAAATTACACTTTTAGAAAATGTTTCATTTTCCATAAATATTTGCTCACATCGTGGCAACTGCAGTCTGGAAACAAACAACATGACCCCAGTCATTTTAGAGAAATATTAAATATTTTATATCAGTAAATTGGTCTAAGTTCCTATATGATCACCACAGAAAACACTAGTCATTGTGAAATAAGATAGACAAACCCTCCACCTGGACATTTAACCACCAGGATTCCAGTTAGACTTTATGTTTAACTGACATCTTTGACTTTAAGACCTGTTCTTATCATAGCTGATGTGGCATTTCCACTATTTTGACCATCTTAAAGATCAACTCCTTGTGATGAAGACCAATAAAATAAGTAAATAAAGGTAACATAAAATGCTGCTTAAAGCAAAACAAAAGCCATTCCAAAAGGGACCAGTCAAAGTTACAGTCGGACATCCCTTTAAATATGGAAAACTCAGCTTTCGGTACAGTAAGTTGAAATTGACAAAAATAACAATAAATAAAAACTTTGCCAAAATCATAGCATTGATTTTGAATTGTGGTCCAACAGAAATATATATATATCAAAACGCACACACAAAATAAATAAATAAATAAATAAAAATAAAAAAGCATGATGGGGCTCCTGAACTGAAATTCTATTGAGCAACACTTTGAGACAATAACTGCAATCAAGTGTTTTCTGTTACATCCAATCGGACTTCTGCACCTGTTAAATGGACAAAAATACTTGTCATGAGCAAGGTGCTCTAATTTGTCAGGGATATTTTTTTTTTCATTATTTTTTAAAACCGAAATTCAAAATCAGTGTTTTATTTTACTAAATAATGATTTTGTAAATTTCAATTATTCTTATTTTTTGAGTTTCTTGTTATTTGAATTATTATTGTGAATTTAGCATTTTCTTTAATGGGAGTGTGTCTAAACCTTTGGCCCGTACTGTATCTTGCAGAAGAGTTGTGTGATTGCAGTCACAGAAATCCTCCATCAAATTAACTTTGAGACACCACAGAAAAATATATAAAAGAGGTATTAATTTAACTTATTCCTTGTCAGATGACTGTCAACTTTAATCCGTACTTGTAACATGACTGATACAATGGGCTGGTTTCAGAGTAATCCAGCACTAGGCCTTAATCTGTACTAGTTAAGACAGCACATTTAAGTCACTTTTGTAATCTTGATTTAAGGTTGTTTGGAGTTCTGGATTTAGCCAAGTAAACCTGGTATAATAAAAATCAAACACACCATGTACTGGTGTCAACCTGACAACAGAAGAAGACAAAAATAAAATATGTTATTCAAACAAAAGTTGTGCAAACTACACTATGTGAAAAAAATAGAAAAAAAGGGAAATTTGAAGTGATGTAATATGAATGAAAATATAATAATGGTATTATCACCATTTTTCATCAGAGACCCCAAAAGATGAACATCCACCAGAAGTTAGCCAGGACTGTTCATATTTGCACTAAGACAAATATCTGAAAGAAGAACATGAAATAAAAATAAATTCAGCGAAGCTGGATGAAAAATGAAGTTCAAACAGAAAGCTATGATGCAGAAAAGAAAGACTAATGAGACAACTGTACTACAACCTTTTGTACAATCTTTTTATGATCCATCATGATAGATCATGAAAAGTAAATACCCTTTTATTGAAAAATTCATGAGTGTGCTTCTGTGAGTACAAACAAAATTTATAATGAGCCTCGGTTAACTGTTATGTCACAAAGTTTCTCTTGTGTATGCAACAAATAGAATAAAAAATAAAACAATTTGAAACAGAAAAACCTTCCATATGAGAGGCTGCTTATCTAACTGAGATGCTGCAGTGTGGAAGAATCTCTGAGTGTAGTTTCTTGTCGGTCACTGCCCAAGCAGAGATATTAGCTCCACAGCATTTTCCTAAACATATGATCTTTTTAAATTTGATTTTTTTTTATTATTTTACCTTTATTTTACCAGGAAAAGTTCCATTGAGATTAAAAACCTCTTTTTCAAGGGAATCCTGGCCAACAAGCAGCAATTATATGAAAGTGGTCTGGAGAAGCCAATTTATTGAAATAAAACAGATACCTCAAGTCTGCGAGCAGTGTTGTAGCGGGGCTTTGTGTTGCATATTGCTCTTTATTTAAATCGGTGATTTTCAAACTGGTGGTTGTGGCCCCCATGTACTGTAGGTCACATGATAATACCAGGTGGTCACCAGATCATTGTGACAAAAAAAAAAAAAAAGTAAAAACAACAAAAAAAGCACCTACATGTATGAAATAAATTTGGTATTTTTGGGGCTATCAAAATTAACATATTATTGCAAAGAAATTAATCGGTGAAATTAACAAATTGATTTTTAAATGATTGCATTAATAACTTGGTTATTAGTAAAACCATGCTAAAAATCTGGATTTGCCATTATATCTGCGAGAGAAGCTGATTTTAGGCATGTACTGTAGGTACCTTGTTTCTGATAGTTTTCAAGCCTTACATGTTGAAGTTTTATCATTAAGTGTCCAGAAACAAAGTTATTACAGGTGCTATTCTAAAAATATGAAGTTGGGCCTATTTTTGTGAGAAAAGCTGAATTTTGGCATTTGGCTGCTTTTTCCACAGCAGTTAACATAATCCATAATCCAATCTGACAGTGTCCAAGCCGTACATGAAGAGGATGGCCATAGGTTGACCCACTAGATAGTATATCACACAATTAACTACTCAGTCGGGGAGGGGGGTGGGTCATGGACACCAAAGTTTGTTATATGGAGTGTCGTGGCTCAAAAAGTTTGAAAACCAATGATCTAATTAACCCAGAGAGTCCATACTCTCCAGCAAACATTTCTACGCAGAAGTTAACTTTCCCCTTTGAAGGTTTAGTTTAAGAATCAACTTAATCTCAGATTAGCTCTAATCATCATTTTTGCAACTGGTTTAGTTTAATCCAGAGTAGGCTCAAACTTCAAGTTAATTAAAACCAGAGTTGGTAATGCTGTTCAGAAACACTTTTTGTTACTGGGTGAAATGGTCCTTCCATCCTCACAGTAGTCAATACATCATGTATTCATAAAAAAAAAGAGGATAAAGGTCAGACCTCTGTAAGAGTTGTAGTTCTGTAAAAACTCAGCCCCTGCCAGTCGCACTGGGAGGTAGGAATTAGTCATTCGCAATGGAAAGAAAGAATAATTCAATGCCTTAATGTCTTGTCTCTGTCCCTCCCCTCTCATCGCCCCCACGTGCACCGCCCTGTGCACTGCTCACTGTGAACAAATATAGCTTACTGGCTGCTAACTGCTGCTGCACCAAAAAAAAAAAAAAAAAAAACAAAACAAAACAACAGATAAGAATCAAATCTCGGAGGCGTTGACGTTTGCAGTGTGGACTTTTTACACCACAGAAGTAGTTGGAGGTGAGTGAGTAAAGGCTTTTAGAAACGTGGTTCGTCAGCTGTTTACTATCAAGCTAAATAGCTATCCACTCAGCTGTTATCGTTAACCTGCTCGTAAAACATCGGTGCACACGTCCCTGCGTTCTGAAGGCGAGGTTTCAGGTGGTGTGTTTTTTTTTTAAATGTAATTTGTTTGATCCGTTTTTCCAACATTGCAAACTAACTTTAAGCCAAGTCTCTGCAAGTGATTGAGTTAAGTCCGTTTGAACAGGCATGTCTGTGCTAAGGTACAGTAGATGCAGATATAGCTACTTAATAACAGTGAGGAAAAAAAATGTGATACGAGGTAGCAAGATAATTAATCATTTTCAGGTTTGTATATAAAGAAAATGCTTTAACCAAACTCTAGACTTTGGTCTGAATTGAGAAGACTGATTTCAAAATGCTGTTTGTTCAATAAGCTGGATGTCAACGGTTAGCCTACTTAAAAACACCTCAAACTTTTTATTTACTGGTTTCTTTCCAACAGATGAGCTTTAGATATGTTTTCCTGTCTCAAACTCCTTTTCATTGTCTTTATACAGTACAACTTCTTCAGAAACCCCCTCCGCTGTCTTCCTCCTCAGTCTCTACCTGCTCCGTGGTTTATTTAACCGTGATGATGCCCGGAGTCGTGACCTCCAGCTATCTGCGACGCCCTGCTGCATTTTCATATTGACTTTTCTTCTCTTCCACAGCCTCCCTGTCCTAACTCACCTCTCCTTTCCTCTTCCACCTTTCACTCCGTTATCCTCATCCTTCACTCTCCACTGGCTCCTGGGAGATGTTTTAGGGGTAAAATACTTGGAACATTGAGCAGGCCATCCAAACAGAGGCCAGTGAGACAGAGAGGGAAAATAAGAAGAAGTGTGCATTACACACATCAGAGGCAGGGTTGTTTGTGAAACTGCTTAGGGGACATGTTTGTAAAAGAGAGCAGAAGCGAGTTTATTCATCTTTGGGGTGAGGACACAAGAAAACATGACTTATTTAATATATTTTTAGCCCTGACACATCTATGGTTGTACTTTATTTGCTTTCTCCAAATCACTTCTAATTGCTTTTAATCAGGAATGGGGACTTCAAATGCGCAAGATGAGGCAAGATTTCTGATTGGCTGCGGCTGTCACCAATGAGGCCACCTCACTGAGGCGCAGACAACCTTCGAGTATGATGGATGAGGTAGTTGGTGTGTTTGTCTATGTGTGTGAGTGTCGGTGGGGGTCACCGCAGTGTGAAGGGTCCCAACGGATTAGCGTCACAGTCCAATGAACCATTTCAAAAAGAAGGGGGCGAGACCCCATCGACCGGTTCTCTTCCACACACTCACACACAAACACACACAAAAAAGACCTGATATGATGACCGCATGTCCCGGGAGAGAAAGAGGAAGAGTCATCTGTTCAGCAACATCTCAGTTTTAGACACTAATATAGTTATACCCTTAGAGAATAAATCTAACAGAAAGTAACACTCGCGTGCCAGATGTACGATGGATCGGACCGAATCGCTCCATTCAGTGTACACAGACAATTCCTGCAGCTATACACACAAAGATCACCTCCGTCTTATGAGTTCTTTTACTCTTTTCCTTAAAAGTTTTATCTATCTTTATACATCTGACTTTTCTGGCCTCATGACATACAAAGAAGTAGGCACTATAAGAACTCTTAACCGTATAAATCACAGTAGCATGTCACTTCAGTTTTACTGTCAGGGTACAGTGATCGTACAACATCCCTGCAGGCTGCCTGTACACTGAATTCATTTCTGAAAAACCCCAGAAAGGAGGTCAGACAAAGGCCAGACATAAACTAATATCTATCATCACCACAGCTATACAGCAGAAGTCTGGAGGCCTTGTTCTAAAATAATCATGTTTAAAATGTGGATTAAGTACAGCTCAGAAACTATGGTTTACATAAGTATAAGCAACATTGTTCTCTGTCAGCAAAGCTAACTGGATGCAGTTCTTCACTCCAGAGTCGGTTCAAATACTTAGTTTCTCAGAGTTTTTCTTTATTTTTGAAGAAGTTTTAAGCCCTGTTTCTAACAGTGGGTCCGGCTCGGGATATCAGGATATGCATTGTATATCCTTTAAAGACCCACAAAGCAACTTTTAGCAGTTTTCTCAATGACGCGCCCCCTATCAATGGCTAAACTGTAGTGTAATAAATATCAATACATTGAAATGTCACAATATTTTCATACCATATGTAAGGGATAATATATGGAACGCAGGTCATTATGGGGAAATACTGACTGACAGGGCGAGTGCAGACCCCGACGCGACTGCGTTCCATACATTATCCCGCTTATTCTACGGCTACTTGCAAAAAAAAAAAAAAAAATTAAAGTCTTCTATTTTTGGGAGGGTCAAATAACTTTCTGATGTTTTACACTCAGATTAAAATAGTTCCCTGCAGTCAGGCTAGGTCGGAGAACTTGTTGCTTAGCAACGTTTGTTAGTTGAGTGATGGTGGCTGGAATTTGTGCTAGCATCGGCTATTCCTGTATGTTAATCTGGACATTTCCTCATCTGCTGTTCTGATGTTTTACGCTAAGATTAACATAGTTCCCCACAGTCGGGGCACCTGTATCTTAGCAACGTTTGTTAGTTGAGCCAAAGCGGCTGGAATTTGGCCTAAAACCGGCTATTTCTGTAGGTTGAACTGGACATTTCCTTCTCTGCTGTTAGCTGTATGCGTCTTACCACTGGTCTTCTTTTTGTCTTTTTCGTTTAGGGGAGGGTAAATCCTTAAACTCAGCCTGGACCCAGTGCTCAAAATCTCCACACTCGCCAAAGAGATTCAAATTAATTGGGAAGTAATCCATTTTCGGTCACGAGGTGTCGCTACGTTGCCATTGACAGCGGTCATTATACAAAAATAATGACCGCTGGAACGTTGGGAAAACCCATTCGAGTCAACGGAGCATTCAACAGCTTTCTAAAGAGCCGTATAATAACAATATTTAAAAACTCAGTAGTGATCTATTTCAAGGACGGAATCTTGCGAGATCTTACTGTTCTATTATGAAATCTTGTGAGATTTTGTTCTATCAGCAGTAGTCCAGCATGTACAAAAAGTGGCTGCTTTTCACTAATATCTATGTGCATCTGCAGGTTCAAGTTAAACTTTACACACAGTGGAAAGTACAAGTTAAAATGTGTGTCAAAGTTTTCATGGACCACCCAGTTGTTGGAGATTAAAATGACTGACTGAAATGTTTATTTCTCAAATGCACGAATATGCCTTTTCATATACTTATATGCCACTTTGCTTTACTGTTTTATTAATTTCACATGAATTAATTTTTCTATTTCACCTCAGCTGAGGAAATCTTTTTTAAAGCACTTTATTATTTCATTTCTCTGTCTATTCATTTGGGTTTTCCCAAAGTGATTAATATTTATGTTTTTGGGGACGGTTGTAAATAAGTTTATTATGAGATCCAATAGCTGGCTGCAATGTCACAGTCACGTCCTGAATGAAAAAGTTACATGGTGCGGTTTCTGAGCCTTGGGGCGCCTCTGGGCAGTGACAGCTCAAAAATATGCATAATGAATGTTGGTGTGCTGTCAAAACGAGTCAGAAACGCATATTTCTAAGGTCAAAAAGTTATGCTGTTGGTCTTTAAAGTATTGTGATATGATTTGTGATACATGTCACCTAAACTCCACAAGATAGTCAATAATCATTGGGACATATCACTTCCACCTCATCTGCCAGAAACAAAGGTAATCCTTCATCCTCCATTTGTCTTTGGTAATTTGTACATGCCAAACAGAAGCAGGTAAAGCCTGCATCAATATACACATATCAAGCCGGCAGTTTTAAACCAGCTAAGTGAGCAGTGTTGGTTAGAATGGTGCATTCTGCAATCCCACTTCTCCTTTAACACATGAGCTCTGTTTTAGCATTTTTTGCCAGCTCACAAGCAGCAGATTATCAACAGTGGATTTTTTTTTTTTTTTAACCATAATGTGTACTCGAAGATACGACAAAACGTTTCCTAAAAAACAGCCCTTTTAGAACAGATTTAGAAATTTGTCGAAGTTGAAGCACAGAACATCAAGTTGCAGAAAATATAGTGTATACAGGGATGTGAACTAGACTGACTACAGAGGTCTTCATCACATGCATCCATTAGTGCAGCCGTGTCCTGTGTGCTATCTCTGATGGCCAAGTGTGATTGCATGTCTATCGGGATGCTATCAGGCTTGGATGATTCAAGAGGAGGATGTAGGAGATAAGCATCAGCAAGTGGATCAATAACAGTATCTAAAAATGCACAATCTGTTTGCGAATGTGTGTATGTGAGTGAGTGTGTGTGTTGCTGAGGGTGACATAATGGATACATGACGGATAACAAGAAGCTATTCAGGATGGCCTCACTAAGTGCAAGCCCTGCTTGCTCTCTTTCTCTCATCTTTCTTTTTTTCCTCCCTGCAGGATCAAAATTTGATAAATTTTGTTTTATGTTCGGAGTGGAAAATGACAAAGTGCTCCTTGGCACGTGGGAACCAACCAAAAACAGGCTCCCAACCTATTTTAGATCATGACCCAGTGAATAATAAGAGCCATCCATGACCCACCTAAGAATCAGCCAACCTTTCAAGGTCAGTACAAAAGCCAGTGATAAATGAAGCAACTTTCTTATTAGGTACATGAGTTTATGTCTCCCATTTAAATGAGCAGTTAGTCTCTTGGTCCCAAAAGTCCTCGGTCAGGAAAGTTTAAGGCATACAAAATAAAGCAAACTTAGCAACAAAGAGACTTAAATATCCAGTGTGAAAATTCACTGGGGCCAGAAAACTTTTGAAAGCAATCATTTCTCTTCGCAAAACCTGTTAAATCTCGCTTTTTTTAATTTATGACTCATCCCCTCTGCTTCTTTTCAACAAGAAAAACTTTTCATCTGTTTTACAGAAATGAACCAAGTTCCTCAGTAGTAGTCTCAGGTGGAAGAAGTGCAGGCACCCCGTCGCAGCAGACTAGAAACTCTTCTATTCAATAAAAGGCCCTTTGAACCGTGTTGGAAGCCTTTTGGAGTGTCCACCCACTCTTTGCAGCCTTTTACTGCAGGGAATATGGAGCGAGATGGTTGAAGCAGTAAAGTTAAAGGCTGCATGCTGTTTTTTTGCAATGAATATATGAATAAAAGCACCTTCACTTCCTTTCAGACTCATCAGAAGAATTTTCTGATTTACTTTTGAAAAATTGCTAAATTGATTGTACAATCTTTATCATGAATAAGATCAATTTATCACCTCACATTCCATTTTAAAAGGTAAAAACGGTGACAGCTGGAGGGCCAATGTGAAGAAATAATTCTATTGTAAAAAAATGACGTCCAAAATAGTAGGGCTGTAACGATACCCGTATCGAAATCAAAATCGCGACACTCAGAGCCACGATCCTGTCTCGCGGTGGGAGAAGGCAGGATCGCGACACCCTCCACGCCCAGTTCAGATGCTCTAAAACTCCTCAGATCACAGAAAACTATTTGACTTTTTCCCATCGGGCTACAGGCCATTGTAGCATTCAGTTGCTAACCAGACAACACGTCTGTCTTAAAGGCACCAGGTAAAGTGTCACATTTGTTTCCTGTAACTTGTCAGTTTTCCATCGGTACCTGGGATGAGCCACTCGCGCGCATCCAGCTCGGGAGTGTGTGATGAGGAGCGATGGCAGGTCTGCAGACACTGAGACCAGTGAAAGAACAGGAGGAGCGGACCCTGCTCGTGGTCGGCAGCCCAGACGCACGTAGGATGTCAAGCTGGACCGAGCGCATGGAAAGCCGGTGGTGGACGCCTCGCGGGATGGTGGGGAAGCCACCGCTGCTCCGCTGCTGGTTTAGGTGTTTTTATTTGCTGTGACTTGTGATGGTAAATCAGCGGCGGTCCTGTCCTGACCAGCCCCAGCTTGGAGTGCCGAGTCCCAGCCGGTCCCTCACCGCAGGTCGCTCCGTCCTCCGAGCGCGAAGAGGAGGACCGGTGTCGGTATGTGAGGGGCTTCCCGTGAAAGCCGCCAAGACTACCAACAGGATACCGCGCACACGCGCGGTATCCTGTATCCACGCGCGTGTGTAAAGAAATAAACCAATAAAAAAAAAAATTCATCAATTTATTAATCTTCGATCCAGCCTTAACAAATAAGACCAATAGTGGCGGATCCCTGCGGAGCAGTGAAAGCGTCCAGACCTCCTTCCCTTTGATTTAACTTTGAACAGCTGTTTTCCAGCATGTTGGAGTTTCCAGCGATGCAACTGAAAATAAGTTGTTCCAGCCAACGGGAAAGTGAGGTCTGAATGCTTTCCTCCACTCTGAGACGCGCTGGTATGTCATAATTTTTTCGGGTTAACATCAGCTCATGCTCGGCCATCATAACGCCACCATCTCCCGACATCTTCCCGTTGAAATTCTCCTCTGCAGGGAGCAGAGCAGCCTCTCACCTGACATGTGGACATGATGCTGTCCGTTAAGAAGAACTCTAGTTTTAAATCAACAGGTTTGATGTAGAAAGCTGTCAAGGACTTATTTGTTATTTAACTTCATTTTTGATTAACAGCACAGTTCAATTATTTTTATTTTTCAAAAGCATTATTTTATTAGAGAAAAGAGAAATGTTTTATCCTTGGTTATTATTCAATCATTTTGATTACTATCTTCAGCTATGTTCCGTCCATTTGTTACATTAAGTTAAATGTTATAAATGCCATTTAAATAAAATACTTAGAATAAAAATAAAATTAAAGTAAAAAAAAACAAAACAAATTTTTTTAAATTAGAAAAAAAAAATGTTTAAATCGTTATGTGTATCGAATCGTGGGTCAAAAATCATGATACGAATCGAATCGTGAGTTGGTGTATCGTTACAGCCCTACAAAATAGCATCATGGCATCAATACAAACATAATTCTCTGTATACTTCCATCAGTGGATTTTTACTAATACTTTCTCTGTGTTACGAAGGATCCTTCTCAGGTTTTATCTTTGACCTGTGTTTCTGTTATTTTTGTTTTACTGTCCAGCACTTTAAAAACAACAACGATGCTGGCCAAAGTGCTCAATAAATAAAGATGATGGTAAGCTTTGCATATTGCCAGATACAAGGACGTGCACAGGGTTCTAGATGGTAAGTGGCTCAGATTCTAAAAAAGGGCAGTGTATTAACACGAGCGTGCGCAACGCACAAGCAAAAATTTTGGCTCTATTTTTAAGATCAGATCAGATGAGACTGGTGACTGATTTTCATTTACAATCTTACTCGGCGGTGAGTGAGATTATAGTCAAGAACAGAGTCCACCAAGTCTCATCATCTCAACTTTATGTGATATCACCTGATACAAGATCATTTTAACACTAAGATTTGGAAAACACACAACAGTTGCGGTAATAAAAAAGCAACAAAGGTGAGGTGACTAAATATATTTCCAGGTGCTTTTGTGCCCATGGTGAGATGGGGGTTGGACATCAGGAGTGCCTGGATATTGTTATTTTTTTCTTCAACACTTGACACCGATACTGTACAGAAAAGCTCATATGTTGTTAAAAAAGAAAAAAACAAACAAACAAAAAAAAAACTTCCAAACTCAAAACTAAAAAAAAGAAAACCCTCATACTTCTATTTATAACAATTTAATGATTTTTTTAGAGCAAAATAAAACTACACATGCCTTACAAAACACTGCTAAACACTCACTGGCTAGTGCAGTCATCCACTGTCCCTCACTCTGATCCGCTTTTTCCCTGCTGCAAAACTCAACAAGGTGCAGACACCACTGGGCCTACCAGAAAACACCATATATCAGTGCAAAGCTAAGATTCTTTTCTTTCAGAATTTGTTGAAATTACTTTGATAACATGAACAGTTAAGAGTTACTGTCATTTAAAGAAGGCATGATAAAGCTTGAGCTTAAAAGGGCACTTTGTCTTTATTAGGGTAAAAAGGGAAGGGCCTCAGGCATCCTTTCTGTTCTATTTGGGCACTACCCACCCCCCCCCCAAAGAAAAAAAAAACTAAAAAAAAAGAAAAAAAGAAAACTCCCAGACGAAACAATCCAGAATAACTACGTATAATACAGTTCAATAAAATTAAGTGTAATCCAACAATAATCCAATTAAATCAAATTGATTTTACAATCAATGTTAATTGAATTCATAATTGTGGGCATACAATGCCAATTAATTTAAGAGAAAAAAAGCCGAAACCATCAGACTGCAGCAAATCTTTTTGACTCAATCCCTCATACTGAGCATGTGCAGGAGGGAACCTGCGTGGGCGAGAACAGAAACTCCCTTTCAAACGGGAAGAAGACCTTCTTACAAATACTCAACTGTGACATTATAATGAAATACCTTTCTTGGTAAAGTCAGTAAAGTACACATAAGCCTTGAAAGGAAAGTGGGGTAAAATAAAAAACAGTGATACCAAGGGACGAATCAATCCAGGACTATAAGCACCGAGTGTATGAGAGCACCGAGTGTGGCTAAGAATGATGTGGCTCTGCTGTATGGGTTGCTAAAGTCATTTATAACCTTTTTAATGAAAAGCCAATAACAATACAGCAGAGTAGTATAAAATAATATGTTACACAGGGATCTCAGAGCAGTGATGAAATGACTTCATGCGGTTTTTTTTTTCCATTTAAGAAGTCAATTTAAAACAAAATGTACATCGTAATGATTATGCTTCATGCTGGATAAAACCAAACGCTCCTAAATTTGATCCACTCTCAAAGGCTGACACTGTCTTCAGAGGAACTTTTTGGGAATTATTAGGTTTAGATAATCCTTTGTGAACGTTCACTATTGTTTCATGCTGATTAAGCCATATTTGGTTTCATTTGGAGTCATTTGTCAGAGGAGAAGCCATAGCAACCACAGGGCTACTTGCTAAGATAAAATACTCCCACAAATTTAAAAATATCTCTCATGTCCCTGGGCAAAAACTATACACATTTATAATTTACATGGATCCACTTCACTTCAGGAAATTTAAAAAATTGTTTTAGCCTAAAGCTAAATAACCTCTGGTGGCATATAAACAAAAGACTGAGAACTGGTATTCTAGTTAACTGCTCTCCTTCACCTCAGTCCAACATTCAATAGTTTGATGGCCATTTAATTTGCCCACTGAGACAGTGAGCGACATCAAAACTCTTTCTAAACCAATTTTCCACGAGTGATTACTTGTGTGCTTTAAGAGCAACAGTGTGATGAGGTTAATTAACCTTTGGCATGAGGGAGAAGTTAAGGTCAAATGAGAAAAACAACACAAGAAAGCACAATTTGAACTGATTTATGTGGCTTTTTACTGTAGAATGTTCTCAGGAAATAATGTTGTAGGTCTATCATGCCTAGTTTACAATCCAAAATCTAAAGTGTGTATATATTAAAGTAGGCTTTGAAATACAGGAGTGAACAATGAAAACAAAAAAGTCATTTGTCACAAGTTTGGATATTTCTAGTATCTGTATTACAGACAAATGCAACTCTAATATAAACTTGAGACACAATGAAATGATTTTCAGCAGCCTGCCTTCAAGGAAAGATTAAAGCTCAGCCGATAACATGAGATAATGAACATGGAATTATTGAGTAGACACAAGACACGGGTGGTGTCACGACACTAAAATACCCTTTCATCTCCTGAATGGTTAAACATCCACCGCATCCTCCTCCTCTTCTTCGTTTCATTGAATTGTGCTGTCCTCCCTCTCCTCCTGTTAATGTCTCTCCCTCCAATGCAGACGTCCTTAATTCTTCTTAATTCAACAGCCCCACTTTTCCTTCCCTTGTGTCTTTATTTCCCTTCACAACACATTTTAAACCTTCCCATTCTTCTGTGTTGTTCCTCTCAAATCATACCCCCTGTTTTGCTCGTAGCTCAATTTATTTCTCCTTTTTAACAAAAAAAAAAAAAAAAGAAGAAGAGAGAATTAACTAAAAGCAACAGATTTAATCAAAAGCAATTTCACTAAGCTATTTGACAAATTGGCCTTGAGCAATTTGGACAAATGAGCTGCCCAATCTGCCATCTTCCTAGCATAATAGGACAATTAAAAGGAGGATTATTATCCAAACTTCTCATCCAGACCTCTGACCCTATGTCCAAAAAGAACAGTTAAAAGAAAAAAAGTGCCATTCTCCTTGCTCTGTTTTTTATCGTCTTTAACAAATATAAGCTTCAGAGACTCGCAACTTTCAAAGATTGTATCAGATGTACTTTTAGTGTAATTGATTTCTATGTGTTTAGTTAAATATGCCCTGCTGAGTGTGGAGCTGGAGAGTCCACATGGGGATCTTGCAAAATAACAAAAACAAAGCAAACATTTACTAAACAAAAGCTGCATGTAACAAGGAGTAATTATAGTTATAGAACTGCTTGCATGTTTCTAATACAAAGCTTGTGCTGACTGAGTATAATAGTGTGGTTTTAGCTAGCTTTCCCCCTCTCGAGCAACTAGGCCACTGCCACACTCCTCCTCCTTATGTTTTATTGTGGATGCTCCACCTTTCGCTTCTCATCTCATCTGTCTCTCTCCATTAAACACGGCAATGATCAGAGAGGCATCTGGAGATGCATCTTTAAGCTTTAATACACTTTAAATAATTAACATGTGTGCGCACAAACACACTCACACACACATATATAAATAAGCCTATCAGTGGCAAGCAGTTCCCACAGCCAGAGACACCCAGAGGGAAAAGGGAAGCTTGCTCTGTGCCAGTTCCAGCCTCAGAGCCTCCAAGCTGGGCCACTCAGAGCTTTGTACCGGCAGCCTGGGTTCCAGCAAGCAGAGACAATGAAGAGACAGCTGTAACTCTGACACCCATAGCTGAGAGACAAAAGGAGAGGGTGTCTGGCTCCTGCTAATTGACTTGTTGAGGGAATAAGGGAGCGGGTTAACAAGAGAATGCAACAGGCTAGAGATCAAGAAATGAAAGACTGTGAGGATGAGCAGGAAAGATGTGCGACTTCTTTCTGTCACAGAAATACATGCACTGTAAAATGTTTAACTTGAAAACACGAGTTAAAGGGCTGCCTTAAAATTTTTAGTTAAATGGAACGATTTTTGTGTGTTTATGATGTGTTTGATTAAGTATTTCAATTTATAACAACAACTTACCAGAATGTCTTTCATTTGACATAAAATAGTACATTAGGACGATAAAAATGCCAAAATGCAATTTACAGTGTGCATTTAACTTTTTTCTTATGGTTAAACATCAACCAGCTGCAACATTAAAATTCTCTAATGGTGGGACGCATGACCCCTGAAAGTGTCCTGTTACATCTGGTTACATTAGCGGGAGATCAACCGGGTCTTGCAGGTTGCAAAGCGGGATGCTTGGCCAGATTAGGATCTGAAGGTTTTGTACTCCCAGTCAATGCCTTGGACTCTTTGTTAAATAACTTAAAGGCATTACAGAAGATGTTTCGGCATTTCAGAAAGCAGAGACTGCTAGCGAGTTTTTGAATAAAGTGCATGCGCAAGACCAACCTGCTAGATTCCCAGCTCCCTCCTCCGGCCGCAGAATAACGTGCACGAGCCACTCCGGTGTTTAGCAGACAGCAGCTACAGATTCTCCCATCATGTCACAAATGCAAGTAAATGGAATGTCGCTGTCTGAACGTTGCTAACTGCTAGCAGAATGATGCTAGCTACCTGCTGCAAACGTCAGACGAGTGTGTGCAGCTTCCGGGTCTCGCCAATCAATCACTCTCACTGATCAGTCTCGCCTATTACCCGTTGTATTGACTGTCAATCACCCTTACTACGGTAGTAAAAGTGATTGACGAGCCAGCAGACAAATGAAAAAGTTAAGGAATGCAGAGATGATTGGCAGATGTTTTTTTCAGCCCCATTAATTTCACAGCTGATGTATAATAATATTTATATATTTAAAGCTTTTAATTAATCAAGCGTAATTAAGCGTATGGGATAGTGAACCCAATTTTACCGAATACGGCACAAATTGTTGAAAGAAACATCTTCTATAACGCCTTTAAAGCATCCCTGAGTCGTCCTGCTGGGAGACATGGCTATCCTCCAGACGTGTCATCGGTAGGGTGTGTGTGTGTGCTTGGTCTGTACTATGGAAGTGTGTTAAGTCGGGCGGAGTGTGCTGAAGTGGCATCGACTCAAATGGCACGACCCGAGGTTTCCCAGCAGAACGTTGCACATAATAAGACGATTAGTGTTATTAACTTCCCCTGTCAGTGGTTACTTTGAATGTTGAGGCAAACCAGTGTATGTGTGCACCTGCATGTGTGCCGTGTGTGCCGCAGCAGTGTGGTGACTTGACAGGAACATATGACCATGTGACCAACTCACTCATCAAGGTGATGCATCCTCCAATTAGCAGCACAAAAGCCACCGCTGATCCACATATTTATATTCACCTTGTGTACATCTGGAGCCTAAAAGAGCCGGCTAATGATAATTAATGAGGCTGGGCTCAAAGCTCCTGCCTCCCTCCTCAGTGCAATGGCAATGTATCATGGAACCTACTGTATTTCTCTAAGTTTAAGGAGGTCAGGCTGCCATGAAGAGGAGGAAAGGAGATGGGGGGGGTGGCATGGTTGAAAGAGAAGGAGGGCATCTAGCATGAAGAAAAGAAAGAAAGACCATCATGGCAGGGTGTGATCAGAATGGGCGAGTTGCATTTTCACATAGAGAAAAGGTCAATGTCTCAATGGTTAACTAAACCATTTCTGAGAGTCAGATGTGGAACAAGCTCTGGCTCATAATAAGCTCTTCTCTTGACAGACTCAGATGACTTCTCGCAGGCTGCATCTTAATGAATACACCAGGCTACAAGAAATACCCATCTTCCAGCTACACTTACCCACAAACATGAATAAATAAAATGCAAAGCACACAACAACAACGGTTTAGAATCAATACCTTCATACTTACTGGTGCTGACCCAAAAAAGAAAAGCTTTCCAAATGATGCCTACAATAGAAAATATATCTGCATAACAATAAGGCGATAGTGAAGGTTACAATTAGTAACTGTAATCCAGGGTTGTACAAATCCAGTCCTGGAAGGCTTCTGCCCTGTAGTTTGTAGCAATTCCTTATTTACACTCATCTGGAAGAAATCATTGGATCTTAAGCAGGTTTATGGGGAACTTGAGATCTATTTTATTTAGATAAAGTGTAAAAGACGAGGAAAACATCTAAAACAAGGGTAGTGGCCCTGAAAGGAGCAGATTTGGACAAACCTGCTGTAATCCATGAAGAGCAGCATGAGGCTTCATAGCTAATCAGACTGCGATACCATGCAAAGAGGTTTATACTAATGAGAGGGCTCTTCTACACTGCAAACTTATCAGAGCAACAATCTTTTTATCCTTTTGGCTTTTTAGCATAGAAAAAGATAAGCCGGACAAGTAACCTAGAAGGTAGACCTGTGTGTTCCCCTTATATACTTGTGGACTGAAAACCATACCGACTAATTCTCCAACCATTTATCTGAGATTGATGCCGTTTACAGAATACGAATAGTAATTTACCTTTTTTTTTTAAATATGTTGCACATTTCTATTGCACCCAATAACAGCAAAGAAAAAGGTGGCAGTGTTTGGTTTTAATCAATAACCAGCAGTTTAGATTGCGGTGAACAATGAAACTGTTGTTGCATAAAGCATAAACACAAACAAGCAAAGAAACAAGAGGAAAACTAAGACCCTTTCTATCAAAGCGTACATCAGGGGAGTTTATTTGGCAGCTACCTTCTGGCTCGTCTGTCAATCATGCACTGCATTAATTCATTTGTGGGACATGACACATCCTTAGTGAAAAGCAACCACATGCAAAATGAATGAAAGACTTAATTAACAAGCCGGTGAATTGCAATCAGTGGAAGAATAAGCAGGCAGGCTCGTACAGAGAAAACAAATGCTAACAAAACTGTTTTTCTATTAGGTCTTAGTTATTTTTTCAGCTTTTTTTCCCCCTGTTTCTTTGAATCTAAATGAAGTCATCTGAACCCACCCCTGGGCCCAGCCTCAGCCCAGTCGGCTCTACCAGCCCAATGCCGGGATTCATTGGAGCACAGCGAATTTGTTTGTCTCTGCGTTTGTTTGCGCTGGTGTTTGTTTCTCTCATTGTTTGTGTTTATATGCCTTTCTGTTGATGGCCTTCTCAAGTGTTTCTCCGACTCTGGCAATTTTCTGCCTGGTTGCCCCTAATGTGCTTCTCAGTTTATCTGCTGTCACAACACAGCTGATTTATATATATTTACAAATCCAGGAAGTGACAGCAGAGAATTATGCTTACCTTAAAAGGCAAAAAAAAATGATACATTAGTGGTTATCTGTTTATACACACAAGGAAGATGATGTGGATTTTGGGGGGTTTACCTACGCTGCATATTCACAGTTGCGATGAATTTGATCAGATATGAAGTGAAGTCAGCCTCAAGAAATATGACAAATGCCTTTGGGAAGATAACCAGTGTAGTGTAAATTCAATCACTTTGGCAACTGACTGCTAATGACACAGGGGGAAACTTTCAGCAGCAGTGATGGGCAATATTGCCTTCAGCAGGGGCTAAGAACTGGCAAATTGGAACAAAATCAAGACCAGAAGAGATAAATGTGCGACAAAACAACCGCTGTCGGCCTAAGCGAGCGTGTGCATCTCTTTAAAATGCCACATATGCAAAGAGAAAGACGGAACATAAGGATAAATCCAAACACATGCATCCATCACTGGAGCCTGAAGCTGTCTCTCCGCTGTCTGCTGTGTTAATAACAATAATCCATGCAAAGATGGGGCTGTGGCAAAAGCATGAATATGTGTGTGTGTGTGTGTGTCTATCAGAATTCAGCAAACCCCTCCTGACATTCAAAGTGTCTTGGTAACCATAGCAACATCTGCACCCAAAGGATTGTACATCAGGGGGGAAAAAGAGAAAGAACACAACAAAAAACATAACAAATGTTGTGTGGTTCTTAACATGATATGAGCTGGATGTCGCCTGCTGTGTTTACAGAAGGGCGCAACATGTGATGACAGGGTGTGTGGAGTCAAGCATCTCCCCCACGGCTTCTTACACACACACACACACACACACACATACCTCAACCAGTTTTCCTACACTTACAACACCAATATAAACAAATTTTACTTCTTTGGTATGTATTTTACACCACGACCTAAAAATCCACTGACACACATTCACAGTATACAAACATTTACAAGCACAGGACATTCCTGACACATACACACTCAGACAGCCACATGTAAACACTCCCATACACACATCTACTTCATTCCCACCCACACTCAGTGCTGGTGCAAGTTGGATGGCTTTTTTTTGTTGTTGTTGTTTGCTGATTACACCCTTTCAACACATCAGTTCTTATCAGAGGAAAGATGAATTGAGGGAAAAGGTGGAGAAAAGAGGGAGAGGAGAATAAATGGTGTGTATTTGTACCCATGCTGCAGATGAAATGTATGTCTGTAGTTAAAGTAGCAGAAAAGAAGCTAGAAAGAAGAGTGAGATTAAATAATAAGACAGGAAGTGTTCCATTAAAATGAAATAACAAAAAACAAAATAAAAACAAAAAAAAAAAACTGTATAATACGGAAAAAAAAGAGAGAAAATTGCTTAAAGGGGTAGTTCAGAATTTTTACAAAGGGTCTCATTTTCAAATTGGCCAGGGTACTATTTATCACTGGAGACAGTTTCAACATACAGTATTTCATCCCGTTATTCTGGTTGCAGGAGGTTGCAGATGCTAATGCTAACACAAGTCAAGGAGAATGTTCTAGGCTGTCATTAAAAACAATCTTATCCACTCCACAGAACACCCCATACAGATCAGTTATAACACAAGGCTATCTGCGTAAATGCTGTGTTAAAGCAACCTTTACCGATGTTGCTTTCTTACACTATTTTTTTAACAGGGTAAAATGCTATGAATGAGGTAATGGAACTCTGAAATACAAGACAGACCCAACATTAATCAAAATAAAATATTATTCCAATCTCTAAATATTCAATAAAAACTCCAACCAATCCTTGAAGTGGGGTGCACCCCTAGGATTGGCCGAGGGACCAGTCTGTCAAACCTTTGCTTCTGCATTGGGAGGCAGAAGGAATGAGGGGTGTGTCTTAGGAGTGAGGCGGGACTGTTTATATTCAAATAATCTTGCTGTGCTTTCTGAAATGCAAGATCGGTAAGGGTTGCTTTAAGAGAATAAGAAGATTACAAAAATACAGTCAAAAGAAGATCCCCTTGACTTGTGCTACCATTAGCATCCGCAATATAAAAAAAAATAAAATGAAATAAAACAGTCTCCAGTAATAAACATTACCCTGGCTAACTTGGAAATGAGGCCCTATGTCAACAATTTAGAACTGCCCCTTTAATGGAAAAGGTTTTTTTGTGTGCTTTTTGTTTTTCTTTTGTCAGCGTGAGTGTTTTAAATGCTTGGACAAAAGCCAAGGAGAATTAGAAAAATTGATAAAGACAGGAGGTCTGTGAAAGCCTGTCAGCTCATTGGTAGATAACAGTTTTCATGCAAATGTAACATTTGGGACGATAGTACACTTTCCATTTGCATACTCATTCACCCTGACTTGTTTATAAGTGAATAAATCCAACGCTGCTTAGAGTGCAACAGCTGCTGCTGGGCCACTCACAACAGCACACATTCATACAGTCAGACGCTGCACTGGTCCCAGTGGCACGTTTGGCTTTACTATGCAGATATACATACTCAAGCGCCTGCATGTTCATGGGCACCAGTGCTCAAATGTATTCATGTGTTGCTTTGCATGGCAGCGTTTTTCAATCTTTTTCTGTGAGCATGTGTAACAACATGTTTTCATCTGTGTTTCTGTGTTTGTGTGTCTACTGTGCACACGCTCAACCCCTCACCTGTGACGTGTTGACTCGGCCCTCCTGGAAGGAGCAGTCGCTGGCGTCCTGTGTGCACATGTGGCGATATTTGCACCAATGGCAGGGGAAGTTTGCGTTAACGCAGGACAAGCACCTGGAAGCAAAGAGAGAAGGTTTGGGATGACATTTTTCACGCAACAGTATAGTCATCAAAGGTCACTAATATGGATCATTTCTACTTGCACTGAGCATCTAAAAGGGTTGGAATTCATGTTTGAATGAGCACTCTGGTCCCTGTGTGATCACGTGCTGGAAGAACAGATGTCAATGAAATTCAGAAGGAGTGGGGAAACAAACAAACTTTAATATGAAGGCATGAATCGCAAAGACAGGCCAAGCCTGGACATGCATCAACGCAGTTGCACAAGATTAAACGTTTATGGCTAAATCTCCAGAAATCTTGTTGAAATGACAAGTATAACTGTGGCCTCTTGCATTAGGATTTTATTTCTGCTGTCAGCGGGGCCAAGGCAGATGCTGTAAATGGCAGAGAGAGAGCAGGAAGGAATCTTTGGCCATTCACTCCTTCCTCCTTATTCTTCACGCTTGGAGGCTTACAGTGAACTAAGCTGGCAGACCAAGATAAGCCTGTTTTTATACAAAATTTGCTTTTTTTCTCCGTCTTTTTCATTCCTTCAGAGTTGTGGAGGCAAGATGAATATATATGCATTAAAATATGGATAACAAGACAAACATAAAGCCATTGTGGTGACCTGAAAGAAAGGAAGGAAATACTGTATACAAATAGAGTTGGCACTTCATGCTTTTCGTCTGTGTTAGAAGTCTTACCAACAGTAATCCAAAACTTAGTGATAGAAAAAAAAACTTTTATGAAAAATCCCCGCATGATCAAATTTTCTTCAAGTGTTCTCTTATCACTGCAAGACAAAATAGCCTGTTGCTTCTGGACAAGCACACTGTCCCCTTAATTTTCCAGAGGAAACACTACCACTTAAGTTGCAAAGTTAGTTGAAATGAGACAAAAATAAGCCTTCCATCAAAACAAACAAACAAACAAAACTTACAAATGCATAAGTATCATCTGGTGGTGTGTCTTTCAGTTTAATAGGCCCTGGATTTCCAGTTTCAGCATTATACATCTGAAGGAAATGTCAAACTTCCATTATGGAAAGCCATCTCTAATTGCATGTTATGCCAGTTATCTCCTCCATATGTTGTCACTATACTAAATGAGCCGTTAATACCCACAATCACTGCTCTCAAACTTCAATCCTCTGTAGAAACAATAGTTTAGCGTTCAGCACTAAATAGTAGGCAGTAAACTATACAGCACAATAAATACATTTTGAGACTACAGTGCGACCAAATCAGAGCTAAAAAAAAAAAAAGCAGCAAATACGGGCTTCAATTTTGCAAGGTGGGCTAAAGCATTTATAGGCATGTGTAATGTGGATTTCACTTTACAGCACCGCATCACATGACAGTAACTTGATCTTAAACACACTGGCTGTTTTGAATGCAGGTCATGGCTGATCCATCAAAGAAACCCTAGAGGGTGTAATTGGAGGAAGCAAGGAAAAGAAAAAGAAAAAAAAGAACAGAGCAAGACATAACACAAGAGACAACACTGAACTGACTTTTACTGGCTGGAAGGATTCAGAGAAGAGGCAGGATGCAAGATTGATGCCAAATTAGAGTACACGCTGCCATCCTGAAAAATGATTCAGTTTATGCAGCTCATGCACAAAAGCTTTCCTGCCCTACCCTGACCCGAGCACTAACTTCATGTAAAGGAAGAAAAGAACTCTCCCTAGAAAAAGCTCCATCTATATCCATCAAAAATGTACTAACTTTAAGGCAGTTCAGGGGAAATTCAATGGAAAATTGACCACAATCCACGATCCCCCCTGTGACTGACAACTAATCTCTAAGTCTAGTGAAAAAACTCCACAGTAATGAACCGCAACGGGGGTTTAAACTTGGGCCCTCCAAGCTGAGGGACATTTGCTCAGTCAACCCACCGAACAGAAAGACTGACTTCAAATTGGATTCCAGTGTAATCCTTGCACTGTCTTTGTCTATCCGTCCTTGGTTTATTCAGATTTTGGAGGGTTAACTCCTAAATTGCTTGTACTAAAGTGACAGACTGATGGCAGAGGCTTTACATAGCCAAAGGATAAACTAGTGAGACCAGACTGAACTGCATGAGGTTTATAATCAATGCCAGTGGATTTCCACGGGGAGAAGGGTGGACTGAGGTTATGCTAACAGCCCAATGTTTGTTAGCAGAGCTGGTGAGCCAGTTCCTCCTCACTATTAACCCCGGGGTTTATCGATTCCTCTGTGGAGGGATGTGTGCATGCACATTCTCCGACATTTAATGCACTCACACAACTACAATTACGCACACTTGCAGCCTTAGACAAACATATGCACAAGCTGTCGCCCACGTTGACGCGGAAGCGTTCCTCTGGGTCACCTGAGCTGCGGAGACTCGTCTTACAGTGGAGCTGTCAATGCCGGGACAACTGGCTTGAGGTAAGTGGCCGTGCTGCTGCAACATAGTCAATAAAATCCCTCTGCTATTTAGCAAAAGGCCTAGCAACAGAGCCGGGTCAAACGCCTTTTCATCTTCTCCAAGCTTTTGTTCTTGTGAGGTTGGATCAATGTAACAAAGCTGTTGATATGTGAGCTGGCTCCAGGACAAGCATATATGAAGGGAGGGAGTGATTATATCTTCAATTAATTCTGGTCAGAGTGGATGGAGCCACAGATTGAACTGAATTTCTTTCCTAATTAGGGTGTTAACCTTAATTTCAGCTATTTTGAGGCCCAAAGCTCAAACCTTTACTGATCTTATTAGTAAGTGAGACAGTTATAGGTAGTTGTTCTCAAAATTATTCATACTCTCCAATTAAAGAAGGAAAAAAAAAATCACCTGTAAATAAATTAAGTTTAAATTGACAATAGTAATAATAAATAAAAAAATTCTATGAAAATCAAAAATATTGATTTTGAATTTTGGTTTAACAAAAGCACTAAAAAAACAAACAAAAAAAAAACAAGTAAACAAGTATGATGGGGCTCCAATGCTAAAATTTTGTTGAACACTTTGAGGCAATCAGGTGTTTTCTCTACTGTTTAAAAAGACTTAGGTATTTTTTTTTACCACTGTTCATGAGCAAGGTGCTCTAATGGTGTCTGGAATAGTTTTGTTTGTTTGTTTTATTATAATTTTCAACTACAATTCACAAACAATATTTTGTTTCACTGAATTATAATTTTGTAATTTTTTATTTATTGTGTGTTCCTTTAGTTTCTTGTTATTTGAATTACTATTGCAAATGCAGCATTTTTTTCAATGGGAGAGGATGAATACATTTGAGGATGACTGTACTGTATGTTGTGATTGGAACCGAAGCCCCTAATTTATATAATGCATCTCCTAGATATCTGCCAGTCTCCTGTGTAAAATGCTTAGAACACATAACACTGGGATGCAGGGCAATCTATAAATAAGTCTCTTTGTGTTTTATCCAATAAAGCTTCAAAGTGAGCATCAATAAAGTGATACATATATCATTAAGTCATACAGCACAGGAGCCAAATGAGGAGTTAGATTCTCAATGGGAGGGCTCAGGCTCATTACTTGATAATATTGAATCTTGTCACGGTAAAGTCCAAAAGCAGTGAATCTACGAGTCTCAACCCTCAGTTCAATTAAATAAGTTCACATTCACTGAAAATTGAACCAGAAACTATTACCATTAAAATCAGCATTAGCGAGCAGTTATGTAATCACTAAAAAGGGATGACTCTGTTTCCCAACAGATGAATCCTAATGAGCATCAGTGGAGCAACAATGGGGGGTGAAGGTGGGGGGTCGCCTGGAAATGAGAGCCGCTCCTGAGGGCTTGGAGTGTGGGCCGATCCCATCCCCTGAGTGCCTCTTTTCACTGCATAGATTTCAACCCTTTCATATTGTAATGGTCATGGTGGCCTGAAGCTGGGGCGCTAACCTTTTAGCTGTGTGGGACGCATTATTCCTGACACAATGGGCACAATCTCCGTCTCGTTTGCTAACACTGCTTTTTATTTCGCTTTTCTCTCTCCGTGCCTCTCCAGCTCTCAGGGAATGTGGGTTTTCTTCCATGTTCAACTCTTCCCTCCAGCACTTTCCCTCCTGTTTGTTTCTATTCCCCTATTTAAAGATGCATTATTCCTCCTCCGGCATGCTCAATTAAACTATTCCAAACCTCTTTTTTAATGCAAATTTCTAATATTGTAAAAGCGTATGTAAATAGCTCTCAGCATAATTTGCTGTGCCAAGTCTGTGCCTTCTGTCTCTGTGTGCTCCCTCTGACTGTGCGTGCACCTGTTTGTGTGTTTGCATTTGTACGGCTGGTAATGCTGGTGCTGCATCCACCTTCCAGCATGTTGCGCGATGTTGTGTGAAGTTGCACACACGCCCGTCTGGGTGCTTGCCTGCAGGCTGCTCTGCTTGTACATTCGTGCTGATACTGTATGTCTGTGAGTCTGCACTTTGCTTCCACCGGCCCACCACGCCTACAAGGATAAGTCCATTAACAGCCGCTGAATGTTTTCTTTCCTGCGCCTCCTCTCCTACAGGCAAGGTCAAAGATTTTGAGGTGAAAGGTGATGTTGGAAGGTGAGTGGTGTTTAAAATGTGGGTTTATGTTACAGCTGCTGCAGTAATAACCCCACTGTAGTTTTTAAAGTCCCGCTGAGTCCTGAGGGGGCCGGCAAAGCCAACATCAAAGGCTTAACAGCAGCATGCCTATTTGTGCAGCAAACGGGAGAGGGCAAGGTGGGATGGCTGATCAGGGGTACACAGCATAAACACACACCCACCCACACAGCATGTACACAAGTATGTGTGCTCTTTTTATAATTACTCTGCTAAATCTTGTATGTTTGTTATTTTAACTCTCAAATAACCAACATGAAAGTCCTCACACATCCAAACGCTGGCTTACAGTACATGTGCATTCATAAAACAAACTAGGCCTGGAGGTCCTGAGAAGTGGCCCAGGTGAGCTCTTTCTGTCCAAGCCCACTCCATTATGACCATCTCCACACAGGCACCCTGGCTAGAGCTAATTAACAACCTATTACTATGCAGATGTATGCGGGGCTGAGAGCAGAGTGTGAGCAATAAATGGGCTTTATGAACAAGAGAGTGGCGAGAAAAAAGGAGATGTGAGTGGAGGGTGGAGAGGGCTAAAAGGGGTTGGGTCCATGGGACAAAGAGACGGGCAAAGTGCAGAATGGGAGAGGAGACGGTAAGAGGAAAACAAAGGGAAGGTGGGTGGACAAGATAGAAAAAGGGGGCCTTTGGGGTTGGAGGAGGGAAGGATAACAGCAGCATCTGCAGACTTAGCTCTCCATTTTACTAGTTGTGTTCATGCTCCCGACTCAGGAAATAAGGCTACTTTCATTTAGATTTTGAACAAAGATAGCAGAGCCTTAATCTTATAGCCATGTTTTCCACAACAACTATTATTGTCATACACTCTTTGCAACATTGCAAAAACAATGTTCTGATCATTTTTCCTACCAGTGTCTGAATGCCCTTATTCTTAAAATATGAATCAGAAATGCAGTGGAAGGAATACTTGGCACATGAAATCCACAGCTAGTTTATTTGGGATGCATCGACACATTGACCAGATACCTTTAATGCAAGGTGTGAGTCCATGCCAGGTGGAAGAGACAAGAGTCAAACAGAGCAAAAGTATGCAAACGCGTGGGCAGTGAACCACACTCACCGACTTCTCTGAGAAAGCCAAGAATCGTTTACTGAATGACATTTTATTTATTTTCATTTAACCTTTATTTAACAAGGCAGGACAATTAGGAACTCATTCTTCGTTCATTCAGAGTTTGATCTCACTGCTGTTCCGCTACCGTCTCCAAGCTCATATGAACATCCACCAGACTGGTATGAGAAGAAAAAAATATAAATCTTTTTTTTTTTTTTTCTTTTTTTAATAATGTTATGTAATTGTTAAGGGTTGGCTCACTAAAGATAAGCATAAATTTTCCAGCCAGGATTGCGAAAGAAAGAAGGTGTAACAAGATGATCTCTAATTAAGGAAACAAACTGTCTAAAATTATGTGGCTGGTGATAAAGAGCACTAACAACACATTTCTCATAAAAATGGCTTATTAGTGCTAAGAGGTCACTAGTTTTTCAGGTGAAATGGCCATTCTCAATACCAATATTAGGTTTGTATTTGTATACAAAAAAGAAAAAAAAAGAAGGGAAAGAAAAAGTTTTGTGTCTCTGTCACATCCATTTCAAGCAGCAAAGCTTTCATGATATTGTACCCCACACTGATGGAGTACACAAATCAGGGCTTGTCAGAATTATTTCAACCAGTCAGATATACAAAAAAGCAGCCAGTAGTTGCTCTGCAACAGAACCAACCACAAACGAGGCAAAAATGATGTTGCAAATAAGAATGAGGGTCTATCAGCTGAGCACTCTGATTGAAATATTACCTTAAAGTTGTACTTCCGTGGTTATTTCATTAATATTTCTGTGTTCTCCATTATTATTGAATGTATTCTGCATCGTTTCTGTTTAAAAAAAACCTTCTGGTTGCTTAGTATCCAGCTGTATTTGTATACTAGAAGAGAGGCTTGTGGTCCAACGGCAGGCTTTTCCGGGTCCTTCTCATGAATTTCCGTCTGATTGGCTGCCTCCCGTCAGTGTATGAAGGAAGCTCCGCCCTCCGCTCTTATTTCGCTACAGACAGGAAATAGAGCCGACAAACAAGTTTGTTCCCCCATGCTAACAAACAGTTAGCTAATTAGCTTCTCAACTCCGAAGCTACAGTCGTGCCGTCTTCACTTCTAGTGTGTAGTGGAGGGTTACCTGCCTTCCAATGGACAGATAGAAACCCCACGTGGGATACGCTATTTGCAATGTTACGTAGAAGTGCAAGGCTGTTCCCGATTCGCTCTTTTCTTCGTATTGTTTCTGTGATGAGGAAGCACAGCTGACTGGGGGGAACGCAACGCTAGCAAGTCAGCATGTGTTAGTAAACAAGGGGAAACCCTCCGTATTTCAGAAGGAGCAAGTTAAACGGGTTTTCAGTGGAAGGAGGCCTTTAAAAGTTTAGCATAAGTCATATTAATAACATACATTGCTTTACAACCACTCATCTTAAGCCTTGAAACTGGTTAGTTTAATGATCAGATACGATATTCATGAACAGTGATATTCTGCCAATCATATGCTACTGTTCAAGCCAGCTTAAATAGCCTACTTAGTTAGCATACAGTAAACCTATTAAGAGGGCTAGCTTACTAACTGTAAAGTTTAAAGTAGCTAATGTTGTCGTCTGAATAGTCTTAAGTATTTTTCTTTTTGTACTTTAAAAAAGTAACTACTATGAAGAAATATTCCCATTGTTTAGCACAGAAACAACATAATTATAACAGTATTACATGTAAAAGTAAACAGCTGTTATAACGAAACCATATATGCCAAACTCAAGGCCTGCAGGCCAGGACCAGCCTGCAATAGAATTATCTTTGGCCTGCGTGATAATATCTAATTACTATTAGAGCTGGCCCGCTGGCAAGTAAAACTTATGTAATTGTTACAGGTGATGCACAGGCAGACATTTCTGTACGTTTGCAGTCAAACTGTCAGCCAATGGACTGCACCATAACTGCACATACTGTCAGTCCTGTGTAACTTCTTGCAGCGAAATGACTGATATGACTGAAGGCATGAGTGTAACTCTGCACTTGCTGGCAAGTCCCCATAAGCTGAAGACATACAGTATGGAGCTAAATAATAAAAAGAAGAAGAAGAAGAAGAAGAAGAAGGAGAAGAAGAAGAAGAAGAAGAAGAAGAAGGAGAAGGAGAAGGAGAAGAAGAAGGAGAAGGAGAAGGAGAAGAAGAAGAAGAAGACGACGAAGACGAAGACGACGACTCAGTCAAAGTTATTGATATTGGTTAATGGTCAATCATGTGCATCCCTCATTAGAACTGATTATGGAAAGCTGCAGATAGAGCCATGAGAAATGAATGCAACTAATTTTTTTTCTATTTATTGATAACTGTTTTATATGCAATGATTTACAGGCTATGTTAGTTTTACGTTCAATATATGCAAAAATGTCATTTTAAGAAGCTCTCAATAAACAACCAGTCCAACCCCTGACTTGAAACAATTTTCAGATTTTGGCTGATGGCATGTTTGAGTTTAACACACCTAATTTAAACATTTGGTTCTACATAACTACAACACAACTAAATATTCATCAACTATTTGATATTGTAACATTTACAACAATAACAATGATTCATTTATTGAATGAAAAATCCTGCTTGAGGACAGTATGGGGATGTAACGATATGAAAATTTCTTATCACGGTTTTTGTGACCAAAATCATCACAGTTGTCATTTTTATCACGGTATTATAGAAATACCCACCAGCATCTTTAAAAATATCCAAAATGGGTCTAAATGTCTACTTTGTCACTTTTAAAGGGGGAAAAATCTGAAGAGAACTGTCCACGTGGGTGCCTTAGTTGCCTTCCGCCACGTTTTCATGAATTAAATATTGTAAACTGGGACTGCTGCTGCAGCCACTGAGCAGCATCACTGGGAGTTTCTCAAAGTACAGTAATCAATCACGGTTTTAATGATAATTAGAATTTGAAACGGTATTACTAATCGTTGGGACTTTTATCACGGTTAACCATTTTACCGGTAATCGTTACATCCCTAGGACTGTGCATATTTCCCTTTCCTTGCCAGCTTCCATTTCCTAAATAGTAGATTTAGACAACAATTATTTGCAAGAACTGCTTCCATCCCAGTGCTAAAATGTAAATCATTATTTCTGGACTTAAATTACAGATCATTCATTTCCAAGGATCATGACTGACGTGCCTTAGCCCGCTGCTCTTCCAGGTCGTGCATGGTTAGGTATCGATTAATCATTTCACTCACCAGTAGTCCCTTCATTGCTTGAGATTTAATTAACTAATTGATTTGTTGAAAGCTTGAATACATTGAATACTTAATAAGCAGAAGTTGCATGTTGTTCACTCCATTTTCCCTTAAATTACTTGCAGGTTAATATTTTAGCACCACAGCTTCTGGTTAGGAAGCATTTTCACACAGTTTTTAATTATCGCTTTCCACCACCATGCATCTTGCAGCATGTTTATTATCACCGTGTACAGTATGTGAAACTGCTCCCCGGCTGTTTAACTTGCAAAAAAAAGAGTAATTTAATCAGATGTTTGTTCATTGTTCTATTAATAGTTAGCAACAGATGCTCAACTTACGACTGGTGGACGCTGCAGTTGTAGAAGACAAAAAAGACGCTTGCAAACTTCTTTCCCGTCTCCTTTGACTTTAGATACAACCGTATAACTCGCTGGTCGCCTGAAAGGAAAGACACAAAACATTATAATATTCATGTGTTTCTTTGTAAAGTGTTCTTACATTTTAATGGAGTGTTCGTGCATTTCCATTGTCAATTTCTGAAACAATAGTGTTTTTCATGTCACTTTTTTTTCTTGAAAAGCTGGTGTTCTGGGACTTTCACGCTTCTGGTCGAAAATAAGTACAACCTTGAGCAGTCAGCACATTTGAAAATAAGCAAAGCTGTGAATTCATGGATAGTTTTCAAGAAATAACTCAGTAAATTAGCAAATTCAGATTTTCTTAAGCTCAATTATCTTGATAACCTAAAAACAAAAAAAAAGAAAAAGAAAAAACTGGTGATTTGGAGCTTAACATTTTCTTTTCCCCTAACAATCAGTCTAAATTAAGCTCTGATTTATATGTCTATATCATCATTAAAAAAGACAAAAAAAAACAAAAAAACAATTATTACTACTACTACTACTACTACTACTACTACTACTACTACTACAGAAATGGTAAAACCTACAGTTCCTCATGACTGGCTCCATGAGCAAGTCAATTTTCATAGACCTCTATATTCAAATAAATCTCCAAGAAATGAAGATGTTTACGGGCTGATTAAAAAAAAACAAACAAAAAAAACATGTTGGATTAAATTAAGAATCAAAAGTGTGTATTAAAATGACTTATGCCCAGCTTTCTGTAGCTATAAGCAGTGGCAAGACAAACTCATGGCTCTAACAGCTGACCTAAACTACATACTGGAAATGTTTATTTTCCTCCAATATACTCTTTCAGAAAACAAAGTTTTATTGTTCAAAATTCCAAAGTAAATAAATAAAACATCCATGCCATTAAAATACCGAAACTACATTCAACCATTTTCTGTGCCCACTTAATCCAGTGCAAGTTTGTAAGAGGCTGGGGTCTATCCTCGCCGCTACTAGACAAGAGACGGGGCACCGGACAGGTTGCCAGTCCATCATAGGGCCACCACAGAGAGACAAACAACCACTCATGCTCACACTCACTCCAAGAGACACTTTAGAGCAGGGATACTCAATTCGATCCTATGAGGGCCGCAGTCAAGCAGGTTTTTAGTCTCTCCCTGCCTCTACAAACCTGACTCAAAATAGATCCAATCGCCAATCAAGCTCTGCACAATTACTCATTAACTTATAATGGAGAAGGAAGACATGGAAAACCTGCTGGATTGTGGCCCTCGTAGGACCGAATTGAGTAGCCCCACTCTAGAGTGACCACTTAACATACACGTCTTTGGACTGAGGGAGGGTATTAATTAGTTATAAATATATAATGTTCTTAAATAGACTTTCTGAAGCCATCTGGTTAAGATTTTTCTTTTTTTTTCTTTTTGGTTACCCTGGTCACGTGTGATTGGTGCAATGTCTTTTGTAGAGGGAGACAGGCAGAAGATCCTTCCACTGTAGATGCGTCCTTCTGTCTCTACAAAGTCCTCGAAGGAGCAGTTCACTCCAGCGGACAGACTGGGTACATTCTGCGCCTGCAGCACCAACTAGGAAGGACGGAAAGCAGAAAGATGAGGTGCAGCAGAAATTTAAATCAATATACTTCATTACTGATGCCCCACAGCAGAAAATGCTGCTTAGGTATGTGACTCACAGCTCACTTTTCAGCTCTAACTCAAAATGATTGCCTGTGATGGCACAACTGCAAGCTTAACTTAATATCATTTCATATTAATTGCATTACTTTCCATGTCAATCTTTCTTCCTCTACTTCACTATATAGTGTGAATATGCACACAATACAAATGTCTTGACAAATATAAGACACTCTAACTTCCTGTACCTGTACTTCAGACATGGTGACGGAGACAGTCTCGGGGTGGACAGAAAGATGGACACATTGCTCCACTCTGGTGGTGAAGCGCTGAGGCTCCTCAGCTCGCTCACAGCGATCCCTCCTTGAACATCTACCAAAGGAGATTATGTTATGGTCACATATCCATACAAAACCCTTCAAGCGTTGAATTCAGATTTGCTTTGTTTAAATCCACATTAATCCTGTTTACTGGTTGTCCTCATTTGGATAAAGTACATTTTTTTATTTTGTTGCATGGGAAAATGTCTTTGCTTCAAATTGCATTAGCCTTAATGCTTTTCATTGTGGACACATAATTTCTCCTTTCTCAAAAAGGTGTACACACCTATGCTGTTATAAATATATGACAAAATTAGCATAGTGTTTACCGAACAACCCCCAGCTGCTAAGTTCCAGGCAAAAAGGCTGTTTATAGAGGGTGCAGAGATGCATGGAAATTAGAAGTTAACTAGGGAGGTGCATTTGAGCAACCTATGCATTTAATGAGCTTAACACAGCAATAACAGGAACACACCATGTTAAATGGTGACATGGATCCATTCAGCTTTTTTTTTTTTTTTTTTTTATTTACGTGCTTTGTAAGTTTGAATGAAGCAGACCTACATTAAAGAGGTTGAAAAAACAGCTAGATTAATGTGCCAGCATTTGCAGGACCTTAACCGTCAGTAGTTGTATGCATAACTATGGTCAATCAGGCTCTACCAATATTTGACAACACTGATAAAAAAAAATAAAATAAATGCCACCTGCTTGATAATGTGTAATATATTATTGTGTAATTCCAAAGAAAAAATGAGGTGTAAAAACAAGCAGGATACAACAGAAGTTATGGCAGACCACTGATCCAGCACTTGTCTTTGTTGATTGACATAAGCTGTTCATTCACGCTTCCCCATCAGCAGCTCATTCATCAGCTGCTCGGCTACCAGCTGGGGAGAAAATTCCAGTGACATTAACACTGGTGTTCACGTTGGCCATCATGGATCAACACCTTCATCTCAGCGTCATTTGATACCATAAAGCTTTCTTCACCTCAACATCTCAGTTCACTAATAGTTCAGTATTGTTGAATGTAATTAAACTGTGATGTGTTAAAACAACATGTATTTCTAATGAGTAAACATCTTCTACTTTTTGGTTACTTTGAGAGCTCATTTGGAACAGAATCTTTCAGTTAATCAGAAAAGTGTAATTAAATGACGTTTGAAAAAAAAACATGCAAATAGTGAAGAAACCAGTTAGCCCTAAACTCCCCCTCTCATCTGCCACTATCTGATGCATACACCAATTTTTCTATTTAATACTATCAATAACTGTACAACTGGCAGGATGTGCTCTAAGATAGAGTGCATTTTAAGATTTCTCTGTTACTCTCTGCTCTTCATAAGTGCAAATAAGTGCTGTACCAGAAATGCTGAAATTCCTCTGGGGTTCCCTTTTTTCCCTGCAAAAATTAGCATTTGCAAGACCTACAAAAACCTTTGAATAAAAATGTCAAATATGACCACATAGGCCTCCTTTGTGAGTAATAGGCCACAGAGCTGAGGCTGCATCTTTCATGTTGACATGCGGTAAAATAATCCCAACCTAAAATCATCTTTTAATCGTAATTCCATTAATTGGAAGATTTGTTAATTAATGATCCAAGTATGACCAATGAGGGAAGCTGTTTAATATGGTCATTTAAAAATGATATAACCAAAGACATAAATGTACTTAGACAATGCCGTATACACGTTAATACACTTACATGTTATGCAGCACACACCAGCCACAGTGAGGATCTCCTGATCCCAGACAGTCACTACAGGAAGTGTACTGCTCGCAGCTCTCCACTGGTACACGAGTGACCTACAAGGAACAAACCTGGTTAATGTGGCACAAAAATACAGCTCTTTAAATATATCAGAACATACTGAAATGCCCACAGGTCTCCTAAATCTGGAACAAGAGATTATAAGGACCAATCCTACTGTAAAGATCACAGATGAAAAGCTCTGACGGAGTTGCCACACTGCTAATGTTAAAGCTTAGCAGTGTCCAGATGTCTGCATACTTGTAAATTGTCCATTTTTCTCATATTAGATACTAAAGAAGTGAGAATTGTGATTAGTTCCAAACTAATCATTATCTTTTTCTGATGAGATTAACTTCTCAAGCAGTGATTTCATCAGGTGTATTCTGAGCTTAGAAAAATCTAACATTGATCACAACATAATGAAATTTTATATTGGCATCTATGAGGATACTTTAAACACACTTGCCACCATTGTGACATTACATCAATTACTGAGAAAGGTTGGGGAAACAAAAGACATAAGAAAGATTAAACTCCATCATATAACGTCTAGCTTCCTGTATAAAAATCAGAATGTACAGGTCACCCCACCTCCAACTAGGGATGGGTGATACCATTTTTTTGTCCCTCTACCAGTAATCTATGGTACTTTTTCATCTATACGTATATTGATCCTTTTTAGCCCTTAAAAGAAAATCACATGACTGAACAGTTTGCATTAATATTTTGAATGTAAGGGAATGTTAGATATAATCAAAACTTGACAACAGAAGTTCTGGAAAGAAATGCTTTTAAAACAGTAATAAATTATATTGATGAGTAAATTGAACAAAAACAAGATAAAAAAAATTGTCTTTCAATTATCAAATGACTTAAGTACAGGTTAAGATTATTTACATTTATTCAGGTGAAAATGTTCAAATATAAAAGGTAATGGTAATATTATAAATTCACCAAAACATAATGTGCAATACCCTGCAATAAACCAATGAGAAATACCAAAACATCATCATCACTAACAGTAGCAGCATCACCAGGGCATCTGATAGGCTACCACCATCATGTGACAAAGAAGCTAAAATCTGGCTGCTTTCACACATCATTTCATTGCCTAAAACTCTCAGAAGTGGATGTTTTGTATCTGTACAGTGGTATTGCAATACTCAAAAAAGTATCAATCCAATATTTTGTCTGGCTGGTATCGAAGTATCAACTCCAGGGTATAGATATGCCAATCCCTACCTCCAACCCAAAGGGTCCAAAATATTTAAGGCCCTGTTTATACTACAATACTGAGGCAGTAAAGCGCAAGAATCTTGTTGCATTCTGGCCTCTCTTTTACACAGTTTTGAGGTAAAAATGCAAATATTTGACAATGTTTGCGTTTTCCATTTTCCATAGATAAGTTGTCATGTAAACAGAGGCCTAAAGCTGATGTCCCATCACCAGACACTCAATGGCCTACAGATTCCATTTACTAACTTATCACATCTTTGGGATAAGGAAGACGTGGTTAATGTTAAGAAGGTGGTCTTAATGTTATAGTGGATCAATGTAGCTTCCCTTTAAATGCAGAATCCAAATCCTCCAAAAATGGTGAATAAAAATGAGCTTCGTTCTTCATTGAAGCTTATCTTACATATGGCTGAAAGATTTCTGTAAGAAACTTAAAGGCTCAATATGGAACATTTTTATTAAAAGCTATGTTTTGTTAAATAATAATACTTCCACAAGTCCTTTGGAGTGGTTCAGAATAAAAATACAACATTTCCTAAAAAATTATATTTAGCCTTAAAATAAATATAAAATTAATTTAATCGGGTTTGACAATGTTTTTACAGTATGTTTACATCTACAAGCCAATACACGCCGCCATTGCCAGTTGCCATGCCAAATACAATCTCTATGTTGCAACAGTATGTTGGGTACAGTTAGGTTGGCAGAGGGGGAAACAGTGGAGTCGGCAAGTCAAGCAGCTGCTTCAGAGCCCGGGAGATATTGCTATCTGTTTCTGAGGAGGAGTGAAATAAATTTAGGAGTGAAGTAAATTTAGGTGAAGATGGACCCACATAAACATTTTCCACGGCATCAAAACGCAGATATGGCAACTTTCCTCCTGGATCGGTAAGCTAACTTGTTTGCTAATGTTGCTAATGTTAGCTGTCAGTTGTAAACCCCCTGCATTATTTGTTGGACATGGTGCAGGATGTTGGTCACTTGCTGTATTGGCAGTGAACCTGGCAACCAACCGACTAGAGATGTTTTTCTGCTGTTGCAAGTACAACCTAGACACACCTAATGTCGCTGTTCTGTCTGTATACTTAATGCTGGTGCACTTCCTTCAAGCACATACTGTTGCACTTAGTACAATTATGAAACATTTAGGATGACTCCTTTTGTCCGATGAATCACAACAAGCTGTGATCTTTGCGTATGAGGACGGTTTACTAAACTTTGATGGTCTTAAACAAGCTGTTGATATTTGCCTTCAGAACGCCATTCAAACATTCCTTTATCATTACCTATTTTCTTTTAAAGATTACCAGAAGAACACCTCCCTTCCCGTTTTTTTTTTTTCTTTACAGCATTTGTGGTGCTCTAAAATCAAATCCTTAGAAAACATTATAAAAATGTTTTCATCATTCCTGCGCATATGCAGCTTTAATCTACCTTAAAAGCTCATCATGTGCATCAGCATCCATATGTTAAATCTCAGAATGGATGGTGTTTGCTCGTGACAGGTGGATTGGCAGAAAGTGTGCTGCCTCAGGGGAAGAAACACAGGCACAGGTGCCAATGAGAAAGCCACTCCAGACCAAATCAACAAGTTTTCTGGGGCAGTTTTGAAATTCTTAAATACATTACTGCCTGCCTAAGATGCAGTCACATTCATGAGGGAAGGCACCTGTGTACACACATAACCAAACACACACATCTAACTGCCTTATTTAGGTGAAGTATAACATCCATTATACTGCAGAGGCAGGGAACACACCTGGTGAACTGGAAGATGGTGAGTGTGAATTCAAGTGCCAGCTGCAGAAAAGGAAACTTTTACTTACTTACTGTACCAACTTACTCAACTCAAACCTCATCTCTTATAATTCAACAATAGCTGCATTACTGGTCTTAATATCGGTTTGTACTTAAATATGCCCACACGTTCCTTTTTTAAAGTATTCATAAGTATATTTTTGCAAGTTATACACTTAGAACACAATTAATCACCTGACACAAATCATGCCTTTCACTGCATGAGTATAACTGAAAACAACTTAGTACTCAATGGTGTGTTTAAATTAAACTTCATTGATACTGGAATCTAAATGACTTTACACACTAAAGCCAGCAAGATTTCATAGAACCCTAAAAAAAGACACCGCCATGGACTCTATACATAAATGGCCACAACTGTTTAAAAAAAAAAAAAAAAAAAAATCCATCCATCCATTGCTTTGATGTGGTTTAAGACACTCTTCCAGGTTTTGAAAGATAAATTTGGTCATGTAACATTACCTGGGATTTAGTTTTGAAACCTGCAAATAAGCTTCTGCTCTTTACCAAATGAACCTTGACCATCAAATGGTCACAGAAGTGATTGGTCCTCATAGAGTTGTCACGATACCAAACTTCAAACTCGCTGTCAATACCCAGGAAAATATTCAATACTCAACACCATTTTCAATACACAGTGATAAAATGTGACAAATACTTAAGAGGCATAAAAATACAGAAATCATCATCTCACAGAGAGATGCCCCCCACCAGGCATTGGTGTATTTAGGACAATATATCTATATATATATGAAAAAAAAAATCAATAAAGAAATGTGAAGCCGCAGCAGCTGGGATTTAGGAATGGCAGCCCGCTACTCCTAAATGGCTTCTTATTTTTCATTTTCTTTTATTTCAAGTGGTATTCTATTTCTGTTTTTGAATATTTAATTCAGTTTAACAAATTAATTAATCTTTTTTTTTTCTTTACCACTTATCCAGTTTAGGGTTGTGGGGGTTGCTGGAGCCAATCCCAGCTATTATCAGGTGATAGGCAGGGTACACCCTGGACAGGTCTGTCACAGGGACAACACAGAAAGACAGACAACCATTCAAGCTCACATTCATACCTAGGGACAATTTAGAGTAACCAATTAACCTAAAATCCTGTCTCTGGATGGTGGAAGGAAGCCCGAGTACCCAGAGAGAACCCACACATACACGGGAAGGCCACTGTTGGAATTGTTCAAACCCCTTCCCCAGCCAGGACTCAATCTAGCGACCTTCCTACTGTGAGGCTGCAGTGCTAACCACCACGCCACCATGCAGCCCCAATTTAACAAAAATTGTTTGCAAATTAATCTCAAAAAAAGGAGAGGATAGAGGGGAAAAGAAAAGTAGAAATTGGAAGTAAAACAAAATAATGTACTGAAAAGCCTTAAATCTACATTAAATAATTATATGTTTGTTTATTGAGATTGAAACAGGATGATTCAGTCTTAGTATTAGTATTATGAATATTCTAGTGTACTGCAACACCATTACCTGTACGTATAGATGCCATACAGACAGTTTTATAATTATTTGACATCAAAGAACTAAACAAAGAAGTAAATCATGGAGTAGTATATACCAATACAATGATAGAATTCCTAAACTAGTGGTGGAAGGGAGAGAAAATGGGTATATATACCGTGAAAATTGAATCCAGTCTGACATTCTTCCATTCATGTTTTATTACAAGTTACATCCCAGGAAAGCCTTCACACAAACACCACATCTCAGGACCTCAGGACAATAAATCCCCACATTTCATCTTCAGTTTTTACACATCCTCTCTCTTTGTCACTCTAATGTACCAGTGGACACAACAGCTTATGGCAGATTCATAGCATGGTAATAGAAATCTGTGTCTGATAACCATTATAATGCCGCCATCACGGGGCACGGGCCTCTTACAGGACACCAAATGGCAGCAAATTGCTGTCATTACTTGCGGCTGGACAAATACCACACTAGGAATAATGCCTATCTGATAGAAGAAGAAAGAGGGGGGAAAAATATGCCACACTCAAACACAATGGCAAGGGAGAAAAGTTTATTCAATGGGGCTTTGTGATAGTGGGCCAGATGATGTATTCCAATGGAACAGTTCAATTATTGAGTTTTAGAAAACAGATAATGGGATGGGAAACGGGAGATGCTCAGCCAAAGACTCTTTGTCTTACTCAGGTGGCAAAGGAGTGAGTGTATTTGTGTGCGTGTGTGTGTGTGTGTGGGGGTGTGTGTGTGTGCGTTTGTGAAAGGCACTGTAAGTAAGTGAGAACCACCAATTTATATTAAATATGGCATTTTCATCCCTGGCCTATTTGCTGCCGCAGAGGGAAACACATCCATCTGTGAACAGTGGAGGGAGGTGGAGGGGAAAGGACAGGGGAATTAGGAGAAGAGGTAGCAGGAGACAGAACGAATGAGATCATAAAGGGAAAATGTCCATTTAACCATTCATTTTAGCTTTCAACTCATAATGGACAGTGTTAGTGGATGGAAAAGAAAAACAACAACCCTCCACTGAGTATCAGATGCCTTTCTTTTTTTCTTTTTTTTCTATGTTTCCACAGCAGAGGAAAGACAGAGAGCAGAGGAGATGATGAGGGGAGTTCATTACAAAAAAAAAAAAGTTACAAATAAATAACAGCTACAAATGAGCCTCTCTCATTTGGGTCATGATAGAGAGGCTCTTAATTTGCCTAGTGGCAGATGAGAGCAAGGAGGGAGGGTGCAGGATGGAAGGAGGGGGGTGGGCATGAGGATTGTGGGGAAGGACAGATGAGAAAGACACACAAATGTAATTGCGACTGATGTTTCATTCCACATATGGGGCCCTTTTGGTCCCAGCTAGCTGCAGTTATTGGCCCAGCTGTAATTGTCCCATCTGTATAATATGGTAGAGAATATAAGGTGCTATCACTACACAATAGGCTGATGGATGGCTTATTCTGCCAGCAAGCCCAGTTCTCAGGCTGCTGTTCGGATGCAACCATGTTACCAGATACACAGCAAAAATATGCAATTTATGCTGTGGCATTAGGGCAAAGTGTTGTATTTGACTATAAGACGGTCTGAACAACTTAAACAAGAAGCTACCAATAAAAATTCAAACTATAGGCAGAAAATATCCTGATATGTGCACACAGTGAGACAAAGAGTGATGGATGGTTAACATGAACATCAAAAACCAAAAGTGTCGTTAACTTTTTTCCCCTCAGAAATCTAATATTTGTGCTTTTTATACAGCATCAATCTATCTATCTATATATATGTATGTATATATAAATTTTGCTCGTCTATATTCTTATTTCTATGCCTGTCTTCTGTTATGTTCGCATCTATCTTGAATTTGGCTGGACACACCAAAAACACCACAAATGAGGCCATAGATCACATTGTCGCTATTGAAATACAAAACCCTGAAGCATATCAGACAGAGGGAGACAGAGAAAATGAGGAAAAATGTCATTTCTTTTCTTTTTTTTTTTTTTTTTTTGAGAAAATATCACTTTATCTTTATATTCTGAAGTACAATGTTGTCTCCATAAACTAATTGGCACTGTGTGCAAAGTTAAATCCACTAAAGGAAAAATAAAGGGAATTTTGAGCAAATCATCTTCAGGGGTTGGAAACCTTACTGACTGTATATACTGTATGCTAAATCTGCACATTCAGAATTTTCCATTTGTGTCACTCCTGCACAAGGAGGAAATTGGAAAATAAAGTGTACTGTAGCATTACTGTCTTGTACTGTCCAGATCCAAGAGGCTTGCAGCCTTATAAGGCATGACTTCCCATAATAACAGCACATTTTTTTGCATTATTTGCCTGATCCTGTTTAAGAGTAATGAAAACTGATTGAAAAGTTTTATATTTCAGCTGAAAATGACTAAACAAATTAGCCAAAATGACAAAGCCATGATACTTGTGATGCTCTTCTGGTCAGGTAAACTAACTGTCACACCTGGTTGCATGGATATCTCACGGTAACATCGATGATCCAGTTAACAAGCTGACAGAGATATGCAAGCTGTCTTTGTCGTGATTAGCTTTAAAGGCACTGCTTGCAAAACATAAAATATTTACCCCTACAGAATCTTTATCGTTTTTCCTCAACTATCACAAACTCACAGAAACTTGGTTCCGAACTTTGAAGAATCAACTTTGTGTCATTTCCTCTTCCAAACTCAAGTCACGCTGCTCCTCCAAACAACATTAAGGCTTCTCTCTCACTGTCTGTCTCTTTGATCATTTGACAAATGACGTTCAGATGAGCCAATCGTTCATCTTTGACCTGTGACAGAGACAGCTTTTATTTGTGTCTATATTTGTGTGTCAATAAAGACTGAACAGAAGACAAATCATCTCCAAATATGCTAATATATCTTTAATAAATGTCACATCTTGTATTTTTGTTAACAGAATTTCAAATTCTGCCCTTTCAAAAGTTATTATTTACAGTTTTTACTTATAAAATGTTCCATTTCTCTATTCATTTATAATAGAGGACCTGCTCTGCTTTAAAAATGCTGGCTTAGGATAACCTAGTCCTAACAAGCTCTCGTCAAACTGAGACAAAAACCACATTAGCAATTATTTCTCATCCCATTCTCTATTCTACTCACTTTTTCATGCTACAACACACAGTACATACTATATCGATACTATATACGAACAAACAAAGGAATCCAGCCCCCCAAAAAAGTGTTCATAGATGCCATGAGATATCCACCAGGATTAATAAGCAGGGGTGAAAAGTAGCCAGTACAGTCCGGTACCGTCCAGTACTGCGGATCACTGAATGATTCAGTGGCAGTATGCAGTACCAGGAAGATGGGAGGGCAGCTGCCTGCTTAAACGCTCTCATTCAGAACCACGACTGCTCAGAAAATAGATCCACAAATAAAACAGTCTTGAAAAATATTGTCTTTTTTTAAAAAGCCTTTAAAAACGATTAAGAATGAGTTTAAACTGTCCATGCAGTTTGAGTCCATGCTGGACTGAGCCTCGGCTGGGCATCTCCATTTCTCTTCCTCCCCTGGAGAGAGCCTGGTGGTCTCTTCTGCCCCCACCCTTCGTACCATGCGTGTAAAGTCTTCACGCTCATTGCAAACTGTCCCGATCAGAGCTAGTAGGAGACTGAGCTGTTGTGTTTGATGTTATTGTGTTCAGTTTTAACAATACAAAACAGCCCATGAAAAAGGAACTGCTCATCAGCTAACAACCGGAGATTTCACACAACAGTACGTGAGTGAGCATTCTACATCCGAAACACAGCTGTTGCTATGAGGATCGATGCGTTTGATTTATCGTACTGGGACGTTTTTTTCACAACTGGCCCAAAGACGTCAAGACACGCCGCTTGCATCGGAACAGGACGAAGGATAAATTACACCAACAAAACTCAACACATTCTTGTAATCTAATCATAGGGTGCATTCACATCAGGATAGTCAGAGTGTGAACGCACCCTTATAAACTTGTAAAGCTGAATGTTTATCAGTGTTTATCAATGTTTCAAATTAAAGAAATAGCTCACCATATTTTCAAGTGTTTTTAATCCCTACATATTCCATAGGCTTACAGGTAGTTTAGAATATTGAAATGTTTTTATTGTTTTGGCTTTGATTTTGCCATCTTAAAGATCCACAATGTAACTTTTAGACCTTAAAATTATGCATTCGTGACTCGTTTTGATGGCACACCAACATTCATTATGCAAATTTCCAAACCATCACTGCCCAGTGGCGTCCTGGGGTTCAGAAGCAATGCTATGTAACTTTTGGATCCAGGATGGGACCGTGACATTGCAGTCGACTACTGGTTGCACACCGCATCACTTACTAGCAGACGGATATGAACCAGATATGAAAAAAGCGGGTGTTCTGAACACGCATCATGTCGGATTCGGCAAAGAACAGGACATTACCAGAGGAAGAGATGAAAAGAAAGAGAAGAAGAGACAGAACAAGTCAACGCAAGACTGTCTTTTACTGGTTGGAGGGAACTCACAGTACAGGTATGATGCAAGATGGATGTCAGTTTAGCCGTTGACAGGGGGCACATCACTGAGAAAACTCCTAAAAGTTACGTTGTGGGTCTTTAAATGCATGAAGTGAAGAAAATTCTGGTAATAGTACTGGTAAGAATTTAAAATTGCTTTCACCCCTGTTTATAAGTTAATAAAAGTAAAGTGTGAAACTTCAGCACCCATCAGTGATGACAAACTTCAACAATAATCCCTACTATTCCCACATTTACTTTGAAATAAATATATTTTAGCAATAAACCTGCATTAATTTTGTTTTGCCATGCAAACAAATGCAAAGACACACTGACTGATTAAGGGCATTCCCAATAAATTTTTCCTTATCCTCCCAGTCCCTGCATGCCTTCAAACACATTTCGAACAACTTCAGAGTCTTGACAAACACCAAAGAAACTGCTTAAAAAAGAAGCACATGGCAGTATTTTCTCCCTGACCTCCAAGCGCTGTAAATGCTGACTGAATTGAATATGAACCCTCTCTGATGTGGTGCCAGGGGTAGGGTTTCTCTCCTGAGCTGTACAGCACAGCGCAGTACATTTCTGTACAGTAGCTAAATCGATATATAGAGGTGCATCATTAGACCATTATGACAGCGTCTGAGCCTCTTCACACAGGCCAGGCCGCCCGCCGTGGCGGGTCACCTTACGAAGCTGTTTTACAAGCAGAGAGGCTTGACCTTTCCCATGGAGTTCAGCAGTGCAAATCTGGTCATGGCACTACAACTAGACGAGGGAAAAGATCAGAGAGCAGATACTGAATATCGACACATTAAGTAGATTACCAATTGGAAAATTCTCCAGCTCTTTTAATCTGCGGTGATGTAAAAGAACATCCCAATATCATCATGGGAATAAGTGAAAAGAAAGCTGCATGCTACAAGTAAGCCTTGTAATTACATGATAAGCGAGTCATTGGGTACAGAGGTACAGTGGAAATCAATACATTATGAGCTGTAATCCACTTAGTCACTTACTTTGAAGCAATTAGGTGATGTCATCCACAGGGACACGCAGGATAAAAGAAATATTTCTGTCTCAGTGACGTCAACAACAGAGTGATGACAGGATGAAAAATCTCTCTTACTGCGCTGTTTTTATTAGACTGGGACAATTTGAACACAAAACTGCGAAACAACAGCAATGATAAAATTGATTTAGTGTCGTCGTTCATTTTTATGAGTTGAAAAATGATGCGAAATCACTAAAGAGACCGAAACAGATCAAAAGCTGGAAGCGGTCAAAGAAACATGGAGTTAAAAAGATAAATAAATGAAAATAAATAAATAAAACAGCACGGCTGTGTGTGGGGTGTGTGTGTGTGTGTACAGAAAAAACGCAAAGAGAGGCACGTGTAAATCTGCTGCGCGCTAATCGAAAACCCGCCTCTCGCTGTGAATCAGTTTTATGTTTTCTCCCAGTCAGTACCGCTATACTGATATGTAGTCTATATGCTGCAGTCCAATCCACCACATTTAATTATGTGCAAGTGAATATGGGAAAAGGTAAATTGCTCTGTCAAGCTGGGAAATGGGCTTTTTGATGTTTGAGCTCTCATCTCTTGGCATTTCTATTATTCAACAAGGGGAAGGAAATGGAGGGATGAAGAGGAGAAGAAGAGAAGAGGAGGACAAACAGAATAAGGGTAGAACTCTCTTCTGGAAGTGATCATTGTAGAGAGTGTGTGTACGGCAGGATTTCAGCTTTGAGGAAGAGTCTGCAAGTCAGACGCATCAGCTCTTCTCCGATGACAGTGATGAATGCTGCTTTTATAATAAGGCTGTTAAATGAGGTTGTATTAAATTAGCTAATGATTAAGTTCAGCATTTGTTTGTCAAAATGATAAAACTGTTTAGAAAAGAAGTAACCTCAGCTTTCAACTGCAGAAAACAGCTGATTGGTTAAACTCTATTTTTGACTGGTAAGGGCTCGGCTTGGCTAACTACATTACAACACAATAAATTCTCCTCTAACTTGGAGGACACCCCTCATCATCAGACCAGAAGAGCTCCGTTCATTCTGGTCTTTCACTATCTGGAGCAGAACTTCACATCCCCAGCAGTGGGAGAAAGAAGACCTTCCTCTATTCTATGCTGCCTGAACCCATTACGGAGAGAGTAGTTACCCCACAAACTCACTCCATCGGAGACGGGCAGACGTGCAGAGCCAGAGGAGTATTGCAAATATGAGGCAGGGAGAGTTAAGAGGAAATAACAGAGCATATCCTGCAGACCAATTATATTTTCCCACCTCCCTAACTCTAACCCACTCCTGCGCTCCTTTTCTGCTTCATTCACCAACTGGACTGTGAATTTGGCCAGAACTGAAAATCTAAAAGCGAAAGGCTATTAGTAGCTCTCCTATCAGGTCGTCTCATCTCGTCTTGTCTGTCAATTAGTGGGATTCTGGCTTTTACAGAGAGAGAAAAGATTCAATTTAAAACAAAAATTTCCATCACAGCTGCAGTCCAGCAAAAACGGGCTCAAAAACAAATAACCACAAAAGTACCACCCTGCGCATTACTCTGCAGCATTCTCTAGAACAGTAAGTTTCAAACTTTTTGAGCCCTCGAAATAAGATATTATGGTGTTCGTGACCTCCTTAAAATGGTATTAATAATAACTTATTATTATTATTAACTTATATTATCTATGCAACAATTAAGAAATGAATGTGTTAGTCCCACAGCTTAAGGTCTTTACAATAATGTTGTGACAGTGTGGGGTCCTGTCACGATGCCTCTGATTGATCATGTACCCTGGCTGCTTGGCCACAGGGATGTAGGTTTGGCTGACTGGTTAGCCCTCATGACTCTCACCCGGGAGTCTGGGGATTGAATCTCACCCGGGCCCTTGTTGCATATCCCTATACCTTGCCACATGCAAAAGTCATGCATGCCAATCAGCCAAAGGGATATCCCTGTGGTCAAGTAGCCAGGGCGCGTGATCTATCGGAGGCATAGTGACAGAAACCCCACACTGTCACAATATGTTGATACTGAAAGCCCCCCAAATTCCAAATTTATTTGATAAATATAAGCTTTTTTTTTTTTTTTCTTTTAACAATGACCCCCTGAAATTATCATGCGACCCACATGGGTATCCCGACCCCCAGTTTGAGAACCACTGTTCTAAAACTATTGTGCAACTAAGGGAAAAAACTGAGAATGCAACAAAAAAGTTTCTTTAGCTTTTTGTAATTAAGTAAAATTACAGGAAACAGGTAAAGTGATACAACCAACAAACTAAAGCTACTAAATATGTCACCCACTGGTGTGTGTGGACTATAGCTTGAATTGGGGGGGGTCTTCTCAATCTAGACGCAAAAAAGAAGAGAGGAATCTAAAAGGACACCATACATTCCATTGCACCAGTTTAGTTCATCATTATTTCTACTCTAAATGCAATCATATAAAACTAAGTTAAAAATAATGCCATTTAGAAAAATTTGTAAAATGTGCCAATGAGGTCTGGACACGGGAGAAACTGCAGTTTTAAGACGAGTCATGTCTGCATTTACTGACTACATTTGTAAAATGTAACAGCATGATGATTGAGTGTGTTGAAAAGGAAGCACTGTGGGCTCTAATAGGTTTCTCTCCTGGTGGCAGATCCCCCCCTTCGTCAGTGAACTAACATGGACAGACATGGAGGGGACATATCAGTGCTCATCAAAAATAAAACACTGGCTTTAATAATTAAAAGAGACTTTCTGGTGGCAATAGCAGTCATCTTTAATGCAGATGACAGGAAATAAAAGGAATGCTCCCAGCATGGACTTCCTTCATCCTGCTGAGCAGCTGCAGAGAACTGCTGGCTAACACAGACAAAAGCCCAAACCCTGAATTATCATTCTAATTGATATCATTGCTTCAATCTTACAGTCTCCAATGCCTGAAAGCAGTTTCTTTTTCAAATGGATATTGCTGTGATTTTTTTTACTGCATTGCGTTATACCAGTTTCTACAGTTAACATACATTCTACATTTATCTTTTGTATGTTCATAACTAAATCATCTGGATGAAGTACTATGATATACTATATATGCAGGCTTAAATGACTGTTTGAAAGCATATAAAACTGTTCAGTGGTTTTAATTTATGCCCTTAGTGACTTAGGATTTGCACTCCTGCATTCTTGCTTATCTTATTTGTGCTTCAGGTTTTCTCTGTTCCTTGCAACAATATGATCATTTCTACATCTTACATTAAGTTCAAGTTCCATTGTACAATGGTCTGTTTTTAGGTTTCTGCTTTTGGACAATACCTGGGTAGCACTTTTGCTGTCTGGTTTAGTCAATAGTCATTAATTTCCCTTCCATCTGCCTCCCTTGCCTGTGAGCCTGCATTTAGGCCTTCCATTTCTACACAACTGTGACAGCATGTGTCTCTAAAATCAGCATGTGTACCTTTGTGTGGGTGGACTACATAAGCATTTAAGTATTTTTCCTTATTTAAGCTTTATCTAAGCTTCCATGACTACTGCCCATGTGTGTAAGGCCTCATTTCCCCTTACCCCCTTCCTCTGTCACATCAACAGTGACGCCATCCATTTGTATCAATTACACTCCACTTCCTCTCAGTGCTCATTCAGACACATGGAAGTCAATTAAGTCTAATCGCTGGTAAATTACACTGAACTGTCTACATACTGGCAAAGTCTCATTGAAGGTTATCACATTGAGGTCATTAACCGTTATGAGATAAGAGAATAGGAAAGGTAAAAGAACGAGACGACACAAGATAGGGATGGCAGGATCAAACCAAACAAATGGAGGGATTCCCAGAGAAACCATGGGTGGCAGGGCTGTCCACGTTGTACTAGCCTGTACTAATCTACTGGTTGGACTTGTTGGGCAATGGAAATACTGATGACACAAAAAAATTTTAAAAAACGAATGCTTAATACAGGGAAAAAAAAAATCTGAGACGTTTCTTTGACCAAACTACAGTATTTAATTAATGTGTCATGATTTTATGGGCTAAAAAACTGGATTCAATACAATAATTTACTTCATGAAGAGTATGCATGTTGTATTCCCAGTGGAAGTATGAAATCAAGATTCAGCCAAGATGACATTAATTAGGCAGGACTATGTTTGTGTGTGCGAATGTGTGTGTGCAGGGGGAAAAAAAAAAGGAGAGAAAGTGTCAGTGTGCATGTGTGTGTTGTTACATGGGATCTCAAAGTGTAGCCCACAGGCCAAAGCTGGCCCTCTGTGACATTTACTGCAACCAGTGAATGTGACATGAAGTGATATGAAATGACAACATCGGTCATTCCGTCAAAGATTTTCCTTTTTATGTAGAAGCCTTTACATCTTCCGTTTTTGTCCATGTTGTGTATAAAGGTTCTACATAAAATTTACTGCTGAGCGATGTACTGAATAGACTGCATCACACTGAAGTCTTACAAAAAAGTATTCTTCTTTATGTTTCTATTTGTGTTAACCTAAAAAAAAAGAAAAAAAATGAATCAGAGGGTAGTAATCACCTATTAAAAGTCAGCAAATACTGAGAAAAAAAAAAAGTAGCTTAGAAGTTTTATTTGAAAACGGCACCATGTCACACGTCAACTAGAGGATAATAACATGATGGCTGTTTTGAATGTGCCACAAAGCTGATTCAGCAAACAAAAGGAAACATAATCAGAGGAAATGAGGACAAGAAAGAGAGAACGTGACAGAGCAAGATACAGTATATGACAAGCAGTGTTTCCTCTACATAGGCCTAGCTGTGGCTCTGCGTCATAGCTGAATTTATAGCACCACGCCAACAAAATGCCAACAATAACATCGTTTTATGGGGACAGCGTGATTTTTTTTTAACTTGCACTGCAGCCTCTAGCAGCGGTTGTAACTCTGATGTCCGATAACTGCCTTGTACGTGAATGCATCATGCAGAGAACGACACAGGTAAATTTGAGCTCATTGTCCGAGAAGCTTTATGCATATGGAGTGGAGTCCGGAGAGGAAAGGTAGCTGCTGAAAGTTACTTTAAACTTTACAAGTTAACGCAAATGTGATGCTGGCGAACATCGACTGATGAAATTGACATTGGTTAGCTTAAACAGTGCAGGTTTATCACCCACGGACAGCGTGTTGATGAGCCCCCCCTCTCCCCCCACCCTTATCATATTTATGGGGCCGGGATTCCGGGTGAGATGGTTCTATGATGAGGTGAAGACGAGGTAGACTCAGTTTTAACTTAAACGTACCCAGCTGTTTATCTTCATCCTTCTGGAAACCGAGAAAACCAGCATCTCTATCACGGCTGAAGCTGCATGTTGTTGTTCTCCGCTGGTTAGAGTGTGCGCACCTGCGTGTGCACGTGTTTGCATGTGCGGTATCGGGGTGAAACTTTGCTGTGTTCAGGACAGAAATGAGGAGCCGTGGTGTAAACCAGATAACTTGGCCTCAGGTTGCATCTTGTTGTTGGTCAATGAAGCCGTTTATGTCTCAGCTTTGTGTTCATGTGTTAGATGAAAGAGCCGCTCGTGTTTATGTGATCACGTGATAATTTTCCATCCGATTTAGAAAATGTATTTTGCCACAAACACTGAACAGAAGCAGATGTACATTAAATCTCAAACCGAATCACAATATTGGTCAGAAAAATGGCAATTAGATTTGTTAAGTCATCCTTGTGTTTTGTTTTTTTCAATTTTAATATTACTTATTTATAATACGACCTCCTAATAACATAAATATATATATACAGAGAGAGAGAGCGCTTGGAATGAAACGCCACCTTAATATTGTAAAACAACATAAGTTAAAGGCATACTTTCCTTTCTGAGACATGAAACAATGACACGGTACTGACAAGGTCGTAGTTTTCACAGTCATGATGGGAAATGAGATTCATCACATTAGCTGACTTTTATTACACAACTTTTTTTTCTGTGTCAGACGCTTCCCCCGACAATCACCTGTCAGATACTGGTCTTAGGACAACTGACGGCACCTTGTTTATGTGATTTAAACACCATACAGATCACAAAACTGAATGCTCTAAACCTCCAGTACTGTATAAGACCAAGTGCTTTTAGGAAAAGCTTGCAACTGCAGTGGACAGCTCAGCATCTTTTGTAACGAAGAGACAAAGCCCCCCCCCCCAAAAAGTGGAGGAGAAAGAAAAAGAAAAGCAAATAAGTTAGAGTACAACGACATTTTGGAGTTTTAAACTAGATTTATCTTCCCAACAGTCAGTCTTCATAAATTACATGAAAAGACTTGAAGTCATGCTGCAGCTGAGCCATGTGGTGGCTCATAAAGTTTTACAGTATATAGTCTGTGACGGTTGTTTGATGTGTGCATTTTTTTTTCTCCAAGTCCATACATCTTGAGCTTGCTCTTTAAACTGGATCTCACTCATTAAAACTTTGTGAACTTAACTAAATTGGTGGGATCCAAACAGCAGGAGCACACTACTCTTGTGGGAATCAACATGGTGGATCCCATGGCATCACGACTAAAGGCTTTTTTAATGGCCAAGATTTGTAGCGTCCAGCTTGGAAAAAAGATTAAAGTTAGGGTAAGGATTAGACATTTAAACATGATCATTAATGATAAAGTGGAGGCTGATGAATGCATTATGCTGCTTGAGTCCTCTTTGGTAGAGGAGGATTTGTGTGTTAATGGAAATCTGCTTTAGGTTGAACCATATGCGCTAACGTATGTATGTAATTAGCTTGATTGCTTGCTCTCCGAGTGTACATTTTTAACACATCTTTCCTCATCATCTCCTTAAGGTGTTTCTCCGCTACCAACATGTTTTCAGTTTCTATCTGTGGGTGCTGTAATAAGCACTGATTAAGAAGAATTTGATGATGTAGGAATAAATCTTTCGTAGGGAAGTGCATGTATTTCTGCAATAATACAGGAACACAGGGCTGGGTACCAAAGTTTTTGTTTTTTGTCACCAACCGAAATGCTTCAGAACCACCCAGTATCGAAACATAACTTGTCTTTTGTTACCATGTTTTGGTGTCTTAAAAAGAGTTCAGGCTCAAAATCTGAAAATGCTGCATTATCAGCGCCTCCGGAAGTGCAGCAGCTATGGGACACTCTGCTGTTAGCCATCTGCTCTGCATGTGAATACAACATGCACAGAATAGCAAATGGGATGGAGGCAGAGCACACAGACAGGTAAAGTTCAAGAGCCTCTGACAGGCTTACGACAGCTGTTGATAAGTTGCTTTAGATGTTACGAGTCAGACATTCCAATAAATATGCTAATGAACAGCAAATGTGATGCTAACGCTAGCTTGAACAGTGTGCACCAGTGGTTCCCAAACTTTCTGAGCTACAACCCTCAAGAAAACATACGCTGATGCTTGTGACCATCCACGATGGTCCATTCTTTGTATGACATATCAAGTAGTCATTCTGCAGCATCCTTGAAGTGTAGAAAACTGTCAGAATCCGAAGAACAGCTTCTCTCAATGAGATGATAACAAGTTAGGATTTTTAACGTGACATGAGTACTAATGCAGTTGTCTAAAAAAAATGTATACATTTTTCAGATTTATCTCCTTGCATTAGAAAATTATTTCAGACAGCCATAATATAAATCCCAATTCCCAGTTTTATTTATTTTACAGAATTTACAATTGAGTTTATAAATTTGGTACCGAAAAAGTGGTAAGGAACCGGTATTAAAGTAAAGGCATTGGTACTTGAGTATCAAGATTTTTTTTTCACAATACCCAGCCCTAGAAAATACACGTGCATGCATTTGTGTCATAGTTTTTTTTTCTCATATCACCGTATCCATCCCTGCAACTGTCAGACAGATAAATGATCATTGATATTCAGTCATCATTCCCTCAGTGGCAGCAGTTGGCTGCATCACACACTAACAGAGCCAAACTGTACTGTAGATCATTGTGCTCTGAAGTACTCATGTATAGCCTTCTCATACCTGCTTATCTGTGAGAGCATATAAGAACTGATGATCAGGGCTGAAGAGCAGATCTCTCAGGATGGGGGTTCCGTCGCTCACCTCCACATTCTCATACAACATAGCAGGCTGGGAAATGGAGTTCGCCAAGATCTGGAGGAGAAAACCAGAAAAAAGAATCATGATTAAAATGTGGCTGCAAAAAATAAAATACAAAAACAATTTATATTGTTATGCTGCAGCAACATATGCAAGACAATATGTGGGTCGAGTTGAGTGAACAAAAGTTTTATAGAAAGAGAAAGAAGCAAAAGAAACCAAAGAACAACGTTCCAACAAGAACAGTGAGGTGGCTTCCCCAATAACGAACCTTGGATCACCACTGACCTGAAAAACCTTCAGGTATGGAGACAAGGAGATATTGAAGACAACACAAAACAACTTAAAATATAAACTAAGAAGTGCAAGGAGGACTACAGGAAAAAGTTAGAAAGCAACTCCAGCAGAGCAACATGAGGGCTGTGTGGTTGGGAATGAGAAAGATCACTGGCTTTAAGTTAAAGGGGGATCAGACTGATGGAGGTCTGGACAGAGCTAATGAACTGAATATGTTCAATAGGTTAAAAACACAAACAGCTGAACCAGATGACTACAAACCTGTTGCCCTGACATCTCACATCATTAAACTCCTGAAGCGACTCTTACTGGCTCACCCATTACAGCTTTTACCTTTCAGCAGCACTGGAGCACCACAAGGAACTGTACTCTCACCATTCCTCTTCACACTGTACACCTCAGACTTCCAGTTTAACTCTGAGTCCTGTCAGAAATGCTGTGATGACTCTGCAGTTGTGGGGTGTATCAGTGATGGACAAGAACCCGAGTACAGATAACTGGTCGGTCAGTTTGTCAAATGGTGTGGTAACAATCACCTCATCTTACAGTTAATACCAGCAAAACTAAAGAGATTGTTGACTTCAGGAGGAGCAAGAATAAACAAAGCTCTGTTTATATCATGGAGGAGGAGGAATACAAGTACCTGGAGCTCAGCTGGACAACAGACTGGACTAGAAATGCAACACTGAATCCCTTTCCAAGAAAAGTCAGAGCAGACTCTTCTTTTTGAAAGAAGCTGAGATCATTCAATGTCTGCACCAAAATGTTGCATCTTCTATAAATCTGTTATGGAAAGTGCAATCAGCTTTACAGCATCTGCTGGGGCAGCAGCATCAGAACCAAGACAAAGAACCAACTAAACCAGCTGATCAAGAAAGCTGGTTCTGTGCTGGGGAGAACTGCACAAGCTGCTGAGAATAATGGAGGATTCTTCACACCCTCTCCTCAACACGGTTAAGAAACAACAGAGTGTGTTCAGTGAGACACTTGTTCAGGTCATCTGCAAGAACACAAGGTACAGAATTTTCCTTCCATCAGCCTCAGGAATAAATCAGAGTGAACAGACTGTAGCAACGCTACACAACCAAATGATGGTTCTTCATTTGGTGCTCGCCAGTGTCGAGTCTACTGGCAAAATTACAGAGTTGCGTGGGTCGGCCCTGTAGCAGTGAGTAAATCCTTCCCCTTTCCCCAGTTCTCCTTGGTCTGGATCTTTCTCTTTCTAATTTCACCGTCCTCCATCTGCTCATCCATTACCTTACAGCAGTTTATTCAACTAAAACTTCTGTTTTTTTTTCTGCACTCTCTCCTATCAATCTTTTTTTTTTTCTTGGTCCCAACAATTTTTGTGGCTATCATCTGCCAAATCACTTCCAGAGCTTCTTTCATCTTTCTCCAAACAGAAGGTTCATTAGCAGGCAGGCTGTCATGACTATGTGCCTTTTTGTTACTTAAGAGGAGGAAGCAGCAAGGGTTAAAAGTCAAGTGCTTCACTAGTTGGAGGAGTCGCACAGTTGGGACTAAAACCAAACTAAAAAGATATGTAAGCTAAGACTACTGCACAAAAGAAGCAGACTAAATCAAGTGTAGAACGTTTTTTAAATTAGCAAAACCTCCTGCGCTTGTGACTTAAAAAAAAATAGAAAAAGACAACTTTTGTGACTTTCAGAGTGTGTGTGCCTCTTGTTGTTACTGTAGTTGTGTGTTTGTGTGAAGGACGTGTATCCCTGTTGTCACTGCTCAAAGGTCGTTTGTTTTAGCAGTCCCTGATGTTGCTTTCACATCAAGACACACACACTGAAACTTTTATTGACGTAAAGTGAGTGTGACCTTTCATCCCCTTGTTTTTATGGCTCTGATGATTTCTCTCTCTGGCTGTCAAAAATAGCGCACACGAGCACTCACAGCGCGCACACACAAACACTCACAAAACATTTTTATTTGGCCATTCTCAGACTGTTACATGCCCTGGGCTGCCATATCATTTATGATGAGTGACGGACTGTGGGGGGGAATGGGGGGGAGCATGCTCTGCCCTACAGCTCGGGGCAGAGGGCAGTTGGAGGGGGATTCAGGTCAGCTGGCACAGAGGGGACCACAGACTGGGGCAGGTGACTGTGAATTTTCATCTCGTCTACTAGCCTGCAGGTTTCTGCTCTCCTTCTGCGACCTCTGCACCCTGGAAGTTACAGTGCCCAAACACTGAATCCTTATGGAGGGAACAGCAGAAGAAGAAGTTGAGAAACTTTAAGGAATTCACTCTTTAAAAGAAATTCCTCTTCCTTGAAATCTACATTGAAATTTTGCCATTTTCAATCGCATCAAATGTTGAGCTTTCCTATATAAGTTTGTTTTGGTTGATTTAAATGTAGCCCACATTGCAGGAGTTTGCATGAATGTCATTGTTCCAGCGAGGACTAATACCTGAAAGAAGCACCGTAATAAATTCCACTTTTACTTTTGTGCTGTCAGTGCTCGCGAAATTCAAAGCTGTAAAAATAAAAAAAATAAACGAGTGACACTGTGGCATCTGGAACTTTTTTATGTTTCCATTTTGTCCAGTTTCTCACTTCTGGAACATATTAACCAGCCTAAAAGATGAAAGCAACTCTGCAGAGTCTACCTGTTTTAAAAGGCACTTATTAAAGGTGCTTTGGTAACTGCTCCCATGATGATTATTAGCCAAAAATAAAAAAGCACCCATAAAGCTTACTGCTTTGAAGTTATTGAGAGTGCATGAGTCATTAAAACACAGTTTTTTCCCCCTGATTAGTTTACCTCTTTGAAGCGAGACAATCATACCCATTTCTATCTTGCTCAGCAGTGCCACTCCAATGAGTGCACTGAACATAATTGCTGCTATTTCCAATGTAATTATCCACCAATCAATTAGTTTCATAACACAAAAAAATAATAAAATTGCATAACAATTCAGTCACCTTAAGAAGAGACAAAGTATCATGCAGATCTGAGATTCTGCAGCTCAGTTTTCTCTTCTACAGTCATGTAACATGCCCCCCGCCGAGAAATGCACATTTACAATACAGGGACAGGTTGTGTGTCTTAATGAAGGACAAAGCAACCATGCCATCCCCCTTGTGAGATAAAGGATGGTCTCTATCTGCAAGTACAGGTTACACAGCTCCATGAAGTGTACGGAAAAGTTGGAATATGGATAAAAGGTTAAGGTGACTTTCTGATGAGTTTTTGGTCCACACGTTGCCTTTGGAGGTGTCTTCTGACTTTCATTGTGGGACTAGACTGATTTCAAAGCCAACATCAAAATGACCAAGATCTCGAAGTGACTACATGATTGCATAAGCAGAATATCATGCTTAAAGGGATACAACACCCACAGAATGATGTGCCTTCATTATTCTACTCACCCTCATGCTGAGCAAGATTCTGGAGCACTTTTTTAATATCTCAAATGCAGCCGGAAAACAGTTTGTTTTTTTTTCCCCTTTATTCGCCGACTTTCATATAATGGGGGTCACCGGTGCTTGAAACAAATAGGTCCATAAAAGTCCACAAAAACTTGGCAATAGTCCACCATACTGCTCGTCCAAAGTAATCCAAGTGTCCTAAGTGGGTAACGTCCATAGTTTAATTGAAACGACATAATTTAGTATATTCTTATAGCCTAAATAGTAGAACATTGTACTTCCCCGATGCGGATCCATGCGAGTTCAGGACACTATGGAAGCTGCAGTGTTCAGCGCCTACCCCTGCCGATAACGTAAGCTTAAAAGAAAAAAAAAATGCTGTTTACAATGTGCTAAGGGCAACCAAGCTGCGGACAAACACAAGAAAGGTTGGCTATTGATTTAAAACAAAGAAAGAAGAAGAAGAAAAAAAAAAGAATTCGCACTCTCATCTGGTTTGGTCTGTCGCAGCTTCCGTAGTGTCGTCAAGTGCTGGTCATCCCATTATATGAAAATCGGCGGATAACGAAAATTCCCCCGGATCTCTGGCTGCATTTCAGATATTAAAAAAGTGCTCCACAGTCTTGCTCAGCATGAGGGCGAGTAGAAAATGAAGGTGCATCATTCTGTGGGTGTTGTATCCCTTTAAATACACACTCTAAAAGTTCAAAGAAAAGTTTGGTGTGATTCATGGAGGCCTAAAAGGACCTTCTCGGTTGTTATTTTTGGGGATTTTGAACTATCATTATCCTTGTAAAAACACCTCTGATGTGTGTGGTCTACTTTAACGGCAGACTTCCAAAAGTGACTGCAGAACGTCTTCTATCCAGGTGTAAACATGGATGATGAAAATCACAGGAAAGATTACAAAGGAGAGTATCTTATTTTGCCAATGAAACTTATAGCAAAGACTGAAGGAAGAGTAAAACATCTGCTGTCTGCCATTGTATGAGATAAGAAAGTGCTGCCTCAAATAAACTTAAAAATGACTTAGCAATCTTTAGATTGTCAACAAAACAAGTCGAAGTAAACACGAGTCATCCCATTTAATTTTTTTGATATATTTGTATCCACCTTGTGAACATAAATCAAATACTTTGGCTTTGGTCTTAAACTCCTAAGAGAAATTTCCAGCTCTTTGGCTCCTGTCCGGTGACCTTTTATTTATCTATTTATTTTCCTCATTGAGATCCAATTGAGGCTGAGATGGCAAGAATGATCAGAAACAGTTGCAGTCATGATGCTGAAGGCTTGTTGTGAATTGATTTATGTTACAAGCAGATTAGGTCTGTGACATCATCAGATTAATTAATGCCACTGAGCTGTTTGCTGACAACTCTGGTATTAATTAGCAGTTGTTTCCTGACACCCACTCCACATGAACACAGAGAGGTGTGAAACCGGAAAAAAAAAACTGTTTTTCAGCAGCAGTTTAACAAAATGAACAAACTACAAGTTTTATACTTTTGATTGTTTTGTAAAACAAAAGGAGACCATGGACTGGAGTGAGTTTGGGATGGTTATGGAGTCGGATGAGGTGGGATGAAGGAAGGAGGTGTATCAGGATAGAGACAGACACTTGGTGTGTGTGTAGAGGAGGACAAGGTAATACAAGGGAACAAAGGGGAGTAATGAGGTTTGGCTGCAGTGCTGCAGTGATTAACACCATGCTGGGTTCAAACACCGGTCACATCTTTGGGTCAGGTAAACTGGGAGAACACAGTCACACATCATCCAACAGTCCTGCTTTACTTTTCTTCAAACCATCTTCCAGTGGGTCCTCAGACTTTACACGGCCGCACAAGGACTCTTACAGTATGTTGACATTTGCTTAAACTAGCTTACTGTACACACCCAACTAGGGCCGTGCGGTATACCGGTTCATACCGAAAAACAGTGTTTATTTTCCTTATATGTATTTTTCATATACCGCTATACCGGTGAATAAACCAGACAATGTCCGGAACGTGTGCAGTGGGAAAATGTTTCAGCAGGGACCGATTTCACTGCTGGACACAAACACCACAATGTGTGAAAAGCCAGTTAAAGCTGTCAAAGTAAAGCACACTTTGTTACCTAGAGGAACTAATTCCCAAAAAAGGGGAGCCACAGCTATGATTTAGACGTTTTTCAGCTGTAAGATTGGACGTAGACCAAACGACTCTTTACAAATGCTATCGAGCTAAAGCAGCAGCTGGCGGCGGCGGTGGCACTAGCGGCTAGCTTAGCCGACAACACATTTTAGAGTAGCAACATTGTCTTGATACATGACTGGATATAAGAAAAATAGCAAGAAGCGGTCGGATTACAATCATATTTCACCGTGAAGAGGATATGGTTCCTAGATAACGCAGAAAAGGACGGCTACCAGATGAAAACTTTGGATCCCAGGTATGTCCCGCAGGTTCAGGATTAATACATCCCGACCATGGCAGCTGCTTTATAAACCATCCCAAAGATGCAGCAATGTGGATTTATTATTTTCAAAGCGGCAAAATCCACTATTTGCTAATTTTACAGCAGTAGCAGATAGTGTGCAGCTGTTACTGTGTGTCAGTAGCTGTGACTCCAGAGCTGCTGTAGAATGACCTGCACACCTGATTGCAGCGCACGCAAAAGTATTGTGTGGTAATGCAAAAGAGGAAAAAAATTGCCATGTTACCTAAGGGACTCCATGCTGTAATAACTACACAAATATATATAGAAATTTGCCATACCGCCCAGGCCTACACCCAACTCAGTCATACGGTCAACACTAATACAAAAAGTTGCTTCAGTGTCAACAAGAATGAAGCAATACAGCAGGTGAACTGGATTTACTCTGCTGAATAAGTTTCATTCTAGGCTTTACCATAACCAGCAGGTTTCTTTATTTGTTTTTAGTCTCTGCAGCACTTATTTTCTTGATAAGTTATGCCACAATAAACTTGAATCACTTGAGTAGGGATATTTGATATTGGCTTTTTTACCGAAATCCAATATCTGATGTTTTCCAACTCTTTTCCAACTCTTCTCTAACCTTCTCATTTACCACCCGTCATCACTTCAACCCGGACCATTTTTTTAAAACACCTCCTTCACTCTTTATTTTTGCACCATTTGCTCAACTAAAATAATTTTGCACTCCCTTTCCTTTTTTTTGTATTTACAGAATGCAACAAGGTGCATGTTTCTGTTTTCATTATGCAATTGTGAACCTTTATCCTGTTTCCTTTCATTTGGCTTCCGTTTTTTTCTTGACTTCTGTCTCGTTCACTCCCTCTTGTCAACCTCAGTTGGACTGCGTCTGACCCAGCAGTGTCATGTCCAACCTCAGCTGTTAAACATCTAGTTAATTATATGGTTGGAAAAAAGGAAGAAGGAGGAAGAGGAGGAGGAAAAGATATTGATGGAAGAGGAAAAGAAAGGGAGGGGAAAAAAGCTTGTTAGCTGTTTTAGTATTTCTCACTTAGACAAATGTTACCAAAGTCCAGTTAGGGCAAGTTGTAAATGAGTGTCCTACATGTTCAAGTCATCATTTTTATCATGATAGTGGGGAGAGAGAGAGAGAGGAGGAAAAAGCCTTCTCCTTAATGAAATCTACAGAGAAGTGTGTAGCTGGTTGTGTGTGTGTAAATGCGAGTTAACAGCTCCTCATTGTATTCATGGTCCCTAATGAAATTGATTTTGGTCTCATCTGTTCAGAGGATGGTCTGTGCACACACACAGCCACACAGTGCTAATAACTCTGACAGCGGGACTCTGTTTCCAAAAAGGAGTTTCAATTTAATGCAAGAGACAATAAAGAAAGGCTGTGAATTATTATTATGAATGCGCAGAAAACGAGCATGTGACCATGAGAGGGAACAAGATGTGAAATGGTAAGGTGGGATTTATACGGCAGTCATCTCAGTCCGCATGTGTGTGCCTGTCTGACCCTGACTGGAGGGCATCCAAAGTATCACAGCACACCTGCTGACTACACAGTCTACATCTCTCAAACACACACACACGGCATGGTAGAGCCACATCGGCGAGACAGGTTACTGGGAGTGAAATTAATCATCGTTCTTTTGTCGCACCGCTGCTCTCACAACGGGAGTCTAGCCCCAAGTGACACACACATATGCACACACAAACAAATACACACAGAAAGAGTGACAGGCAGACAGCTGGTCGCTGACAGCAGGCCACTATGAAGCTGTTTTGCTAACAGCTAACAATAGTTGGCTCTGGTAATAAGAGAACAACAGTGCCAAGGTGTGGCCAGGTGAATGCAATGTATAAACCAAATATCAGTCAGAGAAGCTTCAAACTTTCTGGGAGTACTTTTCTTAAAATATGCTTGCGATCAAGCATCAAATGTAAATCCTGAAAATATCTGTGCCGAAATCCAACTGTGCTGCGATTAAACTGATCACATCCGGCCATCAGTTATGCTCTAATGTTGCACCTACAACGTACACCTACAACAATCAGTGTCACTACAAAATATGCCCCAAGAATAACATTTTTCAAACGTCAACCGCTGGCAAAGATTTTATATTAGACTCTTAATGGGATGAACAGAGAGAAGACAGTACTTAATTTTAACCTTATTTCTTCCAGGAACCTGTTGCGACTTTTGAATCAGGTCACAGAAACTTTCTTTAAGCATGAATCAGCCCAGGGTTGCTCAAGTCCGTCCTACGAGAGCCACAAAACTGCAGGTTTTCAATGGTTCCCTGCTCCAACACACCTGACTCAAATTACAATGAGTCATTGTGCAGAACTTCATAGGTTGTTGGACACATCTGATATGAGTCGGGTGTGTTGGATCAGAGAAACAATGAAAACCTACAGGACTGCAGCTCTTGTATGACTGACTTGGGTAACCTTGTGTCAGCCCAACAATTTTGTTTTTAACCTTTTGTTAATCATTTTTTTCTGTTGGTGAGACAGTGTTTCACTTCTGATCCATCAAACAGGATTGAAACAAGTCAATGACTAACTTGCAAAATAACTTTGATATTTGTATTGTGGCTGAAAGTTCTGATACAATAGCTTAAATGAAGTCAAAAATATATACATGTCTTAAAATAGACTAGTAATGCCCTGGGTTTGATTTAGATATGCCAGCTAGCAATTTGTGGTTGTCATGGGATACTTGCTAAGTTGAACTTACTGATATAAACTTGGTACAAAAGCTAAGGGAATTTGTATTTGGTTGATTTTTTTCTTTGTTGTTACAATGCTTCTTGGCAGTGAATCTCGTTAGAAAGCCTGTTTAATTTCTCCTTTTAACTGGTGCCACATTTATAATGAAAATGCATTTGGAGGATGACCAGTATAGTTGAATATCTGTGTTGACCAATGAAACACTTACCAAGTCTCCTTTACCAACGCCATACAGCGTAGGGGTGGGTATTGGCAAAATCTGACGATACGATATGTATCACAATGCAGGAGCAGCGTTATGATATATTGTGATACTGTAATATCACAATATATTGCGACACTGCGTTTACAGCATAGTACTCAAAGCTAAAGAATGGTGTGTCTGGCATGATTCATTCACTTAAATATCATGTAAAATTACATTCACTTCATCATTGCAATTAGGTTTCAAAGGCACATCAAAAGTCAGCAACGCTGCCATATATCAGATATTAGCAGGTATTAGTCAACATGAGGCTAATTATGTTTCTGACAACTTGGTAGCATAACCAACAACTTAAAACCAGGCATATTATAAGCAGTTTCAACGCAAGTCAGTCTGTAGCAGCAGCAGCACCATAGTACCACGAATTTTAAGGGAAAGCTGGAATATGAAGTTCTTGCAGAATAAACATTTTTTCTACGTGCTGGACCAATGGAACAACAAGATCTTGCAAGATTTTTTTTAGTAAACAACACTTTTTAATATTGATAAGATATTGCGGCACAAAATATCCCCATAGTTGAGTGTATCAATTTTTTCATACACCCTAATACAGCTCATTCTGCTGTTGACTTATTGTTTGGCATCCTTAATTGGACTGGATGATTCAGGTCTGAAGAAACAAGTTATACTGGTACTTTAACTATTTATTGACTAAACAGGGAGCTTAATAGCATGTGGAAAAGCACAAAGCCAAAAGAGGACCAAACTCTGTCCTCAAAGATGGCAACACTCACCCCATCAGTGAGGGGTGGAGAGGATGGGACGCCTGTCTGCAGTCCTGACCTCAGCCCCATTGAACAACTGTGGGATAAGCTAGGGGAAGCCAGGTTGACCAACACAACCACACTGGCTGGCTTGAGACAAATGATGACGGAAGAAAGGGATGCCATCCCACAGCACTGTGAGCCCAAGCTGGTGACCAGTGTGAGGACGTGGTGCCAGGCTGTGTTTGGTTGAATGTGGTTTAACTTTCACAACAGTGAATTTAAAGCTGCTAAAAATTCATGCTGCATAACAAAGTGAATTTTGCAATTATGATGCATGTCAGGAGAGTGATTTTTAGTTCTTCTTTTTTTTTTTTAAGAAAATCTTTGACGAAGACCTGATCATCATGATGGTGCCATCTCTTTTTTCTTAGATACCTCAGTGTTTTCACCATCACTCATTAACTTATCATGGTGGAGATAATCCAGTAACTTGTAAAATTAGCTCCAATTTGGAGCAGCCGACATGTAAAAACATCCATTGGTTCTTTTTTTGAGCAGGATTTTACTTTCAGCTGGCTTGCCAAAAATTGACAGGGGTGGCTAAAAGAGCAAGAGCAATTAGATGCTCTCCTAAAAGAAAATCCCAAAGGCACAGCTTGACAAAAGGAAGAATTGCACCAATTTTATTTTTCTTCCCCAGACCCCTGACATGCTTTATTAGCCCTATTAGCAATGTTAGGATTTCTTATTGAAACCACAGACCTCTGGGAGCATCAAAATGTCACTGTATCGCCCTGCCTTACATCCCAGATGGGGGGTGTATGTGCTATAAAATGACATTTTGTAACCCGAAGACACAAGCAGAAGACATCTCTCTCAATGCTAAAATTCAAGTCAGGAGCAGACATGAGCACACACGCACACACGCACACACAACTGCCTTCATCCCTTCACCAAAGCCACATCTGCATCCCCCTGGCCACAAAGAAAGATGGGGAGTATGACTTTTTTTCTGTGCTCTGCTGGTCTGGTCTGGCAACATCACATGTGTTTTTGGGTGAAAGGACCCCTTAATCTTTTACAAGTGTGATCTTTTGCAAGCCGTCTTCTAGAGCATGCACACACACACACACACACACACACAGACAGCTTCCCTCTCCTGCCTGCTTCCATCATAACCACAGGCTGTAACAAGTCCTTGGAAGACTCACTTGCTTCGTTCTGAATATTCTTTGCTGCTTTTGCTCTTTTGCTCACCATCTCTTTCATCCCTCCCTGTGCTCTCCATCTTCCTCTTTATCCATACTGTAAAGTCATCTGTTTCTTTTCTCATCCTCTTACCCCTCCCTTCATAAGAAGAAAAACTATCTCTCGTCAGTAGAAGTAATTTAGCCTCATATTAAGTCTTATTTCTTCTTAAAAATGCAGCAATCTAGCTGTTGGGCGTCAATTAAGAGATTTTTAAACCAGTATTAAGTGTCATAATAATGAAACAGGGTAACGTCAATCACTCACGGTTGTCAAAAAGAGACAGCTTATTCAGTTCTAATCTTAAAACGAGTTGATTTTGTTTTATAAAATGAGTGGAATCGCTTCACCCCTTGGCAGTCTGAAATGACATTAAGTGACTTGTTTAAGTAGTTCTTGAGAGGTTTCTCTTCCAATTTCTCCTTCAGCCCCACTGTGCCTTGCTACCCCTGAGAATGCTTCTGACATAACTAGGTCTAGCTGTGCGCTAAAGCAGCAGCTCTTCATTCTTCCCCTAAGGCAGATTCTGCAGGCACTAGCCAATGTGAAGCTAATGACATCCACACACGTCTGCAGAATGTCTTGTAGTGGTGTAGGTACTGGTTAGGAGCAAGGCTGTCACGATTACCAGACACCAAGCAGAGTTCTATATTGAAATATTGAAATGTCGTGTATATTATGTCAGTGCACCTTCGTTCATTCAGACTTGGAAAATACCAAAACTGACCTCTATCTTTACTGTTGAGCAAGTGATAATGGAATATTTAGCCCTATTAAATTTTTTATAGATGGATGTTTGATGGAGTTAGGGTGAGAATTAGCACCAGTCTGAGGAAATGGTTCTCAGCAGGAAAAGGGTGGACTGCTGACTGTAGGTTGGGGAGTGAATGCTTCAAATGAAAAAGTAAGTATGTTGATGTCTTTTACTTCAGTGTGAGTCAGCAGACTGGGGAGGTTTCTGCAGATGTGTGACCAGTCTGTCGTGGTTAAACAGAATGAAGAAATATGTGGAAATTTTACTTTTTGTAGGAAACACTGGTACATGTGATTAACATTGTTAAAGCCTATTACTTAAGCTGGAGTCTAAGATAAGAAGGGAAAGTTTGGAAACAGCTTGGGGTCTCTTTTGTGAAGCAGCAGCTTTGTTTCCCCAATCGCAATATCTCCATAATGATGTGTTATTGGCACAAGTCGTCATATCGGAATTATCAGAATCACCCCTAGTGTCGGTGTTATAAAGCAGCTATAAAATACTGCTTTTCCATTATCATTGTCATCATTTTTTCACCCAGAAAAACTCAGAACAAAGAGTAAATGAGAACTGGGGGAAAAAAAAAAACAAAAAACAAAAAGGAAGATTCTGAAATAAATCTACCAATCTCACATTTAATTGGTTGTTGGTTTAAAGGTTGACATTCAAGCATGTTTCAGGGGCATTATCTCCCCTTATTGATTATTGGCATGGCAGGTGTGTCATGCTCTCAGTGAAAATGGTTTAGAAACAAATATGTCAGCCATTTAACACAATATAAACTGCTATTTTTGCTCAGGGTTGGCAGAATTGTCTTTAACTCAAAGTGTAAAGAGGGTGTTTTGAAATGGTTCAAATGTTGTCACTTGACAAGGAGTTAACTCATACAAACTAATCTTAAAAGATTTTATGCTTTGAATTATTAAATTCTTTCTTTCAAAATATAATCAATAACCCTGTGACTTTAAAAGCTCAAATCCATCCGTTGGTGCTTGCCTCTTTATGTTAGCATTAGCTGCTATGCTAAACCAACATTAAAAAGCTTGTGTCAGGTATCTAGCATTAAGGAGAAAGCCTATTATGAAACTGTAATCAACAAAGTAGTTTAACAACATTATCAATGGTACTTCTTTTGTCACTTTTGTTTATTTTATTATTTTATATTTTAATATATGCTGAACTCTAGTTTGTTTTATTGTAACTGTTGAAACTCAATGTTTAAAGCTTCTATGTTAGCCAGGCTTCCCTTGGAAAAGACATCATTGCATCTCAATGGGACCGACCTGGTAAAATAAAGGCTAAATAAATAAATAAAATAAATATTATCAAGATGAATTTTTAGTTTTGTCGATGTACTATAATCAGTATCGATATTCGTGTTGCAATTATGAATGAATATGCAAGAAAAAAAAGGCAAGGAACAACATATAATAGTGTAAAAGTTAACACTTGCAGCCTGTTTGCTCAACCTGGTGCAGCTTCTGCTTGTGACAAATAGTTTCTCTGCAGAGGCGAGCGTCTTCTCTTTATTCTACATGTTTGGGGGATGCCCTTTGCAGCATCAGACCAAAGATTTCAAGGTGAGTAAGAGAGCTCAGGTCGATGGGGAGAGAATGATCGGAAAGAAGGATGCATTCCTGCACCCAAATATAACTTCTGGCCCTGAGCTATTGTTTTCACACTCCCACCATAATAGTTTTATCTTGACAGCTCTGAGATGAGGACAAGTGAGGACAAATCCTCATGTCTCTAGCTCTATCTGTGATGTGTGTTTGTGGGTCTGTATTTGCATCTACACAGCATTTCACTTCCATCTCGGTATCTGATTTGGCACCTCCGTTCCTCTCCTCGGAGCTTTGGAAACAATTGCATTTCTCTTTTGTTTCCCTCCGCCTCTCTCCATCCATCTGTCCTGCTCTCATCCTGCTCTCTCTTCGACTTGTCACACTCTCTTTCTCTCCCCTGCTTTTTCCCCCCTTGATGTACCGGCTCAGCTGACACACATGAGCAGCCGAGCGGAACGCGCTTGTGTATAGCGCAGCCTAGCAGTGTGCGTAAGGGGAGTGTGTGTGTGTGTGTGTGTTTGCCCTGCAGAGAGTAGTGATACCACTACCACTAAACTAGATCAATTTGTCAAGAGCAGAGAGGTGTGGGCCTCGAGGACCACCGTAGTGTTGTCTTCCAGGTATACAAAGAAGCATGGATTTAAAATAAAAGAATTTCAGGCTGAAACAGAAGCCAGACATAAACTTCATACGTGCACACACACTCTCACACACAGCGACGTTATGTTGGATCAGCCTGACCGGAGCAAACACCAGGAAGACGGGACACTTCATCACTGCCACTCCTTCAATGCGTGTGTGTTGACTTTGACAAAGAGCGGTCAAGACCTCAATGTTGACTGTGCGTTTTATGTGTGTGTGTGTAAACAAGAGCCTGCCCCACCTCAGGAAGGCGACGACTCATTATTAAAGGGAGAGTGCATATAAATTATCAGCTTCTGGCCTGAATGAACTAAATAAAGAAAACAATGTCACTGTGCGGTCGTGGGGCGAGCGTCTGCTGAACAAATGATGAATGCTTCTCGCTTTCTTTTTTTTCCTCTTTGCTTTACTCCTCTGGCCTGTTGCCACGGCGATTAATTCTGGGATGCTCAGAGAGGAGAGTGAGAGAGATGAGAGTGACATATTTTGGACAGCCTTACTTCAAAGGCCACAAGCTTATCACAGCTAAACACACAAACACACACACCAACTGTGACTGCAGCGATGATACTCGCCTCCGAACAGAAATATTTGTACATAGACAGCCAAACCAAAAAAGTTGCACGTGAGCATGTTGCAAGCAAAAAGTGACCACCCTCAAGAATTATGTGTGTCTGTAATGGCTTATTGTTTCTGTATTTCTTTAACCCCGGTTTGTTTTTGAGGTGATGCTACATCAGGGAGAAGCAATTAAAAAGAAAGAAGAGGCATCAATTATTAATTGGAGCTGGTAAGATAATAAAAATGCAAAGGGCTGCATGCAAAACACAAATGCTTGATGTAAAGCTTTTATTCCAGGCTCATCAATCCACTTCTTCACTCCTCAATCAGCTACTGGGAACAACCAGTCATGACACTTATTGCCTTTCAAATGGGAATAACAGTGTGAAATAGTAAATAGCAATAGATCAATGCACAGATCCAATGATCAACAGGTCAACAGCGTCAATGCAAATTAAAAATATTGATTGAACATTGATATGATAATCACTTGTAAGGTTGCCGTAAGAAAGATTGTATGGAATTTTTCACATTTACATTGTTCAGACAACCACAATGTCTCATTCTAAAATGGGTAGTTTGAAACGTTGACATAGGGTCTCTTTTGAGTCACTCAGGGTAATATTTATCACTGGATACAGTTTCAACATATTTTATCTTATTATTCTAGTTGCAGGAGGTCACTAGCTTTGGCTAGCACAAGTCAGTAGTAACTACCATCATCAAAACCAATCATATCACCCAAAGCCAATTAGTTGTAACACAAGACTACCTGTGTAATATCGTGTCAATTGAATGTTACAAGTAAAACTAGAAGTTAGAGTCATACTAACTACTGTTGCACTAAGATCTGAAAATATTTTGTTTAAGACTCTAAATAGGGACGTTTAACACAATATCCTGTTTAATAGCTACAAACGGCTATTAACAGGACAAAATTGTTTAAATGTTATGTTCTTATTTTTTCTTCTGTCTTTTCCTGTTTCTGGATTCTATTTCGACGTATTATGTGTATTCTGTTGTACGGCAGTTTGTATGCAGTACTTACTGTGGTGAAAGTACTCAAGAAATAAAGTTGGATTGGATTGGAAATAAAATTATTCTTTCATTTTTCTTTTATATGGTGCAAACATTTTATGGCTCAACATACAGAATGGGAAGCAGTTTGTTTTTATTGAAATAATACGTCAAAAAAAATCATATTTCATATTTTAGTGACTATTTGTGAAATGATCTGAATGACTGTGCAAATGAGCATGTGATATAATCTCATATTGATCGCTGGTTCCTGAATCAAATCTAATCAAAATTGAATCATTGCTGGAACACTGATGTCATCGCCAGGTATCACATCAGGCTTGATGACACTTGAGGGATTCGTTGGCAGCAGCAGATTGAATCAATCAGTGTACAATCGATGATCAAACATGTAGATATTATGCACAGCAGGAAACACAACTTCTTTAAGTATACTTTCTACTGTATTAACTCATTCCTGAGGGATATTTATAACTTAGTCAGCAACTGTTGTACGACATTGTGTTTCATTTTAAGCCATAATTATAGAGTATTTGTATAGTCTCAGTCTCTAGCAAAGGATCCACATTAGCAGATTTACTTCAAAGCTGCTGGAAGTTGAAGGCTTTTTTTCCTGTGCATATTTCCCTGCTTCCTGTACAAACACAAGCTGCTTAGTGTGAATTATTACCTGTTGAGAGTTGTGCATCACATTGACCTCAGTTACGCTGTCAAAAGGTTAAAGATACCTGGGTGTGATTGCTTATAAAATGTCAGCAGATTGCGTCTTATATTAATTTTGCATGCACTGTACAGTATCTGTCTTGGTGGTTGCAGCATACAGTTTCTGCTTGAATTTTGGCACATTAAAATTCAACATAAAAAAAACTGTTTTATGGTATGATAAGAATGCCTTTTCTTTGGTTCATCTGAGGCTATGGGCATGAAACTTGGTCTATTCAAAGGCACATTCTGACAGAGAGGTTCTAAGAACGCAGTTCCTATAACTACGCTTCCTGAGTTTAGTTATAAGAACTACCCTTCGCCTTCAGGGTGCGTTCGCACATGAGGGAGGACCTTCTTAGGGACCATGTGTGACGCAATCGTTGCAACAGTGACAAATTTATGCCCCAGCAGATCTAATACAAAACCAAGGTTTCTCATCTATAAAAGCTAACTTACCAGCTTTCCCTCATCACGGTCATATGTATCATTTAACGGAACAGCCCCCCGTTGGAAAGCTGCCCTAACGTCTTGTTTACATTTCGTTGAAGTCCGCCCGGACACTTTAGTGGACGGACCGGGGTTCGTCCACTAAAGTGTCACAGATTGTACTGACACAATTTGCAACTGTATTTGACTTTTCCATCGCTTTTATATAAAAAAGCTGTTATAAAAGCTAACTTACCAGCTTTCCTCCCTTTCCCTTGTTTACCTTTTGTTGAAGTGCGCCTGAACACTTTAGTGGACGGTCTGTCCACAAAAGTGTCCGGGTGGCAGCCGCAGGTTCTACTGCCATACTTTGCAGCTGTGTTTGGTCATTAAATTAATATGAAAATAATTGCTTTTGGACATTTCAAAATAGTTATCGATTTGGGACATGCACCATTGTGATCGATTTAATAATGAATTGATACACTCCTTTTGTAATAGTTCTTGTTGTTATTATGATCTCGGTAAACAGATAAACAGCTGTGAGACTTTTTAAATATGGCGGGGCTGGAAGAAGCGGAGATCACGCAAGGGGCGCAGCTTGCCAGTTCTACCAATCAACAAACACCTGTGTATTTCGGTTCCTATGGAACCCCGAAAAGACCCTGCCTCGGAGTAGGAGCCATAAAAGTTATAGAAACTGAGGTCCAAGGTCCCTAGTTCCTATATGTCCGAATGCGGGAAAAAACGGCCTGGTTCCCGAAAAGGTTATAGGAACTCCAAAAAGTTCCTACAGTCCGAAAGCACCTCATGTTAAAAGCCCAAAAATTAATAGAGAAGATGGCCCATCAAAGGAGAGCTGAGCATTAATCAAGTGGTTAAAACATGACTCATTAATCAATCATATAGTTCTGCTACAGTATATTTGAGGTAATACATAGGACAGATGCTGTAACGTTTGACTGTTTATCTTCCTGTTTTCTGCTTTTCCTTTCATCTCGCTTCACTTGTTTCTTCTCTTGGTTGCAGAGAGAAAAGTGGACAGTCAGATTTATGACCTCAGCCTCAAGCATGCTTCGTCTTCCTCTGCATGTCTATCTGCTGCTGGCATGTAGGAGTCTCACAACTACACAGGGACAAGGCTGACTGGGAGAACTTTGGCAACAATCAGCAGCACTTTTTCTTTTTTTTTTTTTTTTGGTGGGGTGGGGGGGGGGGAGGGGTTTGATATCCTGCTGTGTTGTCATTTATCTTCACTTTTCCGTATTTGTCGCAGCTGTCAACATGAAAAGTAAATGCCACTTCCTATGGCAATCAGGCAGAAAGTCAGTCTGCTTGAGAAGCTTTAGGGTATTAGAGCAGGTGGTAAGTAACTCCAAAAGCGCATGTAGAAACTGATACAAGCACACCTTTTCTATGTCTCTGCATCTGTCTGCACTCGTGTCTGATTATGTGTGTGTCTGTCGCCCTACTCAGATCTGTAATTACAAAGGAGAGACGATAAGCCACTTTTTTTCCTCTCCTGCGGGAGCTCACAGCTAATTATAGAGCTAGCGGTGCTTCAAATTGCCATTTAAAAAAGCCATACGGTGGGAGACAATAACACACTCCCCTGGTGGCGTCTGCATGGAGGTGTCTCAGACAAGATAGCAATTGTAGTAGTAGTGGTAGGACATGAAAAGAGGAATGCTTTGTAGGTTTGTGAGGCAAAAATGACATTCCATGTACAAGGAGCCATGTTTTAGGGGCATAAAATGGGAGTGGGGGGCCATTAAGTGAAACTGTAATGTTTTTATGTCATTATTATAACCAAATGGTTTTGATTTATTCATTGTATACCAACCATGACGTCAAAACCCTCTTAAACCAAACACTTAAGACACACACGAAGAACCACACAGTTAGCTACAGATACATTTGAATCAAGATGGAAACTGTAAGAAAAGACTAAATACGATGGACAGAGTAGGAAAAAAGGATGCCAAGGACTGGAGGAAGGGAAAGAAACAGATAAAGAAGTAGAAAATACTAAAAACACAGTAAGCAAAGGTACTGAAGGCTGGAGAAGGGAGAAGAAGCAGGAATGTGTGGTCTGCAGTGGAATGTGCTTTGGGGGAGCGATCACTGCCAGTACACACATAAACACACAAAAACGAAACAATCTTTCCCTGCCTGTGGCTGTCTTTTACACAGACGTGAATCCAACAATACCCTCTCTACCCTCTTTCTGACACACACACACCCACAGAAACACTGAAACCACAAAAAGAAAGAAAGAAATTTTAAAAAGTGGAAGCAATCCTGCAAAAATCCGTCTTTCCTTACATATTAACACAGCAAGGTTTAATACTGATTGCATAGACACAAAAGCTTGCACCTAATTGAACTGTGCATACATTCACAGAAGTAAAACTGCATGTCAGCACTGTAGAATAAAATGATAAACCACAAATGAGTCTTTCAATATCTTTTCAGTATAAATGCTTTTAAAACTGAGTGTGTCTGGATGTGCAGAGGGGAAAAGATCTGTTGGATCTGCGTATACATGTATGTAATCATGACTCATTCTACACTCTTTATTGATGTTCTACCAACATCCCTTTGAGTTTACATGGACCACAACTCATGAGTCAATTAATTACCAGCATGTGTGTGTTTGTCTGTATGCGCATATGAGTGTAAGATAGAGTTACAGTCCATCAGTGTAATGAGTGTAAGAAGAGCTGTAACCATACTCCAGTTCTATCTGTAACTAAAACCAGGACAGATACAGGCAGATATCAGTAGATGACATGTTTCTGTAGATCTGATATCCCACTATATGCTCATCAACATCAATAAGAAGCAATACAGCAGCTGAACTATATGAACAGAATCCATGTTAATGTCACAAATTACTGTAAGAGACAGCCCATCAAAATCATCTGCTCTGGTCCACACTTACATTCCATCTTGGATATGCTGTGGAAACAAAGAAAAAAAGAAAATACTGTACTGTACTAAATGATACTGTAAATGATTATTTTTGTCAAACGAATTGAAATCACGATTATTCAAACGATTATTTTTTGTCACACAAGCATTCATTCAGCAGTTCTCAGTCAAAAACAGTAACTGACAGTTTACACAAAACAACACACCTCCTTTGCTCTACAGCTGCAGGAGTGTAGGTTGTAGCAGGGCCACATGGGAGGAAATGTATTGCACATGCTTTTTAAAATTTGTGTCAAGAAAAATGGCAAGTAAATCGTTTAAACTCAATTATATTAGTTTGAAGATCATTTGACGTAAAAATTGAAATCATGGTCAAATTTTGAGAAATTGCACAGCCCTAACACTCAAAAACAATTGAAAAATCATTCAAGCAAAACTTCATCTTAAGTACAAGAATGGATATGGAAATCCATCCAATATACAGTCGTCCTCAAAATTATTCATACCCTCCAACTAAAAAAAAAGGCTAAATTCACAATAGAAATTCAAATAACAAGAAATTAAACAAAAAAAAATAATAATAATAAATGAAAAAACTACAAATTTATAACTTAGAGAAATAAATTATTGCTTTTGAATTGTGGTTGGAAATAATAAGAAAAAACAAATAAAAAACTTTCCAAGACGCATTAGAGCATCTTTCCCTTGAACTGTGGACCAAAATATCTGTCAACAGGTGTAGAAGTCCTTTTGAACATTAGAGAAAACACTTAATTGCAGCGATTGCCTCAGTGTTGCTCAGGAAAACTTTAGCTTTGTAGCCCCATCATGCTCTTTTACTAGTTAAATTTTTTTTTGTGTGTGTGTTTTCACCATTTTTTTCGAACCATAATTAAAAATCAATGTCTGGATTTTCATAGAATTTTATTCATTATTACTTTTGTCAATTTCGTCTTATTTTACTGACAGCTATTTTTTTTCTTCTTTAATTGGAGGGTATGAATAATTCTGAGCACGACTGTATCTGGAGAAATAATTATCTGACTTACAGATGTCATCACAGCCAGAGAAAAAGTCATGTGATCAGAGCCAGTGTGTTGTATGTGACAGTTCAGTGGTTCCCATAGAGCCCTGCTGCCATAGTGGCTAAAACCACCTGTGAAAAAACAGATTTTGATACAGAGGTGTTGGACAAGGCTTAAACCCAAGAATACATCCCATCACTAAATGCTTGCAGAGTTTTTCCCATGACCAGTAATCTTGTTGCAGTGCCAGGCAGTAACATGTACACTCATCCTCGGGCTGCAGCCCACTGACCTCATGCACCTCCTGGTTCCATATTTAAAAGCTTTTACCTATGCTCCTAAATGAATTTGATCTGATACAATGTTTAAAGCTTTTATGGTGCCAGGCAGCAAATGGGACGGAGGCCACAACAAAAGGGGTTCTGGAGCGTAAAACTACTAAAACCAAAGTACCATTTTTTATGACTGCAGAATGGTGTTTACCATCTTTTAACAACCTTTCCAAGACAATAAAAATCTTTATGATGTGAATTCATTTTGAACATCATTGCAAGAGGCATAAAAACTGAAACTGAAAGATTTCTTTACAGCCCTCAAAATAAAAAATAAGAAAAATGCATTGTGCAAATATAAATAATTTTTTGTTTACAACGTTAATAACACCTTGAGGTCCTTTGAGATGGTTTACTCACCTTTTTATGTACCACAGCCATGCTGCGGATAATGTCTGGCTATATAAATGCAGCTCCTGCAGGTCTGACCAGAGACCACATGACTAGAAGCAAGAAAGACTTCATCCTTCATTTTACTCGCACCGCATTTATGGATATGGGGTTTTGAATATGTACCCTAAAAGCCGCAGTAAAGCCTGACATTCAACAAAACAGACATCCACCAGCTCAGCTCACCCATTACAAAATCAAACGTACCCCCTGGCAAAGATCTGAATATGATTCAAAGCATGAGCAAATGATAAAGCTGTTTAAATCAAACCCTCTTCATTGACAAATTAATTCACTGAACAGTTTTCCGTCGTCATTTCTTCCTTCCCTCTTTGCTTTCCTTGTTGCCAATCCATCATTCTGCTTGAGTTCCCTTCCCACATACCCTTGGGTATATCCTTCCTCCCTCTCTGTGCACTTATTTTTTTTTAGAGATAAAAGAAACTAAATAGCTGACAAAGGTGGAGTTTATGACAGACAAAATGAGTTTATAACAACAGAAGAAGTTGTGTGCATGTGTTTGAACACCTTTGTAGCATCTCCGAGCTTCTGCCAGTCAACCAATCAGTGGTTTATACTTCTAGCCAGCACAATTATAGAGGAGGTGACAGCATCAATTTGATCTTTCATTACATACTAATGAGATCTGGGTGAATAAATGGATGATGACATGGGGTTTAAGGGGATAGCGAGGCAATGACAAGGAGCTGGGGTGCATAAATGACTGACAGTCCACCACAGAGGAAGAAGATGACGTATTCTTCAGTGCAGATTTTATTTCATGTGCACCTCTACAGTATGTTGAGCACGACCAGCTTCAGTCCAGTTAAACTGATCCAAGTCTTGATTTGCTGGCTGCAAACCCTTTAAAATCATCATAGAGGCCTGAGCCCAGCAATCTTTTCTTAAGATCTAAAGTTCTGACAAATTTCCATGAAATGATTAGCAGTGTCCGTACATTAAAGAGTACAACTGGCTTTGAACACGAACTGTTAATGAGGCAAAGAAAATATATGCAAAGACAAAGTTGTTTGGCTTTGATATTCCACTTGGACTGCTCTCTGCAGCTCCTTCCACCTTCGCCACCATTAAAGAGCCAAAGTGCTGCCTGTCTGCCTACCTGCTGACAGAGCACTGTCCCAGGGCTGATCCCTTGTCACAACCCCAAACCTCTAACTCCTTCAAAGCTCTGGGTTGTGAATAAAAAGGCATTGGTTCCGACACTGGCTACTGTAGAAGTGACAGCGTCATGATTTGGATGTGACCTGAGGGGTCCAGCAGGCTATATGAGAGAGAAAACTGTCAGTTACTGTAGGTGTGGAGTTGTCAATAGTCATTTTGAAACGAGTTTAAAAGGAGTATACTTTCAAGCGTAGGGTGACAAGGTTTCTTTTCTTTATGTAAACTTCAGCCAGCAATGAAACTGATGCTTCAAGTGATTGTGGCAGGGCTTAAGTGACTCTGAACTGAAGTGAAAACATGTCCATTATATCCATTATTCTGCTAATCAACTGAATATTAAAACCAGTATTGGTGAAATTAGGTTCATAAGACTAGAAAAAAAAATGATGGCAAAGGACTGGTAGGAATATCCCGTCTTAGATCATGGCTTTGTCATGTCAAAGGTGTCCATGGAATCTTTCCGCGATGTTGTTAGAAGATAAATGCTATTTTCAAGGTCTCCCATGGCAAAAAGCCTAGACCAGGCCTAGACTAGTCCTCCAGAGCTACTATCATACAACTTTTATATAGATATATATATAGCAATGGAATGACTTAATTCCCTCATGAACATGCCATTCAGCTCTGCAGAGGGCTGGAACCAGCTGTTTATTTGATTCAGGTATGCTGGAGAGGAGATGCATATAAATGCTGCTGGACAGTACCACTGTACTGGTCCCCCCCCATGCTGACGCTGTTTCAGGCCATTCTGTCTCCTCTTTCCACCATTTGTTTTGAATCATGTAGTAAAAGAATGAAGTTTCTTATTAATGCCAGATACACTGTGAGCTCTGTCAATGCATGTGGTTTTTTAAGAGTCATTATATTGGGTTTTATTATATGCAGGGTTATGCAAGGAAAATAATGTGCTTGTTAAACTCTGGATGTGTACATGAATATGGTAAATGTGGTTACGCCCCAGTTTCAGCAGTTGTTTGTGTGTGTGTGGTATAAGCCGGGGGGTGGGGGGTGTGAGCTGATTCCCCTCTTTGCTGTGGGTGGGCCTCGGTGTGTGTTGTGCCAGGCAGTAAAAGCTACCGATCCAGTTCCAAGTACCCTAATCCCTCCATCATTCCTGTATTTCTCTTTCGCAAGGTCTTCCGTTTTTCTGGCTCGTCAAGTTTTCCTTTTCACCTTCACAGATTCTCACGGTTACAAGGAAACTGTCACTCCGGTATTTAAAAAAGAAATATAAAAAGCAAGATCAAATAAAACGGGGAAAGAAACAACGATAGAAATGAAAGAATTTAGAGTCCGGGGCTGATGGAAGCTTTGACCTGCAGAGACAGGAAGTTCAGCACCGCTAGAGACGAATGGAGAGATAGAGGGAGGGCACAAGACAGAGTGGGGAGAGATGGAAACAGCCCAATGGAAACCATGATGTCATGATTAGTGAGGTGCGACCATCCTGCAGTCACATTGGCACCACATGGACGCCACATTCACACTAAATGTTTCTGTCTCTAACCAATCACAGCTGCTGCAAGTAACAATGCAGCCATTGTGGTTTTTAACCTCCCCTTTGTGCATGAAACACACTCCTGCATAGACACATGCACTGAAGATCATCACAACAACATTTTGATGCTTTCAGCAAGCTCTGCTAAAGCATTAAAGCTAATTACAAACTCATTTAAAGGTGTAGCAACAAGACTGTTTTGGAAAGATGCAGATTACTTTATCTTTTCAGCTTATTGCATTTCCATTTGGAGTCCCTCTTAAAAGTATGGTAACTTTTCCTTCAGCACAGCATTGATGCCATAATTTAATATCATCAGATTGCACTGCTGCAAACACAGGGCGAGCAAGTTTAGATGTAGAATGAAAAAAAAAAAAAAATCATAATTCTAGCAGCTAGAATAAATCTCCTTGAATCTGACTCTGTGACAGATTGAATAACAGTCTGAGCAAAGTTTCAGTGTATTACTTCCATTCTATTAATAGCAAAGACACACATGGTGATTAAAACCAAAACTGGCAGCTCTGAATGAGGTTGTTTCTCAACCTCTGGGGACTCTGGAGAGGAAGGAAAACAAGCTATCTGAGTAGGGAGACAAAACACAACCTAACAGGCTGCTGTTCTCAGCCGTAGAATAGCAAGTTAACTCATTAAAGATCAATTATGGGAAGAGGGTGAAAATGAGTGCAACAGAGAACCAAAAATAGAAGAAAGTGATTGAAGACATTCTGCGAGCTTCGCTGGTAAAGCCAAGAATAACTCTGACTTGTATGCAACTTACTGACTGTATTAACTGGAACAATATACACACCAACAGAACACATGGAACACATTGAATATCAGATTAAACCTATAAAGTAGCTACCACCATGACTGATGTGAACACAACTTATTTGTATCATTTCATGTTGTTAACCGGTATTGTAAACTGGTAAGATCACCCATGGCAGACAGGTCTCTATGGGAAGGACCAGACAAAGTGCAGCTCAAAACACCCTTTATGAAGAAAAATAGCCATGTGTCCCTTGCCCAGGCGCAGATAACTGGGGCCCCTCTCTGGAGCTAATCCTGGGGGACAGATTCATTTTCAGCAAGGTTTGGACTCCACCAAGGCTGCCCTTTATCACAGATGGACAGCTTTTATGGACAGATTTTCTGGGCACAGTCGAGGTATTGAGGGGATTTGGTTTGGTGGCCTCAGGACTAGATCTCTACTTTTTGCAGATGATGTGGTTATGCTAGTTTTACCGGGTCATGATCTCCAACTCTTGCTCCAGCAAGAGTTGGAGATCCCAGCAGTTCACTCAGTGTAAGGGGATGAGAATCAACACTTCCACATCCAAGACCATGGTCCTCAACTGGAAAAGGGTGGAGTGTCCTCTTCTGGTCGGGGTTGAGGTCCTGCCCCAGGTGAAAGAGTTCAAGTATCTCTGGGTCTTGTTCACAAGTGAGGGGAAAAATGGAGTGGGAGATTGACAGACGGATCAGTGCAGCATCTGCAGTGATGCTGACTCTGCATCAAACTGTCGTGGTGAAGAAGGAACTGAGCCGGAAGGCGAAGCTCTAGATTTACGGGTCGATCTATGTTCCTACCCTCACCTATGGCCACGAGCTGTGGGTAGTGACTGAAAGAACGAGATCGAGGGTATAAGTAGCCGAAATGAGTTTCCTCTGCTGGGTGGCCTGGCTCTTCCTTAGAGATAAGGTGAGAAGCTCAGTCATCAGAGAGGGGCTCAAAGTAGAGCTACTGCTCCTCCGCATCGAGAGGAGCCAGATGAGGTGGCTTGGGCATCTGGTCAGGATGCTTCCTGGACAACTCCTTGGGGTGAGGTGCTCCAGGCACGTCCCACCAGGATGAAACTCTGGGGAAGACCCAGGGAACACTAGAGGAACTATGTTTCTGGCTGGTCTGGGAACATCTTGGGATTTCCCCAGGATGAGCTGGTGAATGTGGCCGGGGATAGGGAAGTCTGGGCTTCCCTGCTTAGGCAGCTTCCCTCACAACCTGATCATGAATAAGTGCAAAAAAATGGATGGAACCCAGAAGCTGGTATTCTGGCTGTGAAACTATAGTTGCTTTCAGGCTTGCACTGCAGAATATTTACAGAAAAGTCCATCCACTCTTTAAAAAGACTTTAAACAGTTTGCCTCTTCGTGGACTTATTGCATCCCAGCTACGTTCAGACATCGGGAAATGTTCCGGATAAATCAACACAGATTTTTGTTTCCAATCACTGTTGCTTTATGTAAGCAAAAAGAAAGTCATGGCATGGAAAGCCTTTCATCAACTGGAAATTACACCATCACAATACCTACAATGGCCTGGATCATTTCTGTAGGTTGGTTTGTATGCTCTGCATCAGTGTGGACAACCATAACAGAAAAGACATTTGTTTTGAACCATTGGGCCCAGCATTCATGGTGATGAACAGCAAGCGAAGAGTAGGTTAACCATCCCAATCCTAGCAGAGACCATTGTGCTCCAACACTGCCTTAACTGTACAGAGAGTTCATAGAAGACCCCACAGAACTCGAGGCACAAAACCAACCTTCAAATGCATAATTCAACACACAGGACCAAGAGCATACCATGCCCGCTTTCTGGAAACTACACAGAAGCGGATCAAAATCAGAGGTTTGCTGTCAATTCTACAAAAAAAAAATGGCAGCTGTTTTGCAGGAGGCACCAGCACAATGCAAGGTTCCTTGACCACACTTCCAAGCATCTGTTCAAAATGTACAACGAACGACGGGATGCTTCAAGTGTCACTTGCCTTTCTAGCAATGCAAACTTAAGCTGTTTTTTTTGGCTCCCTGTTTGGCAAAAATGTCAAAACACATCATATTAAACTGGTTGTTTGAGGTTAAAGATAGGTTAATTGTGCATATAGAAAAGGATGGTCACAGTTGGACAAAGTAGCTCTGACAGACCTGGACCTTAATACATTCTGCTAAAAGGTCTCAGTATTGAATAAAAGCTATAAAAGCAGAAAACTGCCCAACATTAGCATCAAAATTGCTTTTGTATTAAAAGCATATTCTCATTCTCTAATGTGCTGTGTCAACAAGAATTGCAAAAGTATGCATTTGTTTCATAATACTGCAGCTCTTTTATTATTTTGGCAGGAAAAGGGAGAAAATGCATTGTATTTGCCTTTCATTAAAAATGTTAACTTTTTCTTTTATTGTATTTTGATAACACTAAACCCAATATTAAGTATTAAAAGCTGGTTTTTCACATCATGAAAATCGATGTTGGCCTTAAAAGTTGGGTAAACCTTCCACTCTGAACTGAAAGGTGTGTAAACAGTACAGATCACCAGCAGCCCTCAGAACAGCACACTCATTAAGACGGCGAACAGAAACAGAGACAGCGGAGCGGAAAGTGAACTGACCCTCTATCTGGAAAAACACACCGAATCAGGCACAATAGGCAACGCAGGGAAAGCAAGCTGTTTGGCAATTACAGCAGAGAAAAATAAAATGGAAAAGATAAGACGAATCAGTGTGCGGTTCTTGTTGCCGTCTGTGTGTGGAGTGAAGGGGAATGAAGGGGAAAGTGAAGCAGTAATCATTATGGTGGTGATATGTTGCTCTGTAATGAATGCAATTTCATTTTTGTCACAGTCTGTGTCAGCAAGGTATGAAGTCCAAACCTCATGCCAAAAAAGCACCTGGTGAATTAATGTGAGAAAGGAAAGATGGAGAGACAGTCCTTGTATTTTCCATTATCCACGAAGATGAAAAAGCTGCTGCAGAGAGCGAGCTGTCCGGCAATGCTGGCTCTCCTCACAGGAACACGCTCATTAATACAGGAAGCCAGAATGAGCTGAAACCTCCTGCTACTTTCTGCTAACAAACAAGAGAATCACCTGAGCACATGCTTCATATTCTCCACAGAATAATGGGAAACACTCAGGCACAGGCTCGCTTGGCTCTTCTCTGCATCTCTCCGGTCATTCAATTCAATCAGCGCGCTGAGAGAGACAGATGAGATCACCGTTTTGACCTCTTCTCATGAGCAGCCTTCACAGTGAAACACACACACACATTTTTCAAGACAAGGGGTCTATTTGAGGAAGTGACATCATCATCAGCCGAGGTGACACTGGGGGTCAAGGCTGGCTGAAACCCGTCTCATCACGCCTGAAATTATACCACCAAGGTGTTATTACACACCTTATGAGGGATAACTCTGATGAGGGTGACAACAGAGACACTCTCCAGTCAGCTTCCCTTCGCCTTCCACTGCTTAATCTGGATTGATGGCACAGCCCATTACTGATAGATGGATGAAGCAGTTTATAGAATGCTCCATTAGTGTCACTTCATATAGGTAGAAAGGGGTTTGGGTGTCTGCAGCAGTGGGAATTACACAGACGAGGTGAAACTCATATTGAACAGCACAGCACTTGTCACTGATTGCAGCGGGGGTTATATAGAACTCAAAGGTCATCTTTGCTGAATACGTTGCAACAAGACCAATCAAAATGTGAAACTTAATTCTGATTGTTTATGGAAAAAGAGAGGTTTTAAACCAACTCAGTATTTCTCACAATCTGCAGAAATATTCCATCTAAGATCACATGTAACAACTTGACATGAATGCTTCACTACAATTCTGCATGTTTGTTCCTGTATGCGTTGCTGGAAAATGGTTCAAATAGGAATGTTCGATATTGTTTTTTTTACTGATATTCGATGTCCAATATTGTCCAAATCTTTATATTCAATATCAACCTATATCGTAATATGCTGTGAGGTTGTATCTCTCATATTTTGAGAAATACAACTATATTCTACTCCAGAAAGATCCCAAAATAGCCTTGTTTCAGCCACAGGAGTTCATTTTGGGCATCTGGCTGTCTTATATTTCAGATACTAGCAGGTATTAGCCAACATGTTATAATGTAGTTATAATGTTTCTGACAACTTGGTAACTTCACCAACAACTTAAAACCAAACATATTACAGTATAAGCAGCTTCAAAGCAAGTCAGTCTGCAGCAGCAGGAGCTGCACCATAGTCACATGTCTCTGAAAGAAATGCTGGGATATGAAGTTCTTCCAGAATAACAGGGACTTTTCTACATGCTGGACCAGTGCTCAAACAAGATCACACAAAATTTCACTGCTAAAAATATTGGTCCGAAAAATCAATATTTTCAGATATCACATTTTAATCTTGAGATCAGCCAATAATATCTGTAGGACGATAATATCAGACATTCATAGTTTCTAAAGTAGTTTTGGTAGTTGGCAAAAAAAAGAAAAACAGCATCCATTAAACTTTAAATCTTATTTCAATTCTTACAATTTCAGATAAGCTGTAACAGATGTACATAAATGTTATCTTTTGAAAGGGAAAAGCACTCGGGGAGCACAGACCTCTGCCAACCAGCTCAGCTCCCCAGTACGGCTTTACTTCACAATGATTAAGAATCCATCTGGATTCAGATGGTGATCCGGATCCTCACCTAAATACAATCAGTTCTTCATTGTGCCATTATCAGCATACCCTGAAAACTTCATCCAAATCTGTTCATGACATTTTGACTTATTTTGCTAACTAAAAGACACGCACACCCACACACAAAAAATGCCAGTTATTACATTTTCTCCTTGGTGGAGGCAACAGGGAGTTAATTCTCAGACATGACATGCATCACAAATAGCAAAGTCGCAAAATTGTCAATTGAATTTTGTTTCTAAAGAGTTGTTTCTTGACTGAATATAAAAATTTCGGAATGCACCACAAAGAAAAGAAGAGCATGTAGCTATGGTATAAGGTTGTAATCTTTCCCCCGGAAACTGAGATAACTGCGTTAGCATGCTAAAATGGTCTCACTCTTGGCACATCAATGTTAATCAAATAAGTTCCCTGTGTACACTTGTTTAGCATTTTAGCCTGCCAAGATCTGCTAATTAGCACTAAAAATACAGCAGAGGCTGATGGGAAAGTCATTAATTCTGCAGGTCTTTGGTAATTAAATGATGTAAAGAGAAAAAAAAAATATATTAAAGATGTCTCCATCTGGTCCCATCATGTCAGTTCATAAAACAAACAGAAGTCATAAACAAATCATGGAACAAGTGGATGTAGGGCATATCTACAGTACAAGTTACAGCGACTGTTTAAATAAATAAATACAGACTTCATTTATCTGAATTTTTCCAAAATTGGTTGTATTGGTTGCCATGCAGAATTTTTAACTGCTTGGCTGTCCTTCAGTGTCACTCCCAAATGCACAACATCCATGAATGAACCTAACTGCATCATGCGTGCTGCAAATGATGCATGTGCAGACACATAATGCTCTCTTGAAACTGTAAGCGTGACTTCCTGTAGTCTGTGTGCTTTATTGCAGGCTTTTACCACGCCCACCTACCTTGACCTGAGACTATAACGGCACAGCAGAGAGGGTCTCTCTTTTACTTCTCTCCTGCCTCCTCATCCCATTCCCCGGCTGAAAGTATTATTAACCCCTATGGACCCGGTGGGAAGGTGATTCTTTTGCGCCGAGATAATGTCACTCGTCCTCACCTCATCTGTTGGTTAATGGTGCCTGGAGGGCTGGCTGGTGTGGAAAGGAGGGGATATTTAATCTTGGGGCAAAAATGACAGTATCATTAAGTATTTAAAGTGACTAAAAGCAGTTTTTCACCACTAGGTGTGCTGTTGCGCACTGTGTGTAGAGACCAAAACAAAGTGAGTCATAATTGACTGTTTTTCTCACTTTTATACGCCACAAAAAGTGAGTGTTTTTTTTTTTGTTCTCAAGGCACCTCATGGACTTGATTATTGACCAACTGGTCACCATTTGAACTGCTTGAATGATGGAAGTAAACAACTATAAAATACAAAAACACGAGATATCTAAATGGATGGACACTGCCTAATGTACACTGCCTCCAGGCTACAGTACAGACAAAGGCTCGAAATACATTAGAAATTACTGGGTCAACTGTTCAATGCATATACACATATGCCCCCCCCCCCCCGATCAGAAAGCTTCTGAAGCATGTATTGAATGAGCATAAATCACTTTTTTTATAGCGACACTGAAAAGAAAAACTAAGTTCTTGCTTCTGCATACGTAGCAGTGCACTCTGTTAGCCAATGGCTGCCGACGTGCCAGTACAGTACATCTGGCTATATTTTACTAATCTAATGGCAAATTCTATCTGGCCTACCATCAGTGCAGGGAGGAGGCTGAGATTCACATGCATAAGCGTGCACGTGAGGGCAGACCAACCTTGTAAGCAAGATGCTTAATATCAACACAGAGAGACTGTGTGTGACATCATGCTATCTTCCAGATGGAATTACACATTTAGAGCTTAACGTTGAACGATTTTGATTCTCTCAACCTGGAAATGATGAATTGTCACTTATTGTTCCTTTAACAGTAGGACTCCAAGAATTCTATCGCTACTAGAACTCCCAAGGCCATCAATTTGACGGCTGGCATTCTGAATGCCAGGGCGGTGATGACATCATCACATTCAATTGACCAGAAGGATCAAGGTATTCTTACATGTTATAAATTATGGTTTTGACAAGAATTAATAACCGTATGTAATCAATGACCCATTGTTTTATTGGTATTTGTAAATACCGTATTGACAAATAACAAGCAACAGGTGCATTTTTAAAAATGCTTTACGATTTACTTGTCGGATCATTCGTGTTAGAATTTTTATGACAAAAATATGAAAACACAAAAATTAATACAAAAATTATTGTTTTTACAAACATTTGAACAAAAACAGCTTGTATTACAGGTCATTGTTATAGGTAATCAGGAGATGTGAATCGTTTTTTGACATAGTTGCACATAGGGAAGCCGCCCCCCTACACTCCACAGACATAAACGAGTGCTAAAAACATTTTCATCTCCTAAAACTTTGCGGGCTTTAGCCATAGTCCAGTCTCATGTCTGGGTTAAACACCCGGCGTCCATCAAGCAGAGGAATGGGGTCTGGGCATCTTCAATCTCCTCCTGCCTCTCAGATGTGCACTCGTTCTGCGCCAATGATGAAGACGCTGTGAAACGCAGAATGGATCTTTTTTACTACTTTACCTATTCATGGCCTTTATTGTTCATTTCTAGGCCATTATCAGTACCTTGAATTTAAGTTTCCTATGTTTACAGCAGCGGACTGGGCGCCTGCTCGTCTGTCCCTGAGCCTGGGAGTGTGGGATTGCTGATATAAATAGTATATTGATTATTAGTTTACTAATCTGTTTATTATAGCCTGAAATCCTTAGGCTATACCTTAAGATAATGTGTCACCTCCTGATGATGGGACAACTCATCACTCTCTTACTCAGTGTCAGTGGAACTGATGTTTGACACAGTCTCGTTGGACTCCCCCTCGCCTCCAGAATCACTCATCCAGATTTAGAAGTATTTCCAAGCCTCTTGAACAAAAAATCTCCTTTTAGAAGCCATTTGAATGGTGCTAGCAGTCTCCTCCTCACGCCGACCCCTTCTAGAATGTCTGTTGCTAGGCAACACTCGTGCATTATGCTCACACGCGGGAAAAAAATACAATGTAAATAACAGAGTTGTCAAAATAGCGGCTGTGGTAGTTAGAGGTAGAAATGCTTCGATCTTTATCGAACTTTATTTTTTTTAAATAGAGAACAGAAATAAACAAGACAAAGGTTTAGAAAAAGTCAGGCTGCCATGAGGATGACAGTTTTTTAATAAACCAGAATTATGACAGGTCAAACTTTCAAAACCGTCAAATTGACGGCCCTGGGAGTTCTAGTGTTAAAGGTTTAAAGACACACAACGGAACTTTCAGCAGTTTTCTAAGTGACGCGCCCCCTATCGGCAGCTAAACTAGAATCCATCTTGTTCGTACCTGTACTGGAAAGCCCACCCCAGCAAGAAAAAGAAAGTCATTCTTTCTCTTTTTCTTTCCTTCCTTTTTTTTTTTTCCTTCCTTTAATCAGCCGATTTTTCTTTCCTTTTTACCAAATTGAAATAAACCCATAAAACCCCGGATGGTTACCCGTTAAGGGGTGAAAGAGGGAGGGGGGGAAACAGGGGGTGGGGACGGCGGCGGGGGGGAGTAAACATAGGGGGTTTGGGCGGGGGGCCGGGGGGGGGGGGAAAAAAGAAAAGAAAGAGGGGGGAATCAAAGAAGCAGGGGATTTTTAACAATTGCTTTTTATGCATTTCATTCTGCTAATGCCCTTCATTTATTGACAAAACAAAGAAATATTAGTATTAATCCTTGATGAAAAATCAGATATAAAATAAATGCATTTAAAATGGTTCAGGTTACTATTCCTGACTTGTACGCCATCTATATCTTAATCTAACGTGTAATTAAGCTCGTTACATGGCCTGAGGTTGCTCTTGTCACTGGGTGAACCTATAAATGGATTGTGGGAGTTGGAGTTTGGTAACAGAAGGAGCACTGGCTCCTTTTAGCCTGCGGTGACCCATGATCGATGGAGACCTGGCAGAGTTTTAGCTGTTAACATCGGCGCTTTTAAGAATCAACCACCGCTGTTCTCACTTCTGCACAGCTCTTCTACTGAAGAATCCTTCTTTTCATCCCCTCTTCCTTCCAGACTTTCCTCTCTATCCCCCTTTTCAGGCTCCCTCGGTTGCACTTCTCATCTGCTCCCAAAGCAACAGCATCCAGCAACTCTTCCTCTCTCCAGGCTCGGCAGCGCTCACCTCCTTTCTGCCTCATCCATCTGTCTGCCTTTAATCATTCCCTCCCTCTTTCTCCCCTCCTTGTTCGCTTTCATCCTTCCCTCCTGCTCGGTGCAGCTGAATGACAGGAGAGTCAAACCGTAACAGGCTCTAGCAAAGGAGGCAGAGCAGCAGCTCTGCAAAAAAGTGAAGGAAGTTGTATTTGTGTGGATTCTTGCAAAGTCAAATATAGAATTATTTGATCTGAATCAATTTCTCCAAACCCTGAAAAAAATCACAATGTGCTGGTGGAAGAACAGGATGAGGTTGCTGAAATATAGTGTAATGATGAGCAAGAGTGAACACTACTGTAAAAATACAATACCTGACATTATACACACTTGCACCTACAAGAACAAGATGAACAATTTGCAGTACAGAACAACATGTTGGAAAAAGTTGGTTATGAACTATGGGCAAAGCTAATTATTCCTTTTATTTTCTGTTTTCGTTTTCCTCTCATTTATATCAAGATGAGAGTCAGTAGGCCCCGCCATTCCGATACATCCAATATCAGGACAGCTTGCGCCGACAACACACACAGTGCACCACTCACATTATGAGACCGGAATTACTGTTTGTTTGTTTTGGTTTTTTTTAAATGGACTTACAGCTCTAACCTGTCAGTCATTATTAGTGTTGAAACAATCTTTTTCAGATTGTGTTTACATACAATAAATGTTTGAATCTAACTTTTAAGTGCATCATTTTCTATGTTTTTTTTAAACTTCTTGATTGTAATCCCGATGCATCTGCAGCAGATCAAGGAGTCTTTATTTTTATATCAGTAAGCAATAAACCTTATTTAAGTTTATGTGCATTTGAGATATCAATCATATCATATCAATTATTGTTTGACATCTTAAAAAAATGTTTTAGAGGCTGGCAGAAAGTTTTTCACTGGAAAAATACATATTTCTTAATTGAAAGAATGAAAAGTCTTTTTGGTTTTGTTAAAAGTATTAAGGTCATGATTAGGTATGTAGAGACATCCTCAAAATTATTCATACCCTCCAATTAGAGAAAAGGCTAAATTCACAATAGTAATCAAAAATCAAGAAACTAAAGAAACTAATAAGAAATAAAAATTTACCAAGTTACAATTTAGTGAAAAAAAATATATCGCTTTTGAATTTTGGTTGGAAATAATAATGTACACACATTAGAGCATCTTTCTCATGAACAGTGGACCAAAAACAGAAGTCTTTTTGAGCATTAGAGAAAACACCTGACTGCCTCAAAATTTTGCTTTGCAGCCCCATCATGATTGTTTACTTATTTTATTTTTTGTGTTTGTTTTTAATATTTCTTTCGAACCACAACTCAAAATCAATGTCATGATTTTCATAGAATTTATATTACTTTTGTCAATTTCAACGTATTTCACTGACAGATGATTTTTTCTTCTTTAACTGGAGGGTACGAATACTGTCATTTTAAAGACGACTGTATGTGTGTTATCGGTTATCATTTATCGGCCTTTAGGAGGCAAAATTTATCAGTCAGCATATCAGTTTTTTTTTTTTAAAAAAAGGTTATTGAGTGTCCCTACAAGAAGTATTAACCAAGTGGAAGCAGACGTCCCATGGACAGGGCATGATAAACATGGATTTTACTTAGTCTCCTTTCCAAGTGCCTACAGACATTATACACCACTGAAAAGCTAAGATTCTTCAGATTAGAATTATGTATACCATTCCAGGCTACAATCATAACTATAGATTCAGTAAACACTTACTTCTGACCAGTAGAAAATGGAATTTATCTGTGAAGCTGTACTGTACTCCAGTAGCAGATAATACTGCAACAAAAATGTTCGTGTTACATCAGCGATGGTTTGTTGCTTCTGAGTCACAAAGCTAATGAAGCAGCTGACCAGAGCTTTGCTTAACCAGCAGTGGTTTAGTCTGAACATGCAAACTTAATCCTCTACAAAACAATGATTCATGTTTACATGAGCCGAAATCATCGTACAGCATGACTCAACTCCGCTAAAATAACACTGATAATGCATACACACACACACACACACACATATAGAGACACTCCATTCAAGTCCACTTGATAAAAAACTCCTGCATGATAAAATATTCTTCCTTTCACCCCCATCATAAATATTCATACAACGTGACACATTTACTGTCTTATGGTGTGTCTGATTTCCTGCAAGCGTGTGTGTGTGTACCCTTGCACATGGCAGGACACTTCCACCATCTCACTCCGTCACAAATTACCTCATTAAATTTCATTGCATTAAAGCCACTTTTATGAATTTAGCGTGGTCCCTGGCCCATTGTTCGCCAGCAAATGAGATTAAAGCAACATTTGCCTTTCTCCCTGCTTTCAATTATATTTCTAGAAGGACAGTTCGGGCACAGCGCCTTAATGAGAAGAGAGAAAAAATAAGCCAATGACTGTGCATTTATGGCACTTTGGACGTTTTCTGAATTAAGACAACTTAGCAACACATTTGGGAAATTAAGACTTTCATTTAACAGATTTTAGCAGCCATTAAGCTTTATTATTTCCAACATCACTTTTCTTGAAAAGCTGTTGTTTTTTGCATGACGAATGCTACAAATATGCAGCAGCACACAAATGAATGATGGTTGAAAACAGAGATTTTATCCTCCCGTTCAGATTAACTGTTCATGTTCTCAGATGTGTGTGTTCACTAATCAGCAGTGTGACGTGCACTTCTTTTGTGTCTGTTATAACGAGGCTCGATAGGGATAAAGCGCAATAAAACAGAGTGAGCTGATCTTAAGCTTAAATGTCCCTGTGCACAATGCAGATTACAATGGATGAAATAAACACAGATTTACACACATAAGATGAGCTAATGGCCAATGAGATCATGTTGCTAGGCAACAGATTTAACTCCTGGTGATGAAAAAGAAAGAAGTAAAACTTAAAATACTGGAGGCTAGAATTTATTTGTAAAGTACATTAAGCCCTGACCCGACATGCAACAAGAATACTCCAGAGGAGTTCTTTTTCTTCCATGATTTGAACTTAAAGAATTTTTTATTCATTTTGCAATTTTAATAAATTGTATCTAAGAATAGTTGAATTTTGTAATGTGAGTAATTCTGATAAAGACATGCTCTCATTAAAGTAGCTTAGAGGTGAAAACAGAATGACACCAAGGCTCTTGTGTATACTACATCTATGGTTTGATTTTATTTTAGCATCATTATTATTGAAACCCTGTATTAAATACATATTTCCTTGGAAATTAATAAAGCATAAATGAATTTGGAGCCATTTTTGCTTTTTAATCTGCATTTGTCACTGAGAAATTTTAGGAGTCTATACCTTAGTGTCTTAATTTTTGCCTTTCCCCGCTATGTCATTCAGTTTCAAGTTCAAATGTAATTTTTATCAAAACATCTGGTAAAGGTCACCTTACAATTTCAGAACTTGTAATGAGCATCTTTGACAGAAAATCTGAAGTCATTTGTAGAGATGTCTGATACTATTTTCTGACATTGGCATTAAAATGTGATGACAGAAAATATCAGTACTGGTTTTATCTCATCAATATTATTACCAACAAAATTTTGGAAGATTCGGTTGTTCCATTGATTCAGCATGTAGAAAAGTCCCTGTTATTCTGAAAGAACTTCATATCCCAGCATTCCTTTTAGAGTCATGTGACTACAGTGCAGCTGCTGCTGCTACAGACTGACTTGCTTTGAAGCTGCTTGTAATATGTCTGGTTTTAAGTTGTTGGTTAAGTTACCAAGTTGTCAGAAACATTATAATTAGCCACATGTTGGCTAATACCTGCTAGTATCTGATATATGGCAGCCAGATGTCCAAAATGAACTCCTCTGGCTGAGTTAAGGCTATTTTGGGATCTCTGCTCTCAGAGCAAAATATAGTTACATCTTTCAAAATATGAAAGTATCTCTCCTATTTTGCATTGCTCATATCTTGTGAGGTTGTTTTTCTTAAAAGTACTAGAGATACAGTACAACCTCACAGCTGTCTGCATGAATTGGTATTGTTTGATATCAGATATCAGAAACTGAGTTTAACAATACTGGGGTTAACATTAGTAAATATTGAACACCCCTAGTCATTTGTTAACTAGTCACTCAATGAAGACCTAAAGATCTATCAAAGAAATATGCAAAGTCTTAAACATACAGCGGAACAGGGCTTTGTTTGAGATTTTGTTTGTTGTTGTTTTGGAGGTTTTTTGGTATTTTTTGCCCCCCCCCCCCCCCCCTTATCTGGACCATGGACAGACCAGGCCCGGCCCAAGCTTCAACATACCCAACATACCCAACGTACCCATGGCCCAAGAGGTCCGCAGTTGGTGATCCCTGCTCTAAATCACTGATTTCAGAGTCTATTGAAGTGAAATCCCACACTACCGCCATCGGAAGTAGAAGTTTATACTGATCTGGACCCCAAGAAGACTGGTGTTCACCTGGGGATCCATAATAAACCAAACTAACTAAATTAAAGAAGGTCCCCCGGATGAGTCCAGCTGACTTCATTCAATTTACAATGGAAAACAGACCAACTTCCTTTTTTCTAAGGTTCATCATTTAAGAAGCTTTGTAATGTCAAATGGACACAAATACAATACCATACTTGATGCATAAAACATCCAATGGCGGATTCACTCCAGTTTTCACCCAGCCAGAGTAAACAAGGACCTCAAGTAGTCAGCCGAGTCAACAGCCACAGCAGCCACTGAGCTCTGTATTAACACAAAAGGAGCTGGTGGCCAGTCATACAACTGTACTGGACAAGTGTGTTTTGTTGGGGAGTTGAAAACTATAGCAGGTCCATGTGAAAGCCTCTAGTGAAAGGCTTATGTGGCTGATTTGCATGTGAAAACACAAGCGCTTCACTCACAAATAATGCAAGGCTTTGACCCTCTCAAAGAAATGGTATGGACGCATACACAAAAACACACACTCTCAAACAGCAAACATGAAGAGATGGAGGAAAGCGTTATAGGGAAAGAAAGTCGATCCACTGAAAACACAAAACAGATCTTTGGATGTCCTCAGCGTTTCAAAACATTTTATTGAAAAATTCTGTTGGAGCTGAAACAAAATTTTTGGTTCTCATACAAAAGTCCAAGACCTTTTCTTTTTTTCCAGAATACTTTCCATGCAGAGCATGAGTTTAAAAACTAAAAGCAGACCACAAACGCCAACAAGGACCACAATTAGCAGCAAGGGAGACTTGTGCGACCGTGGAATCTCAATTTGTTCTCTGTTGTTGCACCAGCCAGAAAACCAATGATTGAGACCTCCCTTTGAATAATTGCGTGTGTGTGTTAACGGAAAGGTAGCAAACCTTTTTTTTACATCTGTGAATTCAAACTCAAACTCATCTGTATTCCTGAAGCCTCCAGCGGCACTCACAGCCAAACTTTTCTCCTATGGCAATTCCTCTCAACACCTTGTTTGGGGGGTTTGTTTTCTTCTTAGAGTGTGGTTTACACAGGCCTGGGATTTTCTCACTTCACACCTCACCTTTCTTTTCATAAATTCCTCCACCCTCACCGCTAAACTCCTCTTAACTCTATTTGTTATCATATGACCTGTTTTCATTGGTGTGAAACTAAATTTGTATGTAACCAAAGACAGAATAAAACGTGTGTATTTGAAATAAAATGCAGTCTCACTAGTTTGTGGGATTGAGCATCTCTCGTGTGTGACAGAATGCATGCAGGAGTGGATGAGAGGGAGCGCCAGCATGCATTGGTGTCTACTTCTCAATGTGTATGCTTGCATCTGCATGCATGTGCGTATGTGGTTGATAAGGCAAAAGCCAGCAGATATGACACACCTCATCTTCTTTTCCCTAGACCTCTGTTTTAATCTGGCAAAACAGGCTGTGCGTGTAATGACCTTTAGAAAGGGTGAAGATAAGTAGATGAGGCTGACTGTGAGGAGTGTTGAGTTACTGTATAGAGGAGCCAGGGCTGAAATAAAGGGGTGGATGACAGAGGGAGGAAGATAAATGGATGAGGGGATCGGATAAAGTGGAGCATTTAGGGAGATATATGCAGACAGAGAGATGAAAACATGGTGGATGACGTTGAATTTTAAACCAGAGGCATCCTAAGCCACACTCCTACATACTCCCGGACTTGGGGGGAGTTTTTTTTTTTTTTTTTTTTTGGGGGGGGGGGGGGGGGGGGGGGGGGGTGTTAAAAACAGAGTATAATTGAGAATTTATGAAACGTCTTCATACAAAGACTTCACAGTAAGTTAAAACATTTTTTCTTCAGCTAAAATACCTTTTACAGAGTTAAGCATAATTCATAGAAGTCATATATATACAGTGCAGGGTCAAAAAAAAAGTCACATTAATATATGCATTAGGATTGGCATGGTTTCAATAAGCTTATGAAAGATCTTTTATTGATCATAGGCGAGTTGGACCGCTGTGTAAAGTCTCCAGCTCATTCCAGTGCGTCTCAGAGGGGTTAAAACCTGGACTCGGTGGTGGCATATCAAGTCAAAAAATAATATTTTATGCTCTCTGAACCCCTTTTTTACAAATTGAGCCTAATCAATTCTGACACCGTTGTCGTGGAATATGCCATCAAAGAACAAAGGAAAGTTTTATTGATAAGCTTCAACACATCATCACATTTGAAATAGCTACTTTTATTTAATATTTCCAAGTTAAACCTCAATACTGCTGTAGATCATATTTATTTGCCCCATAATGTTATCAAAACTTACTTTACTTTATAAAATCTGCGGGCTCAAATGTGTGGCTTCAGTGCTTTGGGCTCAAAAGTGTGGCCCCCAATGGTTAAAAAAAATTATCTACGCATGTGATGGAGGAATGCACAGTGCATGTAAAGGGTGTGGCCTTAATAGCCGTGCATTAGGCAGTGTACTTGAGACTGAGGAGTGTATTTAGCCAAAATTTCCTACAATACATTTCCTCCAACTATTTTTAAGTTCCCTGTTGAGGGCCAAGCTCCAATTTCGTAAATTTCAGGTTTATTCCAGATAATTTCAGTTAATTCCCATATATTCCCAACTTTGAAAGTTTCCAACTTTGAAAATTCCCCAAATTTTGTAACCCTAGTTGAGACCATCATACCTTGTAGCTGTGGTGATGTGCCACTATACTGATTTATCCAGGCACTCTGCTCACATGTTGTTACTCAGTTTTAAGACTACTTTAAAGTTGTACTTCCATGGTCATTTCATTAATATTTCTGTGTTCTCCATTATCACTGAATGCATTCTGCATCATTTCTGTATAAAAAAACCTTCTGGTTGCTTAGTATCCAGCTGTATTTGTATACTAGAAGAGAGGCTTGTGGTCCAACGGCAGGCTTTTCCGGGTCCTTCTCATGAATTTCTGTCTGATTGGCTGGCTCCCATCAGTGTATGAAGGAAGCTCCGCCCTCCGCTCTTATTTCGTTACAGACAGGAAATAGAGCCGACAAACAAGTTTGTTCCGCCATGCTAACAAACAGTTAGCTAATTAGCTTCTCAACTCCGAAGCTACAGTCGTGCCGTCTTTACTTCTAGTGTGTAGTGGAGGGTTACCTGCCTTCCAGTGGACAGATAGAAACCCCACGTGGGATACGCTATTTGCAATGTTACGTAGAAGTGCGAGACTGTTCCCGATTCGCTCTTTTCTTTGTATCGTTTCTCTGATGAGAAAGCACAGCCGACTGGGGGGAACGAACGCTAGCAAGTCAGCATGTGTAAGTAAACAAGGGGAAACCCTCCGTATTTCAGAAGGAGCAAGTTAAACAGGTTTTCAGTGGAAGGAGGCCTTTAAAACAAGCAGGACGTCTCAAATTTGGTACTAAGTACCTCGCAACTCTTGTTCACTTGGGCAGGAGCTGGTAATACCAAGATGTTGAGCTAAATGACGACAATGTAGAGGGTAATGATAAGGATAAGGGTAAGAGGATGAGGTCAGGGGGATGAATCAAACTGTGGGGTGAGAAGTGGAACAGAGCAGCGGTAAAGAGATTGAGGGAAGGATAGAGGGATGAGGGAGTGGTTTAAAAGATGAAGGTGGCGAAGGAAACTGAGGGGAAGGACGGATGAAGATGTGGATGGTGGGTAGAGCAGCAAAGGGATGAGGGGATAAGGGGGTGAAACACAGCAGGGGCTGGGAGGGGGTTCTCTCAAGCCCCTGATTATACTAATCCTAGTGGACCCCCCTAGTAGAAGATTAGCGCCTGTACACATGCACACACGCACACAAAAAGACAGGCACCCACACTCCTTCTGTTGCCCCGGCACATGTTGATTTGCCCCGCTCTCTGGCACCCCATGGCCACATCCAAATCCTTCACAGTCTGAGCAGAAGAGCAGTACAACGAGGGGGGGGATAGCGGTGAAATCATGACTCCTCTAAAAAAAAAAATTGCTTCAGCTCATAGCCCAGTTTCCAGTCAGAACAAAAAGATTTTGTCTCAGGAAAATTCAACTTTCTTCTACCTCAAAATAACCAAACTCGAGATATTTTCCAATCTTGTTGCCAATGCATTCCTTGTAAATAATTTGCTGTATATTTTGACATTTTTCTTCTTCATTTCTTCATGCCAAGCTCATAAACATGCTATAACTTGATATTGTGCAATTTACAGTAATATGGTACAAAAGTGGAACCAACTTGTGCAAAACTGGACTTTTCCCTGACAGAGCAGATTCATCTGTAGCTACCTTTAGTCAGGATATTTACTTGTTCCACACCAAAAACAAATTGTAATTCAGAAGTGAGGCCATTTTCATTTTGCACTTTGAACAGTGTTTCTGCCATAGATCAGGGTTACTCAATTTAGTCCTATGAGGGATCCAATCCAGCAGGTTTTCCATCTCTCCCTGCTCTAACACACTTGACTCAAATTAAATTGATCCAATAGCCAAGCTCTGCACAATGACTCGGTAACTTTGGAGCATGGAGACAAGGGCTGTGCGATATGGACCAAATATCATATCACAATATATTTGTTTTAGATGTTTCAGTGTTGAAACATACTTTTCTTAAAGGTATTGCTCCACTTTAGTGATGGAATTGACAAAACACTGGTTAGAAATGTTTGTTAAATCAAAATAATTAAAGATAGTTGGCTGGCTATTTATGATTTCTTTTTAGAAGTCTTGGGGGGGGGATTCTCTTCCAGATAGATAGTTTAAAAAAAATCCGGTGATACCTTTGTTGTCAGTCGAGATACAGCCCGGTCATTACGAAGAAATAAGATAAAAACATCTGCACAACTAATACTGCCATATATATGTAAATATATCTCTTTCATGTAAATATATCGCAATATCATACCGGTATATCACCCAGCCCTAACAGAGACATGGAAAACCTGCTGGACTGCGGCCCTCGTAGGACTGAATTGAGTAACCCTGCCATAGATAACTGTAGAAAATGAGATTTTAAGACTGAAATGATCTTCTGGACATATTGTCAACATGTTTCTTTAAATAACAATTTTAGATTTATTGACATCTTTCAATCAAGTTGATCATTCATTGTTTGTCCGTTCATTGCAGGCTAAAGTAAAATCATGGCAGTACAACTTTGAAAGAAGTCACACTATCTGATGATAACTGGATCATTCAGTGATTTTTATTTGTGCGATTTTACACTAACAATATCATATTGCATATCTGCTACAAGCAGAACTTCTGCAATAAATGAATAAAATAAAATATAAAAAAATAAAACAATGACCATCAAAAATATCATCCAGTTAATTGGCTTCAAATTCTGCAGTTGAAAGATTAAAATTGGTTGTAGATGGACAGAGGACAACACGCATCATACAACATAGGCTATAACAAAATAATAGACAATTCATTGTACAGTTCTTTACAAGATGTTACAGTATCTCCATGACAACTGAACTAATGCAGTGAACCTTTAGAAAGTGGAGGAAGAGGGGCTATTAGAGGGCTTCATCTCTTTAAGGGCAACATTTTTCTTTGAGCATTTCTTTGGACAATTTTTAGGCTGTAAATATTATACAGGTGATTTTTTTATCATTATTATTCTATTTATTTGTTTGAGCTTTGAACATCCATATGATTTGGCACCATTAGGTCAAAAATGATCTTTCAAACAGCCTCATGCATGGAAATGCGTCCTCCTAGGTCCTCTGTTATGGATAATCCAAAAATATGCACTGCTTTAAGCAGTTCTTTTCACAGGAATGTGTGTAAACCACCTTAAAGACACATCTATCACACACATACCAGTCCCTGAACATACAGTATTTAACTGTGTCATTGTGGAGCAGGTTTCAATGTGCATATCTACACTGAAGCAAAGTAGATGGATGTTGTAGTAAAGAAGATGTGTGATGAGCAAACATTTTCTGGCTGAGGAGCTTTAAAGAAAGAATATAGGAGACAGATTGTGTCACAGTGAGCCACTAGTCAAGGAGGTAAAGATGAGGGCTGAATGGCAGGATATGCTTAATGTCAGCCAGATTGCATAGTGCAGCACTTCTCACTGCAAATGACACCAAAAGGATGAAGACGGATTAAAGAACACAGCATGCTACACGCTCAAGAAGAGTTACCGGCTAACCAAAGAAGTCTTCTAAAAGTCACAAATTTAATGCTCTGATACACAACAGCCTTTAAACGTGCCAACAAATCACACCCTTTGTCGGGCATGTTTTCCCTGAAAATGTCACAGAGGATAAACAACAGTAGAAACATTTTTCCTTTTGAATGTGTGCACCCAGGGACATTTCACACTTATGCTCTCTTTACAAGTGAGACTAGTTATAGACATAAATGCCATCACACACTGTGTTTAGTCTGCCGCTGTTCCCTTACTTTCACAGATTAGATGGACAAACACAGACCTAAATGAGTTTCCTTTTCACGGGTCATCCAATACTCCCTCTGCAAATATTAAAACTCTTTCAGATTCCACTGAGACGGAGGGAAGGAGAGAAGAAAGATCGGAGAGGGAGAAATAGAAAGGTAACAGTGGAAAGGAGGTGAGAGCTTATTTGGAATATTTTCATTGTGATTTTACTTATGGTTTCGAGCTTTCGAGGTAGTGGGTTTTTCTTTTATTCTATATCCGAGAGACTCATGGTGAATTGGCTACTGTATTTGCCTTGTATTTGTTGTCATGGCAATTTGAGCTTATAGAGTTCAAAAATTCCCCGGTCGACTAACTCACTAGCTGTTGATTTCTTTTTTATTTGACCGATTATCCTGAAAATACAAATAGGGATGCACCGATCCGCCTTTTTTGGGCTCCGATCCGATATTTGATGTTTCAGTATCTGCCGATACCGATCCAATACCGATACAGAAATGGGGGAACAAAACAGCATGGTATTGTTTGATTGCACACCTCGTTGTGAAAACAGACTGGGATCTTTCTTTTGTGCAAGGCAACATCAGACTTAGCTTAAAAAAATTTGTTTTCCCTGATTTTTAAAAAAGGAGATAAATGTACTGAATTACTTATTTAACAACTGCACACACACAGCAACTTTAAATAAACTAACAATCTTCACAAGCTTGCTCACATATGTAAATATATAACAAAACGTTCTGATTCAGTCTGTGCAGTTAAATAAATGTAAAATAATAAAATGCTGAAACTGAGGGGAAACAACAGCCCTACTCCTCAGTCAAACATGTCAAAACAAAAAGGAACAAAACTTCTTTCAAATGGTTCAGTCGGTGCAATTAGAAATTTAAAATCCAATTTAAAAGAAATAATAAAGGAGCTGAAATTGAGAAAAAGAAATATCTCCACTAGCTTGACGTTTTATCTTTAAAAAAAATGATTTTGTAGTACTTTGAAAATAAAAATGAAAGATCGGTGACAAAAGCAGCTGAATAAACAAACACTTAATCAGAGTTTTAACATGGAGCTTATTTCCAAACAGTGAGATTGGAGGTTTTTTTTTTCTTTTTAAGCCTCTCCCACACTGCACCGGATGCCGGTGGATACACGTAGTGATAAAACTTGTCCTGTCCAGAAAGATTTAACAGTATTTCCTACTTTCTCTGCGACCTGTCGGCACTCGCGGGATTTTTACCTGTGAAAGGTGGAAACCAAACCGCCGCAGGACTCTTGTTGGAGCAGCAACAGAACACACGGCAGCCTGCTAGCTGCTAGCAGCTAACAGCTGCAACTGTGGCCTTGTAAACAAACAGCCTCCACGTGCTGCGTCGGCAACGCGTGATGTCACTTAAAGGGGAAGCATAGAAATACACTGAATAGATCTGCACCAACGGATCGGGCCGTGGATCGGCTTATGTTTACCCTTACCGATATTTACCGATCTAGGATTTTTTCTCTATATCGGAACCGATCCCGATCTGAAGATCGGATCGGTGCATCCCTAAATACAAACTCATGTTGGGAAACGTGAAGTGCAAACATATTCCTGAAACAGTAAGAAGTTCAACAAAATGAGCAGAATTGCAAATGGCTGACATCAGTATGGCATATAGTCCCACATCTGTCTCTCCGAAATATGAATATGAGCCACAAATCAGACAAATTTGTTTTGTTTTTTCCTGGGTCAACCAGATATGTGCAGCCCAAAAAGTAAAAAAATGAGTCAACCCAATCCCTGTTTGCACTTCATGTGAGAAAAAAGAGCAAATGGTGAATAGGAATTATTGATGCTGCAACATATTTTTAGGCCAAGACAGAACGCCATTCCAAATATATACAAAAGAAAGGAGCTTCCGGTTAAAAGTTCAACTCAAGATGCAACATCCAAGGTAAAAAAAAAAAATAAATGAAAAAAAGTATGATGTATGAATCATGCCACAACTTCTGTTGGTGGAATTTTTAGCTTCAACCACATGTTTAGCTGAACTGCAGAACCATATATCAGCCTGACCGTGCACTACATCCACAACGACTTGAAGCAGCACAGTTTCTGCTTAGAGATGAGCTTGTTTCCTGAGGACCACATGGATGAAAATACTGCGAGTGGTTAAAGGGAGTTTCTTAACTTGTGGAATCTAAAAAAGAACCAAAGGGTGTGTGTGACAACAGACAGTGGGGATATTGTAGTTAAAGCCCCCACGCTCAATAATTTAACCAGATTGTCAGGACCAGGCAATTGTCTGCACATTCTTACTGGTAAGCTTTGTTGACTAACAAATAACAACTTGTCCTTTAAGGGCTGTCACTTTCCACAAAAACAAATTTAGAAATAGCCCTACGGTGCTCATTGGAAATACCATGATATAGTTCTGAGACTGTATCATCCATCTCTTCTGGCAACTGAAAGCTTGAAAGCATTTCATATTCAGTCCAATGCCCAAAGCATGTTTAACTTTGTGTAAAAAGTAGGACTGGGCACATTAATGTGTGAATGCATTAGCTGCATTAATGCCAACGATTGGTTTATTGCACATCAATGCTCCTCCTATCTCCTGGAAACTCAGCATCTTGAACAAGGAGGCAGAAAAGCTCGGGCTCATGATTAACTGGCCCAAAACAGAACTTGTACATGTATGCGATGGCCCCAACCCACCACCTTTTCAATTTGATGGCACCCCAGTCAGTTTTGTTCCAACATTCAAATATCTTGGATATACAATGTCCAAAACTGGTGATATGAAACTGGAAGTTAATAGATGCAGAACCTTGCAACCTCTTGTAGTCACTGAGATCTCTCCAGATAGACCAAGCTCAGGGTATGCATCTGTTTTATCGGTCCTCCTATGTGGTGCTGGAACCTGGGCCCTGAACATAACCCTGGCACCCCAACTTGGCTTGGCTGCCAAGGTGATGGCCTGGAATTTGGACCAGGACCTGATGGCCTGGAATTTGTCACCTTGCCATGGATAGACCAGGTTGGAGAAGACTGGTTAATGACATTAAAGCAGTTTTTTTTTTTTTCAAAGTCCGTTGCTCACTGCCTCTGAATACACTCAAGACACACCACAACTAAAGGAAGGTGGAAGATACGGGCTTGAAAAAGACGTCATAATGCATCTGCATTGGGATGAGCCACACCAACATAAACCAGTGTTGTGCGTGGCCATTTCTGCCTCTGGCTTCCGTTAAATGTCCACTCTGTCCTCAGGAAAGAGCACACCTTACTGGAGACTAGTTACCAATGTGATGCGCTCTTTTACCAGAGTTTGTATGGAGAGTGTAAAGCCAGACTCTCTCTCTTTGTAGAGTGAAAAGTCACTACTAAAAAAGACTTTCCTTCACAATCTAGAAGATCTGAGATTCTAATCCTGCATTTTCTTTGTTCCAGCAGGGACACACATGATGGCTGGAAATGATCACATACTGTTCCCAACACACCTTGAAAGACCGCCCATCTCATTTACATAATGAGTCAGAAATGCATGCAAAAATGTAAAAATACACTATAAATCCTTATTTAAATACAGCTGTTTGCGGTTTTTATAAACTGTATGAGCGGTCCTAGTTTATCACCCAAAAATGATGAACAAGCAGCAGGCACTGTTTGCTCTGTATGAAATTCAGCATGCTTTTTTCGAAATCTTAATAAATCAGGGCCATTATGTTTAATTTTAAACTGAGAAATTTGATTGTCTTTTTGTGATATATCAAAATAAAAATCTTGTCTGAAGAGCTTTGAACACAAGTTAAAAAGTGATGGTTGAGTGACATTGTTGAGCACAGAAAAAAAGTTTTTTTTTTCAAAAGCATAATACAATATCTAAAGAGCTGGCATCAAACTCAAACTGTATGTCCAACAGTTACTGTCCTAAATAATCAGTTTATTATTAAAGGAATGATTGCTAGCTTATTAAAGGTATTCAAATATTCTGTTTGACTGTAAAAGTTTCTCCATACCAGGACATTTTTTTCATTATCATCATAAAAAGAATTTGGGAAAATAACCATTTAACAAAACAACATAATCCAGTAAAGCTCCTACTTGATAAACTAATATTATGAGCTATCTGTGCAGTCCTTGGCAACTTCCCTCACATTTCCTTGACGCACCCAAAACAACAGGATGTTGCTTTTAAACTTAAGAAGGTCATCCATACGGGAGGTGAACAGTTCGTCATCACCCACCACAGCTACTCCATCTGCATCTTAAAAGCCGTCAACATTAAACAAGCCAAGGTGCCAAAAAAGGCTTGGAAACCTTTAGCTGGAAAAGCAAAGGTGGTATCTTGTGACAGATTGATGGTAACTGAAAACATGCCCAGGATAAAAGCAGCAGATTAAAAGTTCAGCTTCTAAGAAAGTTATTAAAGCTGTTATAAAAGGCTCATGATTAATGCCTGTAAAGTAAAGAATTTAAAGGTCACTGAAGATTTGATATGAAATAATTTCCCTTCAGGATAGCTTTTAGAGAAAATGCAGAAATGCATCAGAAAAATTTGCAGTTCAACAAACAACTGAAATGGGTTTTATCCAAATCCGCATTGATGCATCAAATGGTATCGCTGAAAAGAAACACATTCCTCATGTACAATGCTCCAAAAAAACAATTTGCCTCGTATGTTAAAACTTAGTTGGAGAGGGAGGAAATATAACCCTAACACAAGAAGAATGGTTGAATATAAAACACAATGTACAACCACCTGCTGTGGCCAGAGGAAAACATTACCATGAAAAACACCAACAGGTTTTCTTTTACCCAAAGGCTCAAAGTAGAATATGTTCACAGAGTAGGAAACCAGAGGCTAGGGACTGCTGGAGAGACTGCAACTTCCCAATGACTTAACTCATTCATATATTTTGCTCTATTATTTAACCCTCTGGGCTAAAGAATAACTGATATGAAGTCAATATTCAGTAGAAAGCTTAATTACTGCAATGAGGTCATGGATAATTTACCACCTGACTTAAGTGTATTGGGACAAAGGTCTTACCAACCCAGATAGCGGGCTTGATGGGGCCAAATCCAGGCAACTTTTGGCGCTTGTGATTTAATAATGGCATTGGCAAGTTTCCTGTGGGCCACATGTTGTCCAAATGTCAGTTGCTGGCCAGGAGGTGAATTACGTGGAGTATCTTGTGGGCTATGAACGGTCGTGTATGGGATAGCTTCCTTGTGGCAGTTTCCTTGTGGGCCACATGTGGTGGTGAGTTGTGGCAGCTACACTCAAATTTAGTCAACACCATAAATCAAGACCAGATTTGGGCCAAACAAAAACATATATCTGGGCAAAACTTTTTCTTTTGTTATTTTTCTTTCTCGCTTTCTTCTTTTCTGTTTGCTATCTGGGAAGTAATGGCTTGATAAAGACCCACTGGTTTATGACGCATGGACAGTATAGAATCTGTATGGAAAATAATGGAAACATAGATGTTCTCCTTAAAAGCTTCAGTATCTTTAATAAGTCTCACAAATGCCCGTCTAAATAAACCACTTTTTTGAGACAGTGTTTGTGCCTGTCTTTATGAAAACTGCTAGGTGTTTCCGTGGGGTTGGCTTGTGCTCACATACTAAAAACTCCTGGGTCAAAAATAACCCATGATGGGTTGTTTTTGCTGCCGAGTTAAAAAGGGACCAACCCAGAATATTGTGTCATGTTTTTGGCCTAACTTCCGGGTTGAATATCTGACCCAGAAGTTTAGTTTTGTTGACTACAATGTTGGGTTATTTTAACCCAGAAGTTGGTTATATTGACTACAATGTTGGATTATTTTAATCCAGAAGTTGGGGCAACAATCCAACAACCAAAATGTCAAAGTTGAAAGAACCCAGAAATTAGTTGGTCCCTTTTTAACCCAGCAGTTTGACCCAGGAGTTTTTAGTGTGCATGTATCTTGCTTAAACAGCTGGCATAAATTATCTGAATCAGTGCTTCAAAATAACACTGATATTAAGACGTATGTACATCAAACATGTGTTGATAGAAACATTGAAAGTGATAAATGATGTGGTGCTGGGGTGGTTCTCTGGCTGTGAAAAACACAACAGTTCTCAGAACCAACTTAGAACTGGCTCTAGCAATAGCCCCGAACCAGCACTAAAACCACATTGATCAAAAACAGGAATGGAGTTGTTCTAGTAATGTGAATAATCATTTACTTCCCAAAGTGACCCCTTTAATAGTTTGTTTGGATTAAATTTATTTGCATTACGTTTGGATTTCCTTAATACTGAGAATGACTCTTCAAAAGAACACAGCCCATCTCAAGCCCTGCATATCCTTCATATATTTTGCTCAGCAGTTTTCAGACACTTGCCCTCTTGCAGCCATTCTGCTTTAGTGCTTTTTCACTGCTTATTTAATTAATGCTGCATCTGCTTGTGTTGACATGGGAACCCCGCAGTTATATGTCGGTGTTGTCTTTATCTGTCGGGTTTTCAAGCCAGAACACAGACTAACAGGCAGCCTCGCCCGGCCTGCTTCGTGTGTACATCTGCAAGTGCTTCCATGTGTGTTAGTGAGTGATGAGGGAGGCGGGTTGTGTGAAGTCTCAGACCACATGGCTAGAGGGTAATCATGTTAGCGAAAGGGTTGATAAGTTCATGTCCGCCAAACAAACGCACTCTCATATAAACAATGTTGTGTCCAAATAGCCTTGTATCCCTCAGTGTTTACTCATCTGAACTTCCTTAAATGGATTTAATAGGAAATATTCCGCTGAAGATTAATGAGTTGCTCCAAGTGAAAGCTCAGTGGACTTAGACTGCAGTAAAGTAAGATGCAGGGTTTGAAAAAAAATAAAAAAACAAAAACACACATGCTACCCTTTTTTTAGAGCAAAAATTAGAATATGCAACCCTACTAGCTCTTAGTTTGTTAAAATATGACCTTATGCAAATTACTATCACAAAATCACCATGAAGGGAATCCATTTTCCCTCCCTTATTCAAGCTCAAAGTAATTCTTATTCAGGATTTTAGAGGCAGGTCATTTTGTGGGGTTATTTTCAAGCTGAAAAAGCATGCTTAATGGTGTGTTTTTCATTATTTAGTTTATATCCTGATTTATTGACGCCATAGATTCTGACAGTACTTATGATGCTGTCAGCGTACATCCAGCCTATCAAATATTAATTCATCAACGAGATCCAGCCAACCAAAGCAAAGACTTGGAAAGCATGCATCGATGCATTTACTTAAGGAGGGAATGAGCATACAAAGTGAACGGAGGAGAGATACATACGGGAGGGTCGGTGAGTTGCCGTGGAGATATCTGTCACATGTGCTGCTTTTATGCACTAACTACCAAGGCTGTTTATAAAGATGCATTTTTCTTATTTGCAAACAATAAAAGAAAAAGAACTAACGTTTTTCCTCATTTTAGGGAGCATATTTCAGGATTAAAGTGACTCCAACTTTGAAAACAGCCTCTAACATATGTAGTTTTTACACATCTGCACTTAGAAAGGCTGACCGAGCCGATGTGTTGACCTGCCACACACAACACAACACATCACAATACCAGTGGAAGTTCAACATGCATGTTTTGCAGGAAACATGCCGATGAGAAAGCAACACAGGATGAAAAACGTGGCCTCTCTGTCGTTCAGACATTAGGTTTATGGTCATAAAGGCAAAAGCAGATCTGTTGCTCAGATTACTTAATCCAGACTAAGGGTGAATTCCAAGTCCCCCCTTACCCCTAGCCCTTGGCCCTAACCCTTTGTTTTGCACATTCATGTGAAGGGGTAGTGGTGTCCCGATTCTGGTTCAGACCAAAGATGGGGAAGTGATTCGGCCATTTGGCCCTCAAAACAGAGATTTTCCAGGGGCACACTTGAAAAAGTGGGGAGTAGGTAGTGTCGTGGCTTTGGCGTGGCAGACCCGGGTTCCAGTCCCCAACACGGCACTGAAGTGAACCACTGTGGACCCTTGAGCAAGTTCCTTAACCCCCACCAACTGCTCCCCGGGGGCTTTAAATAGCAGCCCGCTGCTCTCAGGTTCAACCTGAAATGGGTTAAATGCAGAGAATGAATTTCTTAATTGGCACTCTAACTGGGATTAATAAAGTATATCTTTCTTTTCTTTCAAAACGAGTGGTATGATATTACCAACAATTTCATGTGAAATACGGGCAAAATAGCGAGGAAATCAGCAGCGGCAGCCAACGACACACACAAATGTGAGAATTTCTTTTGTAAATGAAATATGAAATTCGCTATTTTAAGGTCATTTAATGTATTACAGACAGTTATAGTACAAATGTAAAAAAAACACTGCTAGTTTCGTAACATTGCGTGCATCTGCTCAGAACTGTAATGTTAAGCTGGAGTCGAAGGCGTCTTTTCTTTTCATTTTTACGTTTTTGGGCCCAAAGCTGAAAAAATAACCCAATCGCCCAGGAAAGGGAGATAATTACTGCTGCAGACTGCATTGCAAACTTTTCCATAAACAGCCGTATGATATTAGTTTACTACGCCACGGATGACCATTTGTGACGCACGAGGATTTCGAAGGATTCTCCCATTTCTTAGGGGAATAATTCAATCCCTAGCACTCGAAACTCTGTTTCAAGTGCTATCTAGGGCCAAGGGAAAGGGTTAGGGGTATGGATGAAAATAGGAATTGGAATTGGGCCTAAGAGTTCATGTCACCATTGACAAAGATTGCAGAGAAGATTTACTGAATGCTGCCTATCAACAACTCAACTAAATAGTAGAGGAGTAACAATACACTGATCTACATCAGGGCTATTTAATCCTGTCCAACGAGGGCTGCAGTCCTGCAGGTTTTCAATATGACCCGGCTCCAACACACCTGAGTTAAATCAAATGGATCCAAAAGCCTTTAAAGTTCTGCACGACTCAATAGCTTGAGTCAGGTGTGTTGGAGCAGGGTAGTTAAACAACTTCTAAATAACTACAAAGCTTTTAAATTCATCCATTTCTTGTTTTTCTCTCTTTTTTGCATCTCCTTATTGCTCATTGGGTTCTTGACACTACTTTCAGCACAAACTCAATGTCTCCTGTTCAAGTAAACGGACCAAGTACCTGAATATTTGCTGCTTTAGCTCACCCTGTGCAGACACAGTTCAATACTTGCTTTCCAAGGCAGCGGTTGACAGTTTGACTGACAGCTTTCCCACCGATCTAAATGAACCAAGACAAAGGAGGAAAAGGCACAACTGAACCATACATGTTAGGCACAGCCCATTAATTCCAATTAAGGGAACACCACAGCAGTACAATGACTCCTTGACGACAATACTTCCAACGTTTTTTTTGGGGGGGAAATGACCTTTCAGTGTCTGACCTCATTAAAGCTCCTAATAGAATCGAGCAGCAGCATGCATGGGATGCTCTTGTGTTTACATTCTGTTGGATATATATTTTAAGCAATAAGCTGTCTTTGCTGCATTTGTCATGGAATCAAATGAAAAGCACATTGTCGAAGAACAATTAAGGCAATCCTTTTCTTTCCTCTTCTAATCTGTCTTCTAGCATCACTGGAATGAAAGCAGAATATATCTTAGAAAATCGTGTTTGTGCGTTTTGCTTGTCAAAAAAGACAAAGAAGGAATAAAACACAACACGGGTGAAAAGAATCCCAATCAATCATTTCTGATTGGCTTGTTTAAAAATTTCCATTGAGCCCACGTGAACCAAAGAAGACAAAAGAAACAAAATATCTCTTCTTATCTCCTGCTGTGATGACCTGACAGCATCCGGTGGCCAGTTTAGTGTGATGAAGCTCTTTCAAACATGCACGCACAGCGCAAGTCTTCACACATATTCAGCTGCATATGAGACAGGCTCAAAGCCCAAAACGCTGGACATCAAAGCAAAACACAGTTCAACAACTGAATTACAAAGCAGACCTTTGTCTCCCTGGAGGATGATGACTACAGCTTTGCCCCTCATTTTGGCCATTTCTTGATCAAACCCCTTTTGTGCCTTCCTGCATCCGTTTCATTCTGTTTTGTCTTGGTTTTTTTGTTTTTGTTTTTTTTAATATGAGCACACCCTGTTTAATTTTCAGTTTTAGAAAAATCAAGACCGTTTTACCAACTACACAATTAGAGGACTATGAAAGCTAACTAAGCTAATTGCAATTTTAGGCCAATATATTTCATAAAAATGAAAACTAAATCAACTTAATTAACTTTTTTTATTATCTTATTTTAATAAGTGAAGATTAAATTAATAAAGCGCTTGTAAAGACCTTCATCAAAATTCGAGACTGGACACACTTCCAACATATCTCTATACTAGCTGAGTTTGTTTTACCACTTCAACAAGTGACTTTTTGTTTCTTCAGAGAAAGAGTGATGGCGGCGATGTCTGTCTAGACAGTGTTGCCTTCAAGTCCTGCTGGAAGGATGGGGGGGGGGGGGGGGGGGGTATGTGCATCCCTACACAAGTTCACAAAAGCTGCAGGGAAAGAAAGGCGACAAGCGTTCCAGATGTTATTAGCTAATGCTGCTGGCAGGCTCTCTGTGGCACTTAATGAGTAAAAAGAGTGAAGTTCAGTCGAGGGTCACAAGTTCAGAAAGTGGCTGCTGCACACAGACAACAGCACACATGCAGATAGCAAGGACATCTGGTGAGCGTCACTGTGGTCAACAGAAACACTGATAGCTGGATGACCATCTGAAGGCCTCTGTTCCTCAGCTGAAGTCACACCGGCCTGGTGTAGAGCTGAAACAGACCAGTTCATCTGCACCCACATCATGGAAATGCATGATGTTGCACTTTTGCTGATTTGCAAATGGACACTGCTTTTCGATCATATTTTGCCCCATTGGGCCTGATTTCTACAAATAGCTAATGTTTTATAAGAACAGTTATTTCTACAATTATTTGGATGACTCAGTAAAAATGGTGAAATGAGTCACAATTAAGCCCTAATTTGATCTGCAGGTTAGAGTTCGTTTATAATTGATTTTAAAGCATTTATCATTCAATACTGGTAACATGCTGATAATATTGTGCATAATAAAACAAAAAACATCAGACGCTGTCGCTTTCCCATGGTGTTTACATTCTTTTTACTGCTAACATATTTAGTTATTCATAACAGGATTAATGGCACTTTAGTAATTCTTTAATTTCCTTAATCAAGTCTGCTAATCAAACCCAAATCCTCCAAATGCTCATCAGCTACAGTTCATCTAAAGTGATATCAGATTTCAAAATGGTGCAAGGGTAAACACAACCAAAAGTAGTTTTTTAATGGACAAATCAATTGAATAAACCTAAAAAAAAAAAGGAGAATTTTACATAATCCCCCTCATGAGCCTTTTTTTATGAACATAAAAGAATATTTACTGACAAATCTCTTTATTCTGGCATCTGTAAGTCTGTCATGTTCAGTGGTGAAAAATAAGGGCATAGAACTTTATTTACATATGATGAGATTCAGTGTTTTATGAATTGGGGCTATAGAAGATGTTTTCGGCATTTAAGAAAGCAGAGACTATTGGAGAGTTTTTGAATAATACGCATGCGAAAGACCAACCTGCTAGATTCACAGCTCCCTCCCCAGACCACAGCACAACATTCACGAGCCACTCTGGTGTTTAGCAGACAGCAGGTACAGATTCTCACATCATGTCACAGACGCAAGTAAAACAGATGTCATTGTCTGAACGTCGCTAACTGCTAGCAGAATGAATGTTTGCGACCAACTGTAAACATCGATTGAGAATGTGCTGCTTCCGGGACGTAATATTACTCTCGCCAATCAATCACTCTCATTGATCAGTCTATGGAGTTTATTTTGTTTTTTAATAGAAATCAAGAAAAAAAAATAATCTGAAAGAGGAAAACAGTTTTGAATCCAAAATAAAAAATATTGAGAGAACAAATTTGCACACTGATAGCAAAAAGTGATGTGATTTGAGACTAAAGAAAATGTTTTGAAGGAAAATATTCTGTAATAGAATAAATAAAAATAAATTGACATTTGGAAAAATATTTTCAAGGGAAAAAAGCTCTCTCAAAAATATATTTTTACTCTCAAATAGCGTTTTTTTGCATTCAGAGTGAAAAAGTTTTTCTAAAAAAAAAAAAAATTCTCTCTCAAAACTTTTTCCTTCTCGCTTTCAAAACCTAAGTCTTTGCTCTCGATTCAGAATTTTTCTCTCGATGTGAAAACTGTGTCATGGGCGGGCCTGTGTTCCTATTGGCCAGTCTCAACAGAACTGACAGCGGGGTGGTGATATTCTGGGTAAAGGTGGTGACGCCTTCCTCGTTAATATTCATGAAGAAACTCCCGCTGAACCAGACGTACTGATCCAGCAGCACGTTTAGAAGGACTCAGACTAGCGCTTTCTGAAAGGTTAATAAATGCTGCTGCTGCTTTGGGAAACATGGATACACATCGCTGCGTCTTTCATAAAAGTTAATACAATAAGCAACCGGGTTATAGTTATCTGTGTACACTTTTAGACACCGACTCGGGTCGAGTGGCTGCAGCCTCAGCCCTGCCAGTGTCTGACGAGACGTGTTCAAATTTTCGTTGCCGAGACTGGAGGAAAATGTCAGTGTCTGGTCTGTCAGACATTCATAAGATGCAGGAAATTCCTGCTTATTGTGCATTAATCTGCCATTTTGCCACTTTGTTCCCGTTCTGCTTCACATTACCAGCACTGTCTCTGTCTGCTGGAAATGATTCCGGTCTGATGTTTAAAACACGTCATGTCCAACGAAAAACAAACTTATTTTCACTGCGACCCGCCCGAACTGCATAAATATCCGCCCTCACCTGAATCGTGATATTAATCTTTGACATTGTATCTGCTAAACAGCGTTTTTGCGGGTTATCCGTCAGGTATCCGAATTGTTGCAGGACTTTGGTGCACATATGCACAACACGCAGTTGAGGCAGCGTCAACCAAGGTGCTTGACTGCTTTGGTCAGAAATGATTAAATGATTTTGGACACACTTCCAATAACCCATAACCCCTTTCTGCAATATTTTTTTTCAATATAAAACTGATCTGTGGCAATGTGCGTGGTTTAGTTCAGCTACAGAAGTGGAGAGGCGCGCAGAGACGGCGCACATCAGCGCGTAATGGATAGGCTGTTGCAAGTGTGTCCATAATCATTTAATCGTTTCTGACCAAAGCAGTGAAGCAGCTTGGTTGATGCTGCCTCACCTGCGTGTGTGACGTGTGGTTCTTTCCTGATACCGGCGACTGCTAGAGGAGGAGGAAGAAAGAGGCATCGCCAGCAGGGAGCCTTGTGGTTAAAACAAAACTTGATTAAGAAATAAAATGAATAAATATTAGTCTTTCTTTTACTTCCTTTTATTTCACTACTTTATATTTGGGCATTTTACTTAGGTTAGCTATTTATTTAATCACGTAGGCCTGTTCATTTGAACTTAGTTTTATTCATTTTATTTCTTAATCAAGTTTTGTTTTAACCACAGGCTCCCTGCTGGCAATGCCTCTTTCTTCCTCCTCCTCTAGCAGTCGCCGGTATCAGGAAAGAACCACACGTCACACACACAGGTGAGGCAGCATCAACCAAGCTGCTTCACTGCTTTGGTCAGAAACGATTAAATGATTATGGACACACTTGCAACAGCCTATCCATTACGCGCTGATGTGCGCCGTCTCTGCGCGCCTCTCCACTTCTGTAGCTGAACTAAACCACGCACATTGCCACAGTAATTCCCAAAGCCAGGACACACACACATGGCGAGGCGTCGTTCCAATGGTACGGCCCTCGCCTGTGGAACAGTCTGCCGGAGGACCTCAGGGGCGCAGAGAACGTCCACATTTTTAAGAGCAGGCTCAAGACCCACCTTTTTAGCTTGGCTTTTAGCTGATTTTTACTGTTTAAGTTTTAATTGGCTAATTTAATATTTTGTACTGGTTGTTTTTAAATTGCTTTTTATTGCTGTTTGGGCATTTTTAGATGTTTCTATTCAAGGTTTTAATGTATTTTATACGTTCTTATTACTTTCATTATTAGTACTTTTTATTGTTCCTGGGTCCTTAGGTCTCTCCGGTGCTTTCCTCGTGGGGGCCGTCTGTCCGGGGTGGCGTTGGCGGGCTCGGTGCGGTGCTACTGGTGCCTTGGTGGGGGTGATCTTCCATCATACCTCCCCATGGCACCTGGGCCGCTGCGGTTACCGTTGCTGCGCTGCCCCGGTGCAGACGGCTCCTCTGATGGGGTTCCCTCACTTTTTCCATCTGTACTCAGCCTCAGGTAGATCGACACACTTGAATTGTTTTTTTTTTTTTTTTTTTTTGGGGGGGGGGGGTGGGGGGATGGGAAAGGGCAACGGGCGGGAATGTTTTTAAACTGTAAAGCGCTTTGAGTCGCGCAACCTGCTGGAAAAGCGCTTCATAAATAAAGATTGATTGATTGATTGAGATCAGTTTTATATTGAAAAAAAAATATTGCAGAAAGGGGTTATGGGTTATTGGAAGTGTGTCCAAAATCATTTAATCATTTCTGACCAAAGCAGTCAAGCACCTTGGTTGACGCTGCCTCAACTGCGTGTTGTGCATATGTGCACCAAAGTCCTGCAACAATTCGGATACCTGACGGATAACCCGCAAAAACGCTGTTTAGCAGATACAATGTCAAAGATTAATATCACGATTCAGGTGAGGGCGGATATTTATGCAGTTCGGGCGGGTCGCAGTGAAAATAAGTTTGTTTTTCGTTGGACATGACGTGTTTTAAACATCAGACCGGAATCATTTCCAGCAGACAGAGACAGTGCTGGTAATGTGAAGCAGAACGGGAACAAAGTGGCAAAATGGCAGATTAATGCACAATAAGCAGGAATTTCCTGCATCTTATGAATGTCTGATAGACCAAACACTGACATTTTCCTCCAGTCTCGGCAACAAAAATTTGAACACGTCTCGTCAGACACTGGCAGGGCTGAGGCTGCAGCCACTCGACCCGAGTCGGTGTCTAAAAGTGTACACAGATAACTATAACCCGGTTGCTTATTGTATTAACTTTTATGAAAGACGCAGCGATGTGTATCCATGTTTCCCAAAGCAGCAGCAGCATTTATTAACCGTTCAGAAAGCGCTAGTCTGAGTCCTTCTAAACGTGCTGCTGGATCAGTACGTCTGGTTCAGCGGGAGTTTCCTCATGAATATTAACGAGGAAGGCGTCACCACCTTTACCCAGAATATCACCACCCCGCTGTCAGTTCTGTTGAGACTGGCCAATAGGAACACAGGCCCGCCCATGACACAGTTTTCACATCGAGAGAAAAATTCTGAATCGAGAGCAAAGACTTAGGTTTTGAAAGCGAGAAGGAAAAAGTTTTGAGAGAATTTTTTTTTTTTTTAGAGAAAATGTTTTCACTCTGAATGCAAAAAAACAATATTTGAGAGTAAAAATATATTTTTGAGAGAGCTTTTGTCCCTGAAAATATTTTTCCAAATGTCAATTTATTTTTATTTATTCTATTACAAAATATTTTCCTTCAAAACATTTTCTTTAGTCTCAAATCACATCACTTTTTGCTATCAGTGTGCAAATTTGTTCTCTCAATATTTTTTATTTTGGATTCAAAACTGTTTTCCTCTTTCAGATTATTTTTTTTCTTGATTTCTATTAAAAAACAAAATAAACTCCATATCAGTCTCGCCTATTACCTGTTGAATTGCTTACTACCGTAGTTAGAGTGATTGACGGGCCAACAGACAAATTAAAAATATAAGGAATGCAGAGATGATTGATGGATATTTTTCCAGCTCCATTACTTTCACAGCTGATGTGTAATAATATTTATGTATTTAAAGCTTTTAATTAATGACAGTGTATGGGGTAGTGAACCCAATTTCATCAAATATTGCAAAAATTGTTAAAAGAAAGATCTTTTATAATGCCTTTAAGTGTCCACACACACAAACCACAATGAAATCATAATACATTAATATTTTTCTGCTTTTTTGCATGAATTATTTATACCAAAGAAATCAGTTATTTTTTTGCTTGCTTGTTTGTTTGTTTTTACCCTTTAAATGAAAGTGTGAATATTTCAGTTGCTGCCTCTATCATAACAAAAAAAAAAAAAACAATACTTAATTATTTTCCACAAAATAAACATTCAAGGAATGTGTCTTTAGTGGTGATTAGACACTTGCACGTTAAAGATTTGTGTCATGAAAAGGCAACAAGTATGCTGCATAGTTTAAGTTCACTCGATAAAGAACTAGTTCCATTGCAATGGGCAGCCAAACTGCAGTGACTGTCATGACCAGTTATGAGCATGTGCGAGTTACGTATGCATAAATTATGAAAGGGATGCGAGTATATCTTCATCACAAGTAATTTGATTCATCTGTTAATAACTGAAAGACAGTCGGCATTAACAGCAAACGTTATACAGTAAAATGATATTAAGATTTGTCAGCTTCTGATAAACAAATCCAGGCACTTAGCCAACATGAACCAGGATCCAAAAGTTTTGAATTCCATTTCAGCACATTCCTCCATTTACTGCGCGCATTGTTATGGAAATCATCTTGGTGGTGGGAGTAGATTTGCACGAGGAGCGGAGCCAACGTGCACCACAGCCCTTCATATGAAGACGATGACTGCAGCCCCTTGCCTTCCTCCTCACAGCAAGTGGTAACAAGGTCAACTGAGAACAGCAATAAACAAAAAAAAGCGGGAAAAAGAGAACGATGGAGGAGGGGTGGGGGTGGCTTCATGCCTTCCTCAGCATCCATCCCCTCTGCAGCCATCGCTTCTTACCATCTCTGTAAACATTATGCAAATGTCCGTGCTGCTGTGCCGTGCGCTATAATGTGATGTTGGCGGTAACAGAAAGCAGTAATCATGTTTAAGGAGTATGGGTGGAGAAATCAAACAAGGGTATTTATTATCTGGCGATCCCTAATCCGATAAGCTGTCATCACTTCACTCTGCAGCAATGCCTTCAAAAATAAGGGGAAAAAAAAGAAAAAGAAAAGTAAATCTCGCTGCTGCGAAGCAGAGAGAGGAGAGAGAGAGAGAGAGAGAGAGAGGGCGAGCTTCAGTCTGACTACATTCTTCAGCTCTCTCTCTCTCATGCGAGTGTGAACCCAGACAAATCTGGATTTAGCTTTGTTATTGTGTCTGTCTAGTTGTGGGTAATTAAATGTAGCTGATAATTTGATCTTTTTGTCTTCAATCGTTTTGTTCTTTTCTGAAAGCCGCTGAGGGAGATTATAGCGTGCACGAGTGTGTGTGTGTGTGTGTATGTGCGATCAGACTTGTCATGCCATAAATGACTGTGTTTCTGCTAGACGTCTTCCAATTAGAAGGTTAAACAAAGGAATGTGTTGAAAAGCAGCTTTACCCAAGAGGAGAACGAGAAAGAAAAGACAAGGGAGGTGCAGATTGACCCGGCATGCACACAACTCACAAACGGCAGCAACTACATTGTGTTTCTTGCCCTCAATGAGTTTTGTATGATTTTATTGCAATCCTTTCTGAATTTTATAACTCTGTCTCATTACTGTGGATATCCGGGAAAGTGTACGGCTGTGTTGTAAATGTTTAACAGTCTTATAATTTATCCGCTGATTGTTACAACGGTCGATTCTCGAGTCATTCCCTGACTTTTACGCAGTGCTATGGAAACACATTTCCTCATAAATGACCATTTAAGACAGTGGTGGGGACTCAGAAGCCAGGCAGCAGGAAGGAATGAGAAAATGGAGAGCAGAGTGGAAAACAGACAGGAAGCAATCAATCAAACTGCTCTCCTCCTTTCCCGATCTCATCCTCCCTTTCTTTCCTTAATAAACTTCCTCTCTACTGACATTTGACCTAGATGTTCCAAGCTTTCTGCAAGCTCCCAACATCAAACTTTCTTTCTGTTTGTTTTGCCTTCTCAACCCAGATCGCTGATTGTTTAAACATTTTTCACAGTACTTTTCTTTTCTTTTATTTTTCATAGCCAAAGTAAATAATTGGCTATTTTTTTGACCGGGCAGCAGCCCTGCTGTTTAAATCCTTCATTGTATCACTTTCAATCATCTCTGCAAGAACAAGGGGACATTATATTTAATTCTGGGATAAAAGTTAGGTTGATGAGACATCGGTTCACAAATATATATATTTTTCCACTTCAGTGTGGGAATACTTGTTTGGCTTGCCCAGAGCTCCAACCTCATCCTTATCAACCACCTTTCTGCCAAAGGACTTGTGACTGTTAGCCAGACTGGTAAATAGACCTTATCATGCAGAAACAGGGAAGCCAATCACACTAATGCACTTTTGGCTAAATGCAAGCAAATCTTTGCATCCAGGGTCCAAGATTATGACGCCGCAGGAGTGGAGGCTGTTAAAGCAGCAGGTTAATGCTCATCAGTTTGAGTGAGGTGTTCCGCAATCCTAAATGGTTATAAGGCTGTGATGTCCTCAAATTTCTGGCTGCAGAATCTACAAACTCAAAAACTTTTCATGCCAGGGATGTTCCGAGAGCTGTTATCCTTCCATCCTCATGCATCTGTCCTCTCTAATTCCTCTTTCCACATTCTGTCAGCAGTCTGGCAGACAGAGGAAGACAGACAAGGAGAGAGAGAGAGGAAGAGATGGCGAGACTCTTGGCTGGTGCGATGGCTGTTTGGACAGATTCAGGGGGATGTGGAGAGCCCTCTCATCTCTAATCTCTCCCCTTTGTCCTGTCTGTCTCCACTCCCTCCTCCACCTCTTTTGATCAATCTGCTCCTTTAACCCAGTCACTTCCTTGTGCTTCCCACAATGTTTTAACATCTGCAGTTAATGTGAAACTGATGAAACCAATGAAAACTACATATATCTAAACAAATATACTTGTGTCACGTTAGTGGCCATGTTTTTTTTTCCCCCTTGAATACACAGCCCTCGATAACTGGTGGTAATCATATGATGCAAAAAAAACAATAAAATCAGAGATGTTAGATGTTGGCTTTTTTACTGATATCCGATATACCAATATTGTCCGACTCTTAATTTCTGATATTAACTGATATCGATCATGCAACCAGCCAACATGTGACTTATTACAATGTTTGACAACTTGATAACTTACCCAACAACTTCAAATCAGACATACAAGCAGCTTCAAAGCAAGCCAGTCGATAGTAGCAACAGCTGCACTGTAGTCACATGACTCTTAAAGGAATGCTGGGATATGACGTTCTTCCAGAATGACAGTTTTCTACATGCTGAACTAATATAATGAAACAACAACATCTTGCGAGATCTCGTTAGTAAAAGATATTGATACAGTACTTTTTCATATTAATATGATATCCCAACACAAAATATTATATTTCAGTGTATAGACATTTTCTTAAACCCCAAGTAATGAATGACCACAAGATTTTGTTGTGTCATCAAAAATGTAAAAACTAATACCAATATTTTCCAATATTATATTTTGATGCTGACATCAGCTAATAATATTTGTAGGGGGAAAACAGACATGTCTAAAGAGAACCATTTAAAAGGAAAAATGAGAAAATACAACAAACACAATAATACCTAACATCCATATAATAATAACACTGTGAATTTCAGTGTTTTCTACAGGTTTTTTTCAGGTGAGACCAGAAGAATTTGGAGTTGTGTAACTTTACCACCCAAACATCCATATTTTTTCCCAATACTGCTTGCCAGTAGGTGCTGAAAGGGTGCCAAGACAGTCAAACACTTCACTCTTTGGTCAGATGAGGAAATATGGAAAGCATGCCTTGAGGACTGGATGGAAAATGTAAGATAAAGCGAATCATGTGGCGAGATCTTATGACTTTATCTTTAAAATAACACATGTTTGGTGTTTTCCCACCATATGTTGGAGCTCCACTTACTTAAGACAAGTCCTCTGGAGGGTCTTTGCTGTTAACAATGTGATAAAGTCATGTGCTGTGATGGTCTTTGGTCTTAAGCAGGGGGTTGTGTGGTCTGTTGACAAGGTCAGAAGTCCCATGGCTCCATTTACAAGTGGCGTGACTGGCGCGTGGATTAAATGTCACAACACTGGGTCAGAGTGCAAAAAGTCACTCACCTGACTTGTATCAGAACATTTTTCTGTTATAGGTTTTTCGTTTGCTTGGTTGTTGGGTTTTTTTTGTTTGTTTGTTTGTTTTTTTGTTTTGTTTTGTTTTTTTGGGGGGGGGTTGTCTTAATGTAACAGTTTACATTTATATTTGTAGTTTTCTATCATCAATTTTTAAAAAATCCCTGCTTCAGAACTACATTTCTCTGAAATTACCATAGTTTTCTTAATTGAGAGCCATTAACTGATGTAAATCTATAGATATTTGAAGAATAAACACATACACACACATATTTTTTTATTTATTTTTTTGTTATACTTGTATGATCCCGGAGGGGAAATTAGGGCTCTGCATTTCACCCATCTCTGTACTGTGAGTATCAGAGAGCAGTGGGCTGCTACTTTAAGCGCCTGGGGAGCAGTTGGGGGGTTAAGGACCTTGCTCAGGGGTCCACAGTGGTTCACCTAGGAGTCATGTCGGGGACTCGAACCCAGGTCCTCCGTGCCAAAGCCACGATGCTACCACTAGGCTACCCACTCCCCTGTGAGGCTCCAGATAGATTTGAATGATTGGTCGGACAGTCGAGGACCGCCCTCAACTGTCCGGAAAGTATAAAGCTTAAAGTATCAAAGTACAACAATATAAAGTATAAAATACAACAAACATGGTATTTCAATACATGGACACCATTGCGTGCGCCACTCCACCCTGCCACAGACAAAGTTTGCTGTTAAATATTTCCTGCTGCTTCTTGTCAAGTATGGAACAAGCTTTATACAATGGCTTTACAGTGTGGATAATCTTTAATTGTAGTACAGTAATACTTTGTTATGCAGCACCTACATTTTTTTTGTTAGTTTGGATCTTATACATCCCGTTTTCTAACCTTTATTTGTATTATTTCATTTAGATGTCATTGTCAGTGGATTTCAGAAATTATGTTACTCTCAGGCAACACCAGTGACATGGCATCTCATCATTCTTGGCCAGATTGGGAGCACAGTGATGTGTTTAAGCTGTAAGCTTTCATGTTTCTCATCCCACACTTACACAAATTACTTACTTGCTCCATTTTATTTGATGAAAATTCACTTCAGCAGACAAACGGACCTGTGAGGTCATTCTAGTTTAACTCCTGGCCCAGGTCATAGATATCACAGAAACATCTGGTCAAACAGGCTTTAACTGCTCGGTGTGTTTTGTTTCTTTTAATAAACTGTTGGAAAGGTTCTCACTTACAAAAAAAAGTGTACACATCATTCTGTATATCCGTTGATCCTTTAACATCTATCCCTCCACAGCCAATCCATCCCATTATTCTATCCATCATCTCTGTGTGCTAATCTTCCATTCAGCCATCCCTAGTGCATTGTAATCTGCTGTAATCTGATGGATTAACCTCACCGCTTTGGCTCATCAGCTGATTGTTCTGGTTCAATGCTGTAGCTGTAATCACGGCTGCTCATTTTTGCTCTTTGCCTGGATCTGCATAAGTTTACACAATGCAAGTTGTGGTGAGAGGAAAAAAAAAGATAAAAAAGCAACAGTACACAGAGATGTAGACAAGATAACATGCTTGCACATATTTAAGTCATATTTTCTTCAAACAAACTTAAGATATGTGACTAAAGTGCATCCAAACATATATCAACCAAAAGCCATCTTCAAAAGAAAAGCAAAGGCTCTAGGTCAACTAAACTAAATGGCACGATAAAGAATGTCAGGCAACGCAAATATGACGCTTCCAACAGCCACATTCAGCATCAAAGTGTGACTGATGCACGCAGATCCTGCCAACATCTAACAAACACAACAACGGCAACAAAATACAGTATCACACAGAATAGCTGGAGCTGCTGCAGTGCCGTTGCCATGACACGGTACGATGACACGCGCACACACTTCACAGGAAAAGCATAATCCTCACAACTCCCAATAACACCAGAAGCATCTCCTTTCATTTCAATCTGGGAAATCGCAAACTGGGAGCAGCATGCTTTGAAAGGGGTAAAAGTATTTCAGTTTTACTTTTTTCTGGGATGGGGGGGTGGTGGTGGTGGTGGTGGGGGGGGGGGGGGGGGGGGGGGGGGGTTCCAGCATTGAATTTTGACAATCTAAACTACACAGAAACAATCTGATTGTTGCACTGACAACAGACTACGTTCGTATTGTTGTATAGTCAGATATCTTTACATTTCCATTCTTCCTTATCTCCCTTCACCATCACTCTTTTCATCTCTTTTTCCCCTCCGTCTCTGTGATCACTGCTCTCTGCAGCTCATCCTTCTATACCCCCCGCTCCAAGTCATTCTCTGCCTCTATTGTCCCTTCATATGACTGCAGCATCAGGCAGCCTGCCAAGTCACTGTACACTTCAATTAGTGGAGAAACCTCCATGCACACACACACACACACACACACACACACACACACACACGCACACACGCACACACGCACCCCCCCCACACACACCCCCCCACACAAAGGTTCCCTGTCTTTTAGTTGAATGCTTAACATGCTTCCCTTGGAAAAGGCTGCAGAGGACCCGTGTGTGTGTGTGTGTGTGTGCGTGTGTGTGTGTGTGTGTGTGTGGGTGTGTGGGTGTGGGTGTGTGTGTGTGTGTGTGTGTGTGTGCTCAGGTTCAGCACTTGGAGCGCATCCTAGAGTGTGACTTTGATATCAGTCTTGGTAATCTAAGTCATTCTCTCCGCTGTATCCAAATACAATGCATGCACACACACACACATATTCGCACACACACATGCACACCAGATGGTTGAACAACACCAGCTCTTTGTCCTCCCCCATTCTCTCCCCATCAACCTGTATATATTTGCTCTGTGGTTTTCTTTGCCAGTGTCTCCTCATCTCAACTCACATTTATCAGTTTGCACCTCTTTCTTCCTGAAGAAAACCTTGCTTTGTATATTATCCACTAGGAGAATTAATTGAACAACCTCGCAATTAACTTTTGGATAACTTGGATGTGCCAGAAAGGTTATAATACAGGAAAATAAAAGGATGCAATGGGACTGACAGATGATGTAAGGGAATACAGTGAATAGTAAATCTGTGAAAGGCACAAAAATGGAAGTAGTTTCATCATGACAGAACCAAGCAGCCAGGGAAAACCCGTACAAACATGGCATGTTGATAGGCCTGCGACGATAATCGATAAATCAATTAATCGCATGATAAATGAAAATGAACTCAATTTTTCAGGCCTTGATATATCACCATGTGCATGCTTGTTTGTTTTCCATCTCTCGCCTCCAAACACGCTGGATAACAAGAGAGTTCACTCTGTGCATCGGTCTCAGTACCTGGGCACGTTTGTGGCTTAGCAGAATGAAATACGGTGAAGGGAGTGAACCATCTCGTCAGTCATTCAGGATCTTTGTACCTGTGTGAGGAGGCAGAGCCGCAAGCACACATACATACACAGACGGCAGCAAGTGAGCTTCGGGGAGCTTGGAAACACTTATTGCAAAGCCTGAGAGTCCTTTTTTATTTCTTTTATTTCTTTTTGGTTTATTTATTCAGGATTTTTTAAAAGTTCCAGTTCTGGACATTCCAATGTGAAATAAAAGTTAAATTGTTACATTTGAAAGGATCTACTTCTATTATTATGATATACTATCATTACATTAGTGGTTGCTTTGGTGTCGGTAATGTTGACAATAATGGCCGCGTTTCCCAGTTAAGATTCTTCTTTGGATTAAAGAAGGCCTCAAGGAAGCTCTTCCCAACAAAGGATCGCAAAGATACGCCCGTTTCCCAGATTGCTTCTTTCACGCGTTCTTATTTCCTGAGAAACGTCTTGGCTACGCTACATCTTTAGAAGGTCTTAACAGAAGCTATCCACTTCCGGGGGTGCTGAAAAAAAAGCAATCGAGGTCAGGTATACCGATCGACACCATTCATTTAGTGTGGAGGTTATTTTCCGACGCTGATATTGAGCCCATTTATACGTTTATGTGTTTGTGCAAGAAGACAAACTGTTAAAAATATGCATGTGATTACCAGTGATTGCAAATATTCATTGAAAAGCTCATTGTATATTGTGTAATTGGCCAAATTGTGCTAAACAGGTGTAGGCGATTGGAAATTTACAGATGCCCTATAAATAATGGTCATTCTGACGCTATTTGTTGACGTAATGGCTGAAGGGAACCCCACCAAGAGGATGAAGCGCTCTCCGGCCTTCACGCCAGAGGAGATGGCGATTCTGATTGAAGAAGTGGCAGGTAAAAAAAGCATTCTCTTTGGAGGGACAAAGGGGAAAAAAAACATAGAAGCAAAGGCCAGGGCATGGCAATCAATAGCGCTGAAAATGTCCCCATCCAGCCCTTGCAGTGTGCGCGACTGACACCGACACCTTGCTGAGTCCGGTTCCATCCCCCACTACCTCCAGAAAGCTCCCCACCGCGTAGAAACGCAACGCAGCCAGGCACTGCACCTCTGGGCTCAGAGCAAAGTTGCACCTTGTGGGCCTCCTGATGTGTGGAGCAACTATTTGAATGATCCGCTCGATTTCGTCGCGCGGTAGCCTGTAACGCATCTGAATAGCGCGATCTAGAGGACTGAAATGCTGGCGCATGAAAGCATGTACATACACAGTGTCACTCCGTCTACGGCGACGCTGTTGGTTTGCTACCAAAATTTGCTGTAAAGCAGCCATGATGTCTGATACGGGTATGCGTAAATGGCCATGCTTTTATTGAGCGAAGCAGGTGCATCTCATCATGAACAGCTGACAAATGCGTAAATATGACGTGAGTCCTCATAGATTGCGTATAATTTGCGTACAATTCCTACCGCAATGTTTTTGTTTCTGTGGCTGATACCCACAGCTTTATCTAACGTAAGCTAAGTATAGGGAGGCCTATCTTGCCATAATGATTAAACTTAACCACAATATTTTCTGTCATTCACTCGGTAACTACAGTTTTCTTCCATCATAGATGATTGACATTATGACATGAGTGAGAAAACATGACTCAAAATACAACAACTGATCCGTGAATAGGTCCATTTTTAATAATTTCCATTTTCTACTTTTTTTTTCACGGGAAATAGTGTCGTTTCCAAAAGTGACCAGTAGATGGGCCTGTTGTTCCCTTAGCAGGGGGAACGTTAAAGAAGGGTCGAAAGAGTGGGTCTGGCCGCTCCTGAAAATAAAGAAGCTCCTGAGTTAAGAGCGCATCTGGGAAACGCAACGTCCAAACAAGGCACCTTTAAGAAGTGACTTAAGGAGGACCTCAGCGTTAAGAGTGTCTTAACTAATCTGGGAAACGCGGCCAATATCGTTTATCATCAATAATGTGTGAGACAATATCGTCCAGCAAAATTAGTTATCGTCCCAGGCCTACATGTTGACATGTTTGTGCTGTGAGGTTAAAGTCTTATCAAAAGCGCCACCATGTCATAAATACAAGTAAGCATTACTGCTATAAAGATCAGATTTTCTCAGGAATATTCACACAAAAATAACAGGGATCTGATTAGATATAAAACATATGCATTCAGCAGTTTTACAGTTTGTGGTTGAATCGCTCGAACAAATAAAGAAAAAAAAATGAAGTTTTGGCAACACTTTTTCAGTGACAAAACTGAAAGCACATTTTCAGTGAAACAAGATTGTTACACATCATGTCCCTTTGAAATAAAATACAACAATTCCCCCACTTCACTCTAAAATCCAATCTATCTAATGGCTTGAGACAAACAGCGATAGTTTGTTGCTGAATGAGGTAAAATGTAGCTATGTGATGAATAACCTGGACATCCAGCCTGCACAAAGGAAAAGCTGTGCTGAAAGCAGGTTTCCATCCTACAAGTAGCTTCTTCATGAAAGGCAAAATGTAGGATAATATAACAAACTCAGGTCTTTTATAAGCTTTCAAAACTCTGCTTATTTTCCTCTGTCATCAATGACTCCCACAAACGCTGCACATCAGTGTCTGAAGGGCTATCAGCAGTTTGCTATACAAGTAAGCATGTGTGAGTGAGAGAGAGAGAAAGTGTGTGGGCAAGGGCGAGTGTGCATGGAGTTAAGGGTCACTGTCCTTGATTGCAGAGGCCACTCAAGACTTCAGATGTTCTCGCTGCAATCACAATGTTCACAAGTGTCCAAATCAGAAATCAGGGAGCTTCTTGAGAGCAGGCAATCAATATCATAAACATCATCAAGGATAACGCTCCGACTCCCTGATACATATGCCGTGTCTCACTCTCAACCTTCATAGACTCCATTTCATTATGTCTCCTTGACACCGAAGAGCTCTAAGGACCTGTATATGACTCTCTTCTCATTAACATATGGGTACTGAGGTACAGGCTGGCGTCCTTGTGCCTGGCTGACAATCTAGCTTTGAGCTGGACACATATATTATAGCGAAATCAAGGTTAGGACAGTGACGAGGCAAAAACAAAAAACACTGAGAAGCGGACCCTAAAATATGAGAGCTAAGGATATAAAATGTACATATTATTCCCCTTTTCACAAGCTGAAAGACTTAAATAAGGTTTTAATTGTGACAAGTTTTGGTGAAAACATCAAAGCCTTCTTAGCCATTTCTTCACTATGCTGGACATACAGTAGGAGCCAGTTTTGGTTTCTCTTCTGGAAAATGGATCTTACAAAGGCTCAATGGCAGAGGTGAGTGCCACCGTGCATGTGTGTAAATTTGGACACATATTTTGTTCAATAAGTTTTGAAGCATGTTATTACTCAACAAGAAAGCAGAAACTACCAAGTGTGGGAGCTAACATTAGTGCAAACAGCAACTGTGCTCACACTGTCACACACTGAAGAGAAAAAAAATCTTCGCCAGCAGTCCTATGGTTAAATATTTGTATTTCAATCTTCCGCAGCTCTGCCATGGACAAGTGGCACATATATCTTGGTTAGAGACACCAAAAATATGAATACCAAAATGATGAAATAACCAGTCAATGATCGCACGGTCGGTTCATTCTGCTGTGTTTTAAGGCGAGACTCTACAGGCACATAGGGTAAAAAATTTAACTAACTGGTATCACCACGAAACTTTCCTGGTGTATTCCTTGCATTATGGCTATCATTTTTGTACTGTATGTTTTCTGAAATTTTATGTTCAAATATGCAAATTAGGTGTTATATTGCCAAAAATGTGCCAGGAAAAAAATCTAAACACGATTAAGCCAGATTCAAAGTTTCTTTTGAATTTTGTTCACATATTAAAGTCAAATGTTTTTACAGAGGGGATTTTGGATATCTCTATAGATCATTTCACAATTTAGAATATACTGTCATCAACCAGAAAAAACTCATTTTTTGTCATATTTTTGGGGTGAAATGTTCTATAAATCAGGCTGTGAATAAGATATAAAAAAGAAATCCCTCTATAAAAACTTTAGGAGTACAGTCAGGCGCAAAACTTAAAAAGTCTGGTTACTGTAAGTGCTCCTGAAGTAGAGATTTTTTACGCGGAATAAGAGAAAAAAATTCATTTTGAGAAAACAGCCTTTAAAGTTTTGGATTGTAAAATTCTTCACATTTTTGTTCTATAACACTATTTACAGACATCAGATCCAGTCAGATTCATGAGCTGGAAATATCAAGTTTGCTTGAGATGACATCGTCCAGGAAAAAAAGACGTTTCCAACAATACCAGACATGGCGGGGCTTTGTTTAAAAACACCAACTTTAGTTGCATTTTGAGGGGAATTGGGGGCATCAGACAAAGTATCATGAAATAAACTCCTAAAATGATTATTTTTGACGTTTTTTTTTGGTTTTTGTTATTTCTTTTACATGTTTGAAAGAAAACATGTTGAAGGAGGGAAAAAAATGAAAATTTAAAAATTGACCAGGTGATGAAAAAACAGGGTTTTTACCTGTAGTGCCTCCCCTTCAACTTTTAGAGGATGTTGTAAATAAGGAACAATCTTTTGGAGGAAATGTTCTTCAGATTTCCAAGAACACTTTGTATTTTCCTTCAATTCGGCTGCATCACAAGAGTTCATCTCACAGATGGATGGATGACAACACACATGATTGCACCACCTCCAACTTAGAAAACACTACAAATGGTGTTTAATGACACAGTTGACACACATTTTCTTCACACAAGACATCAGAGAATACACATCATTGTCATGACAGACCCCATTGAGTGTGAAGTACGCCATGTGTGACTGATAAGGCAACAGACGGACCATGTGTATGCATTAGTGTATGGGTTTGCATGTGTGTATTAATGGCTAGACAGATGGGGCAGTCTAGAGGAACAGTTGATGAAGGCTTTATACTGCAGCTGCCCCTTTCTCTTCCTCTCTGCAGCAAAAAAAAAAAAAAAAAAGAAATCCCCCTTGGCACTGTGTGTAAGTGTGGGTTGAGTGCAATTGGATTGTTTGTGTGGCAGCTGCCCTGGCATCAGGTGGGCAGCTCCTACTCTACATGAAGAAAGCACAGCTGCTGAAGTGTGTAAACGCACATTACTTCATTCACTAAACAGAACACACGCTTTGGCGGAGGTGATCTCAAATACCCGTACACTGTAGGGAGTGTGAGATTCCCTGTAATCTAAGGATCCTTAATATTCGGAAACACAAATAGTTGGACATGTGGACATAAGCAAAGAGAAAACCCAGCCTGTTTTGGACCCACTGCAGACATACAGACACTGATACAGACTTATCATTTCCTGCATGTGCCCTGTAATCAGTGGCACATGCACACCCACACAGGCTGCATCTTCCCCAAGATGTGAAACAGATTAACATAACAGAGACAAGCGCGCGGTGAAATATTTCCTCAGCTCTCTAATAAGACAGAACTGCACATCCTCCCAGGCAGCTTCTTTCCCTTGATGTTAATACTGAATATAGTCATACCCACATTTGCAGAGTAACTCCTTTCCCTACATCCTAATACACGCTGCCAAAAACAAGCGTGTCAAGTAAACCTGCCTAGACCCCATTCAAACACACACCCATCAATGCAGCACACACACAGCTACCCCCAACATGCCAGTTGTCCTCCAGATGCACGCCAGAGACAGAGACACATGTCCCCCCCATTGCCCCACCGTATCTGTGCAGACACATGTTGTGATGCGAGGAGGTTAGCCAGCTTGAATCAGGCCACTGGCACCTGACAACGGTCATCAACACAACAGCTGTCTGACTGCATTGCTGGCTGCTGCTGAACTTCCACATATGTGTGTGTGTCTGTTGTTTGTCTGGACTCGTGGCCTTACATGCCCTGATGTGGGGACACTCTGACTCATTGCTGGGGCTGGTGATGTCCGCATGGGTTATCGGCCTGGATTTCTGGGGTCACAGGGTTAATACTGGGTTTTTCTCGTGTAACACATTTTTTCTCGTGTGGTCACAATATGCTGTATTCATGCTGCGGCCATATGTGAATGACATCATGAAGAGGGAAGCTCTTTCTGGAGGACAGCGAGGCAGATGGGCACATCAGATAATGAAAACAGTCAGGAATCCAAAGTACTACTAGTGGCACCCTGTTAACTCCTGAAATGAAGGTCTGTTTTATTATTCTCAGCAGTGACCGTGTTTAACTCCTGTGTTGTGTTTATGCATTTGTTATAAAGAGATAATGAGAGATGAAGTAAATACACAGGAAACATGGGCAGTTTGTTTGGGTGGGAAGTGGCCTGAGAGGAAACCCATTAGCTTACCTCACACTTTAGATCAGGTACCATAGTGACCAACCAACCAATATACTTAATGCTCACTGCCATGCATCCTTCAGCAAATTCTGGCTTTATTGGCACTGCACATTAAATACCAACAAACAGTTGGTACAACTAGATGATACAACTGTTGTCTAAGATACTACTAAGAAGCTGTCAAACTGGCACACACTACTGCTCAAATATTTGGGATCACTTTTCCATTAAATCCAATGGGAAAGTGATCTCAGACTTTTGAGCAGTGGTTTATGTTGAAATATAGTTTAATCTAATGTCAGTTTACCAGATAATGCTTGGATACTGCACTCAGGGTCTGCTCCATTTACTGCCATTTACTCCATTTACGGGACACTGACCTGCAATTCAGGTTGGCGGAGTTTTCACTCAACCGCTCAGATCTGACGTTGTGTTGTTCCAACTTGATAAATAATGTTGATGTGCGGCCTTTATCAAAGTTCAGTAGATAACTGTGCATTAAAATGGTTCCTAGAACAACTTGGGTCTGTGTTCTGATTCTGTTCAGATGCTCGAAGCAGCAAAATCATGTCGCAGTCCAACTGCTTTGCAATTTTTTTGTCCTCATTCGTTAAGAGACCTCCAATGGATCTCTGATGCATTTAGACTACAGCCTGAAACAGATGGATACAAACTTATCACTTTAAGATGAACTTTTATTCTTTTTTATGATCATCTTCAGATCCATGCCTCGTTTGTTTTGTTAAAGCCTAAAGTAAAAAAAAAAAAAAAAAAAAAGACTGTGATACACTGTCAGATCCCCATATTGTCCAGCTGTGTTCTCCGGAGATCAGGGGGTATGACCCCACTAAGCTGTAATGCTGCAGGACAATAAGGTGGAGAACGAAGAGTCTGATTAGGAGGTTTAAATAAATAAATTCAGAAATGACCAATTTACTAAATGCAACCATTTATTCTTGTTCTTTTTGTTTTAATGTTGCTGTAACTTCTTTTTTTCAGTTTGCATTCACATAATACCATATCATACGTAGAAATAACTGCCTGAAGGTATACAGTTTGTGTGTAAAATAATTTAATACTTTGGCGGGTAAAAAATATGCTTGGCCGGTTAATTTTTTCATCTACCGGCCGGTGAGTCAAAAAGTTCATTTCAGACACTGGTTGGGGCTCCTGATGTTTTCTGCGCACCATTTTTCTCTTTAGCATATGGGTAAGACAGACTGCTTTGATGGATTTTTTTTTTCTGTTTCATACTGCTTTCTACTGTACATGCTACGTTTTTGGTTTCTTACATTGCTTTAACTGCATTTTGCTACAATAATCACGAAAGCAAAAAAAAAAATAATTCTGTATTAAGCTTCGGATGCATATAGTAAGTCACTAATGAATGAAAGATCATTAATTGATAGTTTACCCTTCTTGTTAGACAATATGTGAAAATAATCATGTAAATAAGACTGCAGTGAATGTAAATGCAAAATGTTATATGCATCGTATAATTGTGTGTTTTTTGCTTTCTGCTTTGCACCATCTGTTGAAAAAGCAGCATCAGAGTCTGTGACACAAATAAATTGATGAAACTGAAAAGAGAGATAAAAAAGCTTGACTTTTTATTGGCGATTGGAGCCCTGAAGCTCACAATGAACGGAGGGGAGCTGCAAACACTTCCCAACATAATGGACAACACTGGTCGCCATCCACATAACTGTTATAAGAACAACATCTTATTCAGTAAGAGACTTCTTCGGACAAACAGGATGAGAGAGGCCAACTCTACAAAATGGCTTTTACATTTACTAGTAATAGTTACTGATTGTTTATACTGCAAAACAAAGCTCTTGCTGGGATTAATATTTTGTAATTCAATTAAGTTCAATTCAATTCAATCGAAATATGCATTTTTTTACCCCTAATTTCATCTTTACTTCCTACCAACTCCATTTGTTCCCCCCAAAATAAAGCTTAATGCGAAAAGTGATTTTTAGAAGAACTTAAACTTTATCAGCCATTAAACAAAATCCAGGTCAGGTAGATGATGAATGACGAGACCAAACTGAATGAAATTTAATAGTGTTAACAAACTGACTCCTTTCTCCATTCCTGTTTTCCAAGTTAAAGGCTACAGTCTGCACTGGCATGCAATCATATTTCCAGCTCCACTAGACCAAAATGGAGAATCTGCTTTGTACTTCTTTAATGTCATGGTGATTTATACTATTTGTTTTATTTTCTAAAATCTCACACACACTTTATTGGACTAAACTTCCCCTGGTCAGCTTGTCTGAAACAAAAAAACTGAATTCCCTTTTTCAGGGTTTAATACTTCAATGTGTAAGGCTGGACTCAGGGTTTGCAAAATTTGCTCTTTGGATGAGTCTGAAAAAAAAATCAGAAAAAGAGGAAGAAAAAGAAAAGCACTTTTTTTTTTTTTTTTTTTTTTTTGAGGCAACTCTTGAGTAACTTGTCCATGAGAGTATCCAAGTCTCAAAGCACTGAACATTTAAAGGCTTTGATTAGCATTTTGTTTTAAACAATCCTCCCAAAGCAATGCATGTTACACAATGTTCAAAGTTTTAAAAGTTTGGCATATATCATGGATTTAGCAGCAATAAGAACTCTGCTCCTTTCTTTTTTTTTTTCTTTTTTTTTTTTTCTTTTACTTACTACTACTAAAAAAAAAAAAAAAAAAAAAAAAAAAAAAAAACTCTGCAAAACAAAATACAAATAAACAAAATAAATATTTTCATTTTCTAATATGGTCCATAGAACAGTTTTTTGGCATCAGTCTGAAATATCTGGGCTATTCTCTTTTTCCAGACTGATTTACTTCATAGCAACAGAAACACATCACTGTGCCTCAGCAGCAATGGCAACACCTGACTCTGCAAGGTTTCGTATGAATTAAAGCCATCTCTCAGCTGATAGGTTTAGCTGTGATCTCTCCTCTCATCTCTTGACACATGCAAAGCCTTCCCACTTATCAAAGATTCATTAGCTCACTAATATATCCATCTAGCTCTCCATGCACATCACCCATCCATTAATGCTGAGCCATATTCCTCCAGAGGGACTGCTGGGATAATGCCCTGCTCAAGGACACGGGGGTAATATGTATGAACTGATAGCCCACATGGGAATTGTACCCACAACCACAACAGCGCATCAGCAATTGCTTCCCATAACAAGTGAGGCATACCAGCGCCGCATAAGCGTTTGTTCTGGAGGTAGTGGAGATCCTGCTGTTGTGATTCAGGTCACTCTGTCAGCACCGAAGGGAGACGACGTCTGCATCAGTCTATCCTCATCTGATGCTCGGCTGACTTTGAAGAAAAGGATTTTACTCTTTCTTCCAACAGCATCTTCTTTCTGTTTGCCTTCTCACATACTAAGTGTACGGGGATTTAAATGTTGAACAGAATGAATGAGACATTTTAACAAGACAGCTGAACATGCAGTCAAATTGTACCTCATTTGCACTGGAATACATTTCTTTTATTTGGAAGTGAAACAAAGAACATTCTTTCAAAGTAAACACTTTAAACATCTTTAACATAATTCAGACTCACAAAGTCTAAATGAATTATGGTCAGCTTACTGTAACATGATAGAAACCTTGACATCTACAGGGTTTTACAGGTTCTTAAAGGAGCAGCATGTACTGACACCTAGCAACCAAGCTGAGGATGGCAACTTCAAATACAAAATACCACCTATGTAGAGGGAAACTGCATCTTAATCTGTGAGCTTATCTACCCGTAAAGAAGACCAGAGACTAACTTTGGTGCTACACCAGTGTTTATTAGCATCTTCCGCTTTGACGAGGTTGAGTCAAATGTCATCTGCTCAGGATTATTAAGCCAGGTCTAAAAGTCAAAAATCCATGATGCGCTGGGGTGTACAGTATGCAAGCTTAGCGAAAGAAACCCCACCCTTAACATCACAGAAAGGCCTAACATGATGTATTAGATTCAAACTGGCTATGAGCTTTAAATGCCGCTTCTGTGGATGCCAGAACTGGCCAAACTTAGGCTGTCTGTAGAGGAACAATGTGAACAAGAAAACTTACAGTAATTTATTGTAGGAAGAATACAGCCAAAATGATGCACCATCACAGACCTGGCAACGCACCAGTAGGGCCGTCAGCACATTGCAGAGGCCCAAGTCAGTAGCCTATATCAAATGACAGAGCCAAAGTTTGAGCAGTAGCCTAACTGTGATCAGCAGACACTCTGTGAATGAATTTTGTTCAGAGCTGTAGTAATGCTGTAAAGGCCAACTTCATTATTCACCTGTTACTTTTACAATCTTTTACCAGAGACAGCTGGGATTAATGGATACCCTGATACACCGGGCTGAATCCCATGCTTTCCCACTTTCATGCTCTCGCTGTGCCAAACTACACTAACCAAATACTCACAAACCATACCAGCCGCAAGATGCAAGTTTGCCATTTTATTAGGGTTTGTAAAATCTGCAGCATGTTCTGATGTCTTTGCATTTTGCTTTGATTAAACTGAACTCCACTCCGTTTGCCCTGCGTGTTTCATTTAAGCTAATTAACTCTGTCAAACAGGGTGTTGTCCGGAGTCTGAGTCATTTTCATTTGTGATTTTGAAACCCAACTGAAACTTGAGTGGTTAGAGACATTTGTCTATGAAGTAAACTGAGAACATAGAATTACTTACGCTTTACTTTGACTTTAAAATCCAGTTTCAGAGTATTAAGATCTATACTGATAGAAAATTATGCAAGCATTTTTGATTAAGTCAATCAATAATGTAATTTCAATAACACAATGTTTACAATAAAAAGGACAACAGTCAAAAACAACTTATTAACCAAGTTCCATGAAAACTTAGTCGTCAAACTTCAAATCTCATTGAATCAAGTAGAAAAAAATAGTTGCATAAAGCATTGAATTGTTCCAAAGAAAAACTGAAGAATAAACCACCTTGATAAGCCTGTGTTTACACACCTACATCGCCAACTGAACATCCTGGTGTTTGCGCAGAATCCAAAGGCAGCTTTGGATAAAATAGAACCACAAAATTATTAGCATGATTATTAACACATATGTTCAGAAATCACCATTAATTCTCAAACATCTGACAGCAGTTCATTAACTGCATTTCATTTGTAAAAGGATCAACAGAGACATTTTGAAAGGAAAGACGAGGTTGAGAGAGGACAGTTTGACACTCAGATGAGGCTAGAAAGTCTCAAGGGAAGCAGATTTGCAGGCATATTCCCTCAGTCAGGAGAGAGAGCGCTGAAGGTGACATATAAGTGGAAGGGAGCTGAGGGGAAGAGAGGGTTTCTGTCGACAGGAAAACTATAAGACCTGAAGACAAGGGGAGCAGACGAGCACTGGAGGAGAGAATAGGATGATAATTCACTCAAACACAAGCACCGCATATAGCAGTAATATTACCTCTGCAGGATTTACACACTACTGTTCACTCAAAAGGCTCTTAGATCAGTGTCACCTATATGCATTTATAGGGGATGTAACACACTAGCTCTAAATCATCTACAGTGCATCATAGCGGGTTAAAAAACTCCAATATTTTATTTACAGCAGGTAAAACAAAATATCTGCATATGGAAAAGAGCTATTGTGATTGTGTGTGTGTGTTTAGTTCCTGTGGGACTTTAGGTGGAATCTTTTGGATGATACCTCTTATGCACAAATGCAGCCTAAAAAAAACTCTTTTGTGTATTATGAGAAACTAATAAGACATTATTTCACTAGCATCTACTTAATGGGATAAAGATGGAATTAGAGTGTTCAGGTGTTGAGCTCATCTGCTCATTATGAGTTTGCAATGGAGGAAAGGAGAAAACTATAATCTGCACTCATTTCCACACAAACAGGGAAGCAGACAGAAGCCTGATGCAAATATTATCAATCATTTCTACCAGCCTGGTGTTTTTGCCATCTAACCAGCCCGAGCAGCCGATGCGCCACTTCAATCATCGTCTGCCAGTCTAAATGCTAGCGCTAATTAGCATTCACATGCTAAATTACCTCCCATCCCATGTTTCCTGATTAGGCTTAATCATTCTGACAGCAAGTTTTACTGCTAAGCCTGCAGAGCCAATACATCCAGGATCATATCAAATTCTAGGAAGGGATCCAAGGAACTCTCAGTCACTGAGTACTTGGAGGCAAAGAGAAACATCCTATGTGTGATATACAGTGTAAAGCGGTCCCCCCTCCCAACTGAAGCTGGGACATCTCCAGTCCTCATGCATTAAAAGCCTACATAGGCTGATTACTTTTAATGACTTTTCTTTAATCATTGATCTTTGTATACAATAGCAGCCAGCTGTAGCTCTAAGGCCTCAAATAAAATACTCTAAAAGGTCAAATAGGTAAATCATTTTGATGGGAACTGCTCAACAGGGTGGGGGATCTTCACTTGGATGATAGAATCTAAATATAATGCAAATATGCTGCATTTCAAGACAATGTTTAAGACTCTTTTGTTTGTTTTGCTATAGAATATTGAAAGAAAATTATAACACATATAAAGTTAGAAGGGAAAATCACTTTAATAAGAATCCCGTCAACATAGAAAATACCTTAAATATACAGCATAACAAGTAAATCAGCTGGGTAATATTTATATAGAATATAATGGAGAATAATTCAATCAGAGGCTGCTTCAGAAAAAAGGTTAATTCCTACCCACATAGACTTATGTCTATTATATCTATCATGTCTTGTTCATTTTTAAGGCTGCAACAAATGATTATTTTGATAATCGACTAGTCGCTGATTATTTTGGCGATTAGTCAACTAATTGGATCAAAGAAAAATTGTAGCATATTTACAACACTAGTCAAAAGTTTGGACACTTTTTCATTGAATCTAACGGAAAAACATGTCCAAACTTTTGACTGCTAGCGTGTGTTAATTTATGTCAATATGCAATTCAAGAAAAGCTGACCAGACAGAAAGACGGACAAGGCATCGGAAGGTACAGAGGCAATTTTGAGAGTTTAAAGACCATAAACAATCGATTATGAAATTAGTCGTCGACTTTTTTGGCAGCCCTATTATTTTTTTCATTGTTCTATTGACTTATTTGATTATTTATCTGTTTATTTAGTTACTCGATTATCAATTTATATATTTATCTCATTGGTTAACTCAATTATTTATTGTTTTACGGCAGCAACGACTTCATTTAGGGATCAATAAAAGCAATGTTCTTTTCTGTATCAGATAAAAATAGCAGAAAATAGTTTAAAGTGGCCAAATACTAAAAAAAAAAAGAAAAAAAAGAAAAGAGAATACTTTCAGAATGTGCACTAAGTGATTTCTGCACCATTCGGGTTACACAGCTAAACAGACAGTGGGCAGATTGTGATTCAGTTCACACAATATATTGCTTATTTACGGTCTTGCTAAATAACATTAAGGATCTGGGAATGTTGTTAGCAGGGAGTGGAGAGAAACTGGAGAGGATGTAGCAGCACACAGTACAGTATGTCACAGCTGTCATGCTGAAGCAAAGTAAAACACGTGGAGCATCTTGCGAAAGAGTGAACCAGATGCTTTCTAAGTGAAGGAGGCAGGTACGATGGAGGGAGCAGGGGTAAGTGAACTTCTGGCCCCCCTCAACAGCTCTGAGATGGCCTGAAGTCTAACCGGTCTCGCTTGTCTCTGTGTCTGAAGGCAGTAAAGTGGCAGTGTTATGTCAATCAAGCAGTTGGCACAGTTACCTCTGTAGCTCTGTTCTCCAATCAGTCCTGTCACTCAGGCTATCTTCCAAGATAGAAAGGAAAAGGAAAAGTAATTGGATTTGCTGCTAGCAGGGAAATGATGAAATGACATGAAACCATACCCCTTTCACCCACCACACACACAGACACCTTCATACACCTATACACCGGCGAGAGTAAATCTCCTGCTCTTCCTCTTTCTCTCCATGGGCCTTGCTTCTCTTTTTGTTTCAGAAATCTGGAAATACTTCAGGCTGTTGAGAGTTTCTTTTCATCTCGCCTGATGCGGCAGGAGCACCTTGTTCTCCCAGGTAGACAAAAGAGGAGATGAAACGGGGTGAGTGAAAGGATTTCCGGGCTTTACTGAGATCTGAGGAGGCTTTTTGGGATGTTTCTGGCAATCGGTGAAGAAGGAACCCTGTGGTGACTTTTCATGCAGTTAAAACTCAGTACTACCTTGTCTGACAACAAAATGATATACAGTACTGTGGCATCTAAAAGAAAATGTAATCATAAGTGACTTTGATGTTTTTGGCACAGAACATCTACGTATCCTGGATACTGCAGGTAGGCAGCTTGTTCTGCCATTGTATACTCTGTAAAAAAACAGAACCCTTCATACACTCTGCGATAGGGCTGCAACGACAAATCCATAAAATCAATAATCGATTTTTAAAAGCGTTGGAAACTAATTTCATCATCGATTTGTTGAGTCAAGTGATTTGTGCATCACTCACCGTGTTGCGGTGCCGTTTACTTCACCTGCAGAGCTTTGTCAACACTGGCTGACTGAAATAAAGTCTGAAAAAAAAAGACTTCACCGTCACCGACAGGGCAGAGCGCTGTAATGACAGTGATGGGGCGTGCGTATGTGCGTGATATATTTTGTTTCAGTTTAATCACCTCAAGCAGAGTTTGAATGTGTTTTATAAATAAACTTAACTTGTGCAAAATGGTGGTAATAATTCAAAGATTAAGATTCAAGTTTTAAATGACAAAGTCATTTAATCGCTATTTGCTTTAGAAGCAAAGCGGAATGTTTTGTCAGCGCGGATATCCCGATACACCGATTACGCTGACACACATGGCAGAACTTGGCATCTTGTTCCTATGAGCTGCTTAGTGAGTTTTCAGCCCCCCCCTCGATAACTTTGTTTAATAAGGCAGCTAGGAAAAAGTCTGGCGACTTTGTGTTTGGTGTTATTGGAGACTTTTAGAGAGACATGAAAGAACGTAACGTTCACTTACCTCTATTAGCTGTGGGCACACACATATAAGGGGTGCAACAGTACATGTATTTGTGTCAAACTGTTCAGTACAGGTGTGTATCGAATTGTGAGCACTGCATAGCGAATATCAAACAATACAGAGTTTTTAATTTATTTTACCAACTTGCGTTCTGATGATGAGCTCTGTGTTGAAAACTCAGTCGATCTGTATTTGACTATGTTCAGATGTGGCATTAGGAACTTCTTTGGTTTTCACATTGGGTGTGATTCTGATGGTAAGCTGTTGTTGACCAAAGGTCATTGGGTTAAAAAAAGAATGAAAATGTATATTTTTGTATCGAAAAAAATAACCGTGACACTAAAGTATCAAACCGACCCGTGAATTTTTTTGTATCGTTGCGCTCCTAGTATAAATACATTATATATATATATATATATATATATATATATATATATATATATATACTGTGTATATATATATATATATATATATATATATATACACACAAAAAGATAAAGACATTGATAAATACTTACAATATGGATAGCAATTTAAATTGTCTATTTATTGTGCATTTGTGTTATTTTTGTCTACTGGGAGCAGCGCTGGTTAAATAATGTAACCGCTGAAGGAAGAAACAACCTTTCCTTGCACTCCCTCACACACTTGGGGTGAAGGAGTCTGTCACTGAAGGAGCTCTGCAGTGCTGTCAGTGTTGTGGAGAGGGTGGAAGCTGTTCTCCAGCATTGATGACAGCTTTCCCATCATCATCCTCTCTCCCACCTCCAACAATGTCATTGCTATTATTCACATCCAGGTATATGTTCACGTGTCATCATGATATCTATGTATCAGTAGATTAGCATTGCAATGAAGTTTCCTCTACACCATTAAATTCAAATAAAAAGCTGTTTATTTCAACATGGAGCGCAGAATATAGTTTGACATAAATTAAAAAGAGAGCATCTAATAAAGTGGTTAGTCCAGTCAAAATGTGCAGAGAAAGAAAAACATTAACCCAACAGTAATAGAGATGTTGGGCGGTATTTTATGCAGACATGCTGTGTGCTTAGTCAGTCATGACATTGTGATTAGTCATGCTGATGTAAAGCAGTGAACATTTAAAATAACTTACTTACAGCGGCTCTCTCTCTTTCTTACACATACACAACCTGCCAAAACACACCTACAGTGATCCAATGGACTACCTGGATTTAAGATCTACATTAGTGATTATATATTCATAGATCAATCAATGCAGATTCTAGCAGGCGAGACGTGTCAGTGCAGGCAAACACACACTTTGCAACGGTCACATTGTAAGAATCCTAATGAGTATAAGGGTGTGTGTGTGTGTGAGCGTGTAGACATCAATACACTGCAGCTTTACATTTCATTAGGCCAAGGAGCACAGTTTAACTTCCAATGAGTAGCAATAAAACCACACAGCCTGTAACCATCTCTCCATCTGCTCTGGCCACACTTTTCCTTTAGTCTTAGATCACAGTTATCATCCCTTCTAAGTCCATCCAAACTTTGCTTTGTCCAAATCAAATTCAAATATTTAATAGCAGGGATGTTCAATATTTGATTTTTAACAGATATCTAATATCCGATATTGTCCAGCTCTTAAATTCCGATATCCGATATCAACCGATACCAATCGATGCAGACAACTGTGAAGTTGCATCTCTCATGTTTTGAGAAATATAACTATATTCTACTCTGAGAACAAATATCCTAAAATACCCTTAACTCAGCCAGAGGAGTTCATTTTGGACATCTGGCTGCCATATACAGTATCAGATACTAGCAGGTATTAGCCAACATGTGGCTAATTATAATGTTTCTAATGACTTGGTAACTTAACCAACAACTTAAAACCAGACATATTATAAGCAGCTTCAAAGCAAGTCTGTCTGTAGCAGCAGCTGCTGCACCGTAGTCACATGACTCTAAAAGGAATGCTGGGATATGAAGTTCTTCCGGGATAACAGGGACTTTTATACATTCTGGACTGCTGCTAATGGAACAAGAGCTCATGAAATTTCGTTGCGGAACAACAAGATCTTTTGTTTTTGAAATTTCATTAAAAAATATTGTTCCAAAAATCAATACCGATATTTTCCAATATCACATTTTAATGCCAATATCGTCCAATAGTATCGGTACGCTGATAATATCAGACAACCCTATTTAATACTTATTTTCCATTCTATCTGACTCAACCTCCCCGAAAGCCAAACCAATCATCTCCGGTGTCCAAGGAAGGACTTAGCAGGCATAAAAAAAAGGGAAAAGCTCAACAAAGTGGCTGTAGCTTGAACCTCTGCTGATTTATTGTAATTGTCATCCCGTCTCGCCGTTCCTCCGCTCAAACAGACGACTACATTTTACCACAGCATCTGCATTGATTTGTGCGAGGACACCGGCAGCTTCCACCTCCGTGTTCACCTTCCTCTCTCCATTCCCAGAGCACAGGAAGACATGCCGGCTGAGGGGAAATGGGATTCCGATCAGCGGGATATCATCCAGGATCTGCTGACCCCCACAATCTCAACAGACACACAAATCATCTGTCTGCACACACAACTAAAGACACAGTCCAGGGGTCAGTCGCAAGGACTAGCGGGCTAGGTTTCAGTTGACTTAGCAAAACTCAAGTGACAGGAAGCTGTGTAAGGAGGCACGTATGGGTCTATGTGTGTGCGCACATTATTATAGCCTATAAAAAAGTAGTTGACAGCCGCATTACTGCAGAGCAAAAACGTTTTTCCACAGGCTGCATAGAAGAACCTGCTTAAACTGCCAAAAGTACATCTCAAACTGCATCGGCTGATTTTTTTTTTTTTCCTTTCTTATTTTTTTGTTTAACACAATGTGACAGTGTGAGATGTAAACTTTAAGATGGCATGGCATGCATCACCATCTGAAATAAAAAGCATCAGCACTGACAAAATGATGGCCGGCTTGAAAGCACACCCATAAAAAATAAACTCTTGGGAATATTCTCTAAAACTATCCAACGGGAAGAGTCAGACAGTGAAATATGGAGTTCGCTTTTTTATTTATTTGTATTATGTATGTATTTATGCAATTACTTTTATCCTCAGCTGACAGTTTTACTCAGTCTGAGGAGTATTAGTGATACACACTTACATGCAGGGGCCCTGCTGTGGAAAAAAAGCGGGAGGAAAAAAAAAGAAGCAGCGGCTCAGTCGGATCTCAGATGAAGGAGCAGCTGATTGGCACATATTCAGTGCAGTCTACTCAACATGGGGACTTGAGGAAACCACACATGTTGTAAATGTACTGTACAGGCACACACGCATACAAAGAGACTGCATACTGTGTGTATCCTGAGAGAAAATTACTGCTTGCCTGTTACTGAAACCAGCTTTTCAGGCACCTGCAGCAGCATGGAAACAAAAACACATAAAATAGGAAATTTTCTCACCTATGGTCCTTGGGAGACACATCCTCTGCACCCATCTTATAGCCACTCAGACACACTCAATGGCTTTTCAAAATCCTGTGACTTCAACATTTGGTGAGGATAAAACCCACACAACTCCAATTTTACTAGCAGCATGAGCCCCACTCCACACATCACCCAAAAGACACCAACACAACTTTGCTCTGTGGGAGATAACATGCATCTCCAGAGCTGGTGCCTTACAGGTATTGGCAAATGTGTACATACTGCATCTCATTTGTTAAGTTTCGAAAACATTTAATGACAAAGACAAAGCAGTAAAAGTCATTTCAAGATGAAGCCAACACAAAAACCAATTGAAGACACACACACACACGTCAGCCATTCACACATTCAAAGCTTATATCTGCTGTGAGTTATGATGACAATACCATTTGTCAGCGATGCTATAACCAATGATCACTGAAAATACATCATGCAATGACACAAAATTGCTTCAAAGTGGAAATGGTTTTCTGTTGAGCCTTAAACACAAACACTCACACTCACTTCTGCACACACTGCCACTGCAGCAGCTTCTAAATCCCCATATTAGTCACATTTCATTAGTGTCCTGCCACCTATCATCAAGACAACACTTTTGTCAAGTAAAACTGCTTTATGTGCAAAACAGCATTCTCTCTTTTATTCTATTACTCTGTGTGTGTGTATGATATATACACACACACATATATATATATATATATATATATATATATATATATATATATATATATATATATGTGTGTGTGTGTGATTTTGTCACTACATTTAATCATTTTCAGATCGCTCTAGTGATCTTATCTTTCCCCCAAAAAAGCAACATTTTTTGGGTGTTTTTGAAGACTTTTGGAGACAGATGTGACAAAAACGTATGGTTTACATCTTTCTACGAGCAGCAAGAGCTACCGCAGGCCCCTCTCCCAGTCCCAGAACGCTCAGAGGGTTCTTGCCCAGCATCAGCACCAGCTCCCAGCTCCTGTCAGAGCAGGAGATGTTCACCTCTAGCCAGAATAAAAATAAAAGCTACCACTGGCTGATCCCATTCTGGCTTACTGTCAGATACTAATGCCTCTTAATTAGAGAACTGTCAGAGCAATGGCACCTTAACTTAAAGGTACAGTGGGTAAAAATTACTGACATCTAGTGGTAAAGATGGGTATAGTAACAACTTCATATGCCAAGCACTGTTGTGAATGTACGGTGGCCATCAGTGGCCAAGATTCTCCCTGACAAAGATATTTTCATCTGTGAGTGGATCCAGTGGTCTCAGGTGTAGCCATGACTGTACTAAAGGTAAAAACTTATAGTGCCTTGTAAGGTATTACTTATCCCAAACGGTGCTCTAACGCCATCAAACAAAGCTACTAGGCTACGGCTGTTTTAAAGTTCAGAGGGTTCTCACTTCACACACATTGTTTTGTCCATTTAAGAACACTGCAGTAAAAATGGTGGTACAAATATGGCAGCCTCCATGTATGCGCACCCCCAGCAAGCAGATATAAATGACTCATTCTAAGAAAAGAAAGAAACATAATAGCGATTCTAGTGAAGCGGTTACAAACCCATAGTAACAGAACTTTGAATTATACATTACATTTTTCTGCCATTGACCTTTGATTTTGTTACACACTGCACCTTTAAGGTCTGTTCAGTTTTGGCCAGGGATGCTTTCCTTTTTCTATCTTTTTTAATTAAGTGAAATGCAACTAAGCGCATTTTTCCAGACCTTTACAGAGCTTGAATTTACCATGTTCAAGTGTGTGTGAGTCTATTATTCTGTTGTCCATTAAAATCTATACATAAAAAAAGTTTGATGCAACTATTGTTACGTAGTTAAAATGTGATTAATCGAGATTAATTGTACACACACAGAGAACCAACTATGGGATTCGAATAGTTTGCAACCGTAAGGGTACCTACCTTCTTCATGCGTCCACTACGAGTTCCTGTGAACACAACAGTGTTTCCTCTGTAGTCATATGCTGCAATGGAGGTCATGCCATCGTCCTTGTCCACATAGAGAGGGATGCCTTCGATGGCTGTGGTGCCCCCTAGAGGCTGGTTGAAGTCCTGGCCGCAGAAGTTATCGTCTATCTGCAGTGGCTGGAATTTAGGGACACAGAAGGAGAAAAAAAATTGTTAAATAATGATTAACACTGCCTTCAGTGACCCAGCAGTTTGGGTGCAACTTATGCTTCTGAGGCAAAGCCATGTCGCTGCAGATTTAATGATGATGCCAAAATACTCAATCACACTGAAAACTTGTCCTTCCATTTCCTCAACTTTTTTTCCATGAGCAATGACAGAGAGGGAGTGATATGGACATTTGCATTTAGTTAAATATATATACGTCCCTCCATTATTAAAGTTGCATTGCACCAATTCAGTGGCAGCAAGTGCTTCACTGTAGATTTCAACCAAATACCCCAAACATCAACGCCCCATTCCAATCACATAAATAATTTAACTTTTTACAGATAGAGCAGTGCAAAATAGACTATGCATGCTTTTCTCTAAAGTTATAAAAACAGATATATGAATTTGCTTGCAATTTCACACTAATTAAAACATAGTTCTAGCTAGTTTATTCCCTATCCATCACCTTTAACAACTTTAAAGAGTCTGTGATTGGTGGAATACTCTGTTACTACAGCATTTTATTACAATAAAGCGCACCACGCAATTAAGCATCTTAGCGTGTTCTCAATGAATAAATGACTCTTAGTAAATGTTTGAAATATTGATTTGGTACAGCTTTGGCAATGTACTTTCTAATGAGAAGTAAGCCAATACAGTGTGTTAATCAGCTGCAGCTGGAGTAAACATGGAGCGGAGGGTGGGCACATAAGCAGGACACAGTCGGACAGGAATGACAGGAGGTAAATTATAGGTCAGATTAGCATATCATAATCAAAGTGTCTTGTATATGCTCATTGTCATGCTGATATGTTGATATGTCACACCTGATTTATGCATATACTGCTATCTGTCTGTGAGTGTGTAGCAGGCATGTCATTAAAATCATATGATAGCTATGCACGCATCAGGAGGTTCCCTGAACCTGACGTCCATGATGGAGATAATCTACAACATCTACATTTCCCCTGCAATCTCACAGACGTGCATGTCAAGAAATACAACTTCAGCTTCACGCAAATCTGGGGGAGAGATGAAACTGATGGGCATCCACGCCCACACAAACAGAAAAATGGCACATTACACACATAATAAATCTATCACTACATTCTGTCTTGAGAGCCTTAAAATAATACTATACACCACTAAACTACATCAATTAAGTTAAAGTAATACACCTGTATTGTAAAACTGTAGTGACACCAATCAAACAAGTCTGAAATACGAGAACAAATTTGACATCCATTCAAACGGTGCAAACAGCAAAAGTAACTTGGCTTATAAAAATCACAAAGTAGTGCAACTACAAATAAACCCTAATAAATCTAATTTACTGTTTTTACTGTGAGATGACAAATTATTACCATAGGAAATTTCTTTGACAGTTTACCATACATGATGTCATATCGCCCATCTCTAATGAAAATCCATCCACATCAAATATAACTTCAAATATAACTTTAAATTTAAGCAGAATTTTAAAAGAATAAACAATCTAAAATGCAAAGTGATACACATTTCCATTCCTCCAGGATTTGACCTTTAACATCATTATGTTATTGCTAAGACTACCTTCAGAAACAGAAAAAATGTTAGCTCTAATCTAATCTAATCCCACTATCTATATTTAAACTTTAATTTCTACCATCCCCTGCAAGAAAACCTGAAAAAACTGCATGTGTGAATGCATAAATAATAATAGACACTTTAAAGAAAATAAGTCATTTACACTGCTTAAAATGCATAAAAGCAAACATAACCAATTAAAAGTTTGTCCCAGTTCCGTATAAATGAATGTGTGTCCAAAATACTGGCTTGCATGTGCAAAATAGAAACTCCTATGAATTTTTTTTTTCAGGAGAAAACTCATGCATACAACAACATATGCTCAAAGAACAAAAAAGACACACACACCCATAAACACACACAAGCCCGATTAAGCCTCCCACACTAAACAAATTAACATGCCAGCTTTCTCTTGTTCATTACAAGACGTATCGTTTCCATGGAGACCAATCAATCACCACACCCCTTCAAAACAGCAAAGCTGTCAGGGAACGTGTGCGTTTGTGCATGAGCGAGCGAGGTTGTAAAAAGGTTGAGAAAACGCCTGTGGCGGACATTGTCTGCCTTCTACCAGACTTTCAAAGGCAGCCAGAAACACGGCAAAGTTTTAACTTCACTGAACAAAGACCCAAAGTGACTGAGAGAAGGAGAGCGGGTGGAGGGGAGACAGAGGGAGGGGGCACACGCAAAATGACTTTGGCTTTTTGCATGATTTACATAAACATGTTCTCAATTTGGTAACTGTTTTGTGAGTAATTTGAGAGGAGGAAAAGAGGACGCAGGGGGGAAAAGTGAGGGAGGGAGGTGACGCAGAGACGATGGAGACAGATATGACAAACCACAGAGAAGGAAATTAAAAGGAGGGATCAAGTCGAGGGAGGGACAAAGGCAGAAAGACAGACATGAGAGGAAGGAAGGAGGAAAAGAAAAGGCAGAGATGGCCATGGCTCAGTGACAGTGTGAACTCTTGCACTGGGTCCCTGCCATGCAGTCCCCTTGTTTCCTCTGATAAAGAGAGCAGAACCACATAAGCGTTCATTCATTTCACTCATTTCCTCTTTCTCTTTTTCCCATCCAATTTTCTCCACACCCTGCTTATCCTCCTTTTGTCTTTTTCATCCTCTGCCTTAAACTATTCCTCTCACATCTTTCCATTTTCTTTTAAGGTTCACAAGAAGTGGCCAGTGGGAAATCATGTCGGTCCCAGGGGGTTACTCTTTTTCTGCATTCACATGCCTGAGGCTCTTTTAGACCATGTTTGCTTCCTTCGTTCCTTTCAAAGCATTATCAGGGATGATCCGGGGTTAAAAACATTTACATCATGGTTAAGACGAGTAACTACATGCTGCTCCAGAGGTCGCTCAACCAAACGAAGGAGATGACCTGCATGTCAAAATCCTTGCTAGAGAATATTATACCACACAACTTTATCAAAATATGAATATTTTCCTCCTCCGAAAATCTGTTGTGCTCCCGACTGCATGAAGATCATGCACTGTAGTTTGGCCAGGATTTATTAACGCTGGGCCTCTCACACTCCTAAACTAATCTGCATCGTCGGTGTATGTCAAGCTCACGCACACAGATGTGAGATCACCATCTTTCCAGCGCTGTTGTCGGCATGCTGCTGAGGACACTAATGGTTTGTTATGTTTAGCTTGACTTGCATCATTACCATAGAGTCAACAGCTCAGATTGAGGCACAGTGGAGCGTTCAGTCAACGTGTTTTCACTGCAGACAAATGTGGCCTCACACAGGCCTGACATCTGCTAGCTGTTGTGCGCCTTGTAGACATGTAATTCCTACAGCCCACCCCTTTTATCATTCCGCTGCAGCTTCGCATTGAGGAGATACTGAAGCGTTTAATCTCTATTGCAGAATATTGCAATGACTTGTTACATATAAACAAACATAGAATTACTTCTGCACTTGTGGATGGAGTTGTATTCCTCAAAGTGAAAGGCAGCTCTCAGTAATACACCTTATATCTCAAGTCACAATGCCTACCATGGAATGGGTCTAGACTACATGTACCATTTGTTTTGGCACAAGCAGTTATCTTTCATATTGATGTCATACACATTTACACTGCGATAAGAATAGAATTTCAATATATTGTGCAGTCATAGCAGTCAGTGAAGAAGGAAGCTTTCACAACACTCAGTTTGGAGAAGTTTCTTCGAGCTGAGCTGAAGGTTGCTCAGAAGGTGGTCGCAGCAGAGCAAGTTTTTGCCCTCTAAAACAAGCAAATGTCTCTAAATGCACAGGAGCTGTGTACGTCTCTGACAACCAAACGGCAGTGACCTAACGTTCAGGCCATTCTAACCCCAAAACACCAAAAAGGCAGTGAAAAGAACTGATAAGTCTAGAAAGAAAACACAAAGACCTGCCATCCTTTTCACCTTTGCATAAAGCCCATCACTAAGTTATACATCAAATATGATGGAAATACAAAAAGACAAAGTTGATTCGTGTTATCAAAATTGAAAAAGCAACACAGTACCCAAATGTTAAATGCAAAATTGATACAATTTAAAACCATTTTTATATAGTCTTCGGCAGGACAATAACTACAACTATTCATTTATCAATAGATGTGTGGTGCATTAGGGAAAAAAAATTGAAAAGTTCAGAAGAAAAACACAGTTTCCCTTAGGGCTGGGGGAAAAAAATCGATACACTGAAATATCGCGATATTTTCTTATGCTGATATCATATCGATATGTAAAAGTATGGTATCGATCTATTTAACTAATGAAATCTCACCAGATCTCGTTGTTCAGTCAAGAAATCTCGCGGGTTTTCGTGAAATCTCGCGAGAGATTATCTTAGAGATTTTGTTGGTAAAATAAATTAATACTGCATTTTTGAATCTCTATATAAAATCTGCATATGAAAATATCGTGATATTTCAGTGCATCGATTTTTTTTCCCAGCCCTAGTTTCCCTTTTTCTTTTTTATTACAGCCCATTATGTAGCTTATTACTACAGTCGTTACCTCCTCCCAACCAATCACAAATGCAGACCCATGATAATTTCAGGAAGTCGCCAGATCATTGTTTAAAAAAAAAATTGAGCCTACATTACTCAAATAAATTTGAGATTTTTGGGGCCATCACTGTTCTTCAACACATTATTGCAAAGAGATTAATCTGTGAAATTAACACATTCATTTTTTTAAAAGAATCATTGCATAAATAAGTAAGTTATTACTAACACCATGTTGAAAATCCAAATTTGGCATCATCTCAGTGAGAGAAGCTGATTTTGGGCATGTAGGTGTTGTGTCACAGCAGTGGTCCAAATCCACCAGAAAACATTTATCCTCCTCATGTATGAAGTTTCTAACAGTGTTCAAGTCTTTCATTTAGATTTTTTTTGATTGAGTGTCCATAAACAGTTATTACAGGTTCTATTCTAAAAAAAATCCTATTTCGGCTCTATTTGGTGAGAAAAGCTGAATTTTAGCATTTGGGTGCTTTTTCCACATGCAGCTAACATAATCCACCAACATCCACTTTACCTTCCTTAATAAGAAGATTCGGACAGTTTCCATGCCTTACATCAGGGAAAGGGCACAGGATGACCCATTAGATGTATTACACAATTAACCACTCAGTCGGAGGAGGGGAGTTATTTTGGGGGTCGTGGCTCAAAAAGTTTGGTCTAGCCTTAGTGTTCACTCATGTTTGGATTGTTTAAGATTTTGAAAAAAAAAAAAAAAAAACACTTCTGTGACCACAATGACCACAAATAGGTTTTGGCTCAGCTCCACCATACATTATTTTTTCCATGAGTCTCCAAACAAAGTGTTCTGGCTACTGTACTGCAGCAAAGACAGTGACTACAGACACAGGCTTAACCCAACCCACTTCCAGAAAAAGAGAAATAACAAAAAAAAAAAAAAAAAAAACAGAATATCCCTTTAAGAACCCTCTAACCTTGCCCACAAGTTTGCAATTACACAGAATATAGTCAGTAACTAAATAAAACCAAGAAACTTGACTTGAGTTTTAAGCTGTCAAGACTAATGTGTAAGTGACATTCAATACCCTGTGATAAAGAGCTCTAATAAGCTTTTGGCCATTTGTCCTCCATTTGTCACAGTCCAGATACTCTGTCATAAAAATCAGATGCTCGTCATATCAGGGCTTGATTTTATTGCTTAAATAAATCATTGTCTAATCATCAGCTGCATGACTCAGTTAACAGGCCTTTACTGTGCCAACTTCCACATTTAAGCTTTGGAAAGACATTCGTCTATTCAGAGTAGAGGATTTTGTTTTGCTTTAAAATCCTAATTTAAACCTGAAAGATTGTACTGTTCATAATGTAAATCACTGCAATAATCCTTGCCTAACATAAGGTGACCTACAGCGGTCTTTTATTAGTTTTTAAAGGGTCGGTGCAGCTTGTCCCTGTCGGCCTACTGGACCTCTGACCGTGCTATTATTAGCCTTCTTACTATAACTCATAATCAGGACAATGTGCATAAAATTATTACACAAACACATTACACATACATATCTTTGCTCCAATTCCAGAGGGTTAGACAAGGACAGAGTCCCCTGTGTTGTCCTTACCGAAGACCTCTGTTGTACACAGGCGCAGGCTAGCCCCAAGCGACCACACAGCCACAAATACACACACAGACCACTGCCAAACTCTTGCTGGGTAAATGATGATGAGGTGATGAGGGAAAGAGCAGGGGAACTCAAATGAGGGGAAAAGAAAGGAGATGGGGAGTGAAAAAAAGGGACCGTCGAGGGGAGATAGCGAGAAGAGACATAGTTGAGGGCTTAAGGGTCAACAGCGCTCTTGTAGCCACTAATGAGCCTCAAGCCAGGAAGAGAGAAAGAGAGGGCAAAAGAGAGTTTAGACCGGGCCCTAAGAACCACCCATTAAGCATGGAAGCATGAGAGCAGCAGTGACCGTAATGTGGTTTTAAACTATTCAGCACTGGGAAGAACATGTTACCATCTTAACCACAGCTAGCTGCGCACTCATCGACCACTCAACCACACACACACACACACACACAAATATCCATTGTAAAACTGACATCTCAGTTCCCTTCTGTTTGTCATTTCTTTTTCCAAACTTCACTCTCACATCAACTTCCTTTGCAGTCTATGCATTTCCTAATGTTTCCTTTTATAATGTAATGCCTGCTGTGGTTTCAGGAGGTTTGACTAACATGCAAACTGCAGTGTGCAGGTACCAGGCTGTGACTGGGTAAGCAGTCACCAGCGTCCAGCGGACTGACTCATGGAGGATAGCTTAAATGTGATTACCAGGGATGATGGCCTAAGAATCATTCATCCACCTCTGCTACTAAGTAGCCACATAGTCAAATGAAAATCTGTGTTTGTTAAATTCAGTACAGCTCAATATTTTTTCAAGTGTACTGCAGAGGGAACTAAACACTAATTGACCTAACTTATTAAATTAGGCAAAGATAGACACTAGTGAAGTAGCTGAAGTATCTCAAAGAGCACTGATAAGGAGGAGGATTCCTGCAGAGCTCATTTACCAATTTTAAAACAGTCTGCATGTAAATGAGATATTCCACATCTTCAATCTTGAATAAAACCTATTAGTACCCTTTCACCTTATCTAGGCTCTACAAAGTGCTTTCAAAATCTTCCTCATTCACTCATTCATCAGCATTAATACACCCTCTCTTATTGCATGCTTACTTTTTTTTTTCTTGATAATCCCACAACAATATAGAGATTTAATGTCTGGATACTGAAGAGCAAACCACTAAACTTCCTAAATGGTAGATCACTTAACTACCCAAACCACAGTCACTTCTTTACAATGACCTAACTAGGGGATTAAAAATACCACAACTGACAATTTAAGGTAAAAGTGATCCAAGAATGTATATTCATGCCTGGATAAGAGTGTTTACCTCTAAGACTGGCAGTTAAATTGTCTATAAAGTTATGTTTTTGATCAATGACATGTCCATCAAGTACACCCAGTTTAACTTTAAGGACAGGAATCTTTCCAAGTTTTCATAAAACATGTTTATGGAAGCGAGCAACGGACAAAAGGGATTACTGAGGACCCCAGGAATGGTTTCTGATGCTTGTTGTGATGGAAAACTGCATGTGTGCACAATTTAGACTCCACCAATGTCCAGTCAGATAGATACTGCAGGACTGGAAGGAATGTAAGAACATTTCTATTCCTAAAAAGCAATCACCAACAATGATCACTACAGGACAAAGACATGGAAAGTTTGCTAGGTCTCCAGAATACGACGCAACTGAAAGCTTTGTCATTGTTTCATCTTGTTTTATTTGGGTAACCACTGAGCAAAATGTCAGGAGTTTGCAACCATTTTTCTAAATACAGAAATGAGAAGTATAATCTAATTTCTTGTTCTTAAGAAGTATTGCTGTGCTAAAACATAAAAGAATTGACAGCTATAAAATTTATATCAACTGTGGGTAGACTTCTACTTTCAAGTCTTGATTCATAAGAGACTAAAGATCAGAAAGAAAAAGAAAGAGTGGGAATGAGCGAGTTAGAGATGCTGATGGAGGTAAACAGAAAGAGAAGGCGAGGTGTCATCAACATGCTCTCCAGAGACAAATGCCTCAAGCATCTCTCATTCAACACTGGTATAAACACATTGTCACAGTCCCGTAGAGGAAGAGCAATGTGTGCTTGTGTGTGTGTGTGTGTGTGTGTGTGTGTGTGTGTGTTAAACACAGCTCAAGCCTTTTTCCCATGTGAGAAAGATGATGCGTAAGTGAGATTTGTAGTGAGACTCACTGGCTGATGCAATGAACAACAAGACTTGCAGAGTGGGAAAAAAAAAATCACTTAATTACGTAAGTTTAGTGTGTGAGTCTCTTAAATAAAGGCAAGAGATGAGTTTAGACTGATAGACATGGGAATAGTAGTCAATAACACACACACACACACACGCACACACACATGACGATGGCCTGCATCCAGGCATTTGTTGTGACTTGGCAGTGGAAGCGAAGGACAGCATCGGTTGGCCTTTAGGTTCCCCCACCGAGCCAATATCTCCTTTCTAATTACTTGTTAGAGTGTGTGTGCACATTTGTACGTGCATATGACAAGTAAACGAGAAGGAAAGACTGTGTGTATTTGTGTGACAATGTCAAGGATGCAGCAGGGATCTTCAACATCTGTCTAACAGACTGGAACATTTGAAGCCTTGACCCGTTTATACACAAATGCACACACACAACCTGTACATGCCATCGTTCTTCTTACTGGAATTTTGTGTGCATGTTGGTGAGAAAAGGGAAGGCGTCCAGACTCTGAAGGAAACATCGGCAGACAGACAGACATGGTGGATGTATAACTGCTCCCCAGATATCTGCACAGTGCAACAGAGTTATGACCATTTGCATCTCACATGCTAACAAAGTGGTTCTCATTCTATTTTCTTTTTCTATTTCTTCATGCAAATACTAAAAAGCAAACAGATGTATATCTTTATTTTGGAAAAAGACTCATAGACCAACAGTCAGCCAACGGATCGGACAGATGTTAACTGCTCTCCTTCTAGAAAAGATAATATGTACAGTACATTAAAGGGGAAACAGGACTTGTTCGAGTATATCTGGAACTCCTTCATCATGTATGTTAAAGACCTAAACATGCCAGAGGACAGCGTACGCAACTATATACCTCGATACATGATGATATATTTATTTTAGATGATGATATATGATTTATATACACACCTGTATTTTTTCCCTTATTTGTCTGGAAGTTTCATTTCATATCAAACCTATTTTTTAGTATTGAAACATGTTTAGCGTAAAGGTATCGCTCCACTGCAGTGATTGGACTGACAAAACACTGGTCAGAAATGTTTGTTAAATTGACATAATTAAAGATAGTTGGCTGGTTTTTATGATTTCTTTGTAAAAGTCTTGGGGAGGATTGTCTTCCAGACAGTTTAAAGGGACTAGAGGCAAGATTAAGAAACGAAACTTGCGACTGGCGCTTCAGGTAACTGCAGCCACAAGACCAAGCCGTCACGGGAGTGTGCACAAACTGAAGCTATAATGTTGTTTAGTAACCTTTTTCTTCGTAGTTACACTTTTAAGTGGACTTTCAGTTGATCTGGATCGTTTGCTGACGACAGAAGAATCCATAACTATCGCTTACAGTGTTTGAATTTACCACGACCATCTTCTTCCTGTATCAAAACTGTGGACGTAGCGTCATTTGACGTCACGTCCACAGGGCAGCGCGGGAAATTCGGACACCGGATTCCTGCCTCCAGTCCCTTTAAATAATAGAGGTGGGAAAAAATATCGATACACGGAAATATCACCATTTTTTTATGAGATTTCACAAAATACAGCAATATTTCATCAGTCTGTTATGAAATCTCATGAGATTTTGTAACAAAACAATGATATGTTGTGAGTTTCATTAGTAAAATAGATCGATACCGCGTTTTTAAATATAGATATCGTTTCGGTATGCGAAAATATCACAATATTTCAGTGAATCGATATTTTTCCCACTCTTCTTAAATAATCAGGTGACCTCTTTGTAGTCAATTGAGGTGCAGCCGGGTCATTACGAAAAAATAAAGCAAAATAATTTGCACAACTAATACAATATGTGTAAATATCATATCTCTCTCATGTAAATATATATCACGATATCATATCAGTAAATCGCACAGCCCTAATATATACTGCAAATGATGTGTAGATTGTGATAAGTTGATTATTAAATGAATTAAATTTAATTTAATTAATTAATTAATTAATTTAATTAAATAAAAAAAGAATGCTTCACAAGCTGATGAAGATGATGGAGGACACTTCCCATCCTCTCCACAACACGGTGAAGAATCAACAGAGTGTGTTCAGTGGGAGGCTGCGTCAAGTTCGCTGTAGGACGGAGAGATACAGGAATTCATTCCTGCCAGCAACCATCACCCTAAAGAACAAGACTAACTGACTTTTTGTTTATTTAAAAAAAAAAAAAAAAAAAAAAAAGTGAGCTTTTACAATACTGAATTTCCCTTCGGGGATGAATAAAGTATTTTTCATTTCATTTCATTTCATTTCATTATGATCAGAATTCTGTGAAGGGCACTTTGTTAGGTTTCTTTTTCTTGTTTGTTTGCAGTTACAATTTTAACTTGGTTTGAACACAGTGTCCTAAGCAAAACCAATACTGTTTGTTAAAACTCACAGAGTGATTAAGCTGTGTTTGATTAAACTGCTACAATTTTTATTAAAAAAAAGAAAAAACAGTACAGTAAAAAGAAAAAAAGTTGTAGACACCCTGCTGGAACCATGCTTGGTTTCATGCTTCAATTGGCAAGATTCTTATCATAAATGATGTGTTCTGACTGAGTCCTGTCCCTCCATTAAGCCAAAGTTAAATCATCATATAGCCTTGTTTTTGTTCATTTTTTTCTCTTTTCTAAATAGAGACAAATCATCTGCTCTTCGGTGTTTCTCAGACATGTTTCATCATTGAAGAGAGTTGATAATGTTCTCCATCACTGTGGCTGAACTTGCTCACTGACCTTAAACACGGACAAAAATTTATTGGCACAAGTTGTTGTCTTATAAGTTGCTCTTTTTTTTTTTTTTTTTTAAACAAGGGGCCCATGTGTTAAAATATCCTCTTTCGGTGACCCGCATTTATTCACTTTGGGATCTGGTTTAAAAAGTCAGTATTTTGGGGCTTCTACAACACCAGTTCACTTTAACTCGTTTCTCTTTGTGATTAAAATGAAGACCATGTCCAAAGACTTGAATGGCCAAAGCCTCAGGGACCCCCGTGCTGGAGGTCCCCAGGTTGGGAACCACTGCATATTGTCACAATCACATACAAAAAACACTAAAAGCTACCAAAAACCCAACTACAGCATCAACAATAATGCTCATAGAAAACAGCTAAAAAGAGCCACTAGCCAATTGCAATAAATAAAGTTTTAAAAAAAGGGGGTTTTCTTTAATGCTCCTGTAGGAAAACAAGCATTCAAGGGTTTATGAATGCACACACAAGCATATACTCTGGTTATTGAATTACTAGAGATGGTTTACAATATAAGTAACACTCTTCAGATATCTTATAATTAATGTTCAGATTAAATTTATTCAACATTCCCCCTCAACACGGGCATGCCGCAGGGTAGGTTTCACAATTAAGCCAAAAAACTTGGGAATAATTATGCAGGAAATATTTTTCTTCCACTTTTTCTTGTCTTCTTTCACTGTAATTAACTGATACAAGCCAAATAAAGGCAAAAATAACCTTATCTGTTATAATATCTATAGAGGGAAACATGCCATGACCATTCTGCTAAATGTAACATTAAATGAAAATGCACAATATTTGGTATGGAAATGATGGTTCGAATTTTTGCATCAGTAACAAAGATTCATTTCTTTTTAAATAAGTCTTCCTAATACAAATAATATTTTCCAAATTTTAATATTTGGAAAAAATAAATAAAAAAGCAAAATAGGAGGATAAGCTCAACAGCGTTTTGGCATCTGTTGTTTTGGCTTAGTTGGAATGAGGAGTATTCAGGGGAAGCCCTGGCAGCAAGTGGACGTGCTCTGGTGGAAGAAAAAGCTGCAGGCAAAGGAGAGAGACCCTTCAGCCCCACAGGTCAGAGTCAGAGGGAAAGCTGGGATGCCAAGAGATCAACATTTATATTGCAGCTAGATTTATTCTGCTGTTTTAATGCCCTGTTACTTTTTCTCTTCTCATACTTGAATATTGGGCAACTCTAACACTTTAAAAAAAAAAAAAAAATCTTCTTTTTTCTTATTTCTTTAATTTAATTTATTTTCCTGAACCTTGCTTCCATTCCAGCTCAAATCCAATTTAATATAAGTCATAATAACACAATCTGACAACTTGCTCTTCTGGAGTTTTAGATAAATGGGTGTGTACATTACTGGTTGCATTTCGTCTGCAAAGCTAAACAGCAGATTTTACCAAGAGATCCTCACTGCAGTTACGATGACCGACAAGGGTGCCGCCATACATCCAATCCATACAGGAAGTCTCATGCGGAAGTTAGTAAAATACCGCCAAGAGTAACTTTCTCGATTTTACTGCTAAAAATGATGATTACAACCACCCAGTCAAATTTCCAACTTCTTGATTGTGCCTTTTTGTCCTTTTTTTTTTTTTTTTTTTTTTGTTATACTGGCAAGATCCCCGAAGGGAAATTAGGGCTCTGCATTTTACCCATCTCGGCTTCATCTTGGTGGGGTTAAGGACCTTGCTCAGGGGTCCACAGTGGTTCACCTAGGAGTCCTGTCGGGGACTCGGACCCAGGTCCTCCCATGCGCCAAAGCCCATGACGCTACCACTAGGCCACCCACTCCCCTAATTTGTTAGAAACTCAAACCCACAAACTCCCCATTTGTGTGATGATTAAGAAGGCAACTTGGTCTAGTTTAATAAATGCAGCACTGTAAGTGCATATTTAATGCAAAAAGCTTGATGGAAAAAAAAAAGAAGAGAGAGAAGCATGTTGCATTAAAGGTTGAAAATGGAACATTTTTATTAAAAGCTATCTTTAAAGAAATAATAACACCTCCACAGGTCGTTTGGGGGGATACAGAATTAAAGGACAACATTTCCTAGAAAAATTATATTTAGCCTAAAAATAATTATAAAATAAATTTTCACGGGATCGATAATGGCATGATATTTACGTCTATAAGCCAATACACGCCACCATTGCGGGTTGCCAAATACGATCTCTGTGTGGCAACAATACGTTGGGCACAGTTAGGCTGCTACCGGGGGAAACAGTGGAGAGGTGAGTGAAGCAGCTGCTTCAGAGCCCTGGAGATATTGTTATCTGTTTCTGAGGAGGAGTGACCTGAGAAGAGCAAAACGTGGAGTAAATTTAGGTGAAGACTTCACTAAATGGAACCACATAAACGTTTTCCACAGCGTCAAAACACGGAAATGGCGACTTTCCTCCTGGATCGTTAAGCTAGCTTGTTTGCTAACGTGGCTAACATTAGCTGTCAGTTATAAACTCCTCTGCGTTACTTGTTGGACATGCTGTGGACTGTTGGTCACTTGCGTATTGGCAGCAAGCCTGGCATCCCAGCGGCTGGAGTTGTTTTTCTGCTGTTGCAACTACACACACGTGATGTCGCTGTTCTGTCCGTGTTCCATATTCAACCTTTAAGTTTTAGCTTCTCTGTGTTTGATGTTGCAAAGTGGTTCTCAATTCATGAGTTTTTTTTTTTTTTTCCAAATAAAATAAACTTAACGTATAAAAAGCAAAAAACACACAGAAAAGGTTGTGGAGCATCCTGTGAGAAAGTCATGTGTGGTTAACAACACAACCACTTCACCTTCCACCTTCAAATATGCACTTTTCACCGCTTAAGCTTATTATTGAATATTTGTATGCACTCATTCACTGCATCAGAACATATCTGTGTTGTACACATGTCAGCAAGCTTTAAAAATATGAAAAGTTATTATATTAAAGTATAATCACATTGTAACTAATAGGATATAATTGCCTAACTTCCTCTATAAATTCAATAATACCGTGACTCAGGAGACAGAGCCACCGTCTACCAATCAGAGCGTCTGTGCTTCATCCCCTGCTGCTGCAGCCGACCTGCTGAAGTGCCCTCAGGCTGGATATTGAACCCAAAACAGGCAACAATGCCAAAGGGTGCAAAATGTATGGTACAAAAGCATTACGGCCTGCACAGTAAAGAACTTTCAGTTCAAAAGCTGAGAAAGATAAGCTACATAAAAAAAGTCCACTACTGCTCCTTTCACTGCTGTTCAAAGCGGGGATTCAGGAAGCCTCATCAGCTCGAACATTTGTCACACTCAATATACTTTAAAACACCTTGAAAAACTCCTTTGGGATAATTGGTTTAATTGCAGAGTTTAAATGAAGAGGATGAATCATGAATGTGAGCCCTGCTGCTTTAAGTGCCACACTGGGGAATTTAAAAGCAAGGTGGAGCAATTGTCAAGACTAATCCCCACCGGGACCCTTTTCTGGGTCATAATTTCATCATTTTGAAGGTGTGCAGCAAAACAAAGCACACAAAGTGGGGCAATTCCTGAGAGACAGGCTAAGATCTGTGGGAAGAGAGCTTGGCTCCAACAGTTGATTGTCAGTGGGCCATGTGGGTTAATGTGCCACAGTGGGACCCCAGATAGCCTGGGCCATCAGCTGAGCTAAATCCACATGGAAAGCTCCCTCCAGTCTGCTGTGTCACTGTTTTCCCTGGCACAGTAGATTTGTTGACCACAGTGATGCACATAGATGTGCACTTTCTTCACTGGGTTTGTCATTAAAGTGGAAAAACTGAATATTTTGTCACGAATATGTTTCTTGCGTTCAAAATTGCGTAAAAAAATTTAATGCAATTTATTTTATCATCTTGTTGGACAAACGATTAAAGGAAAAGTTATGTTTTCTTGCAAAAACATCTACATATTTCAGCTACATAGAAGTTGGACATAAATTTGTAATTAGGAGTATAGTTAGCTGTCGTTTCTGCCGGGTTACTGCCTGTTGGGAGGTCATGTTTTCAAGACTGTCTGCTTTGCAGAATTATGCAAAAACTACCACACCAATTTTCATTAAAACTGGAATGCCCCAAGCACTGCATCCCCACCCATGGGTTATATTTTATGCATCCAGCTTTTAAACCAAATGCCTGAATTCTAAACACAAAGTATTTTGATCGAGCCAAAGATTTTCTGCTATATAGGATTTCATAAGAACATTCAAATGTTTGATTCAGGCCACAATTTCTTTTTCCACCTCTCACTAAATTTGGATCAGATGGTCTTTGCATCAAGCCTCACAAAGCTGTCATATAGATTTTTTTTGTTATTATTTTTTTAATAATTTATTATTGTACCATAGTAAAACTAGGACAAAAAGTTGAGTACCAGGAGGTGGTCTATGATCCTGAGCAAAACTCTGATATATCTGCCTGAAAAGATTTGTTCCTGTGAAGATATCTGGATAAATCTCTAGGTTTCTGGTATGTAATAGGGTCTCATTTGGACTTTGTAGACCTAAAAATTTCTAAAATGAGGCAGATTCCAACAAAACCTTTCCTTTTTGTACAGTTTTTAACCAAGATCTTCAGAGTTTGTATTATGAAACTGTGAACTATCCTGATATTAACTGTGTGAGTTGCATCTGTTTTCTCCTTTTAAAAGGTTTTCATAAGGAACTTTTCCATTCAGCTGGTACAGTATGTGGACTTTTTTAACTGAAGTAGAATGAGTTAAGGTAGCCAGTGAGGGTTTTTTTTTCCCTCCCAAGTACTAGTCAAGGTACAGTAAAATACATACTGTACTATTATAGATGGGTGATTCTGGTTGGTGGAACACATTTGCTGCTGTTGGCCTACATTCACCAAATGTAGGCAAACATCACACATTTAAATTTGCAAAAATGAACTTTGTATGCAACATGAGCCAAATGATGCTCTTTAAGCCATCTGAATCCTGCCCTCTCTGTAATCTGTAATCTCAACTACTGTAAACCTTTCCTGGCAGCTATGAACCAATTATTACAGACACGAACAGAGAGAAAGCCAAGTATGAAGCACTGCACTGTTTGAAAAAAGTGATAAGCAGAGATTGAGAGGCAGACTTTCTCTTCCACAACTGTTCATACGTTAAAGTGGGGGTGACATGCAAAATTGACTTTTTTGAGCTTTTTATTATGTTATCGTGTCATTCCCTCCCCATAAAACATGCCCCGGGGGTTTCTTTGGCTCATTCACGTATATTTGAGAAATCCCTGAATCTCTTGTGGAAACCAACATGGCTGCCAGAACAGCCGTTACCACAGAGCACCTTCAATACCACGAAGCTCCTAAAGAAGTGTCATATTTCTTTATTTTTTATTTATTTATTTTTTTTTTATGTATACTGTATTTTCAAAATTGCTGAAGGTAACAGTTATTTGGTTGCGCCGTAAAAGGGAATTAGATGTCTAATAATGACATGAAACCCCCTCTTTAGTATGTTAATGTGTATATTTTTAATCAGTATTGCTTTTTCTTCATCACGCTTATAGGCGTATGCAACCACTTATTTTTAACATTATTTATTATTTATTTATATTTTTATGTTTCCTTTGCACACACACACACACACAGCTTCACTTATAAGTGACCCAGTGGGTCATTTGTGGATTCCTTTACTGTATACAGTATCTGTGTATGTGTGCTTGTGTGTATGTATATAGATACTTATTTATGTATGTAAATATGTTTTGTGATGGTATGGATATTCATAAGTGTACGGGATGTGTGTGTGTGTGTGTATGTATACTTTTACCTTTTATGTTTATGAAGTTGACTTTTTAGCACTTGTTCTTCTGTACTGCTGCTACGACTGTTTTTAGATTGTCCCCAAGGGACAAATTAAGTTTATTGAACTGAACTGATTGATTGAATTAAACTGAATAATGCATGCTAAGAGTGCAAATTGAAACAAATCTGAAAAAAATCAAACTTTTGACAGAGTGATTGATGACCATGAGGCTTTTGCACGTTTATAAAACTCACTTTTTTTTCTTTTTATTTTTGGTGGGGGGTGGGGTAGTAAAATTAGGGAAATACTAAATCAGTGGAGTTAACAGTAAAGCAGTCCAGAACTGATTTTACCTTTTTTTTTTTTTCTTTTCTTATAAATTCAATACCCAAGATGTGAGACATGCTGCTGAAACTTCAATGAGCTTGGTTAATGATCTGAATCCAAATAGATGTTTTGCTTCCAATTTACATCGTTACTTACAGTCTTGTGTGTGTGTCTGTGCTTTCATATCAGCAACATTAAAAATTGAAGCCAGAAGGTGTCTTAAAGCTTCATAGTTTCTCACAAAGTCTTTCACAAAGATTGAAGAAAACCCCCCGAACAAAGCTGGGATGGACTGCTGCAAACCCACGTGTGCATTCCTGCACACATACACAAGAAAACACGCCCTTGAAGTTAAATATATGCACATATGAATAATTAAATAAACAAATATGCATTACTGAATGCATGTGTTTGCACAAACACACGTGCACACATAGCTGTCATAAACCCTCACAAGCACAACACAGCATAAATGCCCATCAATAAATAATTACACTCTTCATTAGATGCTGCAGGTCAGCAGTTTGTGCTGCAGAGATTTGTGTCCAGAACAACCAGCACGATCGTTTTAAGGAACTTGTTGCCTTTTTGACCCAGTTTTAAAGCTGAAAAGAAATATCGACCTAACCGAAACTTGCTTCTACTGAGAAGACTGCTTTTGAAGTCATTAACCATAATTGACACAGGGAAAAGAAGCCATTAGGGTTTAGTTAGGGCGCATTCAGAAAGCATAGTCCCTGAGTCTCGGTCCGTTTGGGGACTCAGTTCGATTGGGGGGGGTGGTCTTCCGGTTTGAGATTGCGTTCACGTTGCACTATTGCCAAACGAGCCAAACGAACCAAGAATGAGAATCTCAGGTGGCGCTGCTTTCGGATTCACCGTAGGTGTGGACAAGACGCACGTACAAGAAGGTTCTGTTTCCTCCACAAAGCGACATTATTTTTGTACGAGGAGCTGGATATGCTTTCATCAGATCAAATATCAATTAAAGCTTTTACTTCCTCGCTACTCCACGTCTGACCGCAAGCTATCTTTATACGAAGTCGCAGTCCCACACGTGTTTGTTGTTGTAGCGTTTACCCACGTTGTCCAACGTATGACCCACCGTGCCGATGCAATTTGTAGTCCACTTCCTGTCTTTGGTTCACTTGAATCGGACCGAGACCTGCGTTTGCAGGCGGGCCGAGTTCGCTTGTTTGTTCCAGATCAGAGTCCGCTTACGCTTTCACAACTCCCCCAAACGAAGCGGACTGTTCGAGCAAATGGACTCTGATTCAAATCAAAAAAGCTCTGTGAATGCACCCTTTATCATTGCTTCAGGGCTAAATCAAGATATTTTTGACAAATAAGAAGTGTACTTTCCAGATGGGGTACACAAGTTCTTAGAACAGAAAAATCACTATTGGTATTTTTGTTCTTTATAAACTCAAATATCATTTTTGAGACGGCTGTTTTCAGAGACAAAAGGTCACTTCACATTCAACTAATACAGCTTAAAGGCTCAGCAGCCGCAAGCTCCAAAAGACTCCAAATCCACAGCTAACTGACATTCTCTCAGGCCCTTCAGCAGCCATTTGTCTAATTTGTCATCAGTTACAGTAACAATGAGCACCACTGTTTATTAGATTGGGTTCACAGGCTTCACTCATTCTCAAGTTGGATTGAAATATCTCCCCATTAGATCGTTCTATTAATTAAGAAAAATTCACCACAGAGTGGGCACCATGTGACTCAGCCTGCAATTCACTAGACAAAACAAACCTCCCAAAAACCAAACATATCACTGAAATGCCTCGATTTGTGTAACACACCGTTGTGTCATGCATCAAAACTAAAAGGTAGGAGAGAAAAGGGCACCTCGTCAAAAAATGTTTCCCCCATTGGGCTGTTTTCTACACAGCATTTGACAGCAATTCACCTCTGTGGAGCAGGCACACCATAAATCAATGCACTGTAAAAGAAAAGGGGGAAAAAGTGTTTTCAAGTCATTCGGTCTCTTTCTTAGTCAGAAATACTAAAGCTTCTGGGAACAAAAGAGAACTGCTGCCTCTAGGCTGGGACACCAACACCTGGCATCGCCTGCACCTTCTAGATCAGTCTTTGACAGTCGTGTGACTGACACACACCCCAGCGCCATTTTGAGTGGATATTGAAGAGATAAACAGACTGTGGGAAACGAGAGGGGTGCACTGTATGCTAGCAAAACACTTTTTAATACTGTGAACGGAGAAGAACAAGAAAACCGAACGGAAACGACATTCAGATAAACGTTGACAAGATGCCAGGAATTGGTATTTAGCTAAGTTGGCCTCTATAATCAGTATTGACCCGTACGACCTGAGGGCTAACAGCTGGAGAGCCAACGCAGAAGGCCCACCTCCAACTTTTTCTCTGGATATTATAAACTATCTGCTTCACAGGTAAAGTGCTTATGCTATTAACCCATCCTAAATTAAATATTAGAAGAAGAGAGATAAAATGAGTAAGCCAACCCATTTTTATTTTACATTTGCATATAAGTAAATGATAAAGTTTTATTCCCACAGTGGAATATTTAAGTTTTAACAAGCCTGATTTTTTTTTTCCTTTAAGATTTTGAACAGAATAACAACAACAAACAGGAAACAGGTTATTAAATGCTTTATATTTTTTCTTATTATCAGCCTGACATCGGTTTGACATTTGTTGAATTTCCCTTCTGGGATAAATAAAGTATTTTTCATTTCATTCATTTCATTTCATCTCTTTGTTATGTCCTCTGACTGTAGTCTGTATTCTCTTTAACAAGTGGGAAACCTAAAAACCTCAGACCATGGTCTACTATTTCACCGTCTGAATAACTACGGCATCCTTTAACACAGCACCAATTTCCCATTATAAAGTCAAGACGCAATTAAAAACTCAACCCTCCATTTTAGTTACTGCGTGCCCTGAACCAGTGAAAATGGTGACTTTGCGACTGGGACGTCAGCTGTCCAAGACCAACCACAGAATACACAATGAACCTTTGTTAGTAAAATTTAATAGCATCAGGTTTGATGCTCTTCATGGAAAGCATCATCCAGTTTTAATGCATTAAATGATTCATGATAACTATCTAGAAAAGCTTAAAACATTTATAGGAATAAGTTGCATTTCTCAGATTTGGCACACAAAGTTATGAAGCTGAGCATCGTTGCCCTCAACAAATTTGCATTTTGAGAGGGATAAAAGTTCAAATGCCATGCCTGCCCTGGGATGTTAACCTGACTAAGATTTTTTTTTTTCCTGTGAAAACACTGACTTTTGCTAAACATTTTTCTACAATGGTTTAAAAGCTGTGATGCTAGAATGATTTCTAGAAGTACTTCCAGTGCTTTCCAGGATCTTTTATAAGAAATAAACATGCCAACAGAAAGGTTGTTAACATGTAGAGGCTGCTTGAGCTTTCAAAGCCTAAATAAATCCCTGGAATAAAACCCCAAATTCAGATGAGATGAAGAGGAGATGTTGCAGATGTAGGGCAGGAGCAGGAGAAGCATGGAGGAAGAGGTTTCAACTTGCCCTTAGTCATTGTTGACAATGTGAGATCACTGGCAGATTAAAGGACAAGTTTGGAGAGCTGACAATGAAACAAAGAAAATATTGGAAATGAGGTGTAATGTTTGACAGAAACACAGCTGCAGGAAGATATATTACAAACCCCATCACTTTTCTAACTATACTCAGAGAAAGTAAATGAACAGAAACTGCAATGCAACATTGGTGTAACCTGGACATGCTCCACCGTGTTGGGTAGCAATAGTTCTTTAAGAAACTAGATTATAAGATTGCTGCCACTGAAAAGTCATTAGCTGCATCATAATTTCATTTTCTATGTAAAATCAACTCAGTGTAGAGTACTTACATGTAATATTATAGAAAGACCCTTTAAGACAGCATTTACCTGCATATACTCACTGCTCCACCTCATTACATAGTCTGTTCTATGGCTTATAACATACAGCTCACAGGCAAATAAGAAATATAAACTCTGCCTTTTACATCATTTTATTGACAAATAATTCTAAGAAAAGGCATAAAGCAATTGTGTGTGGGTTAAGGCACATTGCTTAAATGTTGCAGGGATTTTATTGATAATCTTGCTGAAATATGACAACTTTATTGTTTTAGTAGCATCTCATTCACCGTATGACCAGCAACATGTTCATTATCCTCGGAGTATCAGCTTAAGCCAAGCCCAAAGCTAGCTGAAGGTTTTGTGGTTGCGAGAACTCAAAACACACAAATTCTGCCATCGTGCTACAGTAGCTCAGAGAACTGCACTGAGACAGAGCAAGTTAGACATTTCTTTTCTCTCACATCTGTCAGTTGTTGGCTGTTTTGTGCCAACTAAATGCACAGGCTCATATAACAAAATCTAATTTAGTGAATTTCACAGAATATCTTAATTTTCTGTTTGGGGATTAATTAAGTATAATTTGAATTCAAATCATTAGATGATTTTTAAAAAGTGCACAATATGAGTAAGGAGGGGTTATGAGGGCTGGTGTGGAATGACCCTGTTGTATTTAATGCATGACTGATGGATTTTTTTTCTCCTTTTTCTTACATCATTAGGGAAATATTAGTGTGGTTTATGTAAGTGGAGCCAGTAAAGTATTAATATGCTCCACTCAGCAGGCTGAAAGAATGATGCAACGTGGGTTATCCATCCACAGAGACTCACCTATAATGAGACCAGAGATACAACAGGGAGATAGAGGATGCAGCAGCGAGAGGACACAAATATGCACACTTACTCACCAGTTGCCTGGAAGACAAAATACAGACCGCCACAGGAACGGCCTGTATTCTGGCCAGCGGTGATAAACAGTGATAAATGTGAATAAATATCATTATTCTCCACAAAAAATAGCGACAGAGAGTGAGAAGGGTAGTCATTTATAGAGAGGGGCCAATAACAGCATAAGTCTTTTTGGTTTGTGTCACAGTGGAGCATTTTCCCTCTGACATCCACCTTTTATATTTGCAGACAACGCTGACTTATAGTGCACACACATTCACTCACATGCTATTATCTTCCCCTTTTATTTTGTTTGTTTGCACCATTGTTTTTCGCCCTGTTTTTTTGAGAGTCAGGAGGTGGGCAAACACACAAATGAGCACAAAAAAACAGAGATAAAGTGAGTCCTAAACACACACAAATACACATAGAGAGATACTATCCTCCATCTCCCTCTCTGTCTGAATCAGCCTCATTAGTCATGCTAAGGCTGTCGCGTAGCTGGGTCGGCCTGCACACTGAGCTGTAGAGCTGGACGGCAGCCCACAGCAAGAGAAGGTCACCCACCACTCAGTTTAATTCCCAGAAGACCAACACTGGCCTATTCCTGATAATGAGTGGACATAAAGTTGCACAGGGCGAGACCTGCAGTTTGAGACACACCCATCACAGTGCGGAGATGAGGGAGAAGATGCATTTCTGTGCATTATACTTCAAATGAAACAGGATATCTGCTCCACTTCTTCCAGCAGGAAAAGTATAGAAACCATTGGGAGTGTGTCTCCTTCTTTAGAGACTACATCTACATCATGACTGTGCAGCCGATTGACGGTGAGTCAATAAAACTGCATAGATCACATTCAGCAAAAAAAAGTGTGTCAAGGAATGGATACAAGAAGATTTCCAAGTCAGTAAACATCTTGTAGAGTTTGTTTATAAAAGAAAACAATCATTAAGAGAGAGTTTGGCACTGCTGTAAATGAGCTTTTACAGTTTACTAGCTGAGTGTGCATGAAGAGGACTGCTGCTACAGCTCACTGAAAAAAACTAGTTCAGCAATTCACTGACACAGAGATCAGTTACATTATTGTCATTCATTCAGATGTGTAAAGAATGCTTTTTTTTTCTTTTTTTTTATTGCTGCACCATGAGTGTGGTTACATTTATAAAACACCTGTGCAAACAATTTACACTTAAATCTTTATGAAAGAAACGGTACAAGTTTTCACTGAGTGCAACTACTGTGTAAATGCAACTACTAAAACTGTATTAAAGCCCACAGGGAGGTGGCCCCATCAATAGCCTGGTAGACTATTCAATGGTAAATATGGCTCTATCAATAAGATTGTTTTTTGTTTGCTTGTTTGTTTTAAAATAAGTTTTACTTTCACTAAACCAAATAGCAAAATGTAAACAGATTTCTGAGCCAAGCTTTCTCTGTCATGGTGTAAAATCTCATGTTGTTTTATGAAAAAAAGCATAGACTTTATTAATTCATACCTGCATTGCAACTTTAATGGATGGTGAAGTGTTAAATGCCAAAAAGAACGTTTCCACCCACGTCTCTCTCCGTTGCCTTGAACAGGCTGTGTGCTGCAAAATGCGCTGCAATTCGGTGTCCGAATTTGCCGCGCTGCCCTGCGGACGTGACGTCAAATGACGCTACATCCGCAGTTTTGATACAGGAAGAAGACGGTTGCAGTAAATTCAAACACTGTAAGCGATAGTTATGGATTCTTCTGCCATCAGCAAACAATCCAGATCAACTGAAAGACACTTAAAAGTGTAACTACGAAGAAAAAGCGTAGTAAACAACATTATAGCTTCAGTTTGTGCACGCTCCCGTGACGGCTCAGCTCGTGGCTGCAGTTACCTGAAGCGTCAGTCGTGGCAGTCGCAAGTTTCGTTTCTTAATCTTGTCTCTAGTCCCTTTAAATAAACTTTTAATTAATTAATTAATTAATTAATTAATGGATAATTTGATAATATATCTAAAAAAGACTGCTCAGAATGCTGTAATAAAACACATTTGCAACACTGAGCTGCAACATTCCCACAAGTCAGAAACTGTGGATGTTTCTTGAGGAAGAAATGTGTTTCAGAGGAGAAAGCTTAAATAGGCAAGAACAAAAGAAAGATTGAGGCCATCCAACTGAATCTAGAGGATTTATCACATGACAAATTCTAAAGACAATATCTGTAAAGTTAATTCTACTTTTGTTTTGGCCTTGGCACACACAGCAGCTCATCCATGACTCCATTCTCATGCACTGCAAATGATTAATAATTTATCCATTGTTGCATCCGTCATACAGAGCTGATGGATTGTCATCTTAGTATTGTTTTCCTAAACAACTTGGAATCATTGCATTCTTTCAGCCATTACTGAAGGTAGTGAGTGGTGCTAATTGTAAGACTGAGCTGATGTCATTTGGCCCCACATGCTTAAGTCAGTGGTGAAATATTGAGCTGGTAGGATGAGAAGCAAGTCAAAGCTGGCTGACGATCTGAGAGTTAGCTTTATATTGTCCTGAGCTTTGACCATTTTGGGTTGGGGCTTGGTGCCGATTGGTCACACCACTCCAAGTTTCATTGTCTTTTTTAAAAGTTTGGTTGGTCCATAGGGTTGGACGACAAACCAAAAACTTACCAACACCAAAATAACCAACGTCATTTTGCCATGTTGGTACATTTGGTGTTTTAATAAAATGAAAAGAAAAGTATTTTTTGTCTATTTGGCTGTTAATAGGGAGGCTGTGCTCATGTGCCTTTAAGACGCTGACCTACATGTACCATCTATAGTCACGTGACTCCACCCCATCCAGTCTGTAATAAGTTATTGTCCATTAATCATTACTGATGTGAACTGCTCAATATATTGCGATATTGATTTTAGGCCATATCACCCAGCTCTATTCCATACAGATAACAACAAAATGGACAGTAGGGAGTAGATGTCGTTCCATTCATCATTTTTGGCAGACTAGCTCGTTATAAGTCGCTTGTATTGCACTTAGAGTAACATAATGTCAGTTCGAGTCTTCACCTCATCTGTTTGGACTTTCCCTCCACTGGAGAGTTGATCCACTACTGAACACCAGTTATCAGCTATGAGCTATAACCTTAGCAACCAGTTAGGAGCCAAGGAGGTGGAAATGTGGGTTTTACTTTGACAGTTCTAGCAGATAATTATCTAGCAGATAATGTATCCCACCATGAACTGATGAACTCTGGTGTCTGGCATCAGACACCAGTGGTAATCAGCACATTTTATTTCAGAGATACCAGGAGCTTCAACAAAACTTTTTTTTTTTTTTTTACTTTTTGATTGCACGTCAAACGATATGAAAACCCTGTTTTTTTTTTTCTTTTTACCATTTTTATGATCACAAAATCACAACAACCAGTGATAGCTGCCATTTCAACTGTAGCTGGTACCAGTTTGTTAACGTCGCTCTAACTTCAGCTTTGAAGTCATATAAAATCTAATATAATTACAAGTGTCTTATGTTTGATTTTTCGGCAGATTTATGAATGTTTACGTGTGACAAACATCAGAAATACAAGTATAACCATTATGTGGATTCCAGCACAACATTTGAAGGATCTCTGTCTTCATCAGGTTAGCAATCAATTTTGATGTTGGGAATCGACCAGCTCATGCAGAGCATAGATTGACAAAATGCTTTACTGGTGACTGCAAACCCTGGTCCGTCAATATGTTCAGCTTTTTTCCCCATTTCTCTCCTTGCAATATCTGGCCCTTCTTCCTCCTCTAAATAACTCTGATTTATTCATACTCCCTCATACAACTTGTTCAATCAAGGCACCAGAGAATCATCTCAAAATGTGGCAGTAAATTGGAGCATAAAATGTCGGAAGTGACATCCATCCATTTGGCCATATAGTATGCTTATAGTACAGAAAAATAACTCTGTCAAGGCTGAACAAGGAGCCGAAGTTTGCTAGCTGCCAGGTAGCAGGAGGAGTGTCTAAGTGCTGACTGACTGACCCGACCTTGTCTCTTGAAATGAGCCAGTCTGAAAGTTTCCACATGACACGGGTGCAGAGGCAACGAGCTGTCACTCTTCTCATAAGGAAACATTGAACACGCCTCCATGCAGAGATGATAAATTCATCAGCATGACACCCCAGCGCGAGCTCCGCTGACACGACCTTGATCGATCGCAGGCAGAACGACAGATGGCCATAAAGGACAATCATGTAACTGTATGCTCATTAGCATAATCACAGGCATATACAGTACACTTTATAGTACATGGCCACATGGTGCTTCCACATCAATAAGTATGTGACGAAGATGCTGTTAAAAAGAAAATTTAATAAGTGAATACAATAACATGTTAAATGGGATTTTGCCATTTGAAAATCAATAATGTGTCTGGCTGAGCATCAGCAGGGTTTATAATATGTAGCATGTAAAAATTATGTAACATATAAATGGAAGGGCCTGGAACAAAAGTTATTGAAACATAGAATGGCCTTTTCAGCCTAACTATTTGGCTTAATGAAATAATGATAATGATAGTTAAAACCCTTCGTGAATTACCTTATCATGAATTTATTGTAAATATTGCTTCTGGTGTAATGACAAAAGAAGCATCTTTCATTCTGCTGAATGCAGCAACTTCAACCTTATGCTAACCTTAGGTACAGTACAGATTGGTTAGAGGAAGACGGAATAACAACCATCCAATCATGGAGGATTTATATATAAATAAATAAATTTAAATAAAGAAATATAAATAAATAAATGAAAGTGGGAGTGCCCAAGGTGCAAAATTCTTAGTGGCAACCAGTATGAAAGTGAATTCCTGTCAGCTGATAGCTTAAGGCTTTATATGCCCATACCTTTGCATTTACAGTATGTTTTTTTCTTTTTTTTCTTTTTTTTTTTACTGTATTTTGCATGTATGATGTATATGCTCACACCACAGACTTAAAGAAAAGATGGAGGCGGTATTTGGCTTCAGACAACTACTGTATATGTAAGTGATTTAAAGTGCTGACAACATGGCGGCAGCCGTGTGCTGGCTCCACAGTACCTTTGGTTTTCGTGGGAATCATATCTTAAATCCATCAAGTTCTCAAGAAATACTGATGTGTTTTTTTTTTTTTTCCATTTTCTCTTTTTTGCTAAGTTTTAATTTCGCTGAAAGTAACAGTGTTTGTGCATGTATGCATACTATTGCAGACAAAAATGTACATTTTGTTGCAACGACTGTATTTTTCCCATGTGATTTTTTTTTCGAGGTTGTTTTCTGATTTCTTAAGCCAGATTCAATAGCAAAGAATCTTTGTTCAATTAAGATTAATATCACTTTCCAGTTTTCACTCTCCTTTTCTGCCCTATGATCCTTTCTGGCTACAAAAAGTCCAATTTACAAAAGTTAAAAGCTGAAATAGTCTTTATTTCTATCTCTTACACCATATCAAAGTCTAATAATTTATGTTGGAATAAAATGAAATTTAAAAACAAATTGAGCAAACGCTGACAGAAACGCCTGCTTTTATTCTCATTCCCCACCATTTGAAAAGGGGTAGTCCTTCAGATGAATCACCTCTGTCAGCATCTAAGGATAATCTGAAGTCTACACAGCCTCACTGAGCCATGTCCAGGCTTTGTCAGGCTTTATTTATGGACAGCCTCTTATGACAACTGCTACTGATAAGATACAAAGTCAACCACAATTGTAGTCCATCATGTTTAGTAAACCAACAATTGTTAATTGTATCTGTGCAAAAAGAACAGCCAAGAGTGATGGGACTGTCAGGCAATCCTAATGGTGGGTTACTTATGACACTAAAGGAAACATTCTTAAAGAAAAAACTTAAAATTTTATTTTTTGTTTCAAATGAATAACAGAGAAATGTATGACAAAGTCATTAAGATGTCATTTGGCAGAAATAAATAATTAGCTTTATTTCAATATTATGAATACAGTTGTGCTTTAAGTTTACATACACCCCCCCCCCCCCCCCATTAAAGAAAAGACTAAATTCACAATAGTTTTTCAAATAATGAGCAACTGAAAAAAAATTAGAAAATTACACTTTTTACACTTATTTTAAATTGTGTTTTACAAAAATAATATATATATATATATATATATATATATACACAGTACATATATATATATATATATATATATATATAAACAAACTGTCACAGACAAATTAGAGCACCTTGCACATGAACGGTGGGCAAAAATACCTGTTAACAGGTGCAGAAGTCTTACTGAATGTAACAGAAATAACTTGATTGCAGTGATTGCCTCAAAGTGTTGCGCAACAAAATTTTAGCCCCATCATGCATGTTTGCTTTATTTGCTTTAGTTTTTGTTTGTTTTTAATATTTCTATTGAACCACAATTCAAAATCAAAGTAATAATTTTCATGACATTTTAATCTATTATTACTTTTGTAAAATCCAACTTATTTCAATGGCAGCTGACTTTTCCCATCTTAAATGTGATTGTATACTTTCAAGCACAACTGTACAGTATGTTGATGTAGAGGTGTGCCATTATCTTTTTTTTTGTTGTTGTTGTTGTTAAGGTAATTTATTCTGAGCTACTATAAAAGCTGCTGACTAGCTTTCACTTATCACTTTCATTTTTATTACGTAGGGATGTAACAATATGAAAATTTCATATCAGTTATTGTGACCAAATGATCACAGTTATCCTTTTTATCGTGGTAGAGATACCCCTCAACATCATAAAAAATATCCAAAATGGTTCTAACGGTCTACTTTGTCCTTTCTAAAGGGGGAAAAATCTCAAGAGTACTGTCTATGTGGGTGCCTTTGTTGCCTTCCGTCATGTTTTCATAAATTAGACATTGCAAACTGCGACTGCTACTGCTTTTCCAGCCAATGAGCTGCATCACTGGGAGTTTTTCAAAAAGCAGTAATCAGTCACGGTTTTAACAATTAAATTTAGAAATTATATTACTAATAGTGGGAGGGGGGGGGAGGGAGGCCGAGAAAGGTGTGAGGATAAAAAAAAGGGAAAAGAGACAACGGAAGGGAGGGATAAAAAGCAAAGGGGGAGGGGGGGGGTAACAAACGGGGGGGTGATGGGGGGGGGGGGTGGGGGGAGGGGGTGAGGGGGCCTGGGGAGCCCGGGGATAGGGGGGGGGGGGGGATGGGAAAAAATGGGGGGATGGGGAGGAATCGGGGAACAGGGGAAAAGGGAGAAAAGGAAAGGGAAACGGGGGATCGGGGGGAAAAGGAAAGAAAAAAGGGAGGAGGGGGGGAAAAAGTGGGAGGGAAAAAAAGGGAGGGAGAAGAAAGAGAGGAGGAAAGGAGAAAGCAAAAAGGAAAGGAGGAAAAAGAAAAAAAGGGAAGGGGGGGGCTGGGGGGGGGGGGGGGGGAAAAATAAAACAATCAAACCAAAAACGGGGGAGGAAGAAGGGGGGGTGGGTTAAAGGGGGGGGAAAGAAAAAGTGGGGGGGGGGGGGGAGAAAGGAAATAAGGATGAGTGGGGATGAAGGGGGGGGGAGGGGGGAAAGAGGGATGATAGAACCAACGGGGAAAAGGGGGAGGGGAGAGGAGAGAGGGAAATCGGGGGGTGGATGCAGGGGGGGGGGGGGGGGGGTGGCGGCTGTCAGGTCGGGTGCCGAGATTCGGGGGGGGGTCGTGGGGGTGGGAGGGGCGCGGCCGGGGGCGGGGGGGGGGGGGGGGGGGGGGGGGGGGGGCCCGGGGGGGCGGGGCGGGGGGGGGGGCCGGGCGGGGGGCCGGGGGGGGCGCCTGGTAATTTTATCACGGTTAACCATTTTACCGGTAACTGTTACATCCCTAGTATTACCCAACGGACCGGCTCCTGGCTGAACAGCTGCGCTGTTAACATGAATTAACAGTTTTGTTAATGTTCCTATCTAACTGAAAGTTCTGCCTGGACACTTTAGAGGACGGACCATTCTTTAAAGTGTCTGGGCAGCATGCACAACTTCTACGTTACTGCCACACCTTGTAGCTGTATTTCAGTCGTTCAGTTATTACAAAAACAAATTGATTTTGGACATTTATGAAGCGAAATTGAGTCAACCCGCGTGACATCCCAATGTATAATTTTTTTAGATGGCATCAGTGCCAGGCTGCTGAGGACCTGTGCGGACCAGCTCAGTGACGTTCTCAGCCACATCTACAACCTGAGCCTCAGCCTGGAGAAGGTCCCTGTCCTGTGGAAGACCTCCTGTGTGGTCCCGGTTCCTAAAACAACGCACACCAAGGAACCGGCCCACTACAGACCAGTCCCCTTGACCCCCCACCTGATGAAGACCATGGAGAGGCTGATCCTCACCCACCTCCGCTCTGTGGTGAGCTCCACCCTGGACCTGCTGCAGTTCGCCTACAGGCCAAACATCGGAGTAGAGGACGCTGTCATCTACCTGCTGCAGCAGGCGATCACCCACTTGGAGACTGCTAGGAGTGCTGTGAGAGTCATGGTTTTTACTTTTCCAGCGCCGGCGCTGCTGCGAGGGAAGCTGGATGATGCGGGACCATCGACTACCTCACTGACCGGCCACAGAACGTGCGGCTGCGTAGCTGTGAGTCAGAGGTGGTAGTCTGCAGCACAGGGGCCCCCTCAGGGTACCGTCATGTCGCCTTTTCTCTTCACCATCTACACCGCGGACTACACCTATAACAAGGACACCTGTCACCTGCAGAAGTTCTCTGATGACTCAGCCATTGTGGGCTGCGTGTCAGAGGGGAATGAGCTGGAGTACCGGTCAGTGATCATTGACTTTGTGCTTGAACACCAGTAGACGAAGGAGATGGTGATCGACTTCAGGAGAAGGACACTTCCACATACTGTATACCAGTGAACATCCAGGGGATGGACATCGAGATGGTGGACAGTTTTAAGTACCTGGGTGTTCAACTCAATAATAAACTGGACTGGTCCCACAACACCGATGCCCTGTATAAGAAGGGCCAAAGTCACCTCGACCTTCCGACTTTCTATGACTCTGTGGTAGCCCATCCTCTACGCTGTCGTCTGCTGGGCCCTAAGCAGCACAGAGCGGGACAGGAAGACGCTCAACAAGCTGGTCAGGAGGGCCAGCTCTGTCCTGGGCTGCCCTCTGGACTCTGTGGAGGAGGTGGGTGAGAGGAGGATGTTGGCCACGCTCATTTCCATCATGGACAGCAACTCTCACCCACTGCACCAGACTGTGGAGGAGCTGAGCAGGTCCTTCAGCCAGAGACTGAGGCACCCTAAGTGCAAGAAGGAGCGCTACCATAGGTCCTTCATTCCAACTGCTGTCAAACTGTATAATTCATCTGTGTAGCTACCTACACGCAAAAATTTCATATATTTCATATATATTTGTTCTTACTCCTCGTTTGCACATTTTGATTTTTTATCTAATTATTTCTTTTTCTTTTGCACTTTCTAGACTGTATGTACTCCCCCTCCTCCCTTTTTTATCTTTTGAAGAGCTGATGTAATCAGTGAATTTCTCCCATCTGAGATAATAAAGTCTTATCTTATCTTATGTGAATCGTCCCACCCCTATGTTGATGTTTTTTTTTTGACTTTTAGAAGGCTATAATGATAAAGTCAAGGAACCAATAAAGTTAAAGGGATTCAACCATGATGTATCATACATGTCCATACTACTTCTTTTTTTTTAATTAAATAGCTGTTGTGAGTGGACTACCGCTCAACCTGGTGTAGTCTTTGTAAGGTGCTGGGAATGGAGGGCAACCAGATAAAAAGAGGAAATTTCCGCACACTTGATCTGTGCAAATGTCACTTTATTGCTAAGCTTTCGGTCCTTGAGGACCTTCATCAGAGCTTTTCATCTAATTCAGTAATTGTTGAAACATTTCACTTAAAACTAAAGTGTATATAAGACTGATGGATTCCCAAGAAATAAATCTCGTTATGTGGCTAAAGCTCACTTCCTTTGTCAATTGTCCCGCATTTTCTCACCAAATCCGACCTCTGTTTCTCATCTGCACAACCACACGGTTTCATTCACATCATCTTTCTTTCTTCTATTCTTCAAACAGCCCTCCGTTCACACCCTGCCCACTTCCAAAACCATGGCCCCACCTTTGATTAATCACATGACTCCAACTCCGTCATTACCCATCACTCTACTCATCTTTAACGCCGCACCCTCCATTGTCTGTATTCCACATTCTATGCTCAGATCCCACTCAGCTTCCAGCTTTACACATGCGCACACACACTATCTAATGAAAAGCCAAAGAGAGAGAACTGAGAAAGAGTGAGGTATCAAAGTCTTGAGAGAGACAGAGAGGGTAGAAGTTAAAGAGGAACAAATGAAGCAAGAGCAGAAAAAATTTATGAGGTTAAAGGTAAAAAATTCAAAACAATATGAAAAAAGTCAGAAAGAGGATGATAAAAGAAGGAGCCCTTGGAGGATAGGGTTAGCAAAATGAAAAAATTCTTTATGCAAATGATGGGTGTCGAGTGAAAGACATGGGAGCAAAATAGATAATAGAATAGAGAGAAAGAGGAGATGGAGACAGAGAGGTGGAGAGTAGTCCAGAGATTTATGGCAGGTTGTTATGGAGCACCGACTGAATAACAGAAGGTGAGACCAGGTGAATTATTCATGAGGATACAGAGTGTGTGTGACATGTGGGTGATGGGGAAACACACACATACACGCATTTAAGCATCTCAGACACCTTTAGGCCACCTCATCTATGAGTACAAGCACTAACAAGCCATCCAAAGCAGAGAGACGGGTACACAAGGATTAAAATAAAATGAGGAACAATTTTAAAATCCTTTTTTTGTTTTTTTTTTTTTCCCAGTTCTATATCTGGTAGCTTCACATGAACCCTGAGATTCATTTGCAACTTTCTCTCCTGCAGAAAGACTTGAGTCATTTCATATTGGAATAAACACTCATTTCTTTTAAGCTGATCAGGCTAAATGTGCTGCATTTGCTGCCCACTCTTTGCCATGGCGCCATAGTGCTTGCATAGAAATGCCACTAAAGAAGCTTTTTTATTGTGTGTCGCACTAAATGTGCAATTGCACCTACACTTTGGCAGCTTTTTCCCCAAACCAAAATGGAAAATGTTGCTGTGCTGCATTTAAGGAAATGGTGACACTCATTTGTTTCCAGTAATCCTGCCAAGATAAGGATTGCCTCAAGCATTTTCCTTTATAGTTCGGTTTGACGTCTATTCGTTTGAAAAACTACCCCCTGCAGTTCACTAAGAAGCAATTTTACGCGCTTTTATCAATAAACAACTCTGTAGCTGGTGAACTAGAACTTTAGATAGTTTTAGAGTGCATTCACTCCAGGATAGTCCAGGGAATTTGGTTCAACTGGAAAAGAAATTAGTGCTTCTTTTGGTTTGAATTCACATTATACCTAATTCAAGCGGGCAAACCATTCGGACAATGTTATGTAGTTACATCTGCTCCATGGGGGTGCCATTCCCTGAAACAACAACTGACTAACAAGAAAAAAAAGAAGAAAATCCTGCTTATTGATTGGCCAGGATGGAAAAAGGCTTTGACCTGTGGCGGTAATGCCACAAAACAATGTTGCAATCTGCCAGAAAACTCCAAGAAGAAGAAGAAGGGGCTCTTTAACCTAAAGTTAACAGTGGAGCAACACCAAGTTTATGCAGTCTTGGGGGGTTTGCCTTTACTCTGGTCTTTAAACTGAATGCAGTTTTCACCAGAATCTGTCCAGTAGAGCAGCAGGAGAGACTGCGAGTTATACGACATGTTGCACAAGACACGTTTTATGTCACTTCCTTCCTTTGGTTCACCGATAGTTCATTTGTGTTCAGACTGCGAGCAAATCGCCCAAGGGTTCACTTGCAAGTGTACTGAGACTTCTTTGGAGTTAGCTTCTTTGATCTGCACCAGAGTTGGAATACACATTCACACTGTTCCAAACAAACCGCTCTATCCATGGAAGCAGACCAGTTTGTTTAAAGCAGACTGGATGAGGCCAGTGTGAACGTACCCTTAGATTAAATTAATCTTAAACCCTTGACCACTACTAAACCACTCCAGAGCTACAGTACAAAGCAATAAACGCAAATTCACTAAAACTGATTAAACATTTCCAATTTAAGAGAGAAGAAACTGTACTTGAAACCACTGTGATCTGAAACAAGCTTAACTATGCTGTCAATACGATTATAAGTTTTAAAAACATCCTTTCGCAGGTTGAATGGTTACAGATAAGCACAAAATCTAAATTCTGATCACACAAACACTTGTGGGAAAAAAAATGTCTTGAACACTCACTGAGTTGATGCAGGCGAGCTCCTTGTTGAGCAGCCAGGGCAGGGAGAGTTTTCCCTCTCCTCTGTAGCACGATTGAATCCTCTCTTTAATCTTCTCCTTTATCTGCCTCATTGTGAACAGACACAAAGCTGACTCCTTGGGCGGCTTGGCTCTGTTCTTCTGACCCTGGGCAAATACAGTGAACAGAACCTCCTCACGCTCTTGAATACCAAGAGAACGTGCCAAACGGGCTCCTGGCCGGGCCAAATAAGCATCCTGAACCAAACGGTACTCCACTCCATCTCTGGTGCAGCCGATGGGGAATTCAACATAGGAGTAGAACTTGGGATCATCAACGCACAGGCGGACGATCTTGGAGGTGAAGAACTGTTCGCTGCTTGCATCTGGTGAAGTGAGTTGGGTGTCCAGCTGTAGGGTCAGGTAATACACAAACTGCTCACTGTTGAAGCCGTAGATGTAGTAGATGTCAAATGCCGGAAACTTGGAGAGCGTGTCCGAAGGAATCTTAAGCTGAGAAGAGACAAACTCGTCCTGGTACACAAAGCTGAACATGTCAGCATTTTCCTCATTAGACATCAGCTTGCGACTCGACAGCGTGGGGAAATACTCAGATTTCCCATCGATCGGAGTGCCGACAAAAAGTTTGCCACCCCCACCAAAAATATCTGGGGAGATCACCACCCCTGACATGGTTCCCGCCTCAGCAACACTGGATAGATAATGCTCTTTACGATGGTGTGGCTCGCCGAGCTTGAATAAATCATCCAGACGGAGGAACTGGCATATTCCCTGGGAAGTACTCCCACATGCAATTAAGCGGTTGTGGGCAGCATCAAGTAGCAGGAGTTTATTGACATTAGAGGTCTGCACCAGCTCGTGGGGACAGGACTGGACACCAGGTGGGGGGTAGCAGCGAGGGTTGTCGGTGACAGGACCGGTTACATGGCTTCGCAGTTTGGTGAGGTTGCTGGACAGCTTGTAGATCCAGTTGACGGCACCCAGATAAACCTCTCCGGTTTTGTTGTGGACCACCAAATGTGTGAGCCCTCCCTCCGGGGGAGAAAAGGAGAGCAGGGAAGAGGAGGGAGAAGTGGCAGAGGTGAGAGTCATGGAAAGGGAGATGACAAGAAGGAAGAAGGGGAGGATCAAAAGGGGAGGATTGAGGTGGGAAGACATGGTGATGAGGGGAGGGGGAGGGGTAAGTGGGCGAGTGGATGTTTTTGAGGGTGTAATCTGTGAAAGGGTCAGTCAGAGCCTTATAACGCTGTGAGGTACAAAAAGAAAAGAAGTTCCCAAGCAATTGACTTCCTCTTCAGCTTTTTCCTCCTTTTTTGCCCTTTTTCTTTATAACCTCATCTTCAGATCCTCAACATCATCTGCCAGCAGCCCTGAGAAAGAAAAGAAGCAAAATCTTAGCAAATTCAAAATGTCAGTATATTTATGCACATTATGTCCAGAAATCTAAATATTGATATTAAATATTCGGAGACCCAGAGGAGTGGATGCTGAAATGTGAAAAAAGGGAACAAACGAGGGCCTTGTCGGCTTTGTTTTATTGACTTCTTGACTCTTGGCCCGCACCACTCTGTGGAGTGCATCTTTTAAAAGAATACAGGGCTAAACAATGCTCCTCTTGATCGTATTGATCGTCTGGAGGTATTAAAGGATTCTGCAGAAAGACTGCACACAAGCACATAGAAATACATACAAACCTAAAAAACATGAGGATGCACTTGGATCTATGGATAAAAACCATTTTGAAAATGGAACTAAGCACGTAAACTAAAGAATGCACAAGGTAAGGCATTAATGCATTAGCAGGTAGCATCGATGAATTACAGGAAGAACCCAAAAGTATATTTACTACAGAGCAAAGAAAATAAAGGCAGCCATCCTCCACAAAAAGAAGGAGGCTGGTCCAACCTGATAAAGCAGGAGAGAGTGAGAGGGAAAGAAGTGAAAGCTATTTGGCTTCATACCAGTTCAATATAAAAGGCAGCAAAGATGGCAGGACAGATTGCCATGAAAACTAAGAAAAAGAGAGAGGTGAAAGAAAAGAAGATGGACCATCCATCTATTTCCCATTACATCCATCTATTCATCCATTTTCTATATCCGCTTATCTGGTCCAGAAGAAGAGGTAAGGGTTGGGGCTGTTCCTTAAATGCTTTAGAGGACAGGTGAAGTCTAGAGAATGTGGCTGCCTCGCATGTTAAAGCATTAAACTTTTGATTTTTTTTACCATCATGGTAAGATGAAGTTAAGGGTTGAATCATCCTGCCTACAGAATGCTTGATATTTCAGTAAAGTCATCTCTGAGCTTTGTCAGTGTGTCAGAGTGTTTTCATGTGTTTAGAGTAAAAAAAAACAAAACAACAAATACATTTTAGTTTAAATTAAAACCCTGTGTCAGTAAGTTATTTTCATGCATGTTTTATTCAGCAGTTAACAGAGTTAATTAAATATGCTAAACAGCCAGTCAGCATTATCTCACTGACAGACCCTCACATAGGTAAAGAATTACTTACCAAAAACTAAAAAGAAATGAATACATGTCCATATCATGCTTTTCAAATGTGCCAAATGTTCCTCTCACCACTATAAATAACAAATTTGTGTTAACTATTTGTTTTGTTATGTGTCTAATTTCCAACACAGAAGTAAAACGGCTGACTACACTGAACGGCCGAAGGTCTCGACATGTTTGTATGCCCATTTAATGAAGACACGGGGCAGCCTCTCTATAAGGCATTATCTGCAGCAAAACTCCTTGACTCAAAAGGAGTCAAAGTGATACAGAAATTTTACCGGTGAGTAAATGCAGGTATAAACTCCTAAAAATAAGGTCCAGGTTGAAAAAAAAAAAAAGTTATCCTAAAACACTCAGAAATGCATAAATTAGGAAAAATAACAACTTAAATGAAGTTTTTATGAACAAATAACACACCAACATGGTCATAAAAGTCTATTTTTCATGATAGGACTCCTTTAAAGTCAGAAGAAGAGATGAAGTTCCTTAAAGTGAAACCCAATGATTTGCTCATCTTTAGTGTAATCAAAAGGGGAAAAAAAGTGAGCTGTCCACTAATTCTGTAAACCTCAGCAACATAGATTGATAATCTTCTTTCAACTGGCAAGCCACACAAAAGCAAGCAAATGGTTTTCTGTAAAAGGAGGCAATGTGCTTCGTGATGCATGCTAGAAATGCCTGCAGCATTTACCATGTACAGTAAACAATCACTCTTTTACATGCAGTGATTTGCGACAAGAGATGGGGAAACATTCGGAATTGAACTAAAAACACTCCTGGCTTCAGACAAAACTGAAAATGTCCCAGAATATACTGTAACTCTGGTCAACAAGTCTATGTCTGGCACAAACACAAAATAGTGGTTCACAGACATACACCACTGTCCAACACTCTTTTCATTAGCTCACTGGTTCATGCACGACTAAATGCAGAGCACAAGGCAAAGGCTTGTTTTATAATGGAGTTTGGTCAGCAAGCTATTCTTGTCTCTCATTTCTGTTGCTGCTCCTTATTCCTCCCTTTCATTACATTCCTCCCTCTCTCACTCTCTCTCTCTGTGTCTCTCTCTCTCCTCTCAGACACTTCGCTCCTTGTCAATAGTGTCTTTCATCTCCAGGCCAGCCGTGATTACAGTGGCCCTGACAACGATGCTGCTGCCTGTCCCATCAGGACAATGCTGCCACTGTTAGGATCTCAGACACACACACACAAAATGTGAACATACAACACGCACGTACAGTATGTGATCAGACCTCTTTACAGCATCCACATAGACCCCATCAAATTTACTTTTATATCAAATTAGCCAACATTGAATGGACAGAATACACACACACACACACACCTCTGCACACCCAATCAACACAAGCTCACACTCGATCACTGCAAATAAAATGATAATAGCAGCATTTTTATCCCATTTTCTCTGATGTGCTGTATAAATGCTATAAATAAGTGAAAAGCTCGTAGCACACGTGGATTGGGTGGCCAAGTCGCTTCAGTAACCAGAGGAGCTGAGTGCTGATCATATCAGGAGCTGCTTTAACTAAACTGGGACAAAGAGATGAGAGACACGAGGAAAACAGTCCCCCTTTGGTGTCTGAATTAGAACAAAAGGATGAAATGTTATTTTTGAAGAAATCTGTTAGGAAAAAAATGACTGTGGTCATAAATGATGAAAGAAAAACAGACTGAAGAAAAAAAAATAGGACAAAATGTTCCAACGAGGACTAATTTCCCTTCTCTTATTGGTTCACACTACATCACACCAACTCTACACACTTTATTTTCATTAAAACCATGCAAAATGTCACAATTTTAAAGACAGAGATGCACCGATCCGATCAGATATCAGCTCCAATATTGACTAATTGGATGGATGGGATATGGGATGAATGAGGCCGATCCAGCATTCCAATCCAATCATTTCTTTCTTTTATTAATAATCACACACAGCAGTGTCGTTACAGCGATAGTCACTTCAATTCTATGTTTGCTACACCAGTTTTGTCATCACACAGAGCAGGAAAGTGTTATTTCTTTTTGGTACTAATGTACACTTTGTTATTTGTTAAGAAATAATATCAATTAGCGTACATTTGTATCTGCGTTAATTTGTTGCCTTTTTCTAAGAAGGCTAAATGTTTATGTCAAGCCTGATGCCTTTACTCACATTGCAGGGTATACGGTTTATACATTCAACAGTAGTATCGGATCAGTATCAGGTATCAGCTAATACCCTCAGCCCAGGTGTCGTATCGGATTGGATCGGAAAAAACTGGATCAGTGCATCTCTAGTCCAATAGTAGCTTTACATGTAAAATTCCTGGATCTTTACTCTTAAATCCTTACAATCTGAATTATTTACAGGTATATAAAAATAAAAGAGAGACAGGGAAAATCAGTAAATCAATAACAAAAACAAAAGACTTAAATGAGAATTAAATGAAACATTATTCAAGATGAAATGTAAGAAGAACAAAAAATGAAAATCAGTAAATGAAAAAATGATACAGATAGATACATAAATCCGAGTGAATAAAATGCAAAAAGATGAATAAAACAAATTTGTGAAATAGAAATAAATAAAACAAGCAATGGTCAGAATGGTGTGTTGGAAATTTGGGACATTGGGTAACAAAGGGTTAAACTGAATAATTGTCCATTTGGACAAAGAGTTGTAACATGGTCACAGTAAAACTGCACAGCAGAGATTTTCCAGTTTTACCCACAAATGCAATCTTTATATGCAAAGATGTAAGCTACAACAGCAGATTTCAAACTGGCGGTCGGTTCCCCCACGTGGGTCACGTTTTTACGGGGTAATTTTATGGGGTCGCAAGATCATTGTGAAAAAAAAGGCGCCTACATTTATCCCCCAAAAATTGGGGATTTTTGGGGCCATCAATGTTAAAACAATATTGCAAAGAGATTAATCTGTGAAATCAGCACATTAATTTGTTAATAACTGCATAAATAACTAAGTTATTACGAATACCATGTTTAAAATCCGCATTTGGCATTATCTCAACAACAGAAGCTGATTTTGGACACGTAGGTACCTCGACACAGCAGTGAACTGAATACACCAGAAAACATTTACCCTCCTTATTCATGAAGTTTCTGATAGTTTTCAAACCTTACATGTAGAATTTTTATCATTGAGTGTCCAGAAACAAAGTTATTACAGGTGCTATTCTAAAAATCCAAATTTGGCCCTTTTGTTGGAGAAAAACAAATTTTAGCATTTGGGTGCTTTTTCGACAGCTGTTAACATTATCCATTAAAATTCACTTTATCTTCCTCATTTATGAAAATTCTGACAGTTTCCAAGCCTTACATGAAGAGGATGGCCCCGTGATGACCCATTAGATGGATCACACAACTCAGTTGGGGGGGTCACAAACACCAAACTATGTTATTTTGGGGGTCTTGGCCTGAAACAGTTTGAAAACCACTGGGCTTAAGTTTGTTGAAAGAAACTCAGATTAAAACAAGTGACAACTTTAATCAGAAAATATGTAAAATATATCATTCAGTCCTTGAAAAGTGGTCTTTATCTTATTAAATCCAGGAAAAAAAAAAAAAAAAAAAGATTCCCCATGCGTTCACTCCTGTGTATGTGCGTATATGGCATCCTGAAGCCCACCTGCCACATCAGATGAAGCTGCAGTGGTGTTCAGGTCCGTCCAGAGTTGATTTATTGCTGTTGGCACATCGATTGCACACACAGCCACAGACCTTGGCCAAACACTTAGGCAAATTTATACACGCTACTTCTTTAGCATGGAGCTCACATCCATGCCTGCTGGCCTCACTGTGTGTTCGTCTATATGCAAGTGTGCATCCTGCATCTTTCCAATCTTATTTACTATTAAAGCACACGTCTGGACACATTGGCCTGTTCATAAAGTGTGTGAAAATAATGTATATATAATTGCACTCTAACTAAACATGTCATGAGCAATAAATATCCATTTAATCTGATGCTTGGTGTTTTCACAAGGAAAAGACGAGTGCACTGGAGAAAGAACATGATGGAGAAATGAGGTGGACTGAACTACTTGAAACCTTGACCCATATTTGTTCCGTTGTTGATTAAAGCAAGTGAGCCTGGAGGGTTGGATCTACATATAATCACTGGCATAATCGTGTCTCCGCAGCTTTAACTGTTTTTTCAGCTCATTCCTAAAGTTCAAGTTATTTTACACCTTGCAATGGAGGCTGAAGTTATGTGGACTTTAACCCTGTTTGCAGCTGACCTTTCTAAGCAGTTAATTTACAGCTAATCAAGAGCTCATGCTGGAGGAAAAAAAAGGAAAAAATACATAACTCAGTAATTAAGTGAGTCAGAGCTTAAATTAACATGTTTTTTTTTTCTTCAGCACACACAGATCTTGAGAAAGCAACCCCCTGACACAGGATCAGCGGAGATCAGGTGGAGATCAGTGGAGTAGGAATTTTCTTTGTAGGGGGGTAGAAACAATACAGAGAAAAAAACACCCATTTAGAAAAACTCTTCGACCGATAACAGTCTATTTTCTAATGCAAATTAATGGTCTTTGTACCTCATCAAATTTTAACATCTTCTTCATTTGTAAAATCAAATCATCCAGCTTCACTTGTCCACACCATGAAACTACAATAAAGTCTAAAAGCCCCACTAACTAAGGCTTATATGTCCATCTGGCATTGTGTCTCTCCACTGAGCTTTCTCCAACCACTCTGCTACAGGCTGAGGCCTTCCTGGGAGCAAGAAGGGAGCTAACCAGCCACCACGGCTAAAACCGGCACCCGGTCTTTCGCCTGTCAATCAAGAGGACACGCCTCTAAATATGTGTAATTTTAAGATTAAATAACATCTAAACAGAGTTATAAAAAAAAAAAAAATCACCCCCTCAAAGTTGACATGAAGGTAAACTTTACCTATTAAACCTAAAATGATGTTTTGAACCAGGCTGTAAACATGTTTATTTCTGCTGTGAAGTTGGCGTTTTTAATAGGGATGCACCGATCCGCCTTTTTTGGGCACTGATCCGATCCGATAATTGATGTTTCGGTATCTGCCGATACCGATCTGATACCGATTCGGAAAAAAAAAGGAGGAAAAACAGCATTGTTTGACGGCACATTATGCAAAAATAGACTGGGATCTTTCTTTTATGCAAGGCAACGTCAGACTTGGCTTTTTTTTTTTTTTTTTTTTTTTTACCTGTTTTTTTTTTTTCTTTTTTTTTTAGGAGATAAATGTACTGAATTACTTATTAAACAACTGCACACACACAGCAATCTTTAATAAACTAACTATCTTAAAGCAGCTTCACAAGCTTGCTTACATATGTAAAAAAATGAAATAAAATGTCCTGGTTCAGTCAGTGCAGTTAAATAAATGTAAAATAATAAAATGCTGAAACTGAGGAGAAAAACAACAGCCTGACCTCCTCAGTCAAACATGTCAAAATAAACAGGAACAAAACTACTTTAAAATGGTTCAGTCTGTGCAATTAGGAATTTCAAATCAAATTTAAAATAAATGGCCTAGTAAAGGAGCTGAAATTGAGATGAAAATATCTATCTAGCTTGGTCGGTCGATATATTCAAAACAGCAAATCATCTTTTTAAAACGGTGTAGTACTATAATAAAAATCAGATGGGTGCATCCCTAGTTTTTAACATGGGAGTCTACGGGGATTTGCTCCGTTTTGGAGCCAGCCCCTAGCGGATGAAGAAAGAAATAGATACTCCCGGAGATTTACTTCACTTCAAAGCCAAAAGACACAAAAATGCCTTTTTTTTCCTTTTTTTTTTTTTGTCTTATTTTGAATTACCACTCATACTGATGAGGAAAACAAAGTCAGTAGTTGTTGAAAATTTCAGCAACGGTAAATTTTCGATAAATCGGCCAGGCCTAAGCCACTCTCATGAGAAAAAGACATCAGCGAGGCCAAAACACACACACACAAAAAAAGCCATCAAAATCAATAGCCATGTCTTCCCACTCGGCACACAGACAATGCATGTAAGGGAGCAAACCCACCTTAAGAACAGGCCTACTTTCATACTGAGAGGAGCACGCAGGCGTGCATTTTTCTGACATTCCTGATGTAACATTGGTTCTTAAGTGTTATAACACACTTTTGTTTCTTTCTTAGAAATCTTGACATTAATTAGTTTTGACTGTTTGTACATGCCACGCTAAATAGTTTGGCATCCGGTGCTGCATCAGCAAATCATCAATTTATCAAGTTTGGTTGCAGTATTTGGGAATCCAGTTAGAAAATCCTGCAGAAGTTCTCATTTTAACTCTGCAAAAATAAGCTGTGAGGCTCAACACATCAAACGATTTGCTCAGATGCAACACATCAGTCATGCGGTCCAAGATTTCATCAGATCACCTCTCTTAGTAACTCTGGGCTTCTTGAAACAGATGGCAGAAAAGTTTGTGTCACAGAGCAGGTCAGATGGGGACAGTGAAGGAGATAGGAGAACAGGGGCAGGAGGCAGACACATGCTCAAACGTGAGGAGATTTCTATTTGGAATCCATTTTTCAAAAGGCACGATATTGACATGCGCTAATGCTGCAGACAGCAGTCGACTCACATCCTCCTCCTCTGTTCTTCCAACAGATGGACGGAAAGACGAGGACGACAAGGGGAACTTGATTTAACAGGTTCACACGTAATAAGAACATCCTTTCTAGAACAACTTTATGTACTTGAAAGTTGCATGAGTGAGTAAAATCCACTGACTTCTATTAAAAATAAGCATTCTTAAAGTGCTAAAAATCCGAGAATTAGGAGGCTAAATGTACCAAAGATTTATCAAAAGTCACCAGTGATAGACATCTGCACACATGTCGATTCTTAGCACCTTCAATTAAGACATTTTATCTTTTTTTTTTCTTTTTAAATTGAGCACAGAAAAGAAAAAGTTATAACTTCAAGTGATTAATCATGTATTCAACAAGTCTTTTCTTCATAGGCTGAAGACTTGGAGGGCACGGGATGCCTGACCTAAAATGCAATTTATCAATTAAGAAAAAAAAAAAAAAAAAGCTCAGTAGGTCATGACACCTGGACCTGAACCCAGTCCATGGGGTTGAACTGATCCACGAAAAATGTTCGTGTGAAGCTGAAAGGATATAGAGAATGTCAGGTGGATTCTGCCTGTGTGTAAATGGGTGGGTGTGTGCGTGTGCAGGCACATGTGGGCCGTAGCACAGTGGGGACACGAGACACAGTGGTCCATTTACAGTGGCATTCCACAACTGACACACCGACCCCACAGACAGCTGCATGTACATTCACTCCAACACTGTGGTGGGGAAACCAGCGGGGTGCTTAGCCTCGCATCACAAACACACACATAAGTTTAGCCTTTTATTGTTAATTTTAAAACTTTATTGTTGCTTTCTGCTTTATTAATAATAATATATGATTTTATCTTGTAGTTTTATTAACCTCTGGTATGTGAAAGTACTTTATAAATAAATATTTAATTTATAAGGAAGCTAATAAAAAAAAATAAGTCAAGAAGAAAAAAAAACCAGACGGGTGATAAAGATTTGATACGTAGTTATATGATTATTAAACATAAGGTTATTATTTGTGGTTTAACCCAGTGGAAAACACAAACACACACACACATTTTGATTTTAGGATTAGGGATTAGTCAAAGGAAGATGACAATGAGGTAACTTCATTTATCAAAAGCATACACCAGAATCAGCTTAAATACTGCAGGAGCACACGTGCACTTATGCAGATATTTAGAGGTGCGCACAAACATATGCACTGCCGCAAATACACGTGTGCAAACTCAAGCAAGCACAACAGCGGATACCAAGAGTCACTGACTCGCTTACACACACACACACACATATAATTTCCAAGCCGACAAGGGCAGCTCTGCCATCACTCATTGGGAGAGTGCAGAAAAAGCATCCACAGTGAACGGAGTTGAGTGGATGAGCCTTAATCGTTCTTAATCTGACTGAGTCTCCTCTACAATGCACTCACTCTGTCTCCAAGCTCTCCACACTAGAAGGGTTTAAGAGGTTTTCAGATAAAATATAATCCTGCTAAATGCTGCATACTTCCATTCACAGCCTGCAAAGGACAAATCACACATGCTATAATCATATCAATGATATCTGGATAAACTCCACATCCTTGCACAAAGTCGTTCCATTATGCGCAGGATGAATGAATAATTCTGTGTTTAACTCTGATGTATTAAAAAAAAAGTTTTAAAAGAAATAAACCTACTTTGATTTTTAACTTTAAGGATGTAATTGAGGTGTAACTTGTTTAGGTTTATTTCAGTCTGCCTCAGTGTGGTGTTGATTGGTATTCTTACTCCAGCCTTCCTCTGATTAAGAGGCACACTTGTTATTCATTTTATCAATGCAGGTGGGGGAACTGATCATGATTGAAGTGATGCAGTGAGATTTTCAAGATCAAGGGGAAAAGGTGAGACAATCCTCTCAATAGAAAAACCTTTTTTCTAAGGCTATGAGTGGGAAAATTGCTGTCTGCACTTCATCTGTGGATTTCTGATCATCACCATAGCCTGATGAGTCTGAGAAGATGACAGCAGTTGGATTGGAGACGATACTTTAAATTACTGTCTGACAGTGCATCTATCCAGAAAAAAGCTCACATTCAGCCAGAAAACTGAAGCAAAACTAGAGAAACATCTGTAAACAGTTCAGGGTACTTTTTTTTTTTAGTGAACTTTAACATTTAGAAAAGACAAGGAATATACACAGAATTATGATACAGGTAAATATTTCATGCCGTTTCATGTTTTTATTTGTATTGCTACAATTTTGCCGCTCATCAGTAGAGAACAAAGCACTGCAATCTTCTTAACTATAAGGACATAATTCACATTTTATGAAGGCTTTTGAAAAGTTGATGGTGTTTTGGATTCCTTTCCTGCAAAAATGTCAACAGCAGCTTCTGTGCATGGTAGTGATGGTGGTGCTGCCACCACCTCTTTGTTCTTACTTTTAAATCCATCAACAGGTACCTGATGTTTGGATGTGAGTGTTTCCCCATGTCTAGTTTTCTAGTACTCTCTCTGTCTGAAAGGGAAAGTGGACGCAGAGAATCTATTCAAACTACTCTCATACGAGCACAAACAAACCCAAAGAGCAAAATTGGAATTTTTAGTTTTATATGGACCCTGTGAGTTGGCCGGAGGGCGTGAAGGAGCTGGATTTCTAGGATAACAACCACCTATTTGCACACCATTGTTAGCTGAAGGGGCACCTTTTTCCCTAAGATACTAATTTTGAAAATAGTAGCAGGTTTTTCTCCACCTTCGTCAAGCTTTACCTGCATTTTATTTATCAAAATACCATCATTTGTATTTAAATTAAGGTATTTGCATTAAAATGTTTATTTTACATATCATATTACCTGTTTTTCGTTAAAGGAGTGATGACATAGCAGTTAAAAACTAGTTTATGTTGTTGGCATTACTGCATATGTAAATACTCCAAAGAAAAAAACGGCATTTTTTTACAGCGGAGTATTGTTTTGAAACGCCAGACCTCACTTCCTCAGTAATACAGTTGGGTCCGGTGATGATAAGGAGCTTTACCCGGAGACCACGTTGACTTCATTTTGATTGGCTACACCTTATTTGGCTATGACCTTATTTGGAGAATCTAGGTCAAGCTGCGGTCGGAGTTTGCTAAAGGCTAACTGCTAGCAACATGGGCACTTCAGACAGTGTGAGCTACGTTTATCAGACAAGACAGCATTTAGAAAATAAATAAACTTACAGGTAATGACAAGGCTGTGGCCCCCTCCCTCAGTGTTGCTGCAGAAGTTTTCTTTTAAATCCATTTGTTTGAAAATCCAGACCTGACTGCACAGAAGTTACTACTAGCTCCATACATGCAGCTGAATCAGACAGGGAGGGGAGGGGGGAGCACACGGTGCATAAACCATTAGGAGAGAGAGGGGGGGCGCTGTTTACTTGATAGTGTGCTCTTATTGGAGCAATTAAATTACGTAGAATGATAGAACTACATAGAATGATAGCCTGCTGTCTGATTCAACTGTTTCTGAGCAGAGAGACAAAGCTGACAGACCATAAACGGGAACTTTGATTCTCACTCTGGACATTCACATGGCCTCATCAGTGCACAACAGATCATATTATACACCCAAAACCCCAGAAAAGTGAAATTTGATGTCATGGCACCTTTAAGGTTTAACAATGTTATTGAAATGACCAATATTCATTTACTAAAAGAAAATCAATTAAAAAAACATTAGATATTTTAATTGCATTTTTTTTTTTTTTTTAAGGCAGGGCGGGGGATCCTGGAAAACAGTTCAAGCAAGCTACACATTTAAAAAAATACACCCACCTGAAACCACCCCTTCAGAGCGCAGAAACGTGTGCGCCAATCATTTACAAGCAGGCTGGCGAATATGACCAATAAGAGCCGAGTGGATAGCTTGTTAGCTTACTAGTAAACAGCTGAGGAACCACGCTTCTTGGCTCACTTCCAGCTCCTTCTGCGGAGTAAAACATCCACACTGCAAATGTCAACACCTCCATGACTTGATCCACATCCGTTTTTTTCTTTTCGTCGCATTTTAAAAGCAAACAGTTACACGGATAACGGCAGCGAGCAGGCATGTTTGTGTACACTGTGAGACATTCACAGGGAGTTGCAAGCACAGGGAGGTCAAGGAGGTGGGGAGAGGGAGAAACAAACTGCTTTTGAGTTTGATGGACATATCATTCAAAGTGGGCCATTCCAAGACGACTGTCCGTTCCACAGGTGACTACATTTTTTATTTTTTGTGTCAAAGCATTTAATTAATTGGCTGCAATCAGGGTATGAAGGAAATTTTAAGCAATATAGTAAAAAATGCTCCTGGAAAACATCATCTACCCTGCCTTTAATAGGGGATTATCAGCCGCACAATGTTAGGCACGTCATCAAGCTGGCTAATGCTAGCCTGCTAACAGTAGTCCGCCAGCTACTACTCTGTTAAACTTTGTAAATCGGATAAACGCCAATGCCAAGTTTTCATTCTAGACTGAAGTGATGCTAAGGAAGAAGTGGATTAAAACGACCGATTCGCCGCGGTGAAGGACCGAACTTTATAACAAAACGACACACGTTTGTTTGTAGCCGGCAGTCTGCACAGTCATGTTGGCAGGCTAGCATTAGCCAGCTCGATGACGTGCCTAACTTTGTGCGGCTGAAAACACACAAGCATCTGAGAGCGTCTCCTTTTTTTGGCAGTCCCCAGTTGTTCCACTGGAAACAGGGAGGTACAGACCCGATTTTTTAGATGTTTGTGTGTTTTAAGACTCACAATGTTAAGCACGTCAGTAAACGCTAGCTGGCTAATGCTAGCATGCTCTGAAGTGCCGGTGTCGTGCGACAAACAAACGTGTGTTTTATTATAAAGTTCGGCCCTTCACCGCAGCGAATCAATCGCTTTGATCCAGCTTTTGATCCAGTATGACTTCAGTCTGGAATGAAAACTTAAGTATGTTTGGAGTTTATACGATTTAAACAGTATAACAGAGCAAAAACGGCTGATGTTAAAATGGCCCGGGAGAGGAAGTGCCCAAATACCGGGAAGTTCCGGTAAGCGTGATAATCCCCTATTCCTTTAGTTAGATTTCGGGATATTTGGGGGGAATTTCACATACATTTTTTTTTTTTTTTACTTAAAAAGAATATTGCTGTATACTTTAGAATTTTCCAAAGAGAATAAAGGGGGGGGGGGGGACCTCTGCTGGGCTTTTGAGCCCCTTTGTTACCTTCACCCTCATCATGATTCATTTTTTGTCCAAATTTGGGAAGTAAATCAAGGAAGTTGCTTTTTCTACACATAGCAATTGAGCTAGCAACTCAGGAGCTAATGGCAAAAAATTCCAACATAGTAACTAGATGTTTTTTTCTTTTTTTTTGTTTGTTTGTTTTGTTTTTCTGGGTTTTTTTTTTTTTTTTGCTCTTTTGGGGGGGGAAGGGAGGGGGCGGGGGCAAAATTATTTATTCATATGCTGTTAAAAAAATGGGGTAAAATGAACACTTTTATTCTTCACACCAATAGATGTTCTGCGAATGCATTTTAATTATTTTGATGAAAGTGTTGTAGCTATCAACTTTTAATTTCACTTCACTTTGGGAATGGGAGGATTTTTTTTTTTTTTTTTTTGTTTGTTTGTGTGTAGTGTGTATGTGCATTCAGACACAACAAGAAGGAACCTGAGATAGGAAATGGGGGGGGGGAAATACCTATAAAAGGGAAAGAAAAAAAAGGGGGGGAAAAAAAAGGAGAAAGAAAAAGAAAGAGAGGAGAATTAATCCAGAAAATTATCGTGTCTCCACCCCTGGGAGAGAGGGGGGGGAAAAAAAAAAACAATAAAAAAAAGACAGAAAAAAAGGAATAAACACGAGAGAGAATTCAATTATTGGGCGAAAGGACACAACCCACAGCATACGCCCAGCCTTTCAGTGCAAATTTAACAAAGTTTTTAATTGTATTCATATCTGTATAATTCACAGTTATCATCAAGGTAGCTTGATGGCTTAGATTCTTCATTTGTAGAGAGCTGTGAAGGGGAACCTCCAGGCTTTTATTGGTGTCAGTTTGTTTCTTTACTGCTGCTTTATATGCAGCAGTAAGAATGGTTTCATGCTGCTGCATGAACCACAATTTCAAAAAACATAAAGAGTTCAGCACAACTGCAGATGTTGTTTGCTCTTTGTCCCAGGATGACACTCTGCTTGACAAAAAGCTCAAACATTTCCTCTCCTGACCACAGGAATCATTCACTGAGGACACGGGCATCCTGTATGTGCACCAACTGTCCAGCAGGAGAGAGTGAACAGATGCTGTGAGCAGGTAGGAATGAGAGAATAAGTGAGGACAAAGATATTTAAAAGTGTTGCTTACAAACCTTAGAAAAAGGAAATGTGCAGTTGGATTATTCTCATGATGGGTGCTGAAATCACTGCAGTGGAGTGTGACTGTGTGTGTGTGTGACTGTGTGTGTGTAGTTTCCAAAGAAGGGACCCTGCAGCTAAAGCCATTTAAAGGGGCTTTTAGTGCTTGAATAAGCCCAGAAACAGTTCTTTATCAGAGAATTTGGCGTAGATAATCGAAGCTGGCTACCCACCACAGCACAGCAATTTTGCAGTTTAAGAAAATTAGGAGAGAGAAGTGAAGGATAGAGAGATGGGAAAGAAAAGGGGAAAAGATTAAAAGTGCCCCTTCATGGTAGATCTAGAATAACCAAACTCATGGCACTGGAGTCAGTGAGTTTGTGTGTTTTCATGCAAGAGAAAAGGACACAGTGACAAATAAGCTGTAGTTTTATATTAATTGACAAATTTGAATTTGTGAACTTGACAAAATTGTGGCCATTAAACAGATTTGTTGCTACATTTTTATTCACAATTAGGAGAATGCTTTTGAATTTGCAAGGAAAACCAGTCTTAAAATGTCAATACATAAATAAACATGTCAGAATTTTTGTTTTTGTTTGTTTTTTTTACTGCCAGACTCAACTTACAAATTATTCACTGTTAAGGTACTGGTGTTTTGTTTGAATTTATGTCAGTGGTGTTCTTGTGCAGCAGGGTCATTTATACAATAGCAGTGCAGTTGTTTATCTATTAACAGGTGAAAAAAAAAAGCACATTTTCTAATGTTTCTTGACAAATTTGGATAAATCGCATCCAGTTAACATCATTAGACATCAGGGTGTGACTCACACTTGCTGCATATTGGACCAGCAGCTTGTTTTACACTGGTGTTGAAAAAAAAAAAAGTGGACTCTTTCTAGAAAGAACAAGCTGCATTTTTCGAGCTCTTGACACAAACCTGTTAACCTTAATTGGTTAGTCCACAGCTTTCATCCAAACAGAAAAACAATCATTGAGTGAAATGCGCCTGATCTGTCTGTTCTAAAAACAGACATCACTTCACCTGCTGGGTTAAAGCGACTGCTGTGGCAGATGATCACGATGAAAGCCTTTTATCTGTGGAGAACTTTTTACTTGGTTGAAAAATTAACAGCAGCCATGATCCCAATGCAGGTTAATACTGGCAATTCCCTCCCCTCAACAACTACTCTAAAAGGTCACTAACCACTCTTCAAATGTCATGTATGATTTAGGGGGGAAAAGCTGTTTGGTGAAAGATTCTTCATGCATGGTCAATCCCTTGTGGTTTTCAGTGAGCTACTTAATGTGCCTTTACTGCTGCATTGTTTACAGAAATTTAATAAATTAATTTGAGACAGCTGCCCCACTTGTGTTCATTTGTGGGGGACATCTGAGATAATAACTAGTAAGTGGAAACTGCACACTTCCCAAACAACGCTGGCTGTGTGGCCAGAGTTGACTGTGACAAACACTTGTGTTGATAAGTGCTTATTCTCCTCAATGCATGTTTTGCATTATTGTTTTGTGAAGCAGCTGAATTCTTGTGAAATTGAGAAAATTAATCAGTGCCTGATACATTTGTATCAGGCACTGATGAGTGTTTCTAAAGGCATTTATTACAGAAATATGTTAATCCTTTTGTTGGCTTTGGCCAACACTGTGATTGTACTAAGCTTCACTATAGGTGAATGGCTGTGCATGATGTGTTTTGTTTTTTTTTAATTTATTTGATGTTTTTAAGTTTTATTTAACAGGAAAGCCCACTGATATTTAAATCTCTTCAAAAGTGTCCTGATTTTGGTTTACAAAGTTTTTGTGTGGACGCTTCTTGAAATTTAATGTCTTAACAAATTCTATTTTTGGTGGATTAATGTAAATTCTTTATTTAAATTTTTTAATTAGAGATTTCTGATATTATCGGATGATATCGGAAAATATCGATATTAGTTTTATCGTATCAATATTTTTTAACAAAATTTTGAGAGATCTTGTTCCATTGGTCCAGCATGTCGAAAAGCTACCGTTATTCTGGAAAAACTTCATATCCCAGCATTCCTTTCAGAATCATGTGACTACGATGTTGCTGCTGCTATAGACTGACTTGCTCTGAAGCTGCTAATAATATATCTGGTTTTAAATTGTTGGTTACCAAGTTGTCAGAAAAATTATAATTAGCTACATGTTGGCTATCCTGCTAGTGTCCGATATATGACAGTCAGATGTCCAAAATGAACTCCTCTGGCTGATTTAAAGGAGTGATGACATAGCAGTTAAAAACTAGTTTATGTTGTTGGCATTACTGCATATGTAAATACTCCAAAGAAAAAAACGGCATTTTTTACAGCGGAGTATTGTTTTGAAACGCCAGACCTCACTTCCTCAGTAATACAGTTGGGTCCGGTGATGATATGGAGCTTTACCCGGAGACCACGTTGACTTCATTTTGATTGGCTACACCTTATTTGGCTATGACCTTATTTGGAGAATCTAGGTCAAGCTGCGGTCGGAGTTTGCTAAAGGCTAACTGCTAGCAACATGGGCACTTCCGACAGTGTGAGCTACGTTTATCAGACAAGACAGCATTTAGAAAATAAATAAACTTACAGGTAATGACAAGGTTGTGGCCCCCTCCCTCAGTGTTGCTGCAGAAGTTTTCTTTTAAATCCATTTGTTTGAAAATCCAGACCTGACTGCACAGAAGTTTCTACTAGCTCCATACACGAAGCTGAATCAGACAGGGAGGGGGGTGGGGGGGGCGGACGGTGCATAGGCCGTTAGGAGAGAGAGAGGGGGGGGGAGCTGTTTACTTGATAGTGTGCTCTTATTGGAGCAATTAAATTACGTAGAATGATAGAACTACGTAGAATGATAGCCTGCTGTCTGATTCAACTGTTTCTGAGCAGAGAGACAAAGCTGACAGACCATAAACAGGAACTTTGATTCTCACTCTGGACATTCACATGGCCTCATCAGTGCACAACAGATCATATTATACACCCAAAACCCCAGAAAAGTGAAATTTGATGTCATGGCACCTTTAAGGATATTTTGGGATATATTATATCTTTGCTCTCGGAGCAGAATATAGTTGCATCTCTCAAAATATGAGAGATAGAACCTCACAGTTGTCTGCATAGATCAGTATGAGATATCAGAAATTAAGAGTTGGACAATATCGATATACCAGATATCGGTAAAAAAAAATAAAGGTCAATATCAATCATCCATAATTAGAATGTAAAGTAAATTTAATGAGCTGATGAACTGAAAAATGCCAGCTTTTTTATAAATCACTGCCTGAGTAATAGTGGTGGTAATTCCCCCCTCTTTTTCTTTTACCGTCTCTCTTTATACAGTCCTGCTATGAGCTTGAGAAGATCTCACACAAACATGAACCCTGCTGCATCTCAACTTTAGTTTTAATTTAGCAAGTTTTACATCTTAGCAAGGTTTACGGTCTGCTGCAGACCGTAAACCTTTCCAACTGTTCACTGTTGACAAGTTTTTAGTCTTGTCTAGGTTCTTACAGGTAAGCTTTCACAGTTGTAATTGTTCATCCAGGACCGCTGATAATCATAGTGTGTACTGGGATTAAAGGGTTTTCACACCAACTTGGAAAAAATAGTGTTTATTTCCTTTCATTTTTGCCATTCATACTGGATTACCTGTATGTCCTAACTGCTACACTCTGCTTCTTAATGTCATAATATGGAAAAAAAAAAAAAGCTGTATATCTAAACAAAACCAGGCAGAATGACGAATCCACATACACTTTAAATATTATGGGCCTACCACACACACATACATACGCACACAAACACACACTCACACACACACCACAGGAGATAATGTATCTGCTCTTTATGCAGCCTACACTGCATATGCCAAGCTTAGAGAGGAGGAATACCACACTTGATTAAACCACCACTTGAATCAACCACTCACACACCTACGCAAACCTACACACACACACACACACACACACACACACACACACACACCGAAGCCATACCTTAGGGCAAGAAGAGCTATGCAAACACACACAAACCCATCCAAAGCCATCCTCATCTAAAATAAAAGCTGTGTGTGTCTTACTGTAGATATTTATGTGTGAATGCCGTGTATGTCATCTATCCTTATGTCATCTCTCTTCTGATGTGACCTTTACACACAGATATTTTCTTCCTGCCCTGCCAGCAACACGGCTAACACAATTACACTGAGCTAATGAACAGAGAACCCTGATAAAGTGGCATACACATACACAAATACGCACAAGCATTCATGCACGTTCCCTCCATGTATATCAATCTCCTGGTAAAGGCTACATTTGCATCTTCAATATAAATGAAAGTGCTTATTAAAGTGCATGCAGGCGTTCAGATCAGATTGAGGAAGAGCTCATCTAAATTTGCAGTGTTTAACCCTTCCTCTTCCTCCTGCTCTTAATCCAACTTTATTTTTCTACTTTCATCTGTCTACAAGGGTCAGAGGAAGTCAGTTTACTGACACCGACGCTTGTGTAAATGGTAAATCAAAGGTGACATGTAGAAATTGGTTATTTTTTCCAACTAAAAGTCCAAATAAATTAATATTGCCAACCCTAAACTGTTAATTGGCTTATACTATTAAAGTATAAGTTGTGACATTTAATGGTATTTGGCAGTAAAATCATGTAATACAAACCCAATAGTGATTCCAGTGTGAAATAACATTTACAGCTGTTCGTTTACGACCCTGCGAGGAACCCAGTTTGAGACTGAGATGCTCTTCACCTGATCTGAAGCCAGTGTGACATTCTGACTAGACTTCACCGCAGCACAAATAAGTTTGTTTCATTAGCACCAACATTTATTTGCAAAATGAACTCAAAGGGCCTCTTTCATGTTTCTATAGGAAACCTTGCAAAAAAGCTCTTCAGCATTTTTTGCAGGGCTTGTTGCAAGATAAGGTCCTCATGGGAGGCAAAGAATGACACAATGACACAATAAAGTGGACAAATTAGTCATCCTAATGGATGCTATTCTAACAGAAATTGTATCGGCATAAATCCATCCATGATAATCATTTAAGTGGAAGGTGATATTTTGTAATCTGGGAAGTGAATTGGATTTTATTACTTTCTCCTTCAAGTTAATAAAATAGAAAAAAATAAAGAAAAAGTGACTTTGTTGCAAATAATAAATTCCTTTGCCTCTCTCAAATGGAGGCTTCTATATGATCAGAGTCCACAGAGAACATTTCTAACCAACCCTCACTTCCTGTCATAATATATCTTGATGCAGTGGCTGTTAAAGTGGTCCCTGTAAGCCTCTGGTGTCCCTAAGGAGGGGAGCCAGGGGCTCTCCATCAGAGTGGTGAAAAACTTACTTATACCATCACTGAATTCTCTTGACATGTTTCCATTAGAAAAAGCATGATGTATCGTCTCTTCACGTTTTGCTCTCGGCACCATCTCCCATTTGTATTTTGGACACGTACACAATTCACTTCAATCCAATTTCACAACAAATCCACAACAGACCTCCACAGCTTATAAAATCCCTGAGACAAAATATTATCAAATGAGGGTCTGGAGTCTAATTTGTCTTTTCTTGGGGGGCCCTGGTGTAAGAAACACTGAAGGAACCCTGTTCCACTTCCACCACTAATCAAATGTGAATCTGCATCTTTGACGTGAGGTTACAGTCACGGAGGAAGGGAGTGAATTCTTGAGGCGTCTCATTGGCCTGATTGCGATTGGACGGGATCCCGGGTTTCTGAGTCTGGTTCTGATTATCACATCTTAGACCTGACAGCATTCCAGCACTGCTGCCGGGCTTCGCAGGGGGAGGGATTCAACTGTTATGCACATTCCCATCTTTATAGACCTTCATTTGATAGAATAAAAGAGGAACTGACGCTGTAAGTGGTTGCTAATCCTTCACGCAGATTGTCCAACTTTAACGTCCTGATGCTGGAAAAAAAATCAGCTGCAGGAAGAAACTGAATGAGGGGTTGAATCCTTAACAGCTCCTCAGCTGCTGAACATGACCTCTGACTTTCCCGAGGGCAACTGAAAGGATAAATTTTCCTACAAGGGCCAATTAAATATCCCAACCGTGTTGCTGACATGTAGGACACTCCAACAAGTGGCAGAAACCTCAGAATTCACTTGCAGTTAAAGACTTAAACTGGAGATACTTTAGCTCAGAAAGGAGAATCTGCAGACGGCTGCAAAATGCTGTTAAACGCACCTAAAATCCAGCCTTTCATTCGTGTCCTTAAAGCAAGTGGACAAACCACAAGACTCCTTTTTGGTAGCTACGCAAAATAACTCTTTAATCCATCAGATTGGAGCCAATCAAAAGAAGTCAAAACTATAATCTGTATCCTTTTCTGTGTATTCTGGCAGTGCATTAGGTCTAGTCAAATGTAATCCCCCATCAACCCCCCTCTGGTATCATTGTGTATTTATTGTTATCACTCATAATATTCTGATAATGCTGTGAAATTGCTAATAATGATGTAATCACTTTTCCCCCAGCTTTTTATGAAACTTCATCCAAACCTCAAAAAGAGCCTCATCCCCAAGACTTTCTGTAACAAATACACACCTTCCTGTTCCCAGCACCACATGGACTTTGTCCAGAGTCTTGCATAAACTAATCGAGCTCCACTAACACACATTTCACCGCTCCACACAGCCATGCACTGAAGTTGCTCCTCTTAACAAAACATCTCAACCTAAACCTTCCAGCCAGTTACTGACTCAGTCATGAGGACTTGAGGGTCGCCCCACAGCATGTTGCAGTTTTGTAATGCAGCTATAGAAATTCATGATTTGCTCTTGTTAACCTTAAAGCAATATTTCAGCTGGGTGAAGCAGCCCGGTGTAGATTTTGGCAGGCATGCGCCTGTAGGGGTTCATAAATAATCAACCGCATATGTTAGCTGTCGTGGTCAAAAGTGGTGATGTACTGAAACTCTCCTCCTTTTTTGCTTTACTCTCACTGCTGAAAGGCACTTTCAGTCAAATTCTAGGGCTTTACATTGATTGTTTTTATAGTTTTAGGAGTTTTAAAGTTTACTTTATAAGATTTAGATGTAAAAAAAGAAATCAGCATGTTGAATCATGAAGTTATCTCCACATTTATGGTTAAAGACATTATAAAAATGCAGAAAAAGGTTTAAATATTCTACAATGCAGAATGAGTACATTGGAGAAATAGAGGACTTCTCTAAAGTTGTTGCCAGAAGTAATCCTAGCTGTTAAAAAGTATTGATAAAATGGGTCAGAGTGGAAAAACACACACCCTAGGCATTGTTAATGTTGACTGACCAGGCCAGATCACACACGGAGCGCATTAGTAAATGAAAATAGTATTCGACAGTGAACTGTCAGAATCGCTCACATCATCCATCCGTAGAGAAAGACCTGCTGCTGTTGCATAAATACTCAGTCATACAAAGTTACAGCTGATGTCCTCCTGATACGGCTGCTCAACAGTTTTTCTTTCAAGCATGTGGAGGGGACACCCCTGGGCCTGGAGGTCAGGGAGGGCGTGAGAGCATAGAAAGGCTTGGCAGGGACAGAGACAGAGACAGAGACTGAAGGGATCGTGTCTCTGTGGAAATGCTCCAAGGCAGCAATCCAATACTGTAAACATGCTGTCTATCCTTAACCTGGGAGACCCCCCGAGAACGCTGAGAGAAGATTATCAGAGGGGTTCACAAGGTTATTTCCAGCCAAGTCAATCCAGACGAGTCATTTCGTCTCCTACGTGCTCGTAAAATCTTACTTTTTACTGCGGCTGTTAAAGACCCCCTTACCCTCTTTAAAAGTCCAGAAGAAGTGCTGCATACGGGAAAATGGTGCATCTTCAGCAGGTTAAACAGTCGGCGAGAGTTTTCTGTCCTTATTTTGTAAAGTCATGGCTTGAACGGGAGGCCACCAATACCAAAGAGAAAATGTGTCCAACAAACTTTAAGTAGCCATCTCGACAGTTCGCATTAAATCATCTGCTACACTGATTCAGCTTCACCCTCCTCTTACTTGAATAGTTCAATAAAAGTGTGACTGATCACTTCATACATCAGCCAATTTGACTTTTAAAGCAATGTGTGGGCAGATATTGGAAAACAAAAGAAATATTACTTGCTGAGCTAAAAGCTAGCATCCAGAGCCAAGAACCCGTTTTCTTCTTGATGTAATGTAAAACAAAGAAAGTAGAAAAATGGCAATTCATTAAGTATGAGTAATGAAGGTGACTAGTTATTAGACGTAACCCTGTAAAAAGCAATAAACCCAGCCAAGGCTGTTAGAGAGACTGCTGACTTTTCTGTGGAATGAATATTTAAATAATCAATGAACAAATAAGCATGATTTAGAATTTTACATTACGTTACACAAAATAAATTTACAGTTTACAATCTTTTGGACTGAAAAAGGCTGTTTTCCGATTGACAGCTTTGTCTCTGTCAAATAGTTGTATGACTGAAACCTCCACTCTGGAAAACAAGCGGTTTTGCTTGCCAGGACTTCTTGGCACAAACTGAGAGGTCGTTTTCCATTTTGAAAGCATACAGTGCATCTGGTGCCGGTGCCAATGTTAGAGAAACGATAGCTTCCGTCAAAAGCCTTGTTTTCCAAATTTCAAGTGTTTTGGAACATTTTCAGTCAATTCATGGTGTTTTTGGGTTTTTTTTTTTACTTCCTGGAACTTGGCACTGACCAACTATCTTCTTACTGGCTCACTTTGTATATTTGTTTTTGTCTGGCTCCACATGCCTCCTCCCTCCCTCCCATCACAAAGCCCCTGAAAAGTATTAACACGTTCAGTTGCACATTTCCCCCCAGAAAAATTCTACATGTCTCTGCTTCAAATATAATCCTGTCAGGTAGCCAAGCCAGTATTTTCACTTGAAATCAGAGGAAAGAGCAGAAGGAAACCTAGAAATGGCAGCATCCAGCAATATGTCCGTATGTGACCACATTAAAAGCATAACAGTGTCTGAGCTGCTTTCTAAGCACTACTGTAAAAGAAACAAGCCCAAAAATTCCTGGAGTGAAACGACTGAACAGGCATATCAATTTCATTATATATTTCATATAAACAAAACAGAAAGAATCCTGAATTCCAGAAAATTTAGCAAACTACTGATTCACATCTTCGAAACATATCAAGTGACTAGATTTAGCAAGACATCTGTGGTCCATGTTGAACTCGAAAGGGTCCAATGCACCAAATCCCGAGACATCCGTCCAAAAAAAGGAGCTCTCATTAAAGAATGAAAAGTCTGAAAAGAGAGGAAAACAATGGCGGTTCATGTGATGCATACTAATTCTGTCTGCATGACTGTGAAAAACAAAAGGAAAGCTCCACGGATTGTGAAAATAAGTTCCACTTACAGCGATAAAATCTGTTAATCTGGCTGTGCTGGCCCCTCTCACTGCATTAGCCCCATTCATTTCCCTAAAGGACCTCTGGAGTGTGGTAACACTCAGGTCTACGACTCGCTCACACTCGCACAGTGAACCAGATGTGTTGATATGCCCGCTGCATTCGAATTGTAATCTCCTTCACTGTGTCATTGTAGCCGACATACTCTTTTGCCAGCAGGCACACGTTTCACATAAACAAGACATCAGCAGCCGTAAAGCTGGAGCATAATCAACTCACAACTGTCAACAATCCGGCTGCTCCAAAGATAAAGTGTTGTTCTGTGATTGCAAGACTGAGTGAAATGTGACTTTAACCCATTCTATATTCCCACAACTGACTGAAGTTGACACATGTAAAGAGGTCAACCTGAGGCTTGGATGGAAATGTGTGTATGTGTGTGTGTGTAGTGCAGTTCTACGAAGCTCTTGCGCTGGCTGAGTAGCCTCTTTTTCCAGCCTGCAAAATGTGGAAAAAATGCGCTGAGACTCCAAGCGTGAAGCAAAGTGCCAGAAACACTGAACCAGGACAAACATAAAAATCCATGGCTCCATTAGCCATGTTCAAGCCCTGCCTGGCACATCTTGGTCCTGTTGAAAACAACAGCTGCACACAAAACAATTTCCAAATCCACTCCAATTTTCTCATTGTTTCATGCAACAATATCACCTGCTGCACAATGTTGCCAATGTAGGTGAAACCTGTGAATGCACCGGTCTTTCAGTTTGACATCACTCATGCATCATCTTGAAACAATTACCCCAATGCAACAAGGTGAAGTCATGAATCTGGTGCGCATGCCCTCAGACAGCTGTGACAGTTTACAGTGTGTCAGTGTGAAGAGTGGACCTAACCAGAGAGGGAGGAATGCGACCTCAAGCTCCTACCCATGACCCTCCACAGCCGCTGCAGCCTTATCTGATTGGTCTGTCTGGCACTTTAATCATTTCCAGAAGTAAAGCGAGGACCGCCAAAAACTGGAAGGAATGGGAGGGGCGGGGGTTGTAAGAGAGCAAAATGCTGCAAGCTGCTGAAACCCTCAACACAGGAACTGCTCATGTTTTTAGATGGAGGAGAAAGTTTTAACGTTTAATTTGTCATGAATGAAGATGAGCAGATGTGTGATAAATATCTGGTACTCTTAAAAAGTACAATATTGTATTCCTAAAACATTACAACATATCAACTGACCCCAGTTTATATTGACACTTGATAATAATCAACTTGATACGTAAAGTTGTTTATTTCAAGACAAACCAATAAGGGCTTTACTGTAGGATTATTCAGCACAGGGGAAACACAGAAGCTGAATGAAATAAGAAACAAGAAGTTGTGGGGTAAAAAGTGGTTTTGATCAAAGTGCCTTGTCTAATTGTTTAAGACCGAGTCTGCCATCTGTTTAGTTTTTGAATAACAGACATAATAAGGTATTCCAGCTGACTTAGTAATGGTTTTCTTGATATCTTAAAGAGGGAAATTAAATCAAGGTGCAAGAAAGAGTTGCAAAAAACTGTAAATAACCGGGCTTTTACTGTAATTCATTACAAGCAGTTTATTTTACCCATTTTCTCAGGTACTATAAAAACCAGCACTGTATGAATTTGAGATGATGAGCTGAGGCTTTGCACTGTGCTGTAGCAATATGTTACAGTACGACCTTAATAGCCACAAAGTCACTCTTAAATGCATACTAGCAGCAATTCCTCACTCATTCTGTCCTACCAGCTCTTATGTACTAAGATTTTTTAGGTTTCAGCTTCAGCATGCAGAGAAAAACCCATCAGTAATCCCCTGCCACTGGAACTGCTTGTTTGCCCCGTGGTAGTTATAGGCTGCACAAACGCCTCCTCAAAAACAGTATATGCATAAACATGAATTCAAAGGTATGACATGCACATCCACATGTAAAGGAATCACAGTGTGGTTCCAGTTGCAGGTAATTGTACATCCCTCTGTCTCTGTCATGCACATACGTACACAGCAGCTGGCTAAGTGTGACAGAAAAATGACAGTTTTTATCTTGCTGTGCAGTTTAACCCCTGCTAATCCCTCCAGAGTGGCAGAGCTTTATGGTCAATTCACACTCTTTCATGCTTTTATATTTCCTCTCTCTGTAGCCTGGAGAGTAATCCCCACAGCAGGCATGGCAAAATATCACACAAGTGGAACAGACTCATCATACATATGAGTGACAGCAACAAGGATATATATTATACATAAAGAACACATACAATCCAGTAACATTGCCAAGTGCTAAAATATGAATGGAAAATGGTGCATAAATGTAAAGTGAAGGGATTTCACAAGCAGCTCATATTCAACCATTTCTCTTCCTTTTGGAAGTCGTTGGTGCTACTTTTTCTTTGCTTGAGTTGAAGATTGTTAAAGAATTATGGATGTTTGATTTGAATTTACAAGCTTAACAAAATTAGCTATAATAAGCTCATATTCAGTTTAGCATCAAAGAATTCTCCACTGTGTCCCGCGCAGTCACACTAATGCCACCAAAAGATCTCAAGATCAATGACAGAGTACCATGTCATTTCCCTTATTCACATACTGATTGCACCTTATCTGTGGAAAGAAGAAATCTGTTTACCTGCTGCCATTTGTCCTCATAAATCATTCATACCAAAGAGATGTTTGTAAGCACAAATGAGGAAGGTCCACTTCAACTCTGTTACTAACTCCATTGCCAGCTTACAGAGGATCAAATTCTACCCTCCATTCCACTTTTGTGCTTTCACACATGAACCATCAGGTAATACCTGAACATCAGGTATAAAAGGCAAATAGAAAGAGGTCTATGTCTCATTTTACCTGATCTAAGGAGTACAAGCTGTACTCTATCCACTAACCTTAAAATTAACTAATCTTTGCCAGATTTTCACACTTTGGTGCCTCTTAATGAAGGCTGATTCTATCCATCTTGCATTCTCTCTCTTCTTTGAGCTCTATCGAGCCGAGTTAACACTGACTTTTGTCTCATTTCTAGCTCTAATGTTGTCTTGTATTTCTTTGCTAAACCAGCCACTGTACATGTTCAAAACAGCCACTGTGTTGGCATCCAATTGCTGGCATCTGAGGCCAAACAGTCATCACATGATGCCCCAGGCTGGAAAAAAGAACCCCCAAAGTGTGGTTTCTCGGCGCAAGGACACGGGAGGGTAATGACAGCTCAGAAATTTGCAAACTGAAAGTCGATGCGCCATTAAAACAAGTCAGTAGCACAGTTTTAAACTAAGTTTTACCAGAGAAAGCGCAACAGCAATTTATTATTCAACTGGGTTTGTAAAACTTTTCCTTTCCTAGAGAGAGGGGGGGGGGGGCGGCAAAAAGAGACCGCGAAGCCCAGGGGAGGGGGAACAGGAAGGGGGGAGAAAAAAGGGAGGCCCAGAAGGAGGGAAAAGGGGAAAGGGGGGAAAGGAAGGGGGAAAAAAACCGGACACCCAACCGGCCCCGGCCCGCGAAGAAAACAGGGAGAAAAAAAAAAACCTAATTAAGCTAAACTTCTGCCTAACATAAAATCATTAAACATGTGGAGCCTAAACCTAACAAAAGAGTTAAAGAAAAAAAGTAGTGAAAAAGTAAAACCCCTCAGGCCAAAAGTACAATCAACGCCTAAATACTCATACAGTACTACAGGGGACTCGTGGTTAAAGTCAGACATAATATACAGGCAAGTTTTTGTGGATACTTTTTATTTTTTTTTTTTTTTTTTTTTTTTTTTTTTTTTTTTTTTTTTACTTGTCCTGTCCAGCATTGAAGCAAGCAGAATGGAAATCTGATTGCTTTATTCTGTTGAACAGTTTTGCTTTATCAAGCGGAGCTTTATGAACATAAGGCTCCACTTGATATCATGTTTATTCATTTTATTTCTTTATTTAAACATTTGTTTATTACACCATTCCATTTCATACTGCTGGGCCTGACAAGGGAGAAATGAAAGTGAATAGAGGTAATGATAGAAAGTGAAACAGAGAGAGAGGAGTAAGGAAGAGGAAGAGAGAGAGAAGAGAAAACATGAATCCACTTACACAGTTCACTGGTACATCTGTACCGCGATCCCTAAACAACCAAGGTCTCTGTTGGAAAACAAAACAAGCAATCCCCTACAGGAGTACCTGCAGGTGGCTTAAATATCCTCAGATCATACAAACACACGCAGAACTACGCAGAGAAGAGGTACAACCTAGTCAGCGCAATGGGAAGTAGAGAAGAGGTACAACCTAGTCATCGCAATGGGAAGTAAAGAAGAGGTACGACCTAGTCATCGCAGTGGGAAGCAGTGTCACAGTGTCAACATGCATAATAAAGGGTGCTCCGTGGTGATACAGTCATGCAGATGCAGCCTCGTCTCTGCAAGGAGGAGGAAGCCCGCAAGGCTCGCGACCCAGGCCCCCAGCAGCCACCCAGAGGCCCAGATCCCAGCTACCCCCCCCAAAGAGCGGACATGCATCCCCCCGAAGGGCGGCAAAAGCGGCCCCAGCCGGAGCCCCCCGCAGTCTGGAGGCCCAGGCCCCAGCGGACCAAGACCAGCAGCTGCCGATCCCACCGGGCGCCGGGCGTCCCCCGGAGCGGAGACAGCGCCGGGCCCAGGGCCCAAGCGCCCAGGAGCAGCCACCCCCCCCCCCCGGACCCGGGCGGCCCAACCGAAACCCAGGAGGACCGGACCCCCCAGACGACGCCCCCCAGGGCAGGCCAGCCCCCACCCCAAAGTCCCTGATACACCTGACACCAGGGCGCCACCACCTCTCCCACCCCCCACCCCGCCACCACGCCCACACACACACTCCCCACACACCCACCCCCAACACTGGGGCTGAAAGATATACCGTCACCGCCCCCACATCGAGACACAGGCACCCAAGACATCAATACCGCAAGAGCAACCACATACAAGATACAGATCCCCCCTGCGCCCGCCCCGCACAAAAAACCCCGGAAGCCACAAACAAAACCGCACCCCCCACCAAAGCGCCCGGCCCCCAACCAACCCGCAGCCACACCGCACCGCACCGACACCAAGATGCCCGGCACGAATACCGAGGCACGAACCTCCGCCCACACCGCCCAGCCCTACCCAACACCTCCGTGTACCCCCCCCACACACGCCACACACCCACCCACTCCGCTCTCCGACCTTACATACCCACACTCACTCCTCTCTCCACCCCCAACACTCTCTCCTCCCTCCACTGTCCACACCTACCCCCACCTCCTCATACCCTCTAACACACACATGCACTCCCCCACATAACTGCACCAACCCCTCCCCACCCCCCCCACACATACGCCCCCACCTCCCTATACCCCCAATACCCCATACAGTCCCCCCTTACATGTCCAACCCCGCCCATCCCTCTGACCTATCACACTCCCCGCCCCTTCCTTCCTTCAGCCCCCTCACGACCATCCCTACTAGACACTCACGAGCATGCCACTCCTTCCTCCATCCCCCTTTCCTTCAACCACTTACCCACATCTCCTCCTCTTCCAGCCCAAGTTCCTCCCTCCCACATTTCCTCCTTCACACTCTCATTCATTATTCTCACATACCCACCTCTCTCTTGCCCATGCCCTCGTGCCTCCTGAGTGGTAGCTCGGGCCGGGGAAGGAGCCGCGAGTTCCAAGCCCCCAACACGTTCCCCCCACCACCACCCCCATCCCCCACCCCCGGACGCAGCCGGCCAGGCATCCCCCAGGCCAGCAGATCCCCCCGCAATGCAGCCAGCCTTAACCACTGGCGCGTGAAGTAGCCACTGTCCCCCCCTCCCCCCAGTAGCGCCCGGGAGACCGGGGTATGAAGGGACCCTGTCCCCCCCCACCCCCCACTCATGACTGTGTGTGTAAGATGTGTGTTGTTTGCAGTTAAAACTAAGGGGCAGTGCCAAGTCATGCCGGGAGTGGGGTCGCGTAGGGGGCATGTCCCCCCAACCGGCCCCTCCCTCCTACCACACACTATATGGCCCGCCCTCAGAAGTGGTTGTGAGCTGTTGTTATTTTATGTGTTTAGGTGTCTAAGTGTGGTTAAAACTGGGGAGCAGGCTGCCTCTAGACGTGGCAAGCAAAGGCACTTTGGTGCCCTCCCTCACCACGCCCGCTTGACACGCTCCCCTCCCCAAAACCCTACGTGTGTGTGTGTGAGGTAGAGCAGGGGGGGGGGGGGGGGTCTTGGGAAGGGAGACCAGGGGGTATGAATTCCCCCCTGGAAGAAGAGCCGTTACCGGCATTAGGTACCCCTGCCTCCCGGGATCCCCCCAGGGCAGAAAGGCAGGCATGGCCGCCCCCACGGCCCGGCGTCCGGCGTTCAGCACAGAGGGGCCAGCCTCAGCCCCTGGGGGCGCTCGACCACGCCAGGCCAGGGAGGGGGGAAAAAGGGACGGAAGCGGAAAGGGTCGGCGGAGGGGCCAGAGTCACCGGCCCAACATCCCCAGGCCTCGCAAACCCCCCAAGAGGCACGCAGAGCTGCTATTTTTTTTTTTTTTTTTTTTTTTTTTTTTTTTCCTTTTTCTCCCCCTTTCCCCCCCCCCCCCCCCCCCCCCAACCTGACACACACAAACCCCACCAATGCACCACCACCCCCGCACCCAAACACCCATCATCCATGCACCCCCACCCACCCACCCATCTCCACACCCCCCCACAGGCAGCCACACACACACACAACCGCATTCACGCCCCCTCCAGTCACACACCCACCTACACATACCAAGGACGGGGACCGCGGGGCCACCAGCCCCCCCACGCCACAAGTCCACCGCCCCCAGCCCCCGGACCACGCGAGACCAACCCGTACGAGACCACCAGTGCAGGCCAGCCCCAACCGACACAGCGGCCAGGCGGGACAGGCACCCGGCGTGGAAAGACCCGGCCACCCCCGCAACCCCCCCACCTCCACACACTAGAGCTGAACGATATGGACAAAACCCCACACCCCGACAGCCACGCCAGACACCCCAACATCGATACGACACGACATGACCACGGGTCCGCCGAAAACCAAGCACCCCGGCGGAAAGCGCAGCTCCGTCCGCGACCCCCAGAGCCCCACACGCAGGACAAGCACAGGGGAAATCCACACCCCCCACACGGCCGCTCCCGCGACACCAACATCCCGGATGCCCACATCCCGACACAGACACGACAACGATACACCCCCCAGCCCCACCACACACACACCCCCACCAGCACACACACCCGCACGCACACAGCAGAGGCGCCCCCGGCGCAGTGACCAGACGTCACCAGGTCGTGAGGACCGGCCAAATCCAGAGGAGGCACGCCCCGCCGGCCCGCCCCCCCAGCGCCAAGCCGGGTCCCCCGGCCCCGGAGGCAGGGGCCACCCCGGAGCACCGGGGCCCAGGGCCCCCCCCCCCCCGCCCCGGGACGACCCCCGGCCACCCGGCGCCAGCCGACAGCCACCGGCCAGGGCCCCACCAGCGACCCGCCCACCGCCGCAGAGCAGCCCCAACCGCTGACCCTCATGCCCCCCATCGGGCTGGATACGCCCCGCCCCAGCGGCGAGGCAGCCCAGACCCCCCCCCCCCCAAGTCAACCGCCAGGGATCCATAGCCATCAAGCACTCGCCGGCACCCAACCCCCACATCGCCGAGGCCGCCTCCTACACCAACGTTAAGTGATGGAGCTAATCACAGGGGACCAGAGGGAGTGGAATTCATCTAACTGGTTCTTAGAGGAGGCAGACATCATCTCAATACTGATATGGTCTACTAAGAGATTCCTAAACTGGCTAATGCTCAGATTATTTTTGGATTTCCAGTTTACCAAGATAGTTTTCTTTGCAATACATAATACAGTAAGTATCATATGTGCATAATTGGTTACCGTATTGATCTCATCCAAGTCCCCCAGTAAACAAGTGTGGGGCTTGCAGGGAAGTTACACCTGAGCCACGCTGACAGGTCATCGCATACCTGAAGCCAAAACCTCTGGACAGGTGGACAAGACCACAAGGCGTGAAGATAATTGTCTATTGTATTCTCATTGCAGTGCAAACAAATATTTGAAGGTGACAGACCCATCTTGAACATCCTCTGTCCTGTGTAATGTACTCTGTGTAAAACCTTGAATTGTATCAACTGTATATTTGAGTTTTTAGTCATTAGGAACGTGTTTAAACATATCTGTGTCCATGTGTTTTGGTTAAGGGTTCTGGAGAAGTAGCCTCCCACTTCGAAGTTGGAAGGGAAATTGAATCATCCAGTTTTAATAATAATCTATATATTTTCGACAGTAGTTTGGGGATAGAGAGATTCAGGAATTCTGCTACCCTGACCGGAGTCTGCAAGATCAGTTGGTTAGAGGTATATTTTTTGCTTAATATAGATTTAAGTTGATGGTATTCTAAGAATTTAGTACTATTGATCCCGTATTGTAAGGTAAGTGTATTAAATGACAGGAATTTTCCATTTTCAATGATATGTTGTAATTGTTTTACTCCTTTATCCTTCCAATGCACAAAATTAATCATTTTCTTGTTTTGTAAAATATCCAGGTTATTCCAGATGGGTGTGAGTTTACATGGAATAATAGAAGACTCGGTTAATTTCAGGAATTCCCACCATGCTTTAGAGTAGAGCAGATGTTGATACTTTTAAAGCATTTATGAGATCTGACTGCTGAACTGATGAACGGCAAATCAGAGACATCCAGATCCCCACATAATGCTTGTTCTGTGTCTAGCCACGGTTCATCTAGATGGGTAGGTTTCAGCCATTTGGAAATAAATTGTAGCTTATTTGCTAGGAAATAATAATAATTGAAATTGGGTGAGTCTAACCCTCCCCGGTCTTTTACCTGTTGTAAGGTTTTTAAACTGATACGTGATGGCTTGTTTTTCCAAAGAAATTTGGAAATGTGAGAGTCCAGTGACTTAAACCAACTGGAGGAAGGTTTGGTGGGTATCATTGAGAACAAGTAGTTAATTTTCGGTAGAACCATCATTTTGATGGTAGCAACTCTCCCCATGAGTGATATGGGTAAATGCTTCCATCGCGTGAGATCTTCCTCTATTGACTTTAATAGCTGGACATAATTTAACTTTATTAACTCTGAAAGTTGTGGAGAAATATTTATTCCTAAATATCTGATATTACCAGACTGTATTGTGGTGTTAGGGATATTTTGTAAAGTACAATTAACAGATAAAGCTGTAGTCTTGGTCCAGTTAATAGAGTACTCAGATATCATTGAAAATTTATTGATCAATGTGATTGTCTGGGAGAGAGATGTTGATGAGTTCTGGAGGAAAAGCAGTACGTCGTCTGCGTAGAGACTTATTTTATGTTCTAGATTTTTGCCGGGGATCCCTTTAATATCTCTGTCCTGTCTTATAGCGGCTGCTAGTGGTTCAATGAAAATGGCAAAAAGTGAAGGGGAGAGCGGGCAGCCCTGCCTGGTGCCTCGCTGTAAACAGAAACTTGGAGAAGTTTGGTCATTGGTCCTCACACATGCATTAGGGTTGTTATAAAGTATTTTTATCCAGTCTATGAAATAAGGACCAAAACCAAATTTATTTAATGTTGCAAACAGGAATTTCCAGTTAACACGATCGAAGGCTTTTTCTGCATCTAACGAGATGATAGTGGATTCCAGATTATGAATGGTAGCATAGTCTATTAGGTTAATCAGCCTGCGTGTGTTAGTAGAAGAATGTCGACCTTTAATAAAACCAGTTTGATCAGGATGTATTATCAGAGGAGTTATTTTTTCTATCCTTTTAGCGAGTGCTTTGCTGATTATCTTAAGATCTACATTTATTAATGAGATTGGCCGATAACTAGCTGGAAGTGTCGGGTCTTTACCTGGTTTTAATAATACGGTGATATTTGCTGAATTCATATTTGGTGGTATTTTCTGTTTCTCTTTTATTTCTAGTATCATTTTATAAAAAGTGGGAGCCAGAATTGTCCAGAACTCTTTGTAAAATTCGACCGGATATCCATCTGGGCCTGGGGCTTTATTATTGGGCATATGTTGCAGAGCGTCATGTAATTCATTTATTGAGAGGGGTGAATCTAAAGCCGTCATATTTTCCTGTTGTAGTTTTGGGAGAATTAGATTATTGAGAAATTGATTAATATTCTCATCTGTGGGGTTTATTTGGGATTCATATAGTGTTCTGTAGAAATTTCTAAAGATATTATTTATCTGGTCAGGATCATGGCTGATACTTCCTTCTGAGTCTTTAATTGAGGAGATTGTCGCTTTTTCCTTGTTTATTTTTAACTGATTAGCTAGAAGCTTTCCAGACTTGTTACTGTGATCGAAGTTTTCTAAACGAAGTCTTTGAACCAGGAATTGCGTTTTTTTGGTCTATTATTTTGTTTAACTCAAGCTTGAGTTTCCTTATATCATTCAGCATGTGTTCCTCCGGGTTGACCTGATAGGCTTCTTCTAGTGATTTAATTTTGATTTCTAATTCTGAGGTTCTTGCAGCTTCCTTTTTTTTCTTATGAGAAGAGAAGGAAATTATTTTTCCTCGCATTACTGCTTTACCTGCTTCCCAAAGGACACATGCTGGGGTTTCTGGTAAGTCGTTGTTCTCTAGATAAATGGACCATTCTCTTTTGAAATAGCTGATAAACTCAGGATCTTTCAGTAATGAGGTGTTGAATCTCCAACTCCTTGTTGTTGGTTTAACAGTTTTATTTCTCAGAGCTACTGATACTGGTGCGTGATCACTGATGGTTATACTTTTTATTAAAATTGAAAACAGAACAGTTTAGGTAGCTTCTTGGTTACATACTAATGATTTCTTCTACATTGAAGTGATGCAAGGTAGTCTAAACAAAAACCTAATCATCTGAGTCATACACACATTTTGTTAAAACAAGAAAAGCGACAAAAACACTGACAAATGAGAAGAAGAAACATGGAGCAGCACTCCTCCAGAGGAACAGAGAGAAGCCAGTCAACTACATCAGCACACACAGGGAAAATGAAATGTTGTGTTCAACAGCCACATAAACTGTTCAGTTTCCTCAGTTTCACAAGAGGAAAGAATTTGAAACAGTTTGTGGAGAGGTAAGGCATCAAACACACACACACACACATAAATGCTCAAAAAACAAACCCCACAGCTACACACAGAATCACGCTGACTCAAACACACACAATGTTTCACACAAGCAATTTCACCAAACCACATACATAAACGCTCAAACGCTCCCACTGCATGCACAAAGACACATGTGGCAACAAACAGACACAGGCATGCGCGCACTCACAAGCAGTGTGGTGGTGTATGTACAGTGTGTGGGGAATTGCTCCATTTCTCTCATTAGGGAGAAAGCTGCCTGCAGCAAAGCCTCCTTTAGTCAGTCTGTTGAGATCTCTAAAACCAACAGTACTCGTCAGAAGAAGGGGGAGAAGGAAACACTCACACGCAGCCTGCACGCTGCAAAAACAGATGAAATAATGGAATGGAAATGAAAGTGGAATCGTAAGAAAAACTCACAGATGGAGGAAGAGCAGCATCTTCAGGGTATTTAACTTTACTGATGTCACTTTTAAAAATATGACTAAATTAAAAACTGAAAACTGCGCCGACCGCATGAGGGTTGCTGATGTGTTCAACAACAACGGACAAGATTTAGGAGCTGGAATGTGCTGCTGTCGTAACGTTTCTCCTTTTTCTAAAGTATCAAAGCATGATGCAGGAATACGGACTTATCATCCTGGTAGCTTCTGTGTTTTGTTCTCAGCATCTTTGCAGAGTAACGAAACAACCGTATCAGCTTCTATCGCTCCTCAAACTTCAATGATAGATCATTTTACAGAAAGGTAATTTCATGTGTTTTGCTTAAAATGTCATGCTTCATTGTCGAAGGCAAACAGAATGAGGGAGCTCATAATTACCCGGTATGTTTAGATGACACCGCATAACAGTGCAGCAACAACCAAGTGAAAGTGACAGGTGAAAAACCAGCTATGATGGAGTCAAAGTTGTTGTAGTTGAGGTTAAAAAGTGGAAACAAAACTAATCTGAGACTGAAATAAGTCCAAATTAGCATAAAATTGAGTTTAGAATGCAACCCAGATTCAATTCGTTTGGCAAATCCAGATAACAGCCTGATCATTTTGAGAAGGTTTAGACAACAACACAGAAATCCTCAGAGTGAAAACACATGGTTTGAGACTAAATGAATTTCTACAGATGATTCTCAGTGCAGCCTCTGATGCTCACATCAGAGTTATACAACACACAGACAGCCTCAAATCCAGAGCAGTGGTGACTGAACTGAACACAGCCAGAAGCAGAACCGTTGTTCTTATGTGGACAACGTGCGAGAATAAGCTGTGTGATGGCAGTTAATGAGAGAGATTTCTGCATGAGCAAAGCCAGAAGGACACCACTGTTCCGACTGTCACTGTACCAGCGTGGATATGCTGTTAACACAGCCACTAATCCACACAGGCTGGTGATGTCTGGAAACACAAGTCTAATCAGAACACCAGCAAAAACAATGTAGACAGCCTCCTAATTAACAGATTAACCTGAAGTCTGAAAGAGTGTTAAGGTCTACAAAGACACAGCTGCAGTTTAAGCCAAATACCACAGCTAGCATAAAAGGTTGCTGCTAACACACCGATGCTGCTTAAAAAGTAAGCAGAACAAAGTGCTTTGCAGAGTCCCAAAAGCTAAATTGTTAATAATCATTATTAAAAAAAAAAAAAAAAAAAAAAAAAAAAAAGATGCTGATGTTGCACCTACAACAAATTATCCACTGCATAATAAATGATTGTGCAGGGAATTGGAGTGTTTGTTCTGCCAAAACCTCCCAAATCTCCCAAAACCATGAGTGTCAACCTCAAGGCTGGGCTCCAGGAAAACTTGTGGAGCACTTAAGTTGTCATGCCGCAACCATGAATGTCAAAGAATAATTTCTAAGGCAAACCACCCACCATCTGTTGAGTTGATGCATCTGGATAAAGGTAAAAGGAAGGGTGTCTGACAGGCTAACCTTGCTAGTTAACTGTATTCATACAAGACCAGAGGCAAAGATGACACAAAAACATCAAAGAGGAAAAACTCAAATCACTAAATGTTCCAATAGAGCAAGATACACAATGATGTGGCAACAATTACAAGTCAAATGTGAGTTTAAATTTACTTTTGTGGCTGTATTGTTATTTGATTCCTGCCCAAGCCTGCCTCACTATGAAGTTCTCATGACAACATACATCAGACTGGTATTAGATTGTTGTTAGATGCAGGAACTCTGATCTGGGTAAAAGTGCCTTGTTTCATGCATCTGCTGCACAATAAGAAATATGGCTAAAATAAAATGCTTTCATATTATTTATCATGTTTACATGTAAATGTGTTGAATATTCCAGCTCCAAACCAAAGTGAAAATCCAGAAAATATTTGAGACAAGAAGAAAAAAAAAAAGCACAAAATAATACACATTATGCATAAGCCACAGAGAAGGAAACAGATGGGAAAAAATGGGCACAATAACAGAAAATAATAGACAGCCCCATTAGGTAGAGGTTATTTAGCAAATTCATCTCACTAAACAAAAGCTTCTCTTGCGGTTGTCACTGCTACTTCCACTAAACTCCACACTTTCTCTCCAATTTCCGTCCATTTGCAACCCCCTGCGTCTCTTAAAAGCTAAATTGCCTGTCTGTGTCGCCTTATAATGGCTTTCAATGCATCACAACCTTATAAAAAGTAGGGATTCACAGTTTTTAAATGACCAGGGAGATGCCTGAGCACTGCCACTCAAACAGAAAAACTCAAGGTGCTTTAAATGGATTTCAACATGTTTTGGACCCTTCACTTTATCGTAGAGGGGAAGTGTTTGGTATCAGTATTTCTGAGTCTTGCCAGCATATCCTTCTCTCAGACAGAACAGGAAAATATAAAGCTGCCAGAATCACATATAAAACAAATGGTAGAAGGAAAACACAACTGGATTGACAGAGTCTTGCTCTCAGAGGCTTAAACTGCAAGAATGCACTTCATTTCTGTCATCTGGAGCAGCAAAGCAGAAGTCAGTGATGTTTGAGCAGGAGTCAAGCATTTGTGTGCCGTACTTGTCCTCTCAACAGTACAGAGCAACATAAATGTCCATTTGACATGTTGCTCTGCCAGAAACTCAATTCCCTAGAGACAATAACCATGTCATTGCCAAGTTTGGAACAAAATCAATGACACACAAAAAAAAATCCCATTTGCTTACACTGCAGATGTTTCATAAGGACACTAAGACATCTGCTGGGATGTCCTTGAGCGAAAAGGCTAAACCTGAAAGCCCCACTTCTCATGATAAAAGACATTATGCATCACATATGGCTCACACACACACACACACACACACACACACACACACAGGGCAAGCCATATACAAAACATTACAACCCCCTCCCGCAAACAAGCAAGTTGGTGTTTGACTAAGCACTCAACAAAATGAGATGAGCGTGTGTGCGCATACACGCTTGTGTGTGGTGATCAGGGGAGTGTCACTGTAGTCCCTGACTCAGCATTTCTGTGCTGTCATTCCTGTCGTTTCGCTGCAGCTTCCTCACTGCTGAGCCGGTGGGGGGTGGGGGGTGGAGGGGTTCTCAAACTGTTTAAGATCGATGACGATGTCTGTTTAACTCATATCTTTCTACAGCTGGTAAATTGTTTTTGTCAGCACCATGATGAAACACCCAAATACTTTTCTTTTTCTATCTTTCAGTCCTATAATTTTCTCTTCCTTCCTCCTTATCCATCCTCTCCGGCTGTACCTGGGGTCCTGGTGAGCTGTGTTTGGCCCCACGGCCAATCAGGACAGACAAGACTCATATTTTTCTGAGCCTGATAAAACAGTAGATAAGTCCAAGTTTCTAATAAAAGTGGTGTAAATGTAAACTCTTTCACTCTTTCAAAAGACTGAGAACTCATGCTTTTTAACTGATTCTCATCATTAGTCAACATTTGCCACATTTTTCTGAAACTGGTCCAAATAACTTGTACAATCACTGTACAATCACTGATTGTACTGTAGAAGTTACCATCTCTCACCATCAGTTGTGCTGAACCTGCAACTGCCATGCGGAGATCAATGAAGTCAGATAGTTGTGTCATTGTTTGGTTTATGCTTTAAATGTTTGTTGTTGTTTTTTAGTCATTTTAAGTCATTCTGAACTGATTTATTCTATGTAAAGTATAGGGGATTATCACGCTTACCGGAAGTTCCCGGTATTTGGACACTTCCTCTTCCGGGCCATGTTAACGACAGCCGTTCCTGCTCTGTTATACTGTTTAAATCGGATAAACCCCAAACATACTTAAGTTTTCATTCTAGACTGAAGTGATCAGTCCCCAGTTGTTCCACTGGAAACGGGAGGGTACAGACCCAGTTTTCAGACGCTTGTATGTTTTCACAAGCAAAAAGTTGGTAACGTCAGCTAACGCGAGCTTGCTAACGCTAGCTGTAGTGTAGTCTGCATCATTGAAGTGCCGACTACAGACATACGTGCAACCTTGTTTTATTTTAAATTTCGGTCCTTCACTCCGACAAATCGCTTTCATCCACTTCTTCCTAAAGCCCCGTTTCCACCCGCGGGTCTGGGTCAGGTCGGGCCGGGCCAGGCCGGATCGGGTGGGTTTGGGTACGGATGTGTTGATTTCACGCTGTGTCCCCACAGCAACCTGTACCCTTATTCTGGAGGCGGAGAATTAGCTGGACAGCGCTGCTACGTGATTGTGTGACATCATCGCTGTGCAACGTCGTTTAACCAAAACACCGGCGCCACACGTGACAGAAACAGAAAGGAGTCACCCCGGCTTTGTTTTACGCTGGGTCACGCGGGAAGTGGCGGATTTTTCAATGAATCAGCTGATTGCTGTGTGTTAGCTCCACCTCTTTGGTCCGGATCGGTTAGATCAGTACCCTTACCGAAGGGTGCCAAAAAAGTAGTCCGGGTCGGGTCGGATATAAGGGTACCAGTCCCAGTTTTTATCTGTGGAGACGCAAAAAAACGTGGACCGATCCGGCCCAACCCGACCCAGACCCGCTGGTGGAAACGGGGCTTTAGTGTCTTTTCAGTCGGGAATCCATGAAAACTTAGGTACGGCTGGCGTTGTTTATTAGATGTACACAATGGAACCGAGCAGCAACATCGAGACTTGGATTGAGCCATTCCTGGCCCGGAAGAGGAAGCTTCAGATGTTTCAACTTCCGGAAACCGGAACACGGAAGCGTGATAATCCCCTATTCTGGCCTCACCAGTAAGTTCATAAATCCATATGACCATGTGGGTCATTCATTCACTTAAAAACAACATGTAGGAGCATTCTCAAACACCCTTATGGGGGCAAATAAAGTACCTGGACCTAAACAAGAACATGATTCACATATGATATCTGTTACTCCCTCAAATACAACTCATACAACTACCTCTACCAATTACAACACGTCAAATGTTTTTGTGGTTTCCATTAAACAAAGCAGAAAGTCTTCCTATTAGAACGGTTGCATGTGGCATCATTACGCCACTTTAAAACCAAGGACCTCCAGCTCCAGGCCAACATACAACTGACACATTAAAACCCCATTTCCACCAACAGGTCAGGGATCGGACAGGCCAATACGTATTTTTTGCGTTTCCTCTGCCAAAAGCCGGGAAGGGTGCCAGAAAATAGGATTGACCCATCCGACTCTTGGGACCTTTTGGTTGGGGTCCCCATCTTATTAATCCAGTCCAAAAGGGAAGAGCTTGACACAGAACAATCCATTTATTAGTCAGAAGAATTATCATTTCCCATGTGACCCTTCACTAACAAAAGATGCCATGTTTAAATATACTCTAGATTTTTTTGTTGTTTAAAGCCACATGCAAAGAAAAATAACACAAACTGCTGGACGACCACCATTCTCCTTTATTCCTGTGTTATGCTTTTTGTTATCAATCGAGAAGCCATCGAGCAGCTATGACATCACGCTGCGACGAAGCTGACTCATTTATTGCCATCCAGCTTATATCCCATCTACCAGGTCAGAGTTAACCTGATTTACATCATCTGGGTGCGTTCAACAAGTACACGCGGGGGCGTTCCCTTTCCTCACGCACTCCATCTGAGTAAGGCGACAGTTATAGGTGATTTCGTCTGGTTAGAGAATAGTAGGAGCCAATCACTAATCGCGGGTGGGACTTTTGAAGGATGGGCGGCGTTTTGGCCGGAGGTTTTCTTTGCACATTCGACAAAAGTCGTTCACAGACTGTACACCGCTCGTACTAGCTGTCGCCGCCGCCGCCATGTTGTTTGACTGAAGCTTTTTGAGCTTGATAACATGTTTTGATAACTCGATCCTCTATGCGTGGTGGCTCTGGTGTCGCTCTGAGTTGCGTCACGGGTTGCGTCATTCGGTTCAACGTGAGTGGCTGAAGTAGCGTGTCAGTCAAGATGACGGACAGATCTTCTATCCAATCACATGCAAGAGTTTTAGAAAAAAAAGACTAATTTGAAATGACATCGGGTTAACTCCCTCCCCAGATGGTATTGCAAATACCAGGTGGCGGGAGTCAGGTTAGGTCAGAGTATGGTTGAGTGTGGAAATGCAACAAAGAAAACATCCTTTCCAACCATCATGGCAAAAGACCTCTTTTTACCACAGTGCATGCCGGTTCTCCAAAGATCCCTCCAAACGCACCTTCTTCAAGTGTAATTACTGGCCATTCTTTCCTGTATGAACTTTTGACCGATGGGGTCAATTCCGGAAGGAGGACAATGATTTTATGTCCAGTCAACATTGTCAGCAATGCAAGATCATCACATCATCCATCTGTGCCCCACTTGTAGAGCAATGGAGGAACAAGATACTCTGTGCATGTTGCTGCACTGAGAGCAGAACAGAACAGTGTTTTGCTCGGTTTTCAACTCATTACAGTGCTCTGGTATACCTGCAACAGCGACACAAGGCTGCCACGAGCAAGATCAAGGAGCTTGTGATCAGACTTATATCAGCTATGAAGACAACACAGTCAAATCATAGTCATCAGAATGGGCAAAGACGGGAAAGCCTGTGCATCATCTGTGAGTCACCCAGCTCTGTTGCAGAGTTTTCTCTCACCTCTTTCTTTCCAGCATCCTTTTCTCTCCACACTTCTTTGAATTCCTAATCATTTCCAGAAGGGTTAGAATAAGAATTGCACAACCTCAACCTCAGTACTTTCCCCCCTCCATCCCCCCACCTCCTCTTCAGACTCTGTTCATCTGACAGACATCATCAAGAATAGAGTCACTCTTCCTTTTCCTCACTGCCTCCAGTTCCTTTTTCTTTCTCTCATGTTCTTCCATTTATCATTTTTTAAAACCTTGCCTCGGTTCTTTTCTCTTTGACTCTGCGCTGCCAATTCTCTGCTGTTTCCCTTCAGTCGTTTCATCTCTGTCAGAGGCCAAAGCAAATATGTCCTCAGCTATGCTTCCAAATATTTCAAGAGTTTGTTAAATGAGATAATGCGAGGGGCTTAGATGCAGCCAAATATATTTTGTCATTTGATATATTCTTTGGGGTCTTGAGTATATGTCTCAATCTAATGTTATTTGCTAAAAAAAAAAAACTTACTTTACTGGTTTTCATTCGCCAAAGAACTACATGAAAGTCAGAAAGCAGGACACGTTCCATCTATCATTACCGTCCCACTTAACCTCCTCACCCCTGCAACATTCCAGTTTCTTCAGCCTCTTTCATCTGGTCACTTGACCTCCTTCACTGAGCAGAGATAGCAGACTATCCATATATTACCACTTTCACCTCAAGACCCCCATGACCCCTCCTCATCCCTATTCTTTCAGCACTTTAGTACCTAGCCCCTCCACTTTCATTCTTACCCCCTTCAGTAACAGTCATAAAACATTTTTAGTTTGTGATGCATCACTACTAATTCAAAAACAAAGAGATGAAAGGGTTCCTCTTTACCTCTAACTGTATTTATTCTAGGGCTACCACAATTAGTCGATTAATAGTGATTAGGTCGACTATCAAAATAGTCGGCGACTGATTCAATAATCGACTAATCGTTTGTTTTCAAGCTTTGTATTTTCCTCTCAAAATTGCCACTACTTTCCGCTGCCTCGTCCGCCTTTCTGTCTGGTTAGGTTTTTTTTCAATTGTATTTTGACTGGAGGTGAGACTGCATTTAATCGCAGTGTGCATTAGAAATAAAGCGGGACCTTTGTCGGAGCCGATTTTCTGGTACACCCGATTATGCTGACGGACACGGCAAAACTCTGCGAGTTCGTTGTTATATTTAGAGTTTTCAGACCTGTACAGTTGCTTTTTTGTGTACAAAAAAAAAAGCTAGCAAAAGGTCTACCAAGATTTTCTAGTGTAATTGTAGACTTTTAGAGACAGAATCGAAAGAATGTGTCGTTTGCTTGTTTCTGTTAGCTGCGGGTGCTCCCACAAGCCCCTCCCCCGTCTCAAACACACTCTAAAGGATGGAGGAAGCATCAGCAGTAGACAACAATAAATACCTCTGCTCAATGAACCAGAAAATAAAACTCAAAGTTACCACTGACTATCAGATATTAATGTCTCTTAATGCAAAGTGTGGACAGAAACCTTTTTAAAAATATTGTAACATGTTGTCGACTCTTAATTGGAAAACAGACAGTTTAATATGGTAGCTACAATATAAAACTTTAGGTCTGTTCAGTTTTGGCCAGGGATCATGCTATTTCTTTTTCTGTTTTTTTTAAGTTAAAATACAGTTAAATGCATTTGATCAGACAAGAATACAGCTAAAGTTTAGAAATTTCATGTCTGTTTCTAATATTTGATTCAGTGGTCCATGAAAATCTATTCAAACAAAGAAAATGTTATTTTTGTAATGCAATAAAAATGTGATTAATTGAGATCAGTTAATTAAAAAGCATTTGATTTATTAGATTTTTTTTTTTTTTAAATCGACTCCCACCCCTAAATTTGACATGTATAAAGGTTTGGACAAGTTTTTCCATTAGATTCAATGAGAAAGTGTCCAAACTTTTGCCTAATACTGTAAATATGCTACAATTTATGTATGATATGATAGTCGACTAATCAACAAAATAATTGGTGACTAGTCGATTATCAAAATAATCGTTTGTGGCAGCCCTAATTCACTCTGATTGCTCAACATTTTTATTTTTCTCTTAGGCTTGCATGGAAAAGGGATGTTTTGTGTCCTACAATGAAATACTAAAGCTTGTGACATGCTCCACGAGAAGCAAGAACTTTGCTCTTGCCCATGAGGCTGCAAGGACAAGAAAAAAGTTTGTTTTCGTCAAGTCATTTCATGCTCCACAAGAAGCTCTGCAACTGGGCGCATGCAGGGGGGAGGAGGGGGGGCGACTGTGTTCACTTAGTGATTATACATTTACAATAAACTTCATCCATGGCAGGATGGAGTTGAGCATGCGGTGGTGACCCACCTTGATCAGCTGTTTATTAAAATTATCTGTTCAACGTTGCATCTGCTGAAATGCGGGAGGTGACTGACAACTCTCTGCTTCAACCGTCCGTGTTAACCCCACCTGCCTCACAGGTCCGCGAGAACACATTTGACGTCACTTTGTTCTTGTGGCCCCGAGAACAAGAAGAAAGTTCTCGCTTCTCGCAGAGTATGTAGCAGCCTTTAGAGCTTTAAAGGAATAGTACACCCACAGAATGATGTGCATTCATTTTCTACTCACCCTGATGCTGAGCAAGACTCTGCAGCACTTTTTAAAATGCAGCCGGAGATCGGACAGATTTTTGTTTTCCCCCAACTTTCATATAATGGAGTTCACTGACGACTGAGCCAAAGGGGTCCATAAAAGTAAAAAAAACTTGGTAATATTCCTCCATGCTGCGCATCCAATGTCATCCAAGTGTCCTGAGTGGGTAGTGTCCATAATTTACTTGAAACGGCATCATTTAGTATATTTTTATAGCTTAAACAGTACTACATCTAGCTGCCGCAAAGCGCACCCGCACTCTTTTCTTTCTTTGTTTTAAATTAGCCAACCCATCTTGTGTTTGTCCCGGTTTGTCCGCAGCTCGGTCGCTCTTGGCACAATTCAAACAGCGGATTTTTTCTTCTAAGCTTGCATTATCGGCAGAGTAGGTGCTGAACGCTGCGGCTTCCATAGTGTCATGAACGCGCATGAACGTGCAAATAGAAATGGCAAAGTAGTACTGTTGAGGCTATAAAAATATACAAAATTACGTCATTTTGAGTAAATTATGGACGCTACCCACTCAGGACACTTGGATTACATTGGATGAGCAGTATGGAGGAATATTGCCAAGTTTTTGTGAACTTTTATGGACTTTTTTGGCACAGTCGCCGGTGAACTCCATTATATGAAAGTTGGGGGAAACTGAAAACCTGTCCAATCTCCGGGTGCATTTGAGACCTTAAAAAAAGTGCTGCAGGGTCTTGCCCAGCATGAGGGTGATTAGAAAATGAATGCACATCATTATTTGGGTGTACTGTTCCTTTAAGGCCCAGTTTAGATATGTAAATAAATTTAAATGAATATTTATTTATCACTTTAACCATGCATAGTATGATGTCCAAGAATTAGGGTCTTGTAGTTTTCCTCATCCTTTCCCTCCTGTCCCTCCCTCACACATCTCCTCTTCGCACAGGGAAAAGTCGACAGTACAGATAACAGACCTGCATCTGAAAGCCATGTACGGAAAAACAAGAATAAAAACACTAACTTTGACCTTGACCCAGCACTAAATATACAGAGAGAGAAGAAGGCTAAAGGAAGGACTTCTCAGTGTGTGAATGTGTGGGTGTGTGCGAGAGTTAGAAAAAAATAAAGGGATATGCTGATGGAGACTGATGCTCCAAAGAACACAAAGTTCAGTGATTTTGGTTGGCTGCATATTGAGATGTGGGTTGTGCGTGCACACATACACACAGATACATAAAGCATACACACTGATTATTTTGCTGCCTCAACTGCTCAGACAGCCCAGAACATAAGGCAGAAATTGGCCATTTGGGACAACAAACACAAGCTGCACGCTCGACAGCAGCAGAGGAAAATGGCTGCTGAAATTCTTTTAATTGCTGACAAAACGGCAGAATTATCCTTGCTCACACCAGGACAAGGAAATAAGCCATCCACACCGAAATTCCCATCGCCAGCACGAACAACAATCAAAGCGCTCTTTGCATCTCTTATTTTGAACTAAGGAAGTAAGTGTTTGATAAGAGGGAGCATGAGAGCGTCCGCCACGTCCGTGTCCGGTTACCTGTCACATCTGTGCAGCCTGGAAGCATCTCTTCCCTTTACAAGAAGAAGAACTGTTTCCAATCTGCCCGGCATGTTTGATCTGCCGTGGCCTTTCAGTGCGGAGGCTGCATCACAAAAGATGCCACAGACTCAAAAGCGTTGTCACTTCTCTCCATCTGTGTTTTTGGGGGGCTTGTATATTTTCCTGCCATCTTCTCTTCCTCAACTTCCTTATCTGTCTGTTTTGTTCAAACTGAAATTTCACTGGATGATTGCAAAAGAGGCTAAAATCAGACAATGTAGTTCCTCCATTTTGAAACAACTCAAATATTTTTTTAAAAAAGAGTGATTATTTTTTCCAATTTTGCGAAGCTTTAGGAATGATGAACTCTCCTTTAAAAGTTTACCTCTTACTGGACTTTCTTTTGAATGATGCTGCATTTGCAGTATTATTGTACCATTATCATTTTAAGATCTCCAACTGGGCAGTCCACAGCTCTTCCCATCTCTGTCATGCTTTGCAGATCTGACTTTCACCAGGGAAGTTTTTAAAAGGACAATCTTTACCCCACCACCATCAGACCCAGAGGAAGTGCTGTTTCATCTCCTGGCCCCCTAAGCTTACATTTCCTGGTTATATCGTGGTCTAAGCTGGGGGCAGGTTCTCCTTCCTTTGGGGTGTTAGATTTGCTGTGGATGCAAAAGTCCCCAGAGATTTAAAAAAAAAAAAAAAAAAACACCCAAAACGCATACCAGAGGGTACGACCACAGAGGTCGCTGCTCATGATCTGACTTCACACCTCAGTTTCACTTCAGATTTCTTTTACTTGATTAGATTATTAAATAAAAACACTTGCAGAAGCCCAGTCTGCAGTACATCAGCTGACCAGCCATGGTCATGTGGTTTCCTCCTCAAGTTATTTTTCTGATGCATTTTTTTCCCAGATAAAAAGGTGAATTTATAGAATGAAACATCCTAAATATCGCAGCAATGACATATTACAGTATTCATACAGTTCCAACTGATCTAAATTATGTCTCAACGAAGGCATAACTGGGATCAGGGGCAGATGACTGAGATCTTTTCTGTTTATCCCATTTCTCAAGTATGGCTCAAATAGTTATCTCAACTCAACCTCCTTTGTCTCAGTGATGTCTTTTCTCTTTTTTTAGCTCACCTCGTGTTCCTAAGGAACCGTTTGGAGAAGCAATTCAGAAACAAATAATCACAGAACGATACCATGATGAGAACCTCGAACTGATCTCAGAGATGAGATTGAGCCACAAATGAGCAGCACATTTTTCGTAAGCTAACGAAGATAGGATGGCTAAAGATAGGCAAGGCTAAAAACCGCTGTTGTGCTGCTCTGCTACAGACGAAGGCCTTCCAGGGAGCAAACAGGGAACTTGCTAGCCACTAGCCGAGAGGCCGACAAGTGATCTGCCGCTTGTCAATCAAAAGGGTACTCCCTTATCGTGTAAGTTTAAGATTAAATTATATCTAAGATGGATGGGTTAAACAAACAAAAAAAAAAATCACCCCTCACAGTTGACATATTAAATCCAAAAAATGATGTATTGAACCTGGCTGTAAACATGTTTATTTCTGCAGTAAACATGTTAATTTCTGCTCTGAAGTTGGCCTTTTTAACATTGGAGTTTATGGAGATTGACTCCCTTTTGCAGCAGCCCCTAGAGGATGAAGGGTGTACTTAGGGCTGTGTAATTAATCGAAATTTGATCATGATTTCAATTTTTTTGTCAAACAATCTCCAAACTCATATAATCATTTGGAAGATTTGCCATTTTTATTTAAACATTTTCTGAAAGAGACGTGCATGCACAATAAATTCCTTTCCATGCGGTGTTGCTACAACCCACACTCATGCAGCTGAAGAGCAAAGGTGTGTTGTGTTTTGCATAAATTATCAATAACAAAGTGTTTTTCGATAGAGAGAAATGGTGAATAAATGCATCCTGTAACTGAACAAAATAGCCGTTTGAATAATTGTGATTTCAATATTGACCAAAATAATCGTCATAATGATTTTTTCCATAATCCAGCAGTCCTAGGTGTACTGCAGTTTTTTTTTGAGTTTGGGGTATGCATCGCTTTTCTCTGCCGGAGGTTGCCGCTTGGTGTTGATGGTGGGAGGAACAAAGCTTCTTGGGAGAATATGCATGCAGAGAACATGCAAACAACACAAGTGAGCATCAGGAACCTTCTTTCTATGAGGTGACACTGACATGTGGGACAAACTGCAAAACTAAGTCAAAATTAACTCCAATAAAATCAGTTTGGTATGAAAATAAAATAAAAAGTTTCAATGTAAAAATATAGTTACAAGAGGAAAATTGAGAAAATTACATTTACATTAGTGAAATAAGATTCCCGGGAATCTGCGGTTGATTCAAATAGTCAACATTTACTCTAAAATAAAACTTGCTAGGTGGAAGCTACTGGGAAGGGAAGTGTGAAACTAATGGAAAACAAGGCAGGTAAAATCTGTAAATAAATAGCAGTGATTTTACCGAAACTAAGTGCACTGAAATGAACGTGGAATGTGTATTTAATTTATTGTTTCAGCCTGAAGTGTCTCACCTCTTATCTGTGTCATTTTAAAAAATTCCTCAGCCAGTGAAACAAAAGCCAGCAGAGGGATGCCGATCAACACCTCCTACCCTTGGGTCATTACTGACTTCATGAAAGTGTTGCACAACTAAACCTCACATGGCGATCTTTTATCACATCTGTGGAGGTTTTATTTGAAATCTGTCACCGTGTTATCCGAGCTGCGTGGATCTAATAAGACAGAGGGCCCTCCGCAAGCAGTTCAATCAAAGTCTCGTCTTAGTGGGACCCAAACTGGTGTTTTGCGGCGAAATATCAGTTTACTTGGCAATCTCGTCATCGGCAGCTCAACGGAGCGCTCTCACACTGCTGGGTCGGCACTTCAGCTCCCACTGGGGCCCAAACTGTATTTAAATGTAGATTTCTGAAAAGCACTCGGAATAAAAAACCCTCAGCTTAATGTCATTTTCATTACATCCTGTGGACATTTTATGATAGCGCACCTTTCCTCTGGGAAGGCTCGGACCAAATAAGTTTAAACAGCCTTATCAGTATGCGTCACTGTCGTTTTTTCCTCCCGGTCTCATTCTTTACAGCCACTTCAGGTATGAAGCACCTAAAAGCAGACGAACCACGGGGGTGCGTTGTCGATCGTCTGTGGCTCTCATCTCAGCTGGAGCCCGAGCTACTAAGGGCTGAGAGCGCACCACCCCAACCCCCACCAGACCCTCCCACGCACACACACACACACACACATTCCCTGTGGCGGTTGGTGCTTTCACCCAAATAAAACCTCTCCTGCTATGGGCAAGGTGGTGAGCCCACAGAGTCCACTCTCACATATAATGCTGCTCGTAAAACTCAGCGTTGAAGCAGCTCCAGAGAGCACAAGCATACTCCGCAATAAATTAAGATGCATCCATGAACAAAGAGTGAAGCTTTTCATGTCTAATGGCACTAAAAATTATTTTACTGGCATAGAAATTAGTCTGAAAAAGGAAAGTGCTCAAAAAATGATAGCAGAGCTTTAGTATTATGTATATAGGATGTTAAATCCAGGACGGGCGTCATAAAAACTACCTGCAGTGAATGTGTGAAACACGGCATAAGCTTCTTCCCAATAAAATATAGTGGATATTTCTTAAAATCCAGCAAAAGTAATAAATACTTGTTGCAAATATGTGTAAGAATTGTCATGTTTGTTGCCCCTTTAACTGAACACTGGACACAGCAACCATGAAATGACTAAAATATCAACAAGATATGCTCATAATGAGCAAAAAGTAAGAACCATATCCTCTAAGAACAAATTAATAATAAAAGACTCCAAGAATAAAGTAGGTAATTGGGTTAAAGGCAGCTCAAAGCGCAAGCAGCACACCACTGCTGCCGGAGTCCGATTGTGACTCATGTGGGACTGAAACCTCAGAAAACACTCGGCGCCCGCAGGTGTAGCAAGAACTAATATGTTTTCCAGTCATTAAGTCAGAGTAACCGTGGATACAGTCGCTTCGGATGTCACGCCTCAGCCCCAAAAGTGGAGGTGATGCTCCAGCTCTCTGCCTTATCATCAGGTCCCAGCACAGGCATATCATGACACATGCACTTAAAAGAGAGGGGGAGAAGTCTTTTTTTTTCCCCCCCCTCATCTCTTTGCATCTCCTCCACCGCTCCCACATCTCACACACACAAGCTCATCCTCACAAATTCACCCCAGAGAGAGATAAGAAGAAAGAGAGAAGGAGATGAGGAGGTTCAAAATATGCAAAGAGAAGGCTCTCCTTTTCTCTTGTGCAAACACATCACCTAGAGTTTTTTTTTTCCCTCCCTTTTTTTTTTCTTGTATGCTTGGCAGCCAAACTGGTGGCTTGTTGCCGGTAGTCAAAGATGAGCCCAGCTGCCACACCTACGCATCGCAAGTCAAAAATACAGAAGGTGACACAAAACTGTCAGCATGATGATGCGACTCCCAAATCATGGTGCATGCTAAGAGAAGGTGAATAAGGGGCATCACACACACTTATGACAGGAAAACACCCACAAGCTCTTAAACTGCTGAACACAACTCACACTTCCAAATTCAGACTTTTACATTTTGCACCAAAGCGAACAAACAAACCCACATAGCTGTGCAAAGTTGCACATGCATGGTCATACTGCATAAAAGCAGTCAGAATGTGAACATGGGAGCTCATGCACGCCCAAGTTGAGGTTCCAAGTTGTATTGAGGACATCTTGATTAGAACCTTTGACAATCACACACACACACAAAACAATAAATCCAGAAGTGCCCTTGTGTTCATGCTGGGGTTTGACTGCCTGTTTTAAAGCTGGTGCTAATGTCATCACTAATAAGATACTGCGACAGCAACACGGTAACAGTCCTGCGATCTGAAACGCGCCTCGTGAACGTAGAAGCTCAAACATGTGGGGGCATAAGACAACTCCGTGGAGCTTACACCAACAACCTGATCATCACCCCACTTACTGTCCAAAATCCGCAATTCTGTGGCAGAGAAGTGAAGCGTCGCTTCACCGTCAACAACTTGAGCAAATCCACAAGAAGATATCAAAAAAGAAGGGGTGTGTGTGTAGAGGGGGGGGGGGGGGGGTTCTGTCATACTGAAGATAGTCCATTCGCAACCTCTGCGTGCGCCTTGGCTGCTTCGCCCCCGGTGCGCAAGAAACCGCAAAACATGAAACACAACAAACCCGTAAATTTCCCCGCAGCACAGGCTGCTCCCGGTCTGCTGCTCCCGGGGAGCGTTTGCAGCAGGCGAAGGTATGAAAAAGGCTTCGGCGGAGGGTGTGAAGGAAAACGCCAAGAAGAGGACAGAGGAAGAGATCAGAAGAGAAGAATGCCACCAACATTTCGGATGTCGGGGGGGTGATTAACAACCACAAAAAGTTTGGCGGTACTTACTGATCAAGCCGTCCTTTGCATTCGCCCTGCTTGGCATGTTCTTAAATATTTCTTCTTTCTTTTTACTTTAAGATGTCAGAGTTGCAGACGCGTCCATTCCGACAAAGCTTGTCTGACAGCAGCAGCAGCAGCAGCAGCGGTTCCAAAGCTCAGCTCTGCAGATCCGTGCGCACAGGAGAGCAGCGCTCAGCATGAATGAAAGCGGAGCTGCAGTTGGACTCCGGCATCCCACGGTTGAGACTGAGAGGCAGAGAAAGAAAGAGAGGGAGAGAGAGAGCGAGACGGCGAGGTCGGTGACAGGAGTGCTCCCCCTGGTGGCGCATTTGCATTACGCTGGGTCGTCAGCCGCAGTTCTGCACGGTGCGCATGGGTGGCAGCATCGTACCCGTTTCAGTCTGTGGTTCCTTCAGCTCTTATCCTCCTCTTACTCCATCTGAGGCTCATAAATGACACACCACGGCTTGTCTTGCCACAATCAGGTCCTTTGATTGATTTTCGACAGAAGGACGCTCCTGTTCAGCTTGATTGATTGCACCTGTCACCTTGTGGCGCATGCAGAGTTGCATTGCTTCCATGCTTACCTACAGTATGTGGCATAGATGTACGTGTTTGCTTTGCTTTTCTTTTCAGATTTCTCATTTTCACTGAATGGTTTGCGTTATTGCGCATGTGTGAGTTCAACAGGAATCAGAGTGCGTGTCTACGCATGCATGTACACTTCAGTAGTTTGGTGTGCGTGGGTGGAAGTGTGTGTGTGTTTCCTATTCAATAACGTTCAATGCTGAAGGTCGGCTCCCTTGAAACTTAACAAATTATCTCTATCTGCAGTGTTGGCCTTGTGTGTTACTTTATTAAAGACAGCCGCGAGATGCGGCACTTTTAGAGCATATTTCACCATGAAACATCTTTTTTTATTCTGACAGCTGAAACATTTCGTGAATAATTTAATTTTATAAAGAAGTGCTTTATATTGATTTCACTTACCATTTTTTAACTGTCCAAGACACACGTCAGGGCGTTCACCATACCGTCCCAATCACTGTGCCCCTCATTAACAATGTAAAAAAAAAGAGAGAGAGAGAGAAGAAAAATGCTTTTCCGTTATCACTTTTTTTATGCCATCATCAGAAATATACAACCCGATATAAATGATATGGACCGTGCACGCAGAATAATCTTGGTGTGAGGCACCAGTTTTCTTTTCCTAAATAACAAAGGTGTGTGTGTGTGTGTGTGTGTGTGTGTGTGTGTGTGTGTGTGTGTTGTGGGGGGGGGGGGGGGGGGGGCGTTTTTGCAACATTGTGGGGACCATGTTCCGGATTTTTACCATCACCGTGGGGGCGTCTTTCCCTCGTGGGGACATTTTCCCGTTTTCAGGGTCAAGATTAGAATTTAGAGATTAAATTACAATTAGGTTTTGGTTAGGGTTAGGACAAGGGTTAAGTTTAGGCAATCAGTTATGGACGTTAGGTTTAGGGTAAGGGGCTAGGGAATGCATTATGTCAATGGAAGGACCCCACAGGGATATAAAAACAAACATGTGGGGGTGGTGGGGGGTCTAAGGGGTGAACATTTTACTTCAATCTAAAATTTCAAACAAGAAAAGTTAATGTTTATCACTCAAAGTTGGAGCTTTCCACAGGCTGAGACCACGATTACCTTATAAAATTGTTTTCATATTGCTACATGCTAAAAACTTAGCATTGCAATATTATGCATCCATATTTCCATCATACATCACATTTACCTTGTTAGTAAGAAGAAAGCCAACTATGGGTCCCGTTTTATTCACAGACTGGATCAGAGCTCCCCCAAATTAAAAAAAATAAAAATAAAAAGCTGCTCGGTTGTTTACTGCCGCCTTACACTGATGCCTTTGTTGTGCTGAAAAAGCCCCCCTGCCGTGGGGACGGGTCAGACTCCAGTTTGGTTCTCTTCGTCTCACAAGACAAAACTTTTCTTCTTGGTCTTACTGGAGTCTGAGTTGGAGTTTGAGAGGCACCTGCTCTCCATCTTTTATCATGATGCTCAACATGCGCAGACCTGCGGTGGCGGAATATACCACACCTGCACAGCCAGACCAACGAGAATGCTCAGCTCGTCTCCCCCACAAGCGCCCCCTTGAGGCTTCATACCCGAATTTCCCGCATTGAGCATTCAGAAACAGTATCAGAGACCACCGCAGTGAAGAAAGATCAGCTCATTCCATACATCAGGCAACTGTAAGAGAATGTGGAGGAAAGAAAAGAATAGCATTTAAACTTTCACAATGCACCTTTACCTTTTACACCTAAAATGATTTTTTGAACCAGGTAAACGTGTTTATTTCTGCTGTGAAATTGGCCTTTTTAACATGGGAGTCTTTTCTCTGTTTTGGAGCCAGCCCCTAGTGGATGAAGAAAGAACTACAATTATTATTAAGCACTTTTTGGGATTTCCGCTTTGGCGTCACTGTTGGCCAGAGGTTGGTGCTTGGTTCAAACACTGCCCAGACCTTCCTTCGTCCTGCCACATGGAGGTGGAAAATCCTTCTGATTAGGATCATCTGGTAACAGGAAGAAAAGGAGATAGGGAAGGAAGCAGGTGACAGAATAGAGGACAGTTTTAAAAACAGACATGAGACTGATTGGCTCAAAAAGTTGCAAACAAGCAGACCATTAGACCAAAGTTGTGCCACACAGCAAATTTTGCAGTGTTAAATCAACACTTATAGAGTAAAATTTAACACTGTATCCGGAGTGTATTTGGTCCTTATCAAAATAGTGTTGAATTAACTCTTTCCATAGTGTTGAAATTTCAGAGTAAAATTAACTCATAATTGAGTAAAAATTTAACACTGGCTTACACTGTATAGTGTTAATAGAACTTAACACTGTAGGTTAATAACACTGGATAGAGTTAATCTGATTCTCAGCAGTGTTAAAGAGTTACTCGATTGTGGTGATAAATCAACTCAAGCGTAAATACTTTTTGCACCTGTATTGAGTTCGTGGAGGTGTATACTAAGCGTACAACAAAGGTTTTGATAATAACATCCATCCCATTATGAACTGAGCTATGGACTGAGCCACCACACGTGCTCATAACAGCATCTCAGACTTTGGGACTCTGTTGTGAAGAATAGCTTTTTGCTATGTCAGTTGTCAGGTGTGTGCTGGTGACAAACTGTCGACTTCAACAACATATGCTGATGAACACACACTACACACCAAAGAGACCCAAAGGGATCACATATCTACTTAACTCGCGGTGCAGGACCATACAGAGAAGTCACAAAGCATGATGGGAAATATTCAACTAAAGAGGGCGGAGTCATCCTGGGTGCACTTAGTTACACTTGATAGAGTCAATTATACACTGACAGAGGAAACTTGTTTTAACTCTGAAAATTTTCACCTGCACTGGTGGTCATTTTTACTCTCAATGGTGTTAGAATTACTCTGAAAGAGTTAATAGGATTTAACAACTCAAATTTAACACTGAGGATTTTACTGTGCAGCAGAGTTAAGAATGAGATGATTTCGCCAGTGTGGCTGAGAGGAAGTGACCAAGCTTTGCAGGACGAAAAACCCAAACACAAAATAATGATCGTAAAACATCCTCCATTATAGAAAACTCAAAGTCAACATTTCGTCTCAGTTTGGATAGACCCCATGTACTGCAGTCTTTCAGTTTAAAATTGCACCAAGCCACTGGGAAAATGCCAGTATGCCAGCTTACAATCCAGCCTTTACAAATAGCTCCACTTTAGTTGCTAAAAAACATGATGGGATGTGGCGAAATCTGTGGAAGTTTTGCAAAAATTTGTCTCGACTCTTTCTGCCTTTTGTGGAGCAGAGGTGTTCTCTTTGTACTCCGCTCAGATCAACATGAGCTGCAGGATGTCCTGATGTTTTCTTCATTATCCTTATGTACCTTCACAGACTATCCAAGCCTGCTGTTCTTTCTCTGAACATTTTGGAAGTACAACAACCAGAGAGCTCACTGAGGGGGGAGTTATTTGAAAAGAAGGGGGAAAAACTATAAAAGATTTGATCTCATTATAAACCACTAAACTGTAGATGTTTGACTGCCATGCATAGTTTCTAAGGTTTATGATCCGCTCCTTTAAAAGCACAGTTCATCTTTTTTTAAATTCTGGCCATGTGGAAGCTGATAATTCTTTTTTATTATGTTTGTTTTACTGCTTGTTTTTGAAACTAATGTGAATGTATTAAATGCTTGTAAGAGTTTTTAGCTTACACTGTGTTTATTTCACCTATGAAAAGTTGTTGTCATTGTTCAATAACTGAATATTTGAATGAAATAATCAGATTACCTGAAGGTATTTTTCCTTGAATTTATTTCTGAACGTTTCAGAGGTAACAGCAGCGCTAACCGGGAGGATAATGTGCACCGTAAAGTGAAAGGTGTGAACTCAAGGTTGATCATTTCTGTTCATCTGCAAAGATTTGGGCAGAATGTCTTCGTCCTCCGTCCAGGCTTTGACCTTTGCAGTCCCCTTGTGCATATTAAATGTTGATATTCCTGCCCATATTAGTGATGACTGGGGAGTTTTTGTGCAGGACAATGGGGTGTCATGTTCTTTCTCTCCACACTGAGGAAAAGGATGTGGTTACGCAGAAGATACTTTACCGCTCGGATTACTGCATGTGTGCATGCCTATGTGCATGTGTCTGCTTGTGTGAACATCCTTTCTGCCAACTCCCAAGTTTTTTTCCCCCTCTTTTTTTTTTTTTGTTGCTTAATGTGGCATTTCCACTCTTGGGTTCAACTCTCGAATAAATAAATAAATCAAAACAAGCACTGCATTTAATGTTTAAAGACTGTTTTAGGTAAATATTGATGTTAGATTTGCTGGATGCACTGCTGATAGTTTAGCCATCATTTTAGGCTAATATACATGATTTCAAAACCTTTCAGTCAATACTAAGGAAAAGCAAAAAAAATGCATTTGGATTTAGGTTTTGCCTCATTGTAAGGCTTGCAGGTACATGCCTCATGCATTTATTTACCATTACAGAACTGTAAAAGTGACTTAAATTAACTCTGCTGATAATGTCGTGTATCACCAGCATTTCCAAGGAACTAAAAAAAAAAAAAAAAAAAAGATAACAGAGCAGAAGTCATGGTATTTTCCGATGAGCACATTATAATGATATATACTGGAGCTACAAAGGCTGGCCAGCATATCTCTGACATGCATTTCTATGTTTTTAGCTTAAAGGGAAAACATTATGCTCCTTATCTGGTGGAGAAAAGGTATAAAGCAATATAATCTGTGTTAAACCTGCATGAAAGTCAACACAGAGTGAATCAGAAGATTAAAGCTGTAAATATGATAGGAGGGGGGGGGGGGGGGGGGGGGTTCTGACAGAAGCTTAGACCTATGGAATGACTTTTTTTTATTGGCTAAATATATTTTATTCCATTACTGAGCACCACCAATTATTGCAGCTTCTCCTGGAAGTTCATTGTTTTTGCACATCAGGTTTTTCATAAACATATTAATGTATGAAATTTATCGTTTCTTTAAACATCATAACACCCTTATCTGGGGAGATACATAAGCCTTCACATACACATGCCATATCTGCAGAATTTGCTTACCATCAAATGCCAATCACACCCACCCACAGCCTGCACTCAAATTCATTTCCAGCAACAAAAAGAACATACACACATCATGCATTCTGAACCTAAAACAACAATTAGAACAGCTTTCTATAGCTGCAAGTAGTTAGATATTTCATCACCTTGCAATACCAAAAAAAAAAAAGGATCAGATGTTTGTTGTAAACTGTCATGGTTAAGGTTTTATTTTATATTATTACTACAGTGCAATCAGTGGCTAACACAATGGTGCTGCTTCTAACTTGGATTTCAGTGTGGCACATCTGCAAGTAGCTGAGTGTGGTGTGAAATGAAAAAAAAAAAACCCACGTTTGACCAGCTCCACAATCTCTCCTTCATTTTGTGGTTGGCTTCTATCTTCCTCCATCTCAGCCACCTTCCAACAGAGCTTTGATCAACAACATCCATTTCATTCCATAAACGCGAGCTGATGCCAAATCATAATTAAAATCTCCACAGAGAGCGGCCTGAAAAAGAAGCTAATTAGCCATTAAAATAAAAACTCTGTTCTTCTTCTGCCTTTTTTTCTCCCCCTTTGGCTTTTAGAGAGACATCAAATTAACTTCCTTGCAATTTATGCTCAACAGTTCAGGTCTGTGTGTGCATGTAAAGATCAGGCAAATTTTCCTTCCTCACTTTGCTTTGTATGAGTTTGTTTTGTTTCTTGTACCTCTGTTTCTGTTATTTTTCTGTCTTTGATCAGTTACTGAATCAGAGATTCTTGTGATGTTAGACTCGACTCTGAGCAAATGTAGCAGCAATTACAAAGAGAAAGAGGAGAGGAGTAGATGGAGAAGGATGAAGTGAAAGGTAAGGAGAGATTGAGAAAAAGAGCGAGATGACGCCAACTAGCAAAGATGGGGGTGGGGAGAGAGAGAGACTAAAAGTTGGTGGCGGAGCATCTGAAAGGATGACCAAGCTGCATTTCTCCTGATTTGTCTCTACTTGATCTTTATCTCACGTATGATGCACTCCCACGCACACCACGCAGGTGTAACAACACACGCAGAGCTAAAAGGCCACGCTTCTTTTGAGCTTCCTCCTTTTGTCTTTTCTGGAGGCATCTGTAATTACAGCCAGGCCAGTCACGAGCAGCAGGGGAGGCTGATGGCTAATGTTACAGCTAACTAGGAGATTTCAACCTTTGAAAGTGTGAGCAAGGACACCGATAAATAAAAGCAGAAAGAACAAAGAAAAAACCTTTTATTTGTGTTGTTTCAAATAATCAGAAAAAAGGGGAAAAAAGAATGTCAGTAATCTATCGTGTTTCAGCTTGCCTGTTAATACAGAACCAAGATTGAATTTCAAATTAGGTTGGAATTATATTCTAACATACAAGGACATTTTCCAAGTACCATCCATCCATATATATATATATATATATATATATATATATATATATGTTGACATGAAATTTTCACCAGATGTCGGCAACAACCCAAATAATGCACACATACAAAGAAAACCGAACATTTAGGTCCATAAATGAAGTTATGTGTAATATAGTGAAATGACACAGGGAATAAGTATTGAATACATTTACTGAAATTTATTCACTACTTAGTGCAAAAACCTTTGTTGGTGATTCCAGCCTCCAGATGCCTCCTGTATGGAGAAACCAGTGGAATACGTTGCTCAGGTGTGATTTTGGTCCATTCTCTCCGACACAAACTGCCTTCAGATCTTCAAGGTTCCGGGTCTCTTCTGTCAACTCGGATCTTCAGTTGTTTCGGGTCGGGTGATTCACGGGTCCATTCTAACGGGTCCATTTTCTTAAGTGGCTGTGTGCTTGGGATGGTTGTCTTGCTGAAAGATCCAGCCTCTTTTCATCTTCAGCAGATGGCAGCAGATTCTGGTCAAGAATGTCTCTCTGCTTTTCTCCATTCATTCTTCCTTCAATGATATGAAGTCTGCCAGTACCGCATGCTGAAAAACAACCCCACCATGATGTTCCCACCTCCAAACTTCACTGTTGCTATGTTGTTTTGGAGATCAAGTGCGGTGCCATTTCTCTTCCAAACATGTCTTATGACATCCGGAGAGTTCAGTTCTGGTCTCATCTGACCAGACAATGTTTTCCAGAATGTCATGGGTTTGTCCAGATGTTGTGTTGCAAACTTCAAACCAGCATCAACCTGCTTTTTCTTCAGAAATGGAGTCTTGCATGGTGTGCGTGCATGAAGCACATCAGTAAACGCTAGCTGGCTAATGCTAGCATGCTGTGAAGTGCCGGTGTTGTGCCCCACCGGCTACAAACAAACACGTGTTAGTTTATTATAAAGTTCGGCCCTTCACCGCTGCGAATCGATCGCTTTGATCCATTTCTTCCCTAGTATGACTTCAGTCTGGAATGAAAACTTAAGTATGTTTGGAGTTTATCCGATTTGAACAGTATAACAGAGCAGGAACAGCTGTTGTTAAAATGGCCCGGAAGAGGAAATGCCCAAATACCGGGAAGTTCCGGTAAACGTGATAATCCCCAATTGTTCCCTTTTCTCTGGCCCTTCCTCAGCAAGTCAGCATCTGATGTCCCTAGGCTCTGAAGGGCTAGATTCATACCCACTACCCCTTCTTATGTCCACTACTCCTACATGCAAAGAGGAATTGGGACAGCACTACCTTCAAAAATTTAGGGGCAGGGCTAGTGGGTGTATTGGGACCCACCCTTAATTTACTCTGACATGTTGTAAGGCCTTACTGTATATAGACAGGTGTGTGCCATTCCTAATTAAGTCCAATCAGTTTAATTAAATTAATTACATCTGGACTTCAGTGAAGGAGGAGGACCATCTCAAGGATGAGGAAGGAGGATCAGAAGACATGGACAGCCTGGAGAAAGAGTTAAAGCAGAACTCAGTAACTTCAGCTTGGGGCTCCCCTAGCGATCTCCTTTCACTATGGTAAAGTTCACCCCACCCCACCCACACACACACACACAACACACACACATACAGACGTCTTCTCTACCTGTCTGTCCCCTATTCTGATCCGTGAATATATTTTTAAGCTTTTACTAGCTTGTTGATGCTACTTTGCTACGTTGGTAGCAGCAGCTCGTCTGCAGCTGCTCAAAGCAGAGTCCTGTGTCTCCTGCAGGGGGATGTTTCACCCACGTTTTGCAGGTAAATATTGTATGCCATGGATGATATTTTTCTCTGGTGTTGGCGGGTCGCAGGTAAGAATATGAACTTAATTTACTTTATGTGGATATGACAAATGAACACTGAGCCTATTTGGCCGTGAAGCTCGGTGTTGCTCCACCCGGCACCGAGGCAGCACAAGCTACGTGAACCGGTTCTTCACTCTGGTCCAGCAAAGAGCTGGTTTTGAGAGCCAGGAGCCGGTGTTTAGGTGGTGGGAAGCTAAAGAACCGTTTTTTAGTCTGGTTCTGGTTCGGACCAGCACTGTAAGCAGCTCAGTGGATAGGGGACCTGAGTGCCGTACAGCAGTTTGTGTTGTCACAAGATTCGTGTCGGGTCGGCCACAGAGAGAGTTGCAAGTGCCGCTTACAGGCCAGAGACACCAGGGGGAGGGGGAAACATTGAAACACTTGTTAAGTCCCACAGGGATTCTGAAAAGCATTTATTAAGGTAAAAAAGTTACTTAATTCTGCTTTAAATATGAGTGTCACTGCAAAGGGTTAGAATACTTTTGACCATGTAATATTTCAGTTTTTCTTTTTTGATAAATTACCTCTTTGTTTTTTTTTTCTGTCAAGATTGGGTGCTGAGTGCACATAAATGAAAAATAAAATAAACTTTTTTGATTTTGGCAAATGGCTGCAATGCAAAAAAGAGTAAAAAGTTTAAAGTGGTCTGAATACTTTCCGCACCCACTGACATGCATATGAACGGGTGTAATGATAAAAAAAAAAAAAAAAAAAAAAAAATCACACTCTGGTTCAGTTCAATACCTTATTGTCACAGTTCAATATTTTTCAACACACACACAAAAAAATCATTCCTTTAGTTCTTTTGTCCATCAGCATCACCCTTAACATGAAGACCAAAGTACTGTTGTTCCAAACGCCAGATCTGAATAAAGTCAAAAGAATAGTTGAACACATATCTACTGAGATCTCAACACAGAGCTTATCATCATAATAAGTCTTTCTTCAACATGTTAGAAATGCAACAGCATATGTTTTCGTTTAAAAGTAACAAGGCTGAAGTTCCCACTATTATACAAAGAAAATTAACTCTTAAGGCTTTCATTATTGCCCTTAAGCCACATATAAACCTACAGTATAGCCTATATACAATGCAATGATTCAAATATTAATGATGCGACTAAAATGTGTTAATCTTGTGTTTAATAAAAAAGTCATAACAGCCTAATTAATGCTTCTTACAAGTAACTTAATATAAGTCTTTACCAATATGGAGTAATCAGCTATGGGTGCTGCAGCAGCACTTTGTGTTGAACTGTGAACACAAAGTATCAACATTCAGTTTCTTTTCAATGTGCAGGAAAGTCTTATAAAATCAGTGAGACTGTAGGCAGATACTCTTTTGGTCCTGTCCACTGTCCAGGTCTTGTCCCCATGGTTACCAAGAAAATTGAGAGATGGCTTGTTGCTGGTAGAAAAGACTCTTAATACACTATAAGGCCAAACAAACAAAGAAGGCAGAAGCAGCAGCAGCAGAAGTTTGATTTGAACAAACTGGTAACTGCCTCTGACTGGAAAAGCATTTCTGATGAAAACACATTTCAGATGTCAAGTTATTTAACTCTTTCTGATGCTCTGAGCTGTTCCCATGTCAGAGTACACATTTTGTGGTCTCGGAGGAGTCAATTTATTGATCTGCATCAAACAAACAGAACAACTACAGAGACTGATAATACAGCTAAAAGAGGGTTAATGACTTTCCAACACGTTATCAAAACCTGGAAAAGTGATGGTGAGCCCTCATCTTTTAGGAATTAAATGTGAATAAAAGAAATCTTGGAATGGTTGTAAACACATATGACTTCAATATTTGGTGAAATCAAATCTGATCTGTAGTGCATAAACATTTGACTTTTGAGCAATGGGAACAAGTCATGTTGTCTGATAAGTCCATATGTGTTCTGATGTACAATGATGGATTCATCAGGGTAAGAAGAATGGCAGATAGAGTACTGCATCCATCGAATGTGGCAAGGTACGCAACGGAGGGCCCGGGTGGGATTCAAACCCCAGACTCCTGGGTGAAAGTCATGCGCGCTGACCATTCAGCCAAAGGGACATCCCCTTGGCCAAGTAGCCAGGGCACATGATCACTCGGAGGCATAGTGACAGGACTGTCAACTGCCACACTAAGAATAAATCCAAGATACAAAAGTAAGACAGGTCTGATTATACTGAATGGACAGGTTTTTATAGATCTACATCCCAAATGGGGTGCAAATTGTGGGGGAAAAAAGGGGGCTTGAGGAAGCACATGACACCATTATCACACCCGAGGGAACATCCAGAATTTAACACCACTGAAAGATTTTGGACGACTGAAACACAGCAGTTTGACCGTCATTAGCCGGGTTTCCCAGATGCACTTAAGAAGATCTTGACACTAAGATCTTCTTAAGAACGTTCTTTCGTCTTCTTCTCAAGAAAAAAGTGTTTCCCAGATTTGTGCTTGGTGTTAAAAAGCTCTTAGCAAAGGATTTGTCAGAACGCTCTGACCCAGTCTTTCAACCCTTCTTAGCAAGCGATCACGCATACTTTAGGTCCAGCCATGATTGTAAAGAAAGAAGTAAATACGCACAGTTTAAAGTTGTGACAAAGCACAATATAAATATATATTGATCTGTTTAATATTTAGGGCTTGTATTAGTTAAATTGTGACAAAAAGTGGTTGATTTACTTTGGTGGAAAATGGGTTTTATGCACAACTCCATGACTACCTGAACTTAAGCCAGCTCCTTTGTGCCCTGTCGTTTGTTACTGGATGAACAGATTAATCCAGGTGTGTTTGGCCATTGTCGGAGTGATGACTGAGGTCAGGCACACCTGGATTAATCAGTTTGTCCAGTAATGAAAGAGAGGAGACAAAGGAGCTGGCTTAAATTCAGGAAGTAGTGGAGTTGTGCATAAAGCCCATTGAAAGAGATAAAACATTTATTGATCCCCAGAATTAATGTAGTTCTGCGTCATCTGCAATGGAGAGGTTGATCAGTAAATGGTCATTATGTGGGGGAAAATAAAAGCAATGCCATTTCACAACACCAGTGTTCATACACCTACACAACACATAAACACACACAAACAAATAAAAAATGGTTTCATCGATGAACATCTGCAGCAGCAACAACAAAAAAATAAATAAATAACAACACATATGCTGTGTTCAGATAAAATGTGATTTGGCCATCAAAACACACCTGACCCCAAAAGTTGGATGCTGGGTCGCTAAAAAGTCAAACGCTTATGACGATGGGTGCTTTCAGCTTTTGTCTGATGCGGCCCACTGTCCCGCGTTGGGACAGTGGGTCATCAAACCACTGTTCAGAAACCAGGACCGGACACAGATCACAGTTTATCTTCCACTGTCTTCATAGAGTGAAGAGATTCCCCTGTTTCCCGTCCTGTCAGAAAATGTGTCTCTGCCTCACGACACTGATTCACTCTGATTGGTTAACGCCCCGTGTCAAGACTTCAAAGTTCAGATTTTACAACTCCTGCATTCGGTGGCTCTGACAAGCGTGATGCGTGTCTAATGCTCAAAATCTCAAAATGCAATGCACCCATTACGCAAAACGCATCAACACATGCTGCACACAATGCACGAAAGTGGGAATCAATCTCTCTATTTACTGGATTCAAGGCAAGTGATCATGCCACTCAGTCATATCTTCCTCAAGACAGCACAGATAGAAAATAAAAGTCAATGCTGCTCCGTTTTTGTGTAGATTCTGCCATCTGTATGTGCGCAATTAACTTCCCACGGGGTATTTTATGGACTACCTGCATTGATTGCTGATTTAATGCACCTGTTAAATATAACTAGACCATTTTGCACACCAGCAGCAGCGTAGTGGTTGGAATATCAGCGCTGTGACTGACATCTGGGCTAAATCACTGGTCGTTGATCGTTTTGCCTGATCTTAATTGCTTCTGTTAAGAACATCTGATGGTTCAGACCGAACGCGTTGTCGGCAGCAAAAACGCGCTTGACGCCCAAAGTTTGACGCTGGTTCACATAAAATCAGACGCTGACATTCAGAGACCAAAAAGCTGCTGACGCACGGCAGGAGCGTCTATAGTGTGGTGGTGGATCTGGCTGTTTTCCTTGTCTGTGTGGTACTATGGCAGATGAAACTGAGCAGCTGCCTGGCTTTATTTACCCCACAAGGCCAGAGAGCGACGTTGTTGGGCGTCTCTGCATTATGTGGGGATTCAACAGACTATTTAGAGGTGTTCTGAGTTTAGTTAGTTTTACCGTTTACTCCAGGAACCGCACGCCGACGGTGGGCACTGTCAGCTTTCATCCTATCCACCCCAGCTTAATGACCTACAGTCCCGCATCGGGACAGCATTATAAGCTTATTAATCCGATCAGTACGACAGGTCATCAACCCGCCGTTTGGGAACCTGGGACCAGACTCAGATCACAGTTTATCCTCCACTGTCTCCATGGAGTGGAGAGATTCCCCGCTGTCTCCTCTGTATTTCCCGTCCTGTCAGAAAATGTGTGTCTGCGTCATGACTGACACATGCTGAGTCTTTGATTGGTCGACGCCCTGCGGCAGGCGCGGCAAAACTTCAGATTTTCCATCTCTGGCGTTGCCATCTCCGGCAAGCGCGGCAAACGCCATAACGCTCCAAATGCGCCGCGCCCAACACCCTAAACGCTCCGCAAGAAGGTTTGACGCTCCTTAACGCACGTTTACATAGACTTTGCATGTAAACCTGATGCCCTTGCCACGCCTCCCACGGTCGGTCTGAACACACCATTAGACAGCATTCTTAGGAACGACTTAAAGAACACTATTAAGAAGGCATCTGGGAAACGGCCATATCTTAGCAACTTGTCTTTGGTAAAATCTTCTAAAGGTCATTCTTAAGTCTTAAAGACCTGCATGAAAACATTTAGCATTTTGTTCAGTGACGCACCCCTATCGATGGCTAAACTAACATCCATCTTGCATCGTACCTGTACTGTAAGCTCACTCCAGCCATTAAAAGACAGTCTTATGTTGACTCTTGTTCGGTCCCTTCCTCTCTTTTTTTTCCTCTCTTCCTCCGGTGATGTTTCCTTGCGTTTCCTTGTCGAATCCAACAGGATGCGAGTTCAAAACACCCGCTGTGTTCATGTCTGGTTCATATCTGTTTGCGAGTAAGTAACGCAGTGTGCAACCAATTGTCGGCCGCATCCCAGATCCAAAAGTTACATAGTGCAGTATGTGAGCCTCAGGACGCTGCTGGGCAGTGATGGCTATAAATGTGCACAATGACTGTTGGTGTGCCATCAAAACAAATCAAAAAGGCATAATTTTAGGGTCTAAAAGTCACGTTCTTAACTGGGAAACATGGCCATTATCAGTACGAGAGCTTGGTGGAAAACTCATGCAAATCCTGGATGGGAATTGATGCTGTTATGCAAGTTCATTCAAATGATGTGACTGCAAATGCATTTTGCAACCAACGTTAAAGGCTGACCAAGAAAAGAGTGTGTGACTTTTTTCATTTTTTGAAAAAAATCTGGACAGGGAGTATTTTCTCATTTTTATCTAAATTGATATTGAAGCCAAAACAAATGTTTCTCTCTCTCACTGTCACTGAAATCACCAAATGAAGGTTTTCTTTGTTTCCAGATGTCTTCTGCCAGGAAGATGCAAACATGGATCACTACCCTGCGTGCTAAAAAGTGTTCACTGAACTGCAAATCCAAGTGCTTAATTTGTGACACATTCAGAGAGAGAATGTGTTAATGTGGCTTGTCCTGCACATAAAGGAAACACAGAACAGTGCTCTGGGTGGGCGTCTGTAAAAATGACACATGAATCCTTTCACATGCCGAGCTTCACTTGTACACAAACTACATTTGGAATCTCATTTTTACAGCTCCTTGGTGTTGAGAAGTGGAGCACTTGCAATGATACAAATAATTTATTGCACCTCTGTTGCTGAGGAGAGGGAGAAATCTGGATTCAGTGAATGCTTGTAGATGCTGCAGTGGGGGAGCAGCACATGAAATGTAGAAATGTATAAACAAAGAAACATGGCTGGTGATCATAATTGCTGTTGGGAAATTGTTTGTTTGCATTTCATCTAAAATTTTCCCATGTGGCATCGTCCACTGGGGCCCCAACATGTGCAATTATTTCTCCTGGAAGGATTCAGCTTCAAGTTCAATATTGTTTCCCCCTCTTTCTCGTGTCATAACGCTCCTCCTCCCCTTCTTGCTTCTCCTCCCTGGCTCTTTATCCCCCGCCTCCTGCTCTAGACCAATTTGGGGTGGTGAGGCAATGGTTATCTAAATGCAAAGTGATGCTGTAATAGCACTCACCGAGGAGGCATAAACGACTGGTGAGACCTGGAGATGGAGGGATGGGGGGAAGGGAAGAGAGGAGAAGCAGAAAAAAAGGAGGGGGAGGCTGTCTGAAAAGCAAAATGGGAGAAGAGGAGAAAAATCATGAAAGAGATGAAAAGCTGAAGAAAGCAAAGTTCAAAGGTGAATGATGGGAAAAAGGGAAGGTAGAGAAAAGTGAAAAGCTGTGGGAAGAGTGTGAGCTTGAGGAAGAAATGGGAAAAATGATAGGTGTGAGAATGACAACAAAAAGGGGAGTGGACAGTCCATGAAAATAGAGAAAAAGAGGAGGGAAGACAGAAAATATAGAGCAGAGGGAAAGGAGCTCTTGTGTTCACATGAATAATTGCAAATGGCTCAGAGTGACAACGCAGAGTCTGAAAACCTTAAAATAAACCATAAAATATATTACAGCCTAAATCATACTGCCAGTCAGCATTGATGTCCTTTAAACATAACTAGCCAAAAAGCCTCCTTTCAAACAGTGAACATCTGGATACAAGCAGCTGAAATGGCTGATGTTTACACCTTAGCATTATCAAAACTTAATAAAACAAAACTCAGACATTGTATTGTGTTTTTAACTGCATTTATGATGATAAAAATCAAAAGACGATTTATCTGCAAGTCAAAACAATCTAGTGTTACACTCCTGTACGTCATGGTATAGATGTGGAGTGTTGAAGGGCACAAACACAGGCCAGGCATGGGATGATGGGGAAAATAAAACTTTATCTGCTAAACCAAATCAAATGCACTGCAAGGACAGGGAGAACAGAAACAGAAGAAAATAATGCAGGGCAACACAGACACTAAACCTAACTTATGGAGAACTGAAGCACAAGGACAAACAAGGAGAAACAGAAAGGGCCGTCAGGCAGAAAATACAACAAAAGTCCTGGGACAGAAATTCCAAATAACCCAAAGAACCAGACCAGAGCAGGAAGAAACACAAACAACCTTGCTGAGAACAATGGAACCAAGAACCTGTTTGTACAGATAGTGTTCTGACTGATTGCAACCAGGTGTGGATGGCAAAAAAACAGAACAGTGGAATCATTTAGAGTGAAGCAAGTGAAAATATAGGGTCAAATTAAATGCACAAGGATAACAATCTTTTAAAATGATATGAATAAGGTTAAAAATTGAGACTATTGAATCTAACAGACAAAGATTCCATTCAGAATCCTCGTCTTTTGGGGAAACGCTCAGGCCCAATCTCATTTCTCTTTTTACCCCTTCCCTTTGGCCCTTGCCACTTAAAACGAAGCTATGAGGGGTAGGGCTGACTGCAAACCCTACAAATTGGGATACCCCTTTAACAATCACATACGTCAGTGATCCCGCCGGCTTGTGTGTAAGCAGATGTGCGCTGAGCTGTCTGCACAAATCTTGAGAAATCAAGCCGTCTACAGCTGTGGGTTAACGTTAACAAGCAAGTTTGATTTGTGCAGGAAATTCCTCCTTGTTTTATATCCCACAAGGGACCTCCATGTAAATGAAGACCAGCAATGATGTTGCCGAAGGTTTTATTGATCATCAATCACTGTAGAGTGTCAGGGCTGCCTACAGAGTACCACTGGTTTTCAGCCTGCTAGCATTTATATAACCGAAGCGTCAATGTAGAACTAGCGATTTTTTTCATGTGCATTTTACAAAGAAGATGACCATTAAACATTTAAACAGAGTTAAACTAGACAATACAATGGTTTTCATACTTTTTCAAAGGTAGAGTCCGAAGTTTTCCCCCCTGAAAATAAACGTTAGACTTGTGTAAGACTTTGGGCATCTACTTGCATGCAGTGGTTAGTTTGAATGCAGCTTCCTCTCTCCCTGTCTGTCTTTCGCTTGGTCTGGTCGGGACGTTTCTTGGTGGAGATTTCTGTTTATATCGCCAGCCAATGACAGAGCAAAGGACATGACGCTGTGTCATGATTGCTCATGATTGGAGCAGATGCCAGTCACTCGAACTCTCAAAGGAAAAAAAAAGACAGAAAGAAAAACGGCGGATGCACCGAAGAAAAGGTAAGAGCTTTAGATAGTGCACGTTGGAAAACCAGGAATAGTTTGGCTTTTACCCACTTTTGAGCTCTAAAGGAGAGGCTTGAAGCTGAATAGGCTTAAGAACGAGGCGGTCATTAGCCTGAGAGGGAGGGGCATTCAGTTTGAATACTGTTGTTTGCAAACAGAAACGGTGGGGGGGACGACTCCGGACTCTACCGTTAAACTTTATCTATGGAGAAAATATTTACATTTGTGGATATTTTGGGACTCAGTAACAGCCATCTTGCCGGTGATTGTCATACCCCTTCATTGTAAGTGTGCATTGGAAAACCCTTCATTTTAAGGGGTATATACCCCTTCCACATACCCCTATCCCTCTGTTCAAACAGAATTGAGACACCCCTACCCCTACATGGGAATGCACAAAACAGAGGGGAAGGGCCAGGGGGAAGGTGTAAGGGGGAGAATTGAAATTGGGCCTTAAATACTGACCTGAAAACACATAAATAAAACCCATAAACCATGATTGTTACCGTGACTGACAAACACATGTAGACCTCTGCTCTCAGTATCTGTTCAGTGAACTGAATAATACAAATTTTAACTGAAGAACGTTAAATGCATGCAACTCTCTTTGACATCATCACAAAACTAGTAATTGCATCAAAAACATAAATACCATAATGCAAATATGTTATGCAACCATAACCAATGCAACAACATAGGCTCATTTTCCCAGACAGAAAGAGAAACTGACAAAATATTACTTTTTACAAAGTCTGGTACTTCAGTTTTTATTGTGGCAATTTGCATATACTCTAGTATGTTATGAGGAGTGATCAGATGAATCGTATTCAATTGCAAAGGCTCTCTTTGCCATGAAGTTAATCTTAAAACACATTTTCACTGCAAGGACCAGCTAACACCATTTCAGTTGTTCTTCCATTAACACAGGTGTGACAGTTGATGAGAACAAGGCTGGAGATCAACCTGTCATTCTGACTGTTAGAATAACAGACTGGATAGTTTAAAAGGATGGTGACGCTTGACAATATTGACAGTGAGGCCAGGACTTTTTGGAGGAAGGCCTAGTGTCAAGTAGGGATGCACCAATCTGCCTTTTTTGGGCTCTGATCCGATATTTGACGTTTCTGTATCTGCTGATACCGGTCCAATACCGATCCAGAAAAAGGAGGGAAAAAACAGCATGGTATTGTTTAATGGCACACCTCGTTGTGTGAACACAGACTGGGATCTTTCTTTTCTGCAATTCAACATCAGACTTGGCTTTATTTATTTTTTATTTTATTTTTTTAACCTGGTATTTCTAAAAAAAAAGAGAGAGAGATTAAATTTACTTAATTACTTATTTAACAACTGCACACACACAGTAATCTTAAATTAACTTTAACAATCTTAGAGCAGCTTCACAAGCTTGCTCACATATGTAAAAATCTAACAAAACATCCTGGTTCAGTCAGTGCAGTTAAATAAATGTAAAATAAAAAAAATGCTGAAACAGAGGGGAAAAACAACTGCCTGACCTCCTCAGTCAAACATGTCAAAATAAACAAGAACAAAAGTTATTTAAAACGGTTCAGTCGGCGCAATTACAAATTTAAAATCCAATTTAGAATAAATGGCCTAATAAAGGAGCTGAATTGAGAAAAAAAAAATATTTCCACTAGCTTGGTTGGTAGATATATTCAAAACAGCAAATCATCTTTTAAAATGGTGTAGTACTATAAGGAATATAGAAATGAAAGATCCATGACAAAAGCAGCTGAATAAACAAACGCTTCATCAGAGTTTATCATGGAGGTAATTTCCAAACAGCGTACTGGATTTTAAAAAAAAGCCTCTCCCACAAGCTGCACTGGATGCCGGTGGATACCCTCAGTATAAAACTTGTCATGTCCAAGAAGAATTAACAGTATTTTCTACTTTCTCCGCGACCTGTTGGCACCCGCGGGATTTTTACCTGCAAAACGTGGAGACCAAACCACCGCAGGACTCTTGTTTGAGTAGTGACAGAAGGAGACATGGCAGCCTGCTAGCAGCTAGCAGCTGAGACTCTGGCTTGTAAACAAACAGCGTCCACGTCCTGCGTTGGTAACACATGATGTCACTTAAAGGGGCAGCAGAAAAATACACTGAATACATCTGCACCTACGGATCGGGCCGTGGATCGACTCATTTTTACCCATCCCAATTTTTACCGATCGAGGATTTTTTTTTCTTTATCGGAGCCAAGGTGCATCCCTAGTGTCAAGAAGGGAAGCAAAGAAGCCACTTTTCTCCAAGAAAACCATCAGGGACAGGCTGATATTCTGCAAAAGATATAGGGATCGGACTGCTTAGGACTGGGGAGAAAGTCCCCTCTCCAGTTGTTTGGGGCATCCAGAAAAAAGATTGTTTGGAAAAGAAAAGGTGAGCTCTACTTTCTGTGCTGTGTCATGCCAACAGGAAAACATGCAAAGATCATTCATGTATGGGGTTTCTTCTCAGTCAAGGGAGTGGGCTCACTCACAATTTTGCATAAGAACACAGCCATGATTAAAGAACGGTACCAGCTCATCCTCAAGAACAACTTCTCCCAACCATCCAAGAACAGTTTTGTGACCAACAGCCTTTTATAGCATGAACCCGATAGAGAACTTGTGGTCAATCCTCAAAAGGACGGTGGACAAACAAAAACTTCAAATTCTGCCACACTCCAAGCATTGATATGCAAGTATTGACTGCCATCAGTCAGGATTTGGCCCAGAAGTGGATTGACAACATGCCAGAGTGAATTACAGAAGTCCCGAAAAAGATGGGTAAACACTGTAAATACCGACTTCTCACGTGAACTTTATGTAATTGTAAAAAGTCTTTTGTAATTGTATTTCAGTATACCACAGTAACATCTTACAAAAAGATTTGAAAACACTGAAGCAGCAGACATTGTGAAAATTTATATTTTCTGTCATTCTCGAAACGTTTGGCCATCGCTGTAGGGTTGCCCATCCCTGCTTTCACACCATCCAGTCATTCATTTTCTACACAGTTATTCAAGCAGGAGTCAATCCCAGGAGTGAGCAAGAGTGGTTGTTTGTCTTTCTGTGTCAGCCCAACACCTGATGACCGTTCAGGGTACCCTGCCTCTCACCTGATAGTAGCTGGGATAGGCCCTAGCCCCCCATGGCCCTGAATCAGGATAATTGGGTAAAGAAAGTGTTTTAGAATTCTCCCAACACATCAGGCTCCTTCTTGTGGATGTTCGTGTACATCTAGTTTCCATACAATAAGCACTTGTTGCTCCAGGTTCCTTAATAGGTTTTTGGCTTCCATCGTTTTAAGAGCCATCACACTTTGTGACCCATTCTTCACTAAAACTACTCGATTACCTTCAGGGTTATTGTTCTGTTAGATGACCTACTTTCTCCTGAGATTCAGGTCATAGAAATCATGACTTTTTCCTCCAGGATTTGCTGGAAAAATATGAGGGACTTCAATTGCTCTTCTTTGTTAGTTAATCTTTTGTAAAAGGGGAAACAGTTTTCTAAGCAGTTCTTTTATTTCATTATCTATAATGGGCTCTATGCACAGCTCCACTACTTCCTGGATTTTGGTAGCTCCTTTGTTTCCTGTCTTTCATTACTGTATGAACTGATCAATCCAGGTGTGTCTGGCCAATTAGTGAGGTCAGGCACACCTGGATTAATCAGGTAATCTGATCCGATGAATATCAAAATCATATTTATAGTTCCATCTTGTTGTTCAGACTTCAAACAAAACATACCCAATCATATCTAATTGTAATTATAGAAAAAAAAAAAAAAAAGATTTATCCCAAACTCTACCTTCACATAAATAGCAACTGTGTTTATGCTATCTTGAATATGCGGTTTTAAGAAAGTTACCTGAATAAATTCCCCTTATGTTTAATTATATTTCTGTTTTAAGCCTGATTTGTGCATGTATGTTGAAAATAAATTGCTTGATCAATAGTAATCATCAAATGTTCCATCCACAAACTTTTTACAACTTTAACCTGTCATTTTATTCACAAAATATCAATCGTTATAGTGTAATGTCACAACAGAAAATGTTATTTAAAAATACTGATTTACCAGCTCTTGAAAATGTTTTGTGACCTATGAGGCAAGAATGAGGAAGAATAAAAATCAGAGAAAAGGAAAAAAAACAGAGCATAGTGTTATTATCGGAAAATCTTATAATGATATGTGATTTCATCATTAGTTTTAGCTTATATTGGTAATCTCTAAAAAAATGGCTCCCTTGCTGTCTGGTTACATGGGCTCACTTGCCTCAATATTAAAAGTGGAAGTTGACCAAAACCATACAGAAATTAATAAAAGAGGATAAAGTAAAGGACAGCACAGAAAGGGACAGACCTCATAGATTGAAGGGTTCAAAAGTAAATAAGATAACATTCGATTCACGCCAAGCAAAGTGAGTTCAGGGATGTGAATGTGCTGAGCTTAAAATAATGAAAACTAGAAAAGACCAAAGATATGAGAAAGTTTGTGGTATTTGTCAGTCTTTGTGTCTGGATTTAAGACAATTTTCATCACCCTTTATAGCTCAACAAGACTGTCAATACAAAGCCAATATTAAGAAAAAGGAAGGCCAGCTGCAGAAAATTCCATCCCCATCCTTTTTGTTGTCTGGTACAGTGGAAGAACCACCTCTCAGCCTCCTGCTAACAGGCTGCTTTGTCTGTCTGTATCCCTGCCAAAGTGCCAGCATTTAGCTCATTGATTTCCTTCAGTCATTCCCTGCGATTAATCTGAAACAGTCACCCTGCCCTGCATTCCTAATAGCATGTCTGCCCCTGCAGGCAGGCATCAGAAAGGCTCCACTTATTGGCACATTCTCCTCATGCAGACATATTGCCTGTGTTGTTCTGGATTTGTTGACAGAAATGATTTGATGGTAAGGTTATACTTGCAAATGGACTTTAGCTTTTGGCATTCTGAAGCAAATTTATGAACTACGCATTGATTTGTTGCAAAAGGGAGATGGTCAGATGCATACAGCTCTGTGGCGTCATCATTCAAATGATGTGTGCACAAAAACAGAAATGTGAATATGCAGTCTTTTTTTTTTTTTAAAATTCAGATTTAAAAAGTTTGTTTATGAATGTTTCTCTAAAAAAGTAAATTATTTTCAATTTTGATACACATTAGCAAACCTATTTGCCACTTGTTTTAGCCAAAAATGGTTTGTAAGGAAGTTGTAACAAGACAGACAAATAAATAAAAAAATTAAAAAACAGCGATGAAGAACTTTAATGCAGTTTGATTGCAAAATGTGTAATTGTCTCAAAACAGAAAACTTTATATCTGTGCTGTTGAAGGTATACTTAGAAAGTCTAAGTACTTTACTCCATTGCAAAAATATCTTTTTAAAAAAAAGTATTTAGCATGTTTTGTGTGCTTGGTGCATTTTGGTTGTCAAATGCAAACTGCCCAGTTTTAACCTTTATGTCTTTAACCATGTTACTTGTAATCCTTTTTAAACAGCAAATGAAAGTGCAACAAAACAACTGAAAACTGAAACAAACTGAAAAAAAAACACACAATAAAAAAGGAAAAGAAGAACCATGGAGAAAAACAGTACTAGAAAGCAGTGCATAGACGGTTCCATAAAGACGGACAAAGCTTCCGCTCACGTGACTCACTGGTTTCTGAAGAGTGAAGCTAGTCGGGCAATTCCCCCGATCGCCATCTTAGCTGCGTCTCCTGTGACATCACTCCCTTAAAATACAAAAAATGGCTAAAGAGAGGAGGCCTGTGAGCATGGGGGCGAATGACTGACAGCCAGTGAGCTCTGAGCTAAGAGCCAACCAAAGTATCCCAGAACTACTGTAACAGCTAAATGAGATAAGCAGACTAAAGCTAAGGCATGCTGTTAGTCAGCTAAGAAACCGCAGATGTGCTACTCTGCTACAGGGTGAGGCCTTCCTGGGAGCAAACAGGGAGTTAGCTACCAGCCACCAGTGCTTTTGATTGACCGGTGACAGCCAGTCTGCCACCTGTCAATCCAAAGGACACACCCCTAATTATGTAAAATTTCAGGATTAAATAACATTTAAAGAGATGAGTTATAAAGAAAACTCACAGTTGACATGAAGGTAAACTTGGCCTATAAAATTTAAAATGATTTTTTGAACCAGGCTGGCCTTTTTGGAGTCTGTGAGGATTGACTCTTTTGCAGCCAGCCCCTAGATGAGGAGAAAAAGACACTGAAAATAAATAACTGTTGGAAATACAAAGAAGAGGCCAAAAAGTGGGACAGCTCATACAGGACGGTATCAGGACTTAAGCGATGTTCAGCAGACTCAAGTATAAACAGTCTATAGCAGAGACCCTCAGTTCTGGTCCTCGAGGGCCAGTGTCCTTCAGGTTTTAGAAATTTTCCTGCTGCAACACACCTGACTCAGCAGAGCTCAACATCAAGCACTGCACACGTCTGAGACTGAATCGGCTGTGTTGCAGGCACAGCAGGGAAACTCAAAACCTGCTGAACATTGGCCCTCGAAGACCAGGATTGAGGTCCAGATACACGTCCGTGTGTATGCATTAGTGTTCAAGTCATTCTGCAATCAGAGGCAACAAAATTATGATTGATTATCATTCGGTTCATTTTTTACATTCCATCTTGCTGTGTCCTACTTTGTCTGGTGCAGAATTATCTATCGCACATTAAAGGTACAGTATGTAAGAATTACTGACATCTAGTAGTAAAGATGGGTATTTGAAAGAAAAAGACGTTTTCTTTCAAATGACTTTATATTCCAAGCACTGTTGTGAATGTATGGTGGCTGTTAGTGGCCAAAATTCTCCCAGACATAAAGATGTTTTCATTTGAGAGTGGATCCAGTGGTCTCAGGTGTGGCTATGACTGTACTATGAGTAACCACTTGTGTCTTTTAAGGCATTACTCATCCCAAACAGAGCTCTAACTCCCATTAAACAGAGCTGGTATAGCAGTTTTAAATTTCAGAGGGTTCTCACTTCACACACATTGTTTTGTCCATTCAGGGACACCGCAGTAAAAATGGTGGAACAAATATGGCAGCCTCCATGTACTGTATCTGCACCCCCAGCAAGTACATATAAATGACTCTTTCTAAGAAAATAAACACATAACAGCAATTACACAGCAATAGAAACACAGTTTTGGATTATATGTTACATTTTTCTGTCATTTACCTTTGGTTTTTTTTACACTGTACCTTTAATGATGTAAAAGTTGGATAAATGTGACACAACTGAAATCGCTTTGAAAATGATTGCATATAAATGATTTAGTACCACATATGAACTACTACTACTTTTGCCTGAGTTTTGAATGTAGCCTTGTAAAGGAGGACTTACATTTCCTGCTTTATCTGCAAAGGACTGCTTGTGCATTGGGTCATGCAACCTCGCACTGGAATGTTGACCAGGAGGACGATGGAGTGTGCTGTCCTTGCGAACCTTTTCCACAACATTTAAAATGCCGAAGTAGGACACGTGAGCCAACCATTTTGTGCCAACAAATCAGAGCAATAACCAAAAAAAGTAAGGCCTTTCAACCATGTCTGAGCATTTTTATGCATGACCATGATGCACCACCTGCTGTTATTTGTAGTGCCCACAACCTAGGGAGAATATGTTGTATAAAAAAAAAAAAAAAACAAAATGTACCATACTATTCTACAGAAATTACTTTGTTTTATGACAGATTAGTTTACCCTTTTCCACCATTTCATCAGATAAGATACATTTCTTCAAAATGTGCACATACCAGTGTGTGTGTATCAAGTGTTTTTGTGAATAGGCCTACACGTTCAAACATCTGGCCCAGGATTTTGAATAAGAGTTCACAGTATATTAATTCCATTGTTTAAATAAGGTTTATCAGCTTATTGTGAATATAAATATGTGATTGCACTCAATTTATAAGCTAGCAGCACAAAACTTCACGAACAACAAAACTGTAGCACTGAATGTAACTTTACAGCCTATCCTTGGTTAATTTTTCCAGGGTAAAATATTCTCTCACTGCTTGACATGAATTCTTCTCATCTCTCTTTAGCTGGAAAGGGCTGCGTAAAATACTGGATTTACAGTCCCTGCATCCATCCTGTACTGCTGCTGCTGCTCTTTCACCTCAGGTACTCCTTTAGGGCATTCGTCCACATCTGTGATTTGCGCTTTAAAAGACCAGCAGCTGGATCAATCAGGTCTATTGTTGGCTTTAAAAAGTACACCTTCGCTTGCAAATTATAGTTTGTGTAACACAAATCAAAGTGATGTTGAAGATACACTGAAACGTGTATAAAGGTTTCAAAAAATGTTTAAAACTGTCAAAAATGTTCATTTAGATAGCAAACATTTAAAGACTGAAACTGACGTTATTGCTAAGAGTTCTATGTTTTCCTTTCCTGTTAGATTTTTCTTTGTTAAGTAGCTTAGTCTTAAAGTTCAAGACAAACTTTGTAATCCTGCAAAATGTTGGTGCCCACTCAGCAACACACACTCCTTTATTTGTTTTTTTTTTTTTAATTTTTTTCCTGAGACCTCAAATATATTTCTCTTTTTTGAAAGATGTCAGACCTGGAACTTATCAGAATTCATAAAACAGGCCAAGGTTGCACTGAAAGTACTCAGACCTTAAGTTTTGTACTGCTGTTCAATATCTTTCTGTACCCATTTCACACCTCTTTTCTTACTATGGAGCAAGATAATAATGTAGCTTCATTTTCAGTGCTCTTACTCAATAAAGGCTTTTTTTATTGAAATGGTATTCACAATCAGTCTGTGCATGTATGTCTATGTGAGCAGAACAAGGGCTCTGAGCGAGGTGGAGGATGTCAGGGTAAAACTGAAAAGGAGAATTACAAATCTATTAAAATGTTGTGTAAAATTTCTACTCAAGGAGCCGCCGTCCTATCACTTGTTGTCAACTCTCTACCTAGGAGAGGTAACTGAATTTTGAGGCTTGGTTGTTTATGTTGTAGAAGATCCGATGTGCTTTAGCTTCACATACAACAGCTAATACTTTCTATATACATTTTAAACGGTAAATCTGTTTAACTTTACATCAGTGGAAATGTGGAAGTGACAGCTTTCTGCTTCATGCTTCTCTGTTTACCCTGCCCACCTTGAATGTCCAACCAATCGCTCATTACTTCTCATAGCCCCATGAGAAGGAAGTTCTGCTCATATGAATGTGATCACATTCTGCTCAGTGAATCAATATTTTGAATCAAGTGTGTTAGAACAAGGAAACATTGAAAAAATGCAGGACGATGGCCAAGATATGGCCCAGTTGTGTTTCTAAAAAATATTGCCAAAGGGGAGGGAGGATGTAGATAAAGAAAACAAGAGGACTTGGGACAGAGCCCTGGGGGACACCTGAAGTTTGTGGAGATGGCTGGGAGGCAGAAGTGGAAAGTAACTAATTACATTTACTGAAGTTACTGTAATTAAAGGTTGAATATGGAACATTTTTATTAAAAGCTATATTTTTTCAAAAATAATACTTCCACAGGTCGTTTGGGGGTGTACAGAATGAAAGTACAACATTTCCTAGAAAAATTATATTTAGCCTAAAAATAATTATAAAATAAATTTTTACGGGTTCGATAATGGCATTTTATTTACGTCTATAAGCCAATACACGCCGCCGTTGCAGGTTGCCAAATACGATCTCTGTGTGGAAACAATATTTCGGTCATAGTCAGGCTTGTACAGGGGAAAACCGTGGAGATGACGAGTGAAGCAGCTGCTTCAGAGCCCTGGAGATATTGTTATCTGTTTCTGAGGAGGAGTGACCTGAGAAGAGCAAAACCTGGAGAAAATTTAGGTGAAGACTTCACTAAATGGACCCACATAAACGTTTTCCACGGAGTAAAACACGGAATTGGCGACTTTCCTGCTGGATCGGTAAGCTAGCTTGTTTGCTAACATGGCTAACGTTAGCTGTCAGTTATAAACTCCTCTGCGTTACTTGTTGGACATGCTGCAGACTGTTGGTCACTTGCGTATCGGCAGTGAGTCTGGCATCCCAGCGGCTGGAGTTGTTTTTCTGCCGTTGCAACTACAACCTAGACACACGTGATGTCGCTGTTCTGTCCATGTTCCATATTCAACCTTTAAGTAGTTTTTGTGATTAATTTGTATTTTTTTTTTTTTTTAAAGTAGTTTTTGAACTCGGCTATTTTACTTTCACTTAAGTACATTTTGACTACCCCCCAATAATGCAGGGGGGGGGGGGGGGGGGGGGGGGGGGCAGTCCGAACAGGTAAAATGATGATTGTCAGTGTCTGCAGCTGATCTCCTTCAGTGACGTTCAGCGTAACGCCCACTGAAAGGAGTTCTCACTGATGACGGCTGGTGCAGAGCAAGAGATAAAGACGAAGGAGGCTGCAGGTTGCCAATCAGAGACATTGAATTCCTGAGAAAGAGATGTAGAAGGAAATCCTTGGCCATATCTCAGGCAGCTTCTTATGTTCAAACACCAACAAGGCAATAAGTTCATCATGCAAATGTTGATAAATTTGCCTATTGCTAGCATTTAGAGGGCAGAATATTCTGCAGAGCATGGCTCTTCATTTAATTTCTAAACTAAGCTGTCAAGTGTACTCATCTGTTCATTAAGACAATTGAATTTCTGATTTTGTTTCCTTTAAAAAAAAAAAGTTTCAGTTTGTTAATAAGGAATTGCTCCACATTTCCATTATCTTGGAAAATTTGGTTTGGCTTTTTTGTAGTGTTGTAAAAGTTTATCAAAAACAGTCTTATTGGGTTTATAATTTGTCCTTTCTTAACATAAATAATTAAAAGTAACTGTAAGTAACTTTGACTAAAAGTAAATGTTAAATTATGCACTTTTTTACTTTTACTCAATTACATCTTAAAATGGGTAGCCTACTTTTACTTAAGAATTTAAACAAAGATACTTTTACTTAATTAAAATTGTTTAGCGCTTTTTCCACCTTTGCAGGGGAAGAAAAGGACTTGAGCTAGTTGAACTGAGTGCAACCAGAGAGGTATGATGTAAACCATTTCAATACCAAAAAAGTTGGTGTTAGTACTCCAACTCTGTTTAATGCATAGTTTTATTATGTGATTACACAGATAAAGATCCAACCACTGCACCACCATACCACCACACCAATACAATCCTAAACCTCTGATCTTACTGTTTTGAAAGACACTTCATTTTACTGAACTGGACTGCAAGTGAACTTTATAAATGAAGTATGAATTTCTCCATTATGAATGTAAGCTCAAGCTTGAATATTGAAACATCCAAAAATCAAGACTCTGCTGGAAGGAAAGAAAGAAAAGTCAGTTGCATTAAATGATTCAGAATGGCCTCCAACCATTGGGCTTTGGATTTAATACATTCCGTTTTTCAGTATCTGCTACTGCATACTTGCATAAGTAGCTTTGGTGTGCACTTGATGAATAAATTGTAAATACATGCTCACACATTCAATTTCCATACTTCCGTCTCACAATAGATCTTATTGAGACCGATTCAGAAAAGAACAGAAACTTCTAGGAGTGAAGAATATGACTTGTACTCGATAACCTGACGCTAAATTTATCTTCTACTAAAACTACCTGTGTGTTTAAAAGCCTGATAAAGAAATGAGTGAACTTCCAGTTATGCTGTTTCTTCCTCCAACTCTCGCTCTCACTTCCTTACTCTGGACATGCAATGAATGAAAGAGTCATGAAATTCTAGACATAAAAAAGAACTTTTCTGGATTTTGGAGAAAGAAAGAAAAAATCCCCTCCAGGGCACCCCCCATGAATTGTTGCACAAATTAATCCCGCTTTCCCAATTCCATCAGTTGCCCCTAGCTCCCCTTTCGGAATTATCCCTTTTCAATTATTTCTCCATCCTTTTCTAATTTCTAGTCACCACTGGAAATATCAGTGGTGATGAGAGAAGAGAGGAGAGAAGTGAGTGCTTCATTAATTGCTCTGATGTGGATTAGATGTGAGCATCCTCCACCCCCTATCCTCCAATCACATTTCAATTAATAACAGTCAGCCAGGCATCGCCTCGAGATGTTCGAGCAAGATGATTGGTCTGTCAGTCAGAGCTGCTAGAGCATTTGCAATTCCTCACTACTTTCTTCCTGTGCTTTTCACACTCACTTACTCCTATTTGTATCTTACAACATTTCTCACTCGCTCCTAACATTTTCTTCACCTAATCCTACTTCTGTCTTCAAAAATCGTACCTCACATTATACATTTAATTCCCCTCACCCCTCTTACAGTGTAGTCAGCCTTGAAAAAGATGCTCTGAATGTTTGTGTAAAACCAACACACTACTTTGAACTGAGAAGGTAAAACTTAGTTTTAAGATCCAAGCAGTTGATTCATGGTTAAGTTTTGATATTCAGTTACAAAGGTTAGAGGGCTAGGAAAGGCAATGCCCAACAAAAGTTAGCTGTGAAAATGTGAATACGATGAGAGGTTTACTCTTGCCTGGGATGGCATACAACTTTAAAAACTGTCATCCTGCACAGCATTTTAAATGTGATGGGAGCCAACACAGCCGTTTTCTGTTGGGACCTTCATGCTGTCATTCAGCTGCTATCCAAGACAGGCATGCACTGAAGTGCCCTTACCAGTTGTTTCTCTTATATGTGCCTCTCTCCTGCTTTTTTTTGTTTTTTTACAGTCAATTTTAAATCTTTGCACTCTTTTGTGACGATTGGTTAAAGGTAAAGTCCGGAGTGCCCCAACTGTTTCTGTTTGTAAACACCATTCAAATCGAGTGCCCCTCCCCTCGGGCTAATGGCTACATCGCTTTTTAGCAGCTTCAAGCCTCTTCTTCAAAGCTCGGAAGCGTGTAAAAGCCAAACCAATATTAACCCTGGTTTTCCAACATGCACTATGTAAAGCTCTTTTCACTGCAGAGTACTTCCTTTTCTTCGCTGTGTCCGCCGTTTTTTCCCCCTAGAGTTTGAGTGACTGGCGTCCAGTTATGAGTTATGAGCTTACACAGCATCATGCCCTTAGCTCTGTCATTGGCTGCCGAAATACACAGAAATCTCAAAGGGGAAAACAAAGGGGAAAATGTAAATTACCAAAGGGATTACCAAAGTGCTGTTTAAGGATTACACACAAGTTAGGGCATTACAACCATAAATGTTAGATAAAAACAATTAAAACAAATGGTACAAAAGATTTTTTTAAAAAAGAAGAAAAAGGAAGGAAAATTTGAAATAAAAAAGCTGAGATTGGTCAACCTATACAACCTATACAAATGCCAATGTAAATAAATCTGTTTTTACCAGCGAAAACTATGCTGGATCAGGAGCAGTCCTGATCTGACGAGGGAGGGTGTTCCAGAGCCGAGGGACTGCTGCTGCAAAGGCCCTATCACCTCTAGTTTTCTAGTTTAGATTAGTTATGGGCTTTATGCACAGCTCTAGTACTTCCTGAACTTAATACTGCACCTTTGTTTTTTCTGTCTTTCATGATTGGATGAACTGATTAATCCAGGTGGGTCTGATTTCAGCAAATGGTCAGACACACCTGGATTAATCAGTTCATCCAATCATGAAATACAGGAAATAAAGGTGCAGTATTAAAGGAGCCCTATCATGAAAAATGGACTTTTAAGAGCTTTTAAGCATGTCAGTGTGCTATTTCCTCATCAAGAAATGATTTAAATTGTTATTTTTCTTCATTCATGCATATTTAAGTAATCTACATGAATATTAAAACTAAGCGCTACCTCCCTGCAAACGACTGACGATCCACCCCGTTATGTATGAACGTGACACCAATCATGAAGCAACAAACACGCATGTGCAGTATCGTAGCAAGACGCCTTCATTGTTGAACAGAAACTCAGAGAATCCTATACACACTCTCTGAGGAAGAAACTAACACCTGCAGGAAGATTTCCTCAGAGACAAGCAGCCATCAGCTAACAGACGCTTGATCCAGAGTTCAGGAGATCAGGAGATTCCTTTTTTTAAAAAAAGCTCTAGAGGACGGCAAGTTGGGGAAAATGTGGTTGCGTTCAGCGTGGGAGTTTGTTTGTTGTACTGGACGAATCGACTTGCCAGAAGTGGTTGCAGTAACCCTTCAGAATCAGTGTCTCTTCCGAGGCGACGTCATGAATTGGGCGTAAAACATGTTGCAATTGGACGAGAGCTCCGTGGTTCAGTGCAGTCAGCCATCTTACTTCCGTGTTGGAAATTAGACGCATAGAAAAACTAATATTTAACACCAAATTAGTTTCTATAGTAGCGATGGGAACATATTTAGCTTATAAATGCCTGTATTTGACTTTTGGAACGTTTGAAAAGCATGATACAGCTCCTTTAAGTTCAGGAAGTACTGGAGATGTGCATAAACCTCATTGGACAGATTAATACAATTAGTTGATCAAAAGTGGGAAATAAACAACAACAATATATATAAAAAAAATGCAACTGGTAGCATTTAAGAATACATGTAAATGCTCTTTTTGGGCGTCTCTGTGTTGGCCTTCTGATAAACTGTCCATGGTATCCTGTCCCTTCCATGATAGCAGCTGGGATATGCTCCAGTTGTCACCCGTGACCCTGCAAAGGACAGAACATGTATGGATGGATGGATGGATGGATGGATGGATGGATGGATTTAGAATCCCAAATCATTTCATCACCAATCCTAAATACATCAAAATGTACTCTGCTGATTTCACCAGTATTTGTAAGAAAAACAATATTTTATAGGGAGAACAGAAAACAAAATGCAGGGGAGGGAGTGTTGGGAGAAAATTGAATTTCCAATGTATAACTACAAGATGTGATAAGTCTAGAATTAGAATCCATGTTTGATAGTTACACAGTATGCAGTCAGTAAGTGAAAAAGCAATTATGCTCCTGAAAATTATTCTGTGTAAGTTATGTTGTTCACTCTGATTCTATTTTACATGTGTAGGGACAAGTTACTGCAGTTTTACTAGCTCATTTCAGACATTTACTCACCAACTGCTGGCTTAACATGAACTACAGAGCCAGAGCCAATCCTCATACAGCACTCCAGAGGTCCCAGCTTAATAAAGCTGCATGTATTTACACTGCCTGATATGAACATGAATGTAGGATTACCGTACCTGTGGTGAACCTTTACCCTAACAGAGGACAAATTACTATGAGTACATTTTTCATTTTTTCCTTCTTTAATGACAGCGCAGATGATGTGCATTTTGGCCGCTTCAGTTGCCTCCACTGAAGACACTGAAACGGAAGTGAACTTGCTTCGAGGTTCAAATTAAATGTACAATATGGATCGTACTTACTTATAAAATTCAGTGATTTCATCACATTTAAAATGGACACTGCTCTGATGTTACAAGCTGGATTACCAATGTCCAGTATAATCTGACACACACAAAAAGGGTTGACATGAATTAATACAGAAATCTTGCATAACATCCTTTGAAAGAATAGTTTATGCATCCATCCAAGTACTACAAAGTCATATTCCATTTTTTCTCTTTAATGTGTTTATGCATTATTTTCTTTACACTGGTCTACCACCTATAGCAAAGTTCACCTTTAGACAGTTATTCAGTCTTCCATCCATCTATGAGGTGTGATGCAGTGATGAGGGTTAAATCCATTCATGTGGTCTTTCATTGTGTATGTGTACGTGTGTTCCTCTAACAGAGTATTTTTATCCAATATTTGAGATTTGTACAACTTGTTATTGAGTCTATGCAGATGGAAAACCCTCAAAGCCTTTTTAATCCAATACTATATTTTCTCCTGGGGTTTGTGTCTTGTTATATGTGGGCAGCCTCTGAAATTAGCAGTGGAGAACAACAACAGAACAACAACTTGTCTGAAGGCCAGAGAGCAGGCAGCAGTTTGGTGCACTGAGCTCAGATAAGATATGTCAAGGAAACGATGGCTCAAACAATAAGCTGAAGTCCATGTTTTTTTTTAGACTACTTCCATTTTAGCCATGTGAAAAAGAAAAAAAAAAAAGTATGTTGTCACAGGTTTAATTTGGCATGACTCTTGGTTCGCCTGGTTTTTGCTGAAATTGCATCAGAAAGAGAACAATATTGCTGCGTCGTGTTCCATCTGCAGAATTACATCGTCAGCGGCAGCATCAATGGAGCTGAGCAACATTTTTGACACACACAGTTATTCCAGCAGACATGGCTGGGAAATTTATTTTCCTACAGAACTCCAAATGGAAGTGACAAAGAGACAAAGCAGACTTTTTTTGTTTTTTCGTTGCTTATTCAAATACCTTTTTTTTTTCCAGCCAGCAGATTCTGCAGGCCCTGTTCATTGGCCATGATGGTAATATACATGATTATTAATGTTTTGAAAAAAAATACTAGTAAATAAAATGGACAAAACTTTATTTATTACCAGTGGGAAATTGTAATGTTGTGGTAGGCTTTTGTAGTTGGCACCTGTGTGTATGTATGTATACAGGAGCAGGCATTAAAAAGTTCCCCTTTCTGCTGACTTCCAGCCACTTACCAGCGACTTGTCTGCTAATTAAATCGCAAAGAGAAACGGCTGTGTGCCAAGGGGAAACAATTTCAGAGCATAAATGAATGCCCGGAACAAGGACGTTTCCACACGCCAAGTTTGGACACTGTGCGTGATGACATATTCATCGGACAAATCATTCAGCCAGAGGTTGTGCAGTAATAGTGCACTATTAGTGCACTATTACTGCACTACTTCTGGCAGAAAAAAGCGGAACTTTTTCATGCCCACATCTGTATGTGTATGTATATATATATATATATATATATATATATACATATATATAAATGCATACATACATACATACATAAACACACACACACAATATAAAATAAAACTAAATTAAATCAGAGATTTTTTTTCTCTTAACCCTTTAAATGCTGGAGTTTATTTAGGAAAATATTCTGTTTGGATTTTAAGATTTCAGAATGCTGTAGCTTGGAGGTGGTGAGAGATAAATCCATAATGTACATGAGAAAAATGTTCATAATGACCTAAGGTTTTTTTTATGGGAGTAAATTTACTCATGTAATTTGCATATTGTGTCGTCACCAGGAAACGGCCATATTGGATTGCGTAACCTTCAGTAAAAAACAGATTTTTTAACATATTTGTATACGCAGGAAAAAAATTACATGGTCATCTCATGCTCAAAATAAAGAAACAGGAGTGTGGTTGGAGTAAATATACTAATATAATTTGTATATCAGCAGGTAAATTCAGTAAAACAGAATTCTGCACATATTAGTAGATTTTTTTTCCATTTAATTTTTTCACAGATTTTTTTTTCATCCTCTCATCCTCAGAATAAATGAACAGACATCTGATTATCGTGTATCGGAGTATATTTGCTAATCTAATTTGCATATCAACAGGTAACATTCTGTTTTTTTGTTTGTTTGTTTTTATATTTATAATCTGTCATAACCTGGCTGACCCCTCTTTGCATGCTCCTCATTATTTGCAAAGTGAAGGAAAGATAAGAACCGCTGTTTAAGAATGGTTAAGAGCCGTTCAGAACGGCAGTTTCTTTTAAAGCCATGTTGTTTCTCCTCTTCTTCGCGTTTTTGAGCAGGCACATGGCTTCTACGTAGTCGACGTCATTACATCTTCGTCACGTGGGTGAATAACGCAATCGTTCCGTGCCAGCAATCGTTGCAGACCACCTCTGGAGGTGGGCCTGGGCACCATGCTGCGGCCATCAGTCACACTTAAGTTTAAACGTGAAGCACGTTAGCCCCCGCTGTTTGTACACGGGATATACTCCGACCATGCCAAGTGTGACCGGCATGGTTGGAGTTCTCCAGAAAACCAGGCCGAATCCTTTGTGATGTTGCTTATTAATTGGAGCTCACTCAGTCACCACACTAATAAAATCACTGAGGAAACAATTTAATAATACATTTTATTTATAGAGCGCTTTTACAGAAGCTCAAAGACGCTTTACACAAGTGATAAAAGAACAGGCAAGTAAAATTTACAACAAACATTTGATTAAAATACAATAAAACTACAAATAAAAGGGAAGATATAAGACAGGGAGAGAAGAGAGGGCAACAACTGAAAGGTTAACAAAAAAGGAGGGGGAGGCCATCAAAGCGATTCATAAATTAAAAGCGGATCTAAAAAGGTGGGTCTTCAGAAGGGATTTAAAGGAGTTGAGCTCAGTGCAGTCACGGAGGGTTTGGGGGAGTGAGTTCCAGAGGGCGGGGGCAGCAACTGAGAAGGCTCTGTCCCCCCAGGTCCGGCGCTTGGTCCTAAGAGGAGTAGAGGAGGAGGTTGGCATCGGCTGAGCGGAGGGTACGGGTAGGAGTGTACGGGTGGAGCAGATCAGTGAGGGTAGGAGGGGGTGAGGTTGTGGAGGGATTTGAAGGTGAGAAGGAGCAGTTTGAACTGAATGCGGTGGGAGATGGGGAGCCAATGGAGGTTCTGAAGGACGGGGGTGATGTGGTCATGGGAACGGGAGTGAGTGAGGAGGCGGGCAGCAGAATTCTGGATGTACTGAAGTTTATTTAGAGCTTTGGAGGTGGAGCCAAAAAGAATGCTGTTGCAGTAGTCTAGGCGAGAGGTGATGAAGGCGTGAATGAGTGTTTCAGCGGCTTTGAAGGTGAGAGAGGAGCGAAGACGGGCGATAGTACGGAGATGGAAGAATGCTATCTTGGTAATGTGGTTGATATGGGGTTCAAAAGTGAGGTTGGTATCAAGTATCACGCCAAGATTACGGATGTAGGGGGAGGGAGAAAGGACGGAGTTACCAATGGTGATGGAAAAGTGAGGGGACTTTGTGAGTGACTTGGGGCCGATGATGATGAGGTCTGTTTTTTCGCAGTTTAGTTTGAGAAAGTTTTTTTGCATCCAGAGATTAATTTCCAGCAGGCAGTTGGTGAGAGTGGTGATAGTTGTGGAAGAGATGGTTTTGGTGGAGATGTAAAGCTGGATGTCATCAGCGTAGCAAACTGTTTTGCAGACAATTGTTCACCAAGTTTCTGACCAGCAACCAGGAAATTGCTCTATTGGACCAAAATAAACCCAAAGCACAAGCATCCTGAAATGTCTTTGTATTCAAAGAGTAGTGACTTTAAAGGGATATTGTGTAAGTTCTCCTGTTATTTATTCACAAAAACTGATTATTTGGTTCAAAAGTGTTTTTTCATTAATCAGTAATCACTCCCATCAACAAACTGAAGTGCTCCTCTAAGTTCTAAATTTGCCGTTCGTATCATTCATTTACACATCGAGCGGGGCGGCTCGGTGGAGGCTGCCATGTCGTATCGCCATGTTTTTACGTTCAGGAGAAGCGTGACAGTAGGAAAACACAGAAACTCACCGGACACACCGGAGTTTTCAGCTCAGTTCGAGGTAATGCCTTTGAAAAGTCACCGCGCTGCAGAGGGGAGAAACCAGCGTCTCGCTGATGCTGCGTTCATATGCAGTCGGGCAGACGGCCGTTGGTAACAAACCAGATGTCATTTTAATGAAGCCGAGCGAAAGATGGTAAAACATGGGTCAGGGAAAACAATACGACATCGCCATGACAACAAATCAGATGTGGACTGATGTCACTGTAACTGACGGACCACGTCTTCACATAGAGGCCGGTGATAACTTTACATGCAGCGGCTGTCGTCCGTCTGCCCGGTTTCACACGAACGCAGCATGAAAAGTACGAGGGAGCTGCTCCCGATTACACAGTGTCCCTTTAATGATCACCAGTGTATTTTAATGATGTTGTTAGGTTTGCTTATAGAAAAAGTTGCATTGGGTGAGTTAGTGCATTTTTTAAAAATAAATATTCACACATATTTAAATAACAGACCATGCATAAACATCCTGAAATGTTAGACTGAATCTGTTTACAAATCACACTGAACACTGTTAAACAGCAAAGAGAGTTCTCAGCTTACAGTATCTGAGACTGATGCTCTAGGAGTAATAGATAAGAAAGGAAAGAAAACTGAGCCACTCTCTGAAGACACTCAAAGCTGATCGCAATGATTGACGAGCCAGATGTCCCCGCCGGCTCCCCCATGGAACAGCAGGCACATGACTGAGCTTAAGGAAGCAAGACTGTGAGGAGAAATGAGAAAAGCCTCGGCCTATCTCCTTTGGCCAAGTAACTCAGCACTGTTCTGCTCTCCCTCACTCTCCTTTCTTCATTTAAAAGAAACACATGTAGTGTCGGTGCGTCCAAGTATGAAATTCAATTCTCATCCCCCAAACGGTGTTTTTTATTAAAGCCTTTACTATCACGGCGAGCAGGCGGGCTTGGCCAGCTCAGCTTGGCCCGACTCAGCTGTGCAAGTACATACTGTACAAGCAGGGAGGCGACGGAGAGCATTAAGGGGGAAAAAAAGTGAGGGGTGGGGGGTGGAGAGACTGTGAGAAAAATACAAAGAGATACAGTGTGAACAAGGCAGCGAAGGATTGGGGCAGTCAGCAGCAGGGCGACAGAGGGGCTTAATTTGCCCAAAAGGCAGCTCAGCTTCTTATGCAATTTAACCAGGACGTGCTTGACTTGAGCTTGGGTTAGCACCCCAGCACACCCGGGTGCACAGAATCAATTGCACATTTGGCGGAGAAATATGCTGCAGTCTTGTTTGCACTGTATGTATTCATCACTTTAACAACATCGTCCTCAATAATGACACAGAGTGAAGCAAAGCAGTCATCAGATACTGTGCTCTAAAAAAATTTCTTAAGCAGTCACCTGAATCAACAATCATTCAGATGCCAGACGTATGAAGCGATTTGTGCATGAACATGCCAGTTAACAGCAAAGGAAGAAAAATCTTTGGTTTCAAACACAGCAGGAGCCATTTCTTTTGCTTTGACCGCAACAAATGTGATGCAAGTAAAAGAGCACTTATGAATGTGCCAACGCTCCAGAGAAGCAGCAAAGACAAGCTAACTAAATCCCAGCTTTGTCATTAAATGCTACCTTTTTTATGAGAGTAATGGCACACACAATCACTTTCACACCTCTGTCCATAAATTCTATGACACTCAAAAAAAAAAATGAAAAAAAAATTCTCAGCTATGTCTCCCATTATTAGATGAATAATAATTGCTTCACTGATCCCCTTAACTCATCATTCCGCTGCAGCCGTGCTCTCCATTTACACCAAAAGTCAGCTTTCTAGATGCTTACCTAAGACAATGAACATGGTAAAAGACCTGATGAGCCCTTTAACATTTTACTATCACCATCTTGGCACACCATTAAGAGGAAATGACTTGGGCCAACATTTAAATTCATTTGGCTACACTGATAAAACACTAACAGGAGTACAAGCGAAATGTCAGGGCATCTTGGATGAACTAGAGTACATTAAAGTGTGCTTTTCTGTATTCACATGCAGTGAATGATCAGTGTGAACAGTGAGATCTGCATCCAAAAGACTAAACAACGTTCAAGACAGTGAAAAACAGTGGAAATAAAAGAGTACAACATTGGTTTAATAGTGGGAGGCCATTGTCATGCTCTAACATGTACCAGTTGCCACTGTAGGTGCAAAATTATTATGTTAAACTTTTGTTTGGATTTTCAGTTCAGTTCAAAGTCAATCTACAGCATTTTTTTAAATTTAATTCTTTCAATTTCAAGGTGCATTTCTGTTCATTCTTTGAGGCGTGTGGGGGATGTGCAACGTTTTTAAAGATCATTCTTCTATGAATCTCTCCCCTCTCTTTTCTGACAGTAAATACACAGCTGGGGTCAGTTCACCCAGTCTGTGCCTCCGAGAAAACAACACATTGTGGCTAAACTGTTCTGACAGGCCTGCCCTTTTTACACGAGGCAGACAAGGAGGAGAAGGGAGAATGGAGACCCTGGCTGGGTGAGTGGCTTGACGTTGGTGGCAGTGGTGGGTCATGGGGGAACAATGCAAAAAAATGCAGAGGAAAAAGCCAGCAAGGGACAGAGAGAAAGGTATGAGATAATATAGGGTCATAGTGGGAGTGTGTTGAGCTTTGCGGCTAGTTGGTTAGCTCATTGCGTGGGAGGTTGTATCATTGCTACATCAAATTTCAGGACTGCAGACAGCAAGGTTGATGGACTACATTTCTGACCAGCTGCATGGTGGCCTGACTGGCTATCTCTGTGGATGGCCGTCTGTGCATTCATTATTTATCCTTTATGATGATGTGGGTCAAGCTTACCTCTAGCCAGCTGAGGCTGCATGTGGACAGACAGGCTCTGCAGCAGGTAAAGCCTTCAAGCTACAGCCTGCAGCAATACAGCACGAGCCGCATCATCAACGGAATCCTGATATACTGCAGTTTACCACCCCAAACTCTTTGTTTGAACCAAGGACATAAACCTGCATCCTCAAATCCGGGAGGAATTATTTTAATTTATATGGAATGCTTTGACCTTTTGAGCGATTTTCCAAGTCCTCTGTTAAAACACTGCAGTAATATTAGACTGAACATGATGCTACTGTATGGTGATGCTGTATAGTAATGTTTTCAGGGTGTCCCCATGCATGGACGGTAAAGATTCTTGTCACAAGTGGCCAAGGTTCAGGTTCAATCTGTTGCCCTTTATGGTCAAGAGTCACTTTTCTGTCTCATCTTCATGATTAAAGGTCACCAGAGCCCCCAAAAGAGAAAAAAAAAGTTTATCTCTGATAACTAGATTATGACTCATATGAATGTTTCCCTTTACAGTTTTCACTTTTAACATCTTTTTACATGAAGTTACAAGTTCAACGCTGTTGATCCAAAGAAGTTATTGTTTGTCTTCAGATTCATGCACAAAACCACAGTTTGAGACCTACATTCAGTTAAAAAGGGCTTCAGTGACATTCCACTTTTTCACTTCACACTTACTCAAAAAAGTTTCTACTCTGTTAGAAATAGATGGGTGGGATTAGGGGAAAACTTGCACCATTAACATTTCAAGGTAGAGTCCGGAGTGTTCCCCGTTTCTGTTTGTAAACACTATTCAAACTGAGAGCCCCTCCCCTAAGACTAATGGCCGTATCGCTCTTCAGCCCCAAACCTCTCTTTCAAAGCTTAAAAAATTGGGTGAAAGCCAAACCAATATTAATGGTTTTTGAGCATGCACTATCTAAAGCTCTTTGCAGCGCAAAATACTTCCTTTTCTTTGCTGCATCCGCCATTTTTTTTATCTGGTGTCGGCTCCTGTCGACGTTTAAAAAAAGGGGGAAAAAAAGTTTACGCCAAGCAACGACTTTATCTCAACAGAACGTTACACCCTTAGGTCTGTCAGTGGCTGGAGACAACACGCAAATCTCCACTCAGAAATGTCCCGAATACACCAAAACAAAGGCAAAAGGCGAAATACAGTCAAGGGAGGGGGAGTTGCAAACAAAACTCACCTCCACACAAAAGCAGAGGCCCAAAGGTGCAGATTAAAGCATAAAGCATGTGATGCGCACGCAGCTCCTCTCCTTTTACCTCCACTTACCGTATCAGAGCATGACTGTACCAACAGTCTGGTTATGCCAGAGCAGGGCTGGCCAAGTCTGGTCCTCAAGAACCACAATAGGGGATTATCACGCTTCCGCGTTCCGGTTTCCGGAAGTTGAAACATTCGGCACTTCCTCTTCCGGGCCATGTTAACGACAGCCGTTTCTGCTCTGTTATACTGTTTAAATCGGATAAACTCCAAACATATTTAAGTTTTCATTCTAGACTGTAGTGATACTGGATCAAAGCGATCGATTTGCCGCGGTGAAGGGCCGAACTTTATAATAAAACACACGTTTGTTTGTTGCCGGTGGGGCACAACACCGGCACTTCACAGCATGCTAGCATTAGCCAGCTAGCGTTTACTGACGTGCTTAACATTGTGCGTCTTAAAACACACAAATATCTGAAAATCGGGTCTGTACCTCCCCGTTTCCAGTGGAACAACTGGGGACTGCCAAGAAAGGAGACGTTTTCAGATACTTGTGTGTTTTCAGCCGCACAAAGTTAGGCACGTTATCGAGCTGGCTAATGCTAACCTGCTAACACGACTGCGCAGTCTGCCGGCCACAAACAAACATGTGTCGTTTTATTATAAAGTTCGGTCCTTCACCGCGGCGAATCGGTCGTTTTAATCCACTTCTTCCTTAGCATCACTTCAGTCTGGAATGAAAACTTGGCATTGGCGTTTATCCGATTTACAAAGTTTAACAGAGCAGTAGCTGGCGGACTATTGTTAGCAGGTTAGCATTAGCCAGCTTGATGACGTGCCTAACTTTGTGCGGCTGAAAACACACAAGCATCTGAAAACGTCTCCTTTCTTGGCAGTCCCCAGTTGTTCCACTGGAAACGGGGAGGTACAGACCCGATTTTCAGATGTTTGTGTGTTTTAAGACGCACAATGTTAAGCACGTCAGTAAACGCTAGCTGGCTAATGCTAGCATGCCGTGAAGTGCCGGTGTTGTGCCCCACCGGCAACAAACAAACGTGTGTTTTATTACAAAGTTCGGCCCTTCACCGCGGCAAATCGATCGCTTTGATCCAGCTTTTGATCCAGTATCACTTCAGTCTAGAATGAAAACTTAAATATGTTTGGAGTTTATCCGATTTAAACAGCATAACAGAGCAGGAACGGCTGTCGTTAACATGGCCCGGAAGAGGAAGTGTCAAAATCCGGGAACTTCCGGTAAGCGTGATAATCCCCTATCCTGCAACTTCTAGATGCATCATTTTTCCAACACACCTGAATCAAATGAATGGCTCATTTGCAGGCAAAGAAGAATGACATGCACACCAAGTAATGGGCTCTATGTACAGCTCCACTACTTCCTGAACTTAAGGTAGCTCTTTTGTTTCCTGTCTCTCAATACTGGACAAACTGATTAATCCAGGTGTGCCTGAGCTCAGTAACTGGCCTGACACACCTGGATTAATCAGTTTGTCCAGTAATGACAGACAGGAAACAAAGGAGCTACCTTAAGTTCAGGAAGTAGTGGAGCTGTGCATAGAGCCCGTTCAGGCATGTTGGAGAAACTGTTACAGGACCTTGCATAATCTCAACGAGCTCATGTTCATGTTCTTTATTTACAATCATGTCGTGTTCAGCTCACATCGACAAAAAAATTAATGTGTTCAATGAATGTACAACACTGATGTGGACCCACAGTAAGTAAATACAAACATCTTCTGAAAGAATGAAAGCAATTATTTTAGTAAATTGACTAGATACCAATAGGAAATAGAGGTTTTAATGATATTAAATTTCTCTTTCATTTACCTTATGTTGCATGCTGCACTTTAAGACGATTAAGTTTGACTGCCCTTGTGAACTTCTGGTTTTCTCCTCCAGCAGGTTTGTCTCCGTCTTTAAAAACTACCACTATACTGTATTTTCAAAATGTAAAGAAAATCCAATCAAGAGTGTTAGAAAAAAAGTAGTGGTCGTTTAAATATTTGTGTGTAAATAACGATCCAACAAAGTACAAGCAGAACTCTTAAGTGATTACAAGAATGCACATCATCTTCTGCTTTGTATTTTACAGGACCCAGTCACCTTATTTCAAGGACATTATCTACAGCTCAACATGTTTTTATGGATAGACTGATGGATTATTCATTACCATTTCTGAACTCATCATTGCCTGCAGTCATGATCAATCAATAGACTAAATAATTTCTAAACATAGAAGCGTTTCAGCCAGGTTTCATGACTGCGGGCCCACACCAATTCCTTAGAGTACAGCTTCAGGTCTGGTCCATATATGACCCATTTGCCTCCTTATACCCAAATAGTCCTTTTTTATTGTTTTAAAATACATATACTCCCCACACCATGTTACCTGTTGGCAAGCTTTTACCCCTCCTTTCCTCCATATTACAACAGAATAAGTGAAAAAAAAGCATCAATTACTTTATGTGCACACTGTATCATTAGTTTTTTTCTTTTTTTTTTTTTTAAACAAGTTTAATTACATATGGATGATTTGATGGATCACTCTGGACATTAATACCAAATGTTCAAAATTGACTCTCCCTCTATATATCCTCATTTCGTGACTTGACTATCCATTTTGGCAGCTCAGAATCTCCCAGCCTTTTCTGACATCCTGCATTAATTCAAGATGAAGTGAAGAGCTGCGATGGAGATTTCCCCCATGGCAAGATGGAGATGTTTTGATTAATACAAGAGAGACCACGAGCTGAAGGGGAAGAACACAGGAAGGGAGGACAAGGGGGTGAAATGAAAGGATGGAGCAGGAAGAAGACTGAATTGAGATGGTGTAGTGTGAAAAGAGATGATGTTGGGTGAGGTGAGGACACAATCTAACCTGTAGCTGTGAGGACTTCCAGTCCACTAGATTTTGACTGATGTCTTTCAGGAAATATTACAGACAGCAACAAAATTTTGTATTGTTATTTGGATCCCAAGGGGACAAGTACTGATAACCTTCATGAACCCTGGCATTTCATGTTTGTGTCACTGGCAGGACAAAGTTTAACACTTGTGTGATTATATCAGACGTGATGTCTGCAGAAAAAAAATTAGAATGGACTTTGGGGTAGATGTGTTCCAGAGGATTAATCCAAATTTGGATGATCTATTGACTTTTCCCCAGGACATTTAAAGACACAGAACGGAACCTTTAGCATTTTCTAAATTAGTCGATTAGCCCCCTATCGACGGCTAAATGTGCATCCATCTTGCATCATACCCGTACTGTGAGCTCACTCCAACCAGTAAAAGACAAGCCGTTTCTCAAACCGCACACTTGCCCGAGTGCACTGGAAGTCAGTGCGTAGTGTACACTCTGTACTTTGTAGTGCACATTATTGTCACTAAATGCTGACCCAAACAGAGCATGCACCCAAACAGAGCCATACGGTGCAGTGCCATGGCTCAATAATTTCATAGACATTACTTAAATCAGTACAATTCAGCCTTCGCTGCAGCAGGGGTCGCCACTGCTTCGTTCATCGCTATTCAGCTCTAAAAGCAGTTCGAAAGTTCCGCCTCCTCCACTACGTCAGCAAGATGGTGTCAGTTTAATGTGAGTAGTGGGCTTTGTTTTGCACTTCGTTTTAGGCAGTTATTAGGGCAACATCCGGGTACTTTCAGAGCACTGAATTTCCACTTAAATGACACCATGAACACACTAAACACTCAAAAATAGTGTTGAAGTGCTCAAGTGCGCGGTTTGAGACATGGCCACAGTCTTATCTTGACTCTTAGTCTGTCCCTTCCTCTCTTTCTTTTCTTCTCTTCCTCCAGTAATGTTTCCTTGCATTTCTTTACCGAATCCGACATGATGCGCATTCAAAACACCCGCTGTGTTCATACCTGGTTCATGTCCGTTTGCTAGTAAGTGAAGCAAGGCAAGGCAAGGCAAGTTTATTTGTATAGCACATTTCATGTACAGAACAATTCAAAGTGCTTTACATAAAACATTTTAAGCAAAATGGAGAGAAAAAAACAATTAGAAGCATGATTCAAAATTAAAAGCATTTAAGATTAAAAAGAGAGAATACAGAGACGTGCAGATTTTAACTTTTGAATAAAATCTACATAAATGCAGCTGAGAACAGGTGGGTCTTCAGCCTGGATTTAAATAAACTAAGTGTTTCAGCTGATCTGAGACGTTCTGGGAGTTTGTTCCAGACATGTGGAGCATAGAAGCTGAACGCAGCTTCTCCATGTCTGGTTCTGACTCTGGGAACTGATAAAAGACCGGATCCAGATGATAAGCGGTGCGCAACGAATAGTTGGCTGCAACGTCACAGCCGCGTCCTGGATGGGAAACTTGCATACTGTTTCTGAGCCCCGGGACGCCTCTGGGCAGTGATGGCTCAAAAATGTGCATAATGAATGTTGGTGTGCCATCAAAATGAGTCAAAAATGCATATTTTTAAGGTCTTAAAGTTACGTTGTGTGACTTTAAAATAAATAAAATGGCATTTAGCTTTCTAAACAAATAATGATAAAGAATGACGACTCTGATCATACCATGTGCAGAACAAGCACTGTACCTTGGGCCTTGTGATGCAACGTTGACGTAATTATGTCCCTTGCAGTGTCACCCAAAGCCATTGTTTGCAATATCTACATTTACCCACTGAAATTTGTTGAGTGAGCTTGAGAGGCGGGGAAAGCCGTTTCTAGTCTGGCACTGACCACATAGATTGATCAAGTGATGACCATTATCATCTGTCCAATCAGAGTTCAGAGCAGGACACCACGATGCTGGATAAGGGCTGGGATTTCTTGCTGTGTACGCAAATCTATACGTCAATGTTCTCTGTCTGTGTACATATTGGTGCAACACAACAGCAGCAAGACGCAGTTGAAATGCTCGATACGGGGGGCCACCACTAGTAGAGTATACAGCACTTGAACTCTGAAATAGTGCATATTTTTACTTTTAAATTTCTCATTTATACCTGTAATCCATTAAGATCCCACGATATAAGGGCACTATAAATTTGATGTTTTATTAATGAAAAGGCCATTGTCCCAGTCTCATCCAAGGCATTTCTGTAAATAACTGTTGGCACAAGTGTTTGTTTTAATGTATAATGGGGAGAAAACACAAACATGCTGGTAACTGTAAATATGTCCACTATTGGGTTTACCTCTGATCTTGTATGCATACTCTAGTAGTTCATATGAGTGCCTCTTGCGTTCAAATCAGTATTGCAGCTTGTGCACATAACATGTTACCTTGCATCAACATGACCGTCCTACATGTCATGCCAACGCATATAATGAAACCAGTTCACCCATTCATGGAAAATATAAGCTGCCATCTATAACCAGGTAAATTAAAAAAAAAAACACACACACACACCATGAAATTGTCTGAGGGTCTACACTCTGATTGTTTGTTTGAACAGTGACAAAGCAGTATTAAATGCACACACTTTTTCAACCAATGGTTTTCCTGATACAACTGCGCTAGGACTACGGCTTTGGACCTGCCTGTCAGAGCGAGAGTGCTCCATCTCTCGTCTCCAATCCAGCTCCAGGAAAATGCCAGGTCGAGTTTTCAGCCTGAGTGCATAGGATGTGCGCAGTGAAACCATCAGTGTCAGCACAGTACAGTACTTGAAACAGTCCCAGTCAAAACGCTGACAGACTGGAGAGATGGAAGGAAGAGCAGCCCAGCCAATCCAAACCATAAAAAACCAAATCCACAGAAATTATTATATATTTGTCTTTAAAGAAATTCATTTTGACAAAAAGCCTCATCTCAGGAATAAGACAAATTTTTTGATCTCTTGCTTTTGGCACTAAATGAAACAATTCTACTTCACAATAAGTATTGTATGCTTGTGAGCCCAAATGATTCCAGAAAATCTGTTTATTAGGGGCATACGCAAATCTATATAATCAACTTTCTTTAATTATTCAATCTGTTTCTGCTTCACCATCACATTTCACAACCCTGCAGCACAGAGAACACTGTAGCTGCTGTCATCTGATGTGAGCACCCCTCAGCTGTTGAGATGTAAGATGATGCACAGGTATGGCAGGATTCAGGAAAGACTACAGAGTGATGATGACTTCAACCACAGAGAAAAGGCCAACTTATGAATCATAATGTAGGCCAAGTTCAAACAAAAAAGCTTAAAACAAACCTGAAGGACAGCCATAAGCACAATAATTATACATTTTTGTATAATACTTTTTAAAACACTTTAAATACACACATTACTTTCATGTTACTTTTTAAATAGACATATTCAAGGTAATCCACATTCTGTATTTTCAGACAAACAAAACACCACTTTCATTATAATATTAAGTCATCCAGCACTACAAGAACACCTGAAATAGAAAACAATCATAAAGCTCACAGCTGTATGAGACATCCGTGATCCCCTTCATTCATTTTAAAGTCTTACAATATTCAAAATATTCTTTTTTTTTTTTTTTTTTTTTACACAAATTTGTCTTCCTTCTTCACTGAAGTGTGGCTCACTGTCCATTAACCTTTGCAAACATCGATTTACAGCATCAACATCCAGAAGTTATTCATCAGCCTGGTTAGGGAGTGTCACACAAGTGCACAAAAGCCACCGATCAATTCCCATGGGATTCCCAAGTGGTACTTGTCAATAATCACACAGTGAAAAGCCTTTAAATCTACTGACAGTACAACTACTCCAACTTTGAAAGTTTCAGATGGACAGCAAACATCTCAAATATATTCAGAAGATTATTCTATAACAGTGGTTTCAAACTGGGGGTTGGGACCCCCATGTGGGTCACATGATAATTTCAGGTTGCTAGATCATTGTGTGAAGAAAAAAAAAAAAAACATTTATCAAATAAATTTAGGATTTGGGGTCGATAAATATTAACACATAATTGCAAAGATTATTAATTTGTGAAATTAACACATTCATTTCTTTTTCATTTCCAAAGTCTTTACTAACACCATGTTAAAATCCAAATTTGGCATTATCTCAGTGAGAGAAGCTGATTTTGGGCATGTAGAGTGCCTTGTCGCAGAAGTGAAGAGAATCTACCAGAAAACATTTATCCTCCTTATTTATGAAGTTTCTGATAGTTTTCAAGCCTTCTGGGTTTTTTTTTATGTTATCTGTTATTTTTGTTGAGAAAAGATTAATTTTGGCATTTGGGTCTTTTTTCCACAGCTGTTAATCCACCAAAATCCACTTTACCCTGCTAATTAATTAAGATTCTAACAGCCATACAGAGGATGTGCACAGAATGTATATCACACAATTAACCATTCAGTCTCTTGGGGGTTCACTAACACCAAAGTGCTGATTTGTATCGTAGCAGTGGTCCTGTATCTACGTTTATACCTGATGCAACAGGACAGTTTGGGGTTTCCCCCTTTTTTTTTTAATTTTAACTTTACCGTTGTTGATTATATAGAATCATAAACCTTCGCAAATACCATCAGAAATATTAATAAACTTAATCTTTTGGGCTGGGACATTCTTCATACAGAATCCACGATTCTATAAAAGAGAAGACTGCAGGGAATGGTCCTTATGATCTCCATTTACTTTTTTATTTTTTCAGAATTCATTAAGAATTCATCTCATTGGACTGAAGGCTTCTAATGCCTTTCAACTATGAAAAAAAAGACATCTGTGCTCTTAATCCAATGAGTTTTTAAAGGACGACTCTGTGTAGAAATGCTTTGAGCCAATTTGCAGGGCCAAAGTGATCGTTTTGTCTGATCTGTTCTGATGTATTGACGACTGAGTAATTTTGCTAGCATGCAAAATTGCCTCAGCTTTGATGAATACTTTAACAAAGAAAAGTAAAAGAAAAAAAAAAACGTTTTACCTTGTATACATTGCCTTGTAACCTACTAAAAGTCACAGAAACATCAGAGTCCAGAATCTTTCTGAAAGCTTCATCCTTCTTGGAGTCATGATGCTGTCCATCTTTGTGACCATCTGCTGCTCATAAAGAGATTACTGAGCTTTTTCTTCAGGTTTCTGAAGAAAAGAAAAGAAAAGAAAAGAAGGAAAAAAAAGTATGTTTCAGCAATTTTCCTCTCTCTCATTAAAACTTGTGTCCAACATCAGTTTCTGCAGATACAGTGATTTTTTTTTTATCCCTTTTCTCTTACTTTCTCTTCCTTTTCTTCCAGTAAAAATTAAGACTTGGACTCTTACTCCTTAATATACAATCCCTCACTTAATATTTGACTAACTTTTCTACTCTTTCCCATTTTCTATCCCTGTCAGTCCCTTCCTTCCTCTACTTTCTTCCCTTCACCACTCCCTTTCCCAAAACAATAATAACAAGCTTAGTGATTCAGCTCGCTGACTGGCTCATACACCAGAAGAAACTGAATCCCACAGCTCAACACCGACAGATAATCCTCTCCGCAAAGCCAGCCTCCCCCTTCTGGAACAATGCTCTCATTTACACCAGAGTGACCATCAGCATAGTGCAGGAAAAAGCTGAGAGGAAGGAGAGATGGAGCAGAAGACATGAAAACAGACTGCAGCAGCTCAGAACTAAGTTTTTCTTATTTTTTTTGTTTTTTCTTAAAACAGACACCAGAGAATTTAGGAAGACTGAAAATGCCAGAAAGTTTTTGGCCACAGCTGGCATCTTCTATACTTTAAAAGCACAAGGCATAATTTGAAGCCTTAACATGGCTTGAATACCCTTCTGCCAACAAAGCAGCTTTTGGAAAAGTCAGAGTTGAAAATTCATGCACACAGAAAGCAGAAAATGTGACAGTGGGACCCTGGAAACCTCGCTGCTCGGCTTTCGTCTTCAACCTCTGATGATTGCCAAGACAAACAACAGCAGCTGCGAGGCCCAAACAAGAGGATGCATTATTAGGCAGCTCTTCAAAGCCCTCGCCACTGGCTGGACTTTGTCAGATCACACCAGGGCACAGACGACCCTGGTAGTGAGGTTGTCTTGAGGGTTTATCAAACAAAAATCTTTCAACAGTAGAATTCACACTTAAAAATTCCTTTATTTCCTGCACTACCTCTTGTTGCTTGTGCTTCCATGACTTCCTTACAGAACCCATGTTTCACTAAAGAAATTTCATACCACATTAGATAAATGTAATAAGCCCAACAGCCTGCAAGTTCATCTGGAAATTTACCTATACATATCCTGCTTTTTTTGTTGTTGTTGCCCACTGGTTGTGTTCACTCTTCAGGTACATTGGATTTGCCCATGGCTATTTTCTCTTTAAATGCGTACCTGAGGTCTTGAGACATTTTCTTCCAAGTCAGATGTAGATGCTTCATATGCTGCTTTTCAGTCCAAACCCACCATCTGAGCTCCTGCTTTTTAAATTATATACACACACACACATATATATATATATAGTATATACATATACATATATACTGCTGTGTTCCCATTGCCTCTGATTGCATTAGTGGGATGTCCTTGCTGCTGAATATTTAAACTTTTATGAAAACATTTAATCCCAAATGACCCACATAACACATCACTATTGCCTTCCCCAGTAAAACTGTATCATTTACACAAGTGTCACATTTGTCTGAAGAAAACTAAAGCAATGAATAACTTCTGTTACTTTGTCAAAACTAATGCTGATTTATGAATCAGTGGAGATGATTATTGCTGTACTCAACATTGATCAGATCTTCAGGCATACCTTCACAGCAGGTGCTTTTAATTTGACTGGTGATTAAAGGCACCTGCTGTGACCTCTGATTGGGGTGTGGCTGGAAAGTGCAGCTCCTGCAGTCACACAGTAAGAGAAATTCCTTTTTCAGAGAGGTGACTTTGGAAGTCTAATGGCACATACCACATTACTGAAGCATATTATTGTACACCACCAAGGATCAGACCACTATATGTATAAAACACAAATCATTGTAAATATGTTGTAGCATGATGGTCTGGATAATATTTATACAATGGCTAAATTCTGCATGAGCAAACTTCAGGGGAGTGTGTGTGTGTGTGTGTGTGTGTGTGGGGGGGGGGGGGGGGGGTAAATGTAAAGAAAAAAAGGGATAACAAATGTTTCTTTTTTTTACACTCCTGAATTACTATGTTTTTTAAGCTGATATTATCTATGTATTTTTGGGTGACCTGGGGATTTTGAAACTTTTCATTCATGAAATAATGATTTGGGTTTCTTACTGGATTTGTTGTCCACCTCTGTGGTTAAAATGGTTAATTTAGGAATTAAGATCAACCTTTAATACTTACTGGCCACATGAATTGGGTCAAGCAGGTCGGCTTGTGCGCCTACAGTTTTGTAGATATGCTGTTACTTTGTCTCTTATTTTGATGTCTGGATTAAAATACGTCATGTGGTGTGATCTACATGGAGTGATCAAATTAGTAGCAGAAATAATCTAAGTCAATTTGAGTGTCCTACAGCTAGTCTTTATCGCTTGTCCATATCATATCAGTTGTTTGCTGCCATGAGAGCTGATTTGCTCTAAACCAGGGCTACTGAATTTTGTCCTACGAGGGCCACAATCCTGTAGATTTTCAATGTCCCACCACACATGTAGGTTCATATGGGGTCAAGAGGTCACCATAAACTGGTATAACTGTTTATTTTTATAATACACTAAACGTGTATTACTGTATTTGAGTACAAAACATAATACACTATACTGCCAAAAGTATTTGCTCAGCTGCCCTGACTCGCATATAAGCTTAAGTGACATCCCATTCTTAATCCATAGGATTCAATATGACGTTCGTCCACCTTTGCAGCTAGAACAGCTTCAACTCTTTTAGGAAGGCTGTCCACAGGGTTTAGGAGTGTGTTTATGGGAATTTTTTACCATTCTTCCAGTAGTGCATTTGTGAGGTCACACACTGATGTTGGAGGAGAAGGCCTGGCTCTCAGTCTCCACCATAATTTATCCTAAAGGTGTTATATCGGGTTGAGGTCAGGACTCAGTGCAGGCCAGTCAAGTCCATCCACACCAGACTCTGCCATCCATGTCTTCATGGATCTGGTTTATGCACTGGTGTACAGTCATGTTGGAAGAGGAAGGGGCCAGCTCCAAACTTTTCCCACAAAGTTGGGAGCATGGAATTGTCCAAAATGTCTTGGTATGCTGAAGCATACAGAGTTCCTTTCCCTGGAACTAAGGGGCCAAGCCCAGCTCCTGAAAAACAACCCCACACCATAATCCCCCCTCCACCAAACTTTACACTTGGCACGATGCAGTCAGGCAAACGTTCTCCCGGCAACCGCCAAACCCAGACTCGTCCATCAGATTGCCAGATGGAATAGCAATTCATCACCCCAGAGAACGCCTCCACTGCTCTAGAGTCCAGTGTTGGCTTGCTTTGCACCACTGCATCCCCCGCTTTGCATTGCACTTGGTGATGTATGGCTTGGATTCAGCTGCCCAACCATGGAAACCCATTCCATGAAGCTCTCTGTGAGCTGTTCTTGAGCTGAAATGAAGGTCACATGAAGTTTGGAGGTCTGTAGTGACTGACTGCAGAAAGTTGGCCACCTCTTCGCACTTCAGCACCCGCTGACCCCGCTCCGTCAGTTTATGTGGCCTACCACTTTGTGGCTGAGTTGCTGTCGTTCCCAAACACTTCCATTTTCGTATAATACAGCTGACAGTTGACTGAAATATTTAGGAGCAAGCAAATTTCACAACTAGATTTGTTGCACAGATGGCATCCTATCACTAACCTGATTTACATCATCTGGGTGCGTTCAACAAGTACACGCGGGGGCGTTCCCTTTCCTCACGCACTCCATCTGAGTAAGGCGACAGTTATAGGTGATTTCGTCTGGTTAGAGAATAGTAGGAGCCAATCACTAATCGCGGGTGGGACTTTTGAAGGATGGGCGGCGTTTTGGCCGGAGGTTTTCTTTGCACATTCGACAAAAGTCGTTCACAGACTGTACACCGCTCGTACTAGCTGTCGCCGCCGCCGCCATGTTGTTTGACTGAAGCTTTTTGAGCTTGATAACATGTTTTGATAACTCGATCCTCTATGCGTGGTGGCTCTGGTGTCGCTCTGAGTTGCGTCACGGGTTGCGTCATTCGGTTCAACGTGAGTGGCTGAAGTAGCGTGTCAGTCAAGATGACGGACAGATCTTCTATCCAATCACATGCAAGAGTTTTAGAAAAAAAAGACTAATTTGAAATGACATCGGGTTAACTCCCTCCCCAGATGGTATTGCAAATACCAGGTGGCGGGAGTCAGGTTATCCTATCACAGTTCCATGCTGGAATTCACTGAGCTCCTGAGAGCGACACATTCTTTCATAAATGTTTGTAAAAACAGTCTGCATGCCTAGGTGTTTCATTCTATACACCTGTAGCCATGGAAATGATTTGAACACCCGATTCCCATAATTTGGATGTGTGATCAAATGCTTTTGGCAATATAGTGTAAATTTGGAAAAATAGCAGTATTGTACCAACAATCATTTGACACAGTTAATAGTTAAATTAATGATGGTAACAAAAATTAATACAGACAGAATTCTACTCAGCTACTATAGCTTGTGCAAAGTGGCTTTAGTGAACTTTTCTATATGATTATCTGTTTACATAACACATTCATATTGGATTAAATTCTTATTTGACTGCCTGAGATGGAGGCTTTGCAGTTATATTGTCTACATTGTGGATGTTGACATTTCTTTAGTCCTTCTTATCAACAGAGTGAATGTCATTGCTGTAGGAAACTCCCTATCACTCAGAATAAAAATCACAATTGAGAGGACAACATGATTTCTTTTTTCCATGGACGCTTCTATAACCCTGAATCCAGGACTGGAACACAGAAAAAAAAAACCTGGAATTGTGCACAATGGTTCTCCGGACATACAATCATGTTCGGGAAACTTAAATATAAAAGCATTCCTTAAACATTATCGTGACTCACCTTATAACTTGTTGCAATAACCGCTTGGTGATGACATCCTCCCTTTTATTAATCTAGTCACTCTCAACAACCCAGTCCTTCTAAAAATCCTGGAAAAATCCCCTGAAAGAATAAAACTTGTTCCATTTCGAAAAGCTTCTAACCCAGGGTGGGCAACTAATGGCTATGACTAGTATACATAGTACACTCTATACAGCTTTGGCCGAGGGCCATTTTAGTTCTGACTAACTCAAGGCAGGCCAAAGCTCCGTCTTCATCATGTAAACCCTTTTTTTTTTCCAACCAACTTTGTGACAGCAGACATCAGAGACATTAGTCGTGCGGTCATAAATAAAAAAAGGAAAATTGTAAAATGTGTGAAATGTAATTTGTATAATCTGCATGTTCCATACATAAGTGTGCTTTTTTTTAAATTTTGCTTTATTTTCATCATTGTGTGGGTTCTTGTGTGCTTTATTGTACAGCAGGTAGATGAACAGAAGGATCCCAGACTGACTCGCCGTGTATCTTATACGTGCCGTTACAGACTGGTGTGCCAGGCTAACCTTATCTAGCCATAAATCTGTCTGAATGCATCTTAGATAATAATTTTAATAATTACAGTTGTTAAGCACCCTTGTGTCTGGCTTCATTTTTTAGCTGAAACTATGGCATTAAACCATGGGCTTTGCAGTTATACTGCATTAAATGGCATTACCTAATTTATTACATAATTAAAACAAGTGAAGAGGAGATCTGTTTTGCATGTAAGACACTGCAGGTGATCTCATTCCAGGACAGATTTAGCCTGTCCTTATTTGCTTAGATCAGCTAAACCTAAATTTATCCCCCATTACTGAAAAATTCAGTGGCAAAATTTTAGCTTCTTGCAGGTCATAGGCTCTGATAACTCATCTGGTTCCTGTGGGTCATTCTCTGAGGGCCTGTTTACACAATAACACAGAGGCAGTAATACGCAACAATTCTGCTGCGTTCTAAAAATACAAATATCTGACAACGGCCTCCAGAATTAAATTTTCCGAAAACGCAAGGTGAGTCTGGACAATGTAAATAGGAGCAGGGATCTTTCAACAACCACATCTTTGATGTCATCGTACAGGTGTGCACTCAGACCCCAGAGGGTTTTGGCCTTTCGGGGAGTAATGCGGGGTGACTCCACAAAAAAAACAATCAACATCTGTGGCGGATCCCCCGCGTCATTTTTGCGCTGCTGCATCTTTTAACCTTAAATGGACTGTTGGAGCGGGCTCTGACTCTGTAGGACTTTTATACTGCCAGAAGTCATATGCGCCAGGTAATTAGCACCTCACTGGACAAGTGGACACGCAAAACACTTCTGTTGTTGTATTGTTTTTTTTTTTTCCATATTTGGATGTGCTGTTTAAAGATTTCACTGCCCATGAGAGACCTGACATGAGCTCTACATCGTTTCTGGTCATGTTTGCAATATTGAGATAGTTTTCACCCCGCTGTTGTGTAAATGGGATTTTGTTTTCAAAAACGCAAAGGGAAGAGTTTCGCATTTTCCGTGGATGAATTGTAACATAAACAGGGCCTGAGTTTTAGTGGCCTTTATGTCACAGTACATTGACAGGAAAGGGGGGGTAGAGAGAGTGGAGGAAGACATGCAGCAAAGGGTCCCAGACCGGGAACCAAATCTTGACCAGCTGCGCTGAGGAGCTGTAGCCTGTGAACATGAGGCGGCTGCTCAACCAAATGAGCTAAACACCACCCCATAGTCAGGTTCACTTTTCATATTTATAAAGGGTCGACGCTTTCTATTTGTAGAGGAACAGAAGTGAAATAGATTCTGAGAATTACACACATCTTTCAGCATGTAACTTTTCCTCTGGATTTATGTGAGAGAGATGAATCTATCTAATCAGAATAAGAGACAGAAATGACGGAATGTATACTATAGAACAATACAGACTACTGTCTTGAGATAAAATCATCTGAATCTGTGCACAGTCATGCCAAAGTGAATCAAAGTGCAGTGTGGATGCACCCCTCCATGAAACTGCCCACATTCTCCCACCCATCTCATGGGTTCTCTTCTGGACCTGCAGCTGCTGACTCCATTAGACAAAGGGTCAAACACATGCACTCACAAATACACAAGACTTCAAGAAAGTGAGTCAAAGATATGGTCTGTGTGTCCCCACCTGTCAATCAAGCTTCCATTAGTGGCTACTTGGCTGGGTGGCTTGGGCTCCACTGCTGGACATGGATGGAAGATGACAGCATGGTGTTTCTTCCTCAATCTCTTCCTCTCTTTCTTACCCTGTATGAGCATGGGAATGTGTGTGTGTGCTGTGTGTGTGTGTGTGTGTGTGTGTGTGTGTGTGAGTGAATTTCCTAAACCTTTAAATGGTCATAGAGACTGCAGACAGTTGGCACATAGCCACATTCACATATGTGGTACACCTGTGCTTCACTAAAAACGGTTCTAGGATGCTTTTCCTATTTCCTTATTAGCTGTGTTTGTGTTCCTGCATGGACACATTATATTAGCCCATGTGACCTCAGATTCCTGCTGCATTTAAATGCTGTGCAAATTCTAATCTCACTCTGTGGGCTTGAAAGTATTTTAAGTGTTCGTGAGAGCATGTGTGTCCTTTGTCGCCACCCCTGGGCAGGTCATCGTGAATCACATCAGAACAAATCTGCTGTTAAAAGGAAGCCTCTGCACTGAACGGAAAGCCTCTCTCTCTCTCTCTCACACACACACACACACACACACACACTGTGGCCACTGGCTGGTTTGTAGCCAGCAGTAGTGAATCACAGCGGTCATCACTTGGTGTTTCATATGTGGAGCATGACAGACACAGATTAGTGGAGCACTGCTGTATAGCTGGCATCTGCTCGGCTCTCCCAAGTCTCCTCTCTTTTTTTTCTTTCTACTTTCCTTTTGGCATTAGTCCTGCTTCCTCTGTCTTTTTGGTGTATATATATATATATATATATATATATATATATATATATATATATATATATTGGCATTAGTCCTGCATCCTCTGTCTTTTTGGTTTATATATACATATGAGGTCTGTCATAAGATTAACTCTAAATTAATCCCATTGTCCTACAAGAATTTTTTTTATTCTTTAGAACTGCTACATGCAGAACATTTATTAACTTTTGTTTTACAACTTAAAGGCTAAAACCAAGCCAGAAATCTGGGAGTAGTCCAGGACTCAGACCTGAATTTCAACTTTACATTAAGACAGTTGCGAAGTCAGCCAGAGAGGAATGTATCAGCAGCATTCTGGACTGAACTGCTGTCGTCTGGAGGACTTTAGGGAGACGTGGAAGAACAGGGTTTAGTCTAGTATATGAAAGATAAATGCAGCATTTCTGGTGAGACACCTTTAATCCTAAATATGTTCTAGAAGTGATAAAAGTAATGTGATTAATCAGGATTAATCTTTTGACATATATATATATATATATATATATATGTATATATATATTTATATATATGCACACAATTGTTTAATATTACTGTTTAAGTAGATAAAAAGCCAATCACATGGTAGCAACTCAATGCATCTACACATGAAGTTCAGACCGTGCAACACAATAAGAACAAAGGGGATTCAAGTGACTTAAAATGTGTCATGGTTGTTGGTGCCAAATGGGTGGGTTAACATATTTCAGACACTACTGATATACTTTGATTTTCATGCACAAGAGTAGGGTTTATCAATTTCTTTTCTTTTTGTACCACTCTGTTCTTTCCCATCCTCCTCCTCCATATCACTTTCCTCACAAATTGTGGAGATGGATCTACACTATAAGGAATGTTTGTCTTTGGTTAAGGTGTGGCACGACTGAACATGCATTACTTGCATATAGGCTACCCTGCATATTAAAGCTGTATATTTTTTATATGTTCAGTTTGCCATTTAGAAATTGCACAATATGAGCCCCTTTATTCCTTTATTTGTTCCTTTCTTTGTGTTTTTTCCTTTAAAGACACACAACGTAACTTTTAGACCTTAAAAATCTGTGTTTCTGACTCGTTTTGATGTCACACCAACATTCATTATGCGCATTTTCGAGCTGTCAGTGCCCAGAGGCGTCCCGGGGCTCAGAAACAGCACTATGTAAGATTCCCATCCGGGACGCGACCGTGACGTTGCAGCCAACTATTGGCTGCAGCACCGCGTCACTCACTAGCAACCGGATGTAAACCAGGGATCAACATCGCGGGTGTTTTGAATGCGCATCATGTCGAATTCGGTAAAGAAACGCAAGGAAACATCACCGGAGGAAGAGAGGAAAAGAAACAGAGGAAGGGACAGAACAAGAGCCAAGATAAGACTGTCTTTTACTGGCTGGAGTGAGCTTACAGTACAGGTACGAACAAGATGGATGCTAGTTTAGCCGCCGATAGGGGGCGCGTCACTGAGAAAACTGCTAAAAGTTCCGTTGTGTGTCTTTAAACCTCATATTCACTGCAAATCTCATCCTGCCCTTTATTGGGTTCATTCTTTGCTTGTATTTACTTCCTGATATTACTTCTGTTGTGTATATCATATTCCCTGCCCTCTATACCTCCATTTCTATTGTCATTCTTCTCCTTCCTTTTTTATTTTCTTATCTTAATTTCTTTCCTCCTCTCTTCCAATGTGCTTCTCAACAGTAAGTGACATTTTATAAAAGCATCTGCTAAGAAAATAATTTATCCTGCACAGTTTTCCTTTTCACACTTTTCTGCATTTGCATCCCCAAACAACAGCTCTTCTTTTAGCATTTTCCTTTTCTATCCTCTCTTTACCTATATGCCTCTTTAATGTCACCTCTCCTCTTTTCCCTTTCTGACTTTCTCTTCCTTCCCTGTACCTTCTCGGTTGTTTCCTTGTCTTCTATGTCAGCCCTAGAGGCACAATTTCAGAGCATGTTAAGTCAATATGAATAATGTGCAGAGGAATATATTTGCTTGAGGATATCATCAGTTTCCACAATGTCAGTTTGCTGTAGGGTATCAGCTGCATTAGATGGTGAGAAGAAGAAGGTAACTAAATCAAACTGAATAAGAATTACATTAAAAATAGATCTAGTTATGATTTAAAGTCAAATGTTAATTCTGAGTAATTTCTTCATGGAAGTCGGATTTCTGGGTTAAATCCACTTGTTGCCTCCGGATTGCCTCGTAGACACTGCACGGCTTAGCTGGTGAGAGTAGATAATAAGTCTATCATTCAAACTTTAGATGAATCCTGATGGTTTTTCTCTTGTAGTAAAATGTGATTTAGTTTTAAGTTATTCTCACTGCACTTCTTTTTTACAGTTCCTCTGTTTCATGCAAGAAAATGAATAGAAGCTTGACATGATGTTTGTGTGCATCAGCTGGAAAGTGAAGCCAAGGCTGCCATCTATCGTTCCCTTGTGATCTCACTGTAAGCATACATCAAACTCCCTCCACAGGGAAGCCACAGTCAGAGCTAAAGTCACATTATTCCGCATTCCTTCTGATATTTCCTTCCTGACAACATCAACAAGTGCATGCAGCCAGCTTAGCTGTGTTATCACTTTGTTTTTAGGACACACACGCAGATAGAATCACTCTTTCCAAGAAAAGAGGGAACAACATAGAAGTGGTTTGCAGCATCACCACATTTGTGTTGTGTTTTAAAGTTGCCTTTAGTCTTTACTCTGGTGAGCCGGGTATCAAAACGTTACCTGTGATGGTGATATCTTTAGAATGTTTTTCCGTTGTAAAATTCCAAAGACATTTTTAGTGTATAAACATCTGTGTATGTAAATATACAGTATATTAATTATATATATATATACAGTCAAAATGATTCATGCCCTCAAATTAAAGAAGGAAAAAAAGTCAGCTGTCGGTGAAATAAGATAGTAAGTAAAAAGTTATAATGAATAAAAAATCTATAAAAATTGTGACATTGATATTGGATTGTGGTTTTTGAGAAATATTAAAAATAAACACACACAAAAAATAAAACAAGTAAACAAGCATGATGGGGCTCCAAAGCTAAAATTTTCTTGAGCAACACTGCAAATAGGTGTTTTCTTTAATGTTAAAAAAGACATATAGGTATTTTGGTTTATGGGCACGGTGCTTTTTTGTGTCTGGGATAGTTTTGTTTGTTTGTTTGTTTTTAATCATTAACTCCAATTGCTGTTGTTGTTATTATTATTGTTATTATTATTATTATTGTTATTATTTCTGATTAATTATTCCTATGCTTTTTTCCTGAAAAAAATGATTCAGAGCAGTTGTTGACTTTACTTAAAAAATCATGTTCAGTTAACATGATTTTGTCTCACATAATATATATGTGTTGCATGAACACAATTCATTTAAGTACCATGAACAACAAGCTATGATTAACTTATTTTTTTTTAGTTGAAGTAACTTATTATAATTATGTGCAAATCCTTGACATAAACCATTTCTTTCAGTGACTGCTTGTTACATGTACATATATGCAATGTTATATTGTCTTTTAAAAAAAAATAGAGAGGGGGGCTCTTACATTATTGAATTTCTCTTGTGGGATAAATAAAGTTTTTTTTTTTATTGTAGTCATTTATTTTCATTCAACCGCAATTCAAAAGCGACATATATATATGTATCTATATGTTGCTTTATATATACATATATATATATATATATATATATATATATATATATATATATATATATATATATGTGTGTGTGTGTGTGTGGGGGGGGGGGGGGGGGTACAGAAAGTATTCAGACCCTTTTAAACTTTTCACTCTTTGTTTCATTGCAGCCATTTGCCAAAATAAAAAGTTAATTTCATTTCTCATTTACGCACACTCAGCACCCCGACAGAAAAAAACAGGAATGTAGAAATTTTTGCAAATTTGTTAAAGAAAAACTGAAATATCACATGGTCATACGTATTCAGACCCTTTGCTCAGTACTGACTAGAAGCACCATCTTTCAATTGCAACCAGTTGTCCAGTCCCTGCAGCTGAAAAACACCCCCAAAGCATGATGCTGCCACCATCATGCCACTGTTGGGATCGTATTGGGCAGGTGATGAGCAGTGCCTGTTTTTTTTTTTTACACACATATCTCTTAGAATTAATGCCAAAAAGTTCAGTCTTGGTCTCATCAGACCAGAGAACCTTATTTCTCACAGTCTGGGAGTCCTTCATGTATCTTTTTGGCAAACTATATGCAGTCAGTCTTGCACTGAGGAGAGGCTTCCATCAGGCCACTCTGTCATAAAGCCCCGACTGGTGGAGGCTGCAGTGATAGTTGACTTTGTGGAACTTTCTCCATCTCCCTACTGCATCTCTGGAGCTCAGCCACAGTGATCTTTGGGTTCTTCTTTACCTCTCTCACCAAGGCTCTTCTCCCACGATTGCTCAGTTTGGCTGGACGGCCGGGTCTAGGAAGAGTTCTGGTCGTCCCAAGCTACTTTCATTTAAGGACTATGGAGGCCAACGTGCTCTTAGCAACCTTTAGCGCTTCAGAAATTCTTTTGTAACCTTGTCCAGATCTGTGTCTTGCCACAATTCTGTCTCTGAGCTCCTTGGACAGTTCCTTCCACCTCATGATTCTCATTTTCTCTGACATGCACTGTGAGCTGTAAGGTTTATATAGACAGCTGTGTGCCTTTCCCAATCAAGTCCAATAAGTTTAATTAAATACAGCTGGACTCCAATGAAGGAGGAGAACCATCTCAAGGAGGATCAGAAGAAATGGACAGCAAATGAGTTAAATATGAGTGTCACTGCAAAAGGTCTGAATACCTATGACCGTGATATTTCAGTTTTCATTTTCAATAAATTTGCAAAAATTTCAAGATATCAAGATGGGGTGCTAAGTGTACATTAATGATAAATAAAATGAACTTTTTTGATTTTAGCAAATGGCTGGACTGAAACAAGAGTAGAAACTTTAAAGGGATCTGAATACTTTCCGTACCCACTGTATATGTATATACTGTATATATATATATCTATATATATATAGAGAGATATATATATCTCTATATATGTATATATATATACACACATGTATACACACACGCACACACACACCTTTTCTTTCAATCCATTCCTTTGCTGAACTGTTATTTTCATGGCAGCTTTGTAACTAATACGCTGAAACAATATGCCAACAATGGGATTTGAGTTGCCGTAGTAATTGCTCAATAATTCAAAAGTGGACAGAACCAAGGAGTTTCACTCACCATAATCTAGTATTACATTATAGCTCCAGGATAACTTTCTGTAAAACAGAAAAAATAATAATACAGAGAAAAACTTTATGCTCTTGTTGCTCAGAGTTGTTCAAAGGTTTGCAGTCAAGTTGTTTGCCTACAGATCTGATGTATGCTGCAAGATCCAACTACAAAGTGCAATGTTATGTTTGGTCAGCGTAAGCCTCTCAGTTAAGAAAAAAATGAATAAAATAAATATATTTCTTCACTTCTAACTCAATAAAATTCTCCAGTCGAAAAAAAAAAAAAAAAAAGTTATTCCACCATCACATATTGAAGCTACAAATTATCTGGTGAGTTTTGCTTCAATGTTGCTGGATTATGTGAAGGGCTTAGTTGGAAGAAGTTGCTGCAAACTAATGGAAGAGTTCTCTTTAAATGTACGTCTGCAGCTTTAAACAGATAACCGCTGCCGGTGTAGAGGCAGCTACTTAAGTGATATCCAGTTTATGTTATTACAAATACAGTTATTGACTTGATTCTGTGCATCAGCACTGGTATTGAAGGTTAAACTGAATTTTCTTGGGCCATTTCATATCAAAGTTAGCAAATGTTTCTTTGTGATCTTGTGGAAAAGGTTGCATGCTATGAAAATGTTGATTTATATACAAGAATAATGGCAGACATAAGCAAACGTGTATTAAATCTTTTCTGTCTTAATTGCAGCCTCTGTAAGGTACCAGAAAATATGTTTACAAATAGAAAACTGGATGCTCATTAGCGAGTTTTAGAAGTCGGTCTTGTGTCTTCAGCTTGAAAGATATTTTCTTATTTCTGCAATTGTGTCTTCAACCTCTCCAGCCTGCTGGCATGTTGCCATAGCAACCTCTAGTTAGGCTTGAAAAATACTACATGGTTTTGATAAGACTTAGCCCCAATTAAGTCAGCCCACACACATTTAGAAGGCCAATGTGGAAATCACAGAGTTATTTCTCCAAGAGGGCTGTTTATGCCAGAAATTTAATATTGCATATTTGTCTGAAATGGGATTTTAACAGAGTAAAGCCTAACATGATTAACTATTTGAACAGATTAAGGCAAAAGCTGAAATATTCCTTTTTGTAGTTTTTGCAGCTTTGTGTGCGAGACTGTGTGTGCGTGATGTCTTGGCCTTTCCTCAAAGAAAACAGCATCAATAAAATCTAAAACCTGAACACGTTTTTGACTCACTTTTTTGGACTTAATAGATAATATCTGGGCACAACTACGGGTCACCTGAATGAGTGTTTGCCACACATTAAACTGGGAATCTTCGCTGCTGTTGACCCATGCTTGATGTTAATGTCACTTTTTACTTTTTTGTTACTTTTATCTGCTTTGGTGTAAGATGGAAGGGGGAAAAAGCAAAAATAATCTCATGTTCAGACTTTTACATTATCTGTGACTGATGTGATTTACTGTTTAAGCTGCTATATAATTAAATGCTTACAGTAATTGGGGTAAAGTTGTTGCCACCATGAAAGAACATAAAGACAATAAAGAGCCAAAAACCACAGTTCCACAAATGACCATTGGTCTAGCTCAAGGGTAAGTCAGCCACAGAAGCACAGATTTATGGGGTTAGAAACTTATGTAGTACTGCTTCACAGTATGCACTGGCACTTTCTATGGTAATAAGATATTTTAAATACTTCAAACTAGTAAATTGGTTTAACACAAGTTTGTTATTTTAATTGACAGTGATAACCTGTCACGCACAATAGCCTTTTTATGTACAGTATGTATGACTTTTAATGCCAGACACCCAAAGAAAATGTTCAAAACTAATTGTTTATAATGAATCAGTGGTGGAGGAAGTACCCAAACACTCTATGAAATAAAGGTATGAATAAACAGACAAAATGGACTAGTAAACGTTTTTAAAAAGACCGTGTTAACTTTTTTACACAAGTACAAATAAGTAAGTCCTTGCTTTTCAATATACTGAAGGTATCACAAAGTAAAAGTACTTTCTAAATGTGCTGGCTGATGTGGGGTATGATATGCTTTAGTGTGCTGGCTATATATATTTTAAGAATTTTTGGAGGCAGTAACACAACTGTGGAGATACGTTTGGTCCAGCAGGACCCACAGAATATTTCATGCAGAAAGGAGATCAAGATATTATGAAAAGAAACTCAACCTCAAAAACATACTAAAACATGGAGCTGAGAACAGAAGCCTGAGATATCAACAACTGACCAATATGCATAAAAAGCTGCAATCACTTATTCACAACAACAAAAAGACACTGACAAACTGTTTAAGTTAAAAGGTTATCTCACCAGCCAAATTAAATATTCCTCATTGGAACAGTTTTTCAGCAGTTTCTGACAGACTGGTACCCTGTAGCTGAGCAACCATAGTATCAAAATAAGCACCTGTCGGTTTAACACAGCACATATTAACTAATGTTTTCTTCATGATACCACAAAATTCCATATAGGACCTCCTGTAAATTCAAGGCTGGAATTTTTGGTAACCTTTCAGTTTGGGCTGATGGGAGAATTAACATTATGCTCCTTTAGTAAACCACAAAATCATTTACATAGAGTCAAGCTTTGACAGCTGGTAGTACCCGCATCACGACTGCAGCAAGTAGTACCAGGGTTATCATTACAGCAGGTAGTACCTAGGTCATAATTACAGCAGGTAGTACCAGGGTCATAATTACAGTAGGTAGTACCAGGGTCATCATTACAGCAGGTAGTACCAGGGTCATTATTACAGTAGGTAGTACCAGGGTCATCATTACAGTAGGTAGTACCAGGGTCATCATTACAGTAGGTAGTACCAGGGTCATCATTACAGCAGGTAGTACCAGGGTCATTATTACAGCAGGTAGTACCAGGGTCATTATTACAGTAGGTAGTACCAGGGTCATCATTACAGCAGGTAGTACCAGGGTCATTATTACAGTAGGTAGTACCAGGGTCATCATTACAGCAGGTAGTGCCAGGCTCATTATTACAGTAGGTAGTACCAGGGTCATCATTACAGTAGGTAGTACCAGGGTCATCATTACAGCAGGTAGTACCAGGGTCATTATTACAGCAGGTAGTACCAGGGTCATTATTACAGTAGGTAGTACCAGGGTCATCATTACAGCAGGTAGTGCCAGGCTCATTATTACAGTAGGTAGTACCAGGGTCATCATTACAGTAGGTAGTACCAGGGTCATCATTACAGCAGGTAGTACCAGGGTCATTATTACAGCAGGTAGTACCAGGGTCATTATTACAGCAGGTAGTACCAGGGTCATTATTACAGCAGGTAGTACCAGGGTCATCATTACAGTAGGTAGTACCAGGGTCATTATTACAGCAGGTAGTACCAGGGTCATTATTACAGCAGGTAGTACCAGGGTCATCATTACAGCAGGTAGTACCAGGGTCATTATTACAGCAGGTAGTACCAGGGTCATTATTACAGCAGGTAGTACCAGGGTCATCATTACAGCAGGTAGTACCAGGGTCATTATTACAGCAGGTAGTACCAGGGTCATTATTACAGCAGGTAGTACCAGGGTCATTATTATAGCAGGTAGTACCAGGGTCATTATTATAGCAGGTAGTACCAGGGTCATTATTATAGCAGGTAGTACCAGGGTCATTATTACAGCAGGTAGTACCAGGGTCATCATTACAGCAGGTAGTACCAGGGTCATTATTATAGCAGGTAGTACCAGGGTCATTATTACAGCAGGTAGTACCAGGGTCATCATTACAGCAGGTAGTACCAGGGTCATTATTACAGTAGGTAGTACCAGGGTCATCATTACAGTAGGTAGTACCAGGGTCATCATTACAGCAGGTAGTACCAGGGTCATTATTACAGCAGGTAGTACCAGGGTAATTTTTACAGAAATCAGTTCAGCATGGGTGGGAATTGATGGGCCATGCCCCCCCTGGGAGTCAGCGGTGCCCACCCCTGGACTAATGCTATTATTTTATGCATATTGTTTGCCAATCCTGCGATTCAATCATGACATAGACCAACGAACAAAGGCAGCATGTTAGCCAATTCTATATTATAGGGGGGGGGGGGGTCATTAAGATGACTATGGCTCTTGCCAGAGCGGTAACTTGCCGCTTATCACCGCCGGTATTAACCAAAGTACAAGTGACTGTGTAGATGGGAGCAAGCAGGAAGCAGCAGCATGCAGCTCCAGGTAAGGCCGGAGAACTATCAGAGACATCAGCAAAGAGGAGGTTCGGGTCTCCTTCCCTCCCATTTTCTTCACCAGGAGAAGCAGTGGTTTACAGGTATGAGGAGGCTGAACCATGCCCAACATTAGCACGGCTGGCCCGGGAGAAACCCACCGAAGGCCCGCAGATGTTTAATCTGAGCTGCTGTCGCTACCTCCCCCATGATTATCTCAGTGTTGAATCTGACATCAGTGCTTATGTTTCTAAGAAAGGGGAAGCTGTGATGACATGATTGCTCCCAACATTAACAGACAGAGGCAGTTGCTCACTATGATCTATCGGCTATTCACAGAGAAAACATGATAGTATGTAGATACAAATATGTAGCCTAATATGTCCACATATTGATTTAATTATGAAAATAATAAACAATGCACTAGTGAAAATGTATAAAAATGCAGTTCTCGCACCAAGGTCACACTCTGCTTCACACACTGGTGAAAAGCTATTCCACAGAAGAAGCTGGATTATGTATAGTCGCTATCTCTCAGCAAACTTGTGAATATCAGGATAAACTTGTCCTTGAATTTCAGGATTTTAATGGGTCTTCTCCTCTGCAGAGGTAGGACTCCACCAAGTAAAACCCACTGTATACATTTAGCGATATTTGTATAGAACATTTCATGTACAGGAAAATTCTGTGTATTACATGAAATATTAGAAGCACTACCGCGGGTTCAGAAGAAGCATTAATATAATAGACACTTCTAGACACTTCTTTAAAAACTTATTAGTGAGAATATTTGTTAATTTTTTTATTTGGGTGATATTTCTTTTCATTGTCTTTTTGAAAAGTAAATCTGGTTGTGAGCAACTGTCTCTTTCTCTTAGTGTTGTGAGCAATTGTCAGCACACAGTGAGGCAGCTGCTCTTGTTTTCTGAGCTGAATTGAAGGACACAGCACTACTGTAGTTTGTTCGTTTTTATATATGATAAATTGCCCCTTTTAAGTGAGAAAAGTATTCTTCAGTAGTGCAGGAGTGACCACAGAGCAGCTGTTGGGGTAAAAAAAAAAAAAAAAATCATGGACTGAAGAAGGCCTACAGTACATACTTGTTACAGTTTGGTTGTCACACTCAGATCTTTACATATGACACAAAGTAACTCTTGCAAATGTTAGAAGTTGCGGATCTTCAAAATGTGATTAGGTTGTATCTGAGCACATAGAGTTGTTTTCAGGAGGATGCTCTACTTCCGGTAGATATTACAGTGAAGTAATGATATAAATCAATCCACAATCAGCAAGACAAAAAACAGATAAACTCCCAAGTACTTCAAAAGTTTCCTCAACTAGATCTCACTGAGAACTCTTTTGCTCTGGGTGTTGTGTCTTGTCCTTTTCTGTCAATCATGGGAACATATGGAGAGGCAAACCAGTATGTCATACATCATTAAACAGGCCTTAATTCAAAAGCTGTGGATACAGCTTTATGAAAAATGCAGTTTTGTGTTATAATTGGGTAAATAATGACATGTCCAGGAGGCAGTTGGAGGGAGCATACGTCTGGCTGGTGGCAAATAAACAGATGCTTTAGCTCTTGGGTCTTTGTTAATAATTGATATTTCAGGGTGCAAGTAAACAGATAATATTATTTTATCCTCTTGTTGAATTTGACCTGGATATTTAATTTTTCATATATGTTGTAGAGGCAAACAGTGGCTAAAAAATGGGGAACAAAGAAAAGAGCGAACTTGTTGCCTCAAAAGAGTCGAAAAATCTGCATGCATGATAACTTCTTTGTTTAATTTTATGAAGGAATGTTTAATGCATTTATCCTTGTCGAATTAACATGTACATAAACTTGAGGGACCGAATAAAATGAACTAAAATGATTTTGCTGCGATAGAGTGGCAAACTTGTACAGGGGGTACCCTACCTCTCACCTGCTAATTGATAGAATATGCTTTAGCCTTTTATTTTCAACACAGATGATAATTTCACCATACTTTAAAAAAATAATAATTAAAATTATTGTTGTTTTGCAGATGGAATCATAGGAGACTTTCTATGTAGCCGTCTGCTAAAGGGCAGTTACACACTATAAATGGGATTTAACATCTGGGTCACACAGCAAGAAAGTTTGATAAGCTAATGTAAGTGCATGTATACACTGCGCTGCTACCTGTGCTCCAGCACATATATATATAATAATATAAGAAACATTCATGGCACAGGAGCAGTTGCAAGGCAGACGTCATGAAAAGTCTGAAACCCCCTGATGCTGTGAATTAGACTGGTTGTTGACTGTGAGAGGAGGGTGTTTAAGCAAAGTTTTATTTATTCATTTATTTATATCATTTCAAAAACAATATCAACACAGTGCAACTAAACATCACAAGAACAAATTTACACAAAACAAAAACACACAGTAATACAACTAGACAGCATAAGGACTTAGAGCCATAAACCAGATGCATACAGAAGCATACTAAACAAAAACAAACACATAAGCATTTTGATTATTATTTTGAGATGGACATTACACCAGAGATTGATACTACCTCTTCAGCAAATATGCAATTTCAAATGGTAAGTGAGCTAAAATCATTGGCCACATTCTATGAAAATGAAAATGTTTTTTGTCTCCATTTAAAGACTTTTTTAAGGGAATGACCTAGATCTTAATTCCACTGTTTTACTGTGAGGCTTGTCTCTAATCCACCGGAACAAAATTCAGCATTTAGCGACTAAAGACAACTTCATTAGCAAAGTGTGGTGTAGAGGGTTAATATTAAAATCTTGTGGTAGAAATCCCAACAAAAAAAAAAAAGCACGCTCAGGTTGCATTTTCTTATTTAAAATGTTCATACAGTAGCTCCTTATTAAAATTTTTCTGATAATGTGCAATCATTGTGCATTGCCAAATTACATGAAAATATGTTCCCTCCTCTTTTTACATTTAGACACAGAAGGGAAATGTTACATCTGCTTTTTTTAAAAAAGAAAAAAAAAAGAAAGAAAAACTGACTGGTGTCCGCTGTATCCTATCAAGTATCCACCACTGACTTTCTTAAGTCAATGACATGTGAGGATTGTATTTCAAGCTGTAGGGTTTGAGATGACGTATCCATTCATCATCATTCATTCCAAATTTTTTTTGTCTCTTGGGCTGATTGGAAGGGGTGTGACTTCAACTCCCCATTTGAAGCTTCATAAAGTCCCACTTCTAATCATCAGTCCTGCATCCATTGATCAGGACCAAGTGGGTCTTTGCCAAAGACATGGCTCAGTTGAAGAAGGTGGCACGAACACATGGTTTTCAATGAGATACAGGGAGGACGAAGGCCTTAAGTGATAAAGTGTCGTCATAACTGATTTCTATATTTATTTTTGTAAGTCTATTTATTTTCCATCTTATAAATACATGCTATGTAAATATGTTGTAGAGTGATTGCTATTTGAGTAATGGAGATTGGGGAGGTTTAAATAAGCTTAAACTTCAACCTACCCCTTTTCAAACACCAGTCAGTCAGTCATTTTCTATACCGCTTATCCAGTTCAGGGTTGCGGGGGTTGCTGGTGCCTATCCCAGCTATCATCAGGCGAGAGGTGGGGTACACCCGGGACAGGTTGCCAGTCTGTCGCCATCCGTCCCCTGCAAGCCGCAGGCGGGGGTACTTCTGCAATCTCATGCTGTCTTCTGCAGATTTGATTTGAGGGGGCACAGTGTTTGTTTGGGGGGCAGTGCCCCCTCTTGCCCCTGCCTGACGCCGGCCTCGTTTGGTATCCAACACAAAGCTAGTATTTTTGGTAGATGAAATAGCCTACATTTCTGTTTCTGCTCTCTTATCTGTCATACATCTGTATGGCTTCATTTTAGCAACACATGATAGAGGAAAAGTTTTTCCCTCTTTTAAACTGGTATCTTCTGGTAGCTGGTAAACACTAGGAATTCATGGAAATGGCCATTAAAAACTAACTGATCAATAAATGGAATCCAATATGGAGTCTTTGCACCGTAGTCAGCTGTGTGTTTTAAGCATGAACATATTTAACAGAGTTCTCATTAAAAGAAAGAAAAAGACATATTTAAAGATCAAAGAGAACATCATTAAAACTGAAGCCATTAAGTCAGACCCTGTGTCCATAATTACAGCTGTGTAGTTAGTGTAGTTTTTTTTCAGTCCATCCGCAGACATTCTCCATGATGTTTAATCGTTTTAGGTTACACTTGCTTTAATGTGTTTTAGTTTTTGTTTGGTTTTTTTGATAATGTTTAGCAATCTTAAAAGTTGCCTTTTAGTCATTCAAGACCATGTTTATTGATCTAGAGCCATTTGGTAACCCATTCTTTGTCTTGTTAGAGATGGATGTACAGTATCCATATTAAGTGATACCCAAGCTGACAGTCAATATTGCTATAAGGTTTATTTTTTGTTCCACCTTGGACAGACTTAACAGCCCTAGAGAGTCATGGCAAAATTACCAGACCATGTCTGAACATCTCTAAGAGAGAGGAGCTCACAAGGATAAAGTGCATGCAGTCGTGATCAGCTGTCCCCCGTGGATGCAGGGTCACAGATTTACAGAATGAGCCTCTGACAGAAACATCGCACAAGCCAAGGATGCCTCGTGGTGCAACACTCAGTGAAGAAAATTTCTAGGAGTTCCTGACATTGAGCATTTGTTAGTCTCCATAATAGGGACCAGACATATGGATTGTTTTGCCTGTGTTACCTCAAAATATATCTGCAAGCATCATAAAGCTTCAAAAGAAATAACAGAGAAATTCCTGAGGCATATCCGCAGGGCAGAAAGACACCAGCGCTATATCTTTGGTTCAATCTGATAAAACCTCTAGAGCATGTGAGTACTACTTATGTAGAGACCCATCTTCTATTGATCTAGCAGTGATCCATGTGTCACAGAGCATGAGTGAGGTTGTGCTAAACCTTTCAGTCTCTGCATTGGAGTCCCTCTAAGCAAGGTGTACTAAAGGCTCACATGCGTACATTCCTGAATGCATATTGCACTGTTACACATTAAGTAATGCATGAATGTTTTTTTTTATCTTTTTAAAAAAGTACAACTAATGGAAATACACATTGACATTTTAAAACGACAACTTCAAAGAAAAGTTGCAATTGAAGAGATTTATAATCATTTGTTAAATACATGCATTAATCATTTATTTAGATATTTTAAGATGCTTTACACCAGGGTATCTTTTTCTTAAATAAACAATGGTAGTGACATTGCAGATAGCCAACCTCTTCAGTTTTATTCTTCCTGAATTTTCTAATTATTTTAGACACTTTCAGAGTCATTTTACACCAAAGGGCACAAATCTAGAAAGAGTAGAAGTTCATGGCAGAAAGTCATCACTATTACAGATTGAAAATGGCATTCAAAACACAACCTAAAGCCTAAAGTCAAGTACTTTTCGTGTAACAACATATAGTTGAAACAGTAGAAACAATTTTGTGTGCAGGTGCTATGCAGAGCAGCTAGACACAATTTTTTTGTTCATTTCATTCAGGTTGAATTCAACATTATTAATCTGTGTCAGTCTGTCTGTGAAAGAAATCACTCTTGGCTGTGATGACAAAAGTTGAACACATAACTCATCAGGTTGCAACCATATATGTGTCATCTTCATTGACTAAAAACAAGCAAATGTTTTCACAAAAACCTGAAGAGAGACCAGCTCTGTTTGACATAATCAAAAACAAACAATAACAAAAAAAAAGATCACTGCAATCATCATTTTTTAAAATCTATGCCTTTTCCCTGTTTCACTTATTGTGTAGCATATATACTAATGCATGCTGCTGCTCTATTTTCTGCTTATCCAGGTATATATAGCATGTTCAAGTTCTATTTGGTTTTCCCTGGTGCCCTCACATCTTTATTCAGGCATATCTAACATACACTGTAAAGAAAAAGTATTTTAAAAAATACAGTTAAAAAAAAAAAAAAGTTACATAGCAACGGTGAAAAACTGTAATTTTCAAAATCGTACATGACCGCAGTAAATATGCCAAATTTCTGGAAATAAATTTACAGTATCCAGCTTTAATTTTTTACAGGTAAATACTGTGTATTTTACTGTTATTTCTTAAAATTTATGGGAAAAAAGCGTGAAGTCAAACGTGGGTAATTTCTGTGAAATTTACTGCATCATTCCATACAAATTACATATCTTGTTAATGCGGACATTTAAATTTACAGTATAAAACCATTTGCCATTAAGCAAAAACATGCCGTAATTTTTACAGTGACTGTGAATGGCCATGTATGATATCAGACAGTAAATGAAGTTGTGTGACAAATCTCCATAGTTCTGATGGAGTCAAAGTTAATTCCAAACATTATTAGCGGTGGAAAGGTTTTTTATGTGACATGACGGTTGTGCTATCCATGATCAAAATCTTTGACTTAATTTCTACATTGGCTTCTTACTTGCTAAGACTTAAGTGCACTTAAGTGATAAAACTTATAGGTATCATCTAAAAAAAAATTGTTTTGTTTGTTTTTTTTTTACTCCACATGACGACTTCATCTCTGCTGAATGTGAGATAAGAAGTAGCAACATGACCTCATTCACAATAAGCTGTTCTGGGATCATTTGTCACAGCAATATATCCTTTTGCAGAAAATTTGTATAGACTCAATAAAAATGTTTCATTACGTCAAATAAAATTTTGAAAATTGGGAAGAGCTGCAAATATTGCATCACTTGATAATCCAAAGCTGCATTTCAAAGGCTGTTCAGAAAATTTGTTTTCTCATTATGTGGCTTAGATGCTCCAAAAACAAACAAATTTAATTAGTACTTTTATGGTAAAATCACTAAATAAGACATTGCTGGTTTTTATTTCACTGAACATTCTGGGAATGCTTGCATGGAGATGCTTGGAAAAAAAAAGTCATGCATGGTCAAAATATACTTTGCAGATGTTGAGATGAAGTATCTGTCTATCAAAGTCACAAGCATTCAGTCCATCAGAAGAAGCCAATAAAACCACACAGAATGACACCAGTGCACGACCAGTGCTGACTCACCACCTAGGACGCCAGGAAGCACACAAATTGATCTTGGTTTCTGCCAAATGACTAGTGTAGTAAATCTCATGAGGTTGCAATATCTTTGCAAGCTCTATTCTTTGAGCTAATTAATATGATCCACCAGATTCCAAATTCTACCAACCTGTTATGTTCATGTCTATTAATTCATAGGGTGAGATATGTGATACATAATGTAGCAGGAACCAAGAGTGCTACCATTCAAACATCAAACCAGCAAGTTCAGTTGCAATAGGATTAATGGGATAGTCTGGCTCACCAGCCTGACCAACAGCATATGAGATACACGCCAAGTCAGTCTGGGTTCCCTTCATTGGAAAGTGATTTCCACTCTGGTAAAAAAAATTGACCAGTCCAATCACAGGAGGCGGGACTTTACGATATGTCTTTTTTGGCAACTCAGTTCTCTAACCATAAACAGTCAGAATGGTGGCTGCAGGGGAGCGACGATCTAATGATACCCTTTGTGATGTCTGAATGAGCTGCACATGCCCTTAAATCCGCAACAACTTACTACTCTGAGGGCTTTCCTCTCACAAAAATAAGTTTGTGTCACTTCTGTGTTGCTCTGATTGGTTCTCTCCAGTTAAATTTGCTCCTGTTTGTCCGGCCTCTTGTCTTTCATTGGAAATCAGTCTCCAGTGGAAGGTTCCCAGACTGACTTGCCATGTATCTCATACATGGCAATGTTGGCTGGGTCAGGTAAGTAAGATAAGATTCTTGCAGGAACTGTGCAACTCGTTTTTTTTTTTTTTAGCTCGCGCGCTTTGCGTGCTCACTTCATACCAAGAGGCATGCTCTTTTCTGACTGATTTTTTAATCTTGTACACTTTCATAAGTGCATAATGTAACATATCAGAGACGTCATGTAATATATGGCAAGTTATAGGCTACATTTATTTTCAGGTTAAGTACTTCTTCGGGAGAGAGAACATCAGAACAATAATAACTTGAACACAACTCAAATTTTTTCTCTGTTGTGATAAAGAACACGTCGAGTTTCCTCACTTCCATTTTTATTTGTTTGCCAAAGGACTTACCACACATATCAAATAAAATAGATTAAAATATTGTCTACCTTAGCTTGAGACTAATCCTATTTTTAATCTCACAGGTACCAGAGTAGTTAAAAATTAGACTACTGTGTAACCATAGTCACTCAGTGTGTGGTTCAGGAACGCAGATAGGATTTTTGAACTGGGGGGGGGACCAATCTGTCAGCAAATGATTTCACCTCAATAAGCTATTTGGGCTTTAACTCGGGTTGCAATCTCACATAGCTACTACCACTCCCAGGCTCTCACATACAGTCCGATCACTTTGCGATATTGCGAAATGATACAAAAATACAGATATTATGACCATGTATGTGATCACAGCCCTACGTTGTACATGCTTCCCTGTAATTCACTCACTCTGTCAGCTACTGAGCAGGCCGTGACCAGCAGAGAAAACCACATCGCTGATAATCAGTGTGTTTGCAGCAGCAGAGCGTTATAATTCACTGTGGTGGTGATGATGCAAATGTGAAGCAGAATGTAGCCAACCATATATAGCCCAACTCATTACTTATGAAAAACGTTGCAAGAGCTACCGGCTATCAACTTTGCTCCAAGCAGCACAGCACAGGGAGAAGTGGAGCCAGTTCACACCAACCAATAGAAACACGTCTCTCATCCACCAGTGTAGGCCCCACCCATCAAGTGCACTTGAATTCACAAACAAAACTTTAGAATTTGCAACCAAAAAGGACAAATTTGTAACCAATTTTTTTAAAAACTTGAAATCAAAGTTTGGTTTCAAATATATTCTACTTATTTGATTAAATGATAAAGAAACAAAATTCTCTCCATAGATAACTGCAACAAGCACACATGCAGGTAGAAATTTCTCTTTAGCACCCTGAGGTATGAACCTTGTGGTGTGTTCAATTGAAGATGGTGTGTGCTGGAAGTGGGAGCTCAGATCAACATAATCCTATGGTGGTTTGGTCCCAGCACTAAGCAGCCTTATACAACAAAACAAGGAACTACTGTTTAAGTAAGCAGCAGACAGCATGAGTTCTATGTCGGGTTGGTGAGATGAATCTGACTTTCTGAGCTGAAGATCCGATTTCACGGAGGATTATGACTGCAATTCTGACTTGGAGTTAGGAAATTCTGACATTAGTGTATAACTTAAACGCACCATTAGTCGAAACCAAAGACTGTAGAAAATATGGATGTAGTATCCGGTCTGGTCTGAACAGAGAAATGTGAAGCCAGTTGGGCGTGTCTTACCGTCGCCATCTTGCCGTGTCACGTGTGTCGTCACTCCAGGAAAATACGAAAATGGGCACAGTATGGCCACGGGGCAAATGATTGACAGCTGACGTACTCTGGGCTAAACGCAAACCGAGCAAACAGGAAACTAAGAGATAAGCCTCCTAAGCGGCGGGGTTAAGGTAAGACACGCTTAGACTTGCAATTCGCTGACTAAAAACCGCCGTTGTGCAACTCTGCTACAAACTGAGACCTTACTGAGAGCAAAGAAGGAGCTGACTAGGAGCCTCCGGTCAGCAGGCCGGGCTTCCAGTCTGCCGCATGTCAATCATAAGGGCACGCCCTTAATTATGTGTAATTTGAAAAATAAATTACATCGAAACAAATGAGTTATAAAAAAAATGATCAGCGTCATTAAAAAACTGAGGGGGACATGTCCCCTCCGTCCCCAGTGCTATCTGCACCCTTGGTGTGGTTCCTCTGCAGAATGACATTAGCACTTTAAATAATCTGCATGTGTAAAGTTAATTGCATACTGATCATAAGTAAAGCATAATAAATCTTTTCAAAGGCATCATTCCTGGCAGGAGGTTCATTTACATATTTTGTTTGTATTTAATTTGTACCTGGGGGCTCCTGCTCTGATTCCTGATTGCTGCTGTCCACCACTGCTGACTGCAGGAGCTGTTGCAGCTCTGGTGCAAGACAGTCAGACCTGCTGCTCCAGAATCTCTCTTCTTTCTTTCTTTCTTCTTCTCTTTCTTTCCATCTTTCCATAATTCCCAGCTCTTTCTTTCTTTCTTTCTTTCAGACTCCTCAGCTTTCTTTTTGCCATTTTGATCTGCATCTGCAAAGGTCCGGGAGGAGGGAGAGGAGGGGGGTGGGTGTGCATGTCCAGCGTTGTCACAGACAGCCTGACAGAAAGAGGAGGGTGTGTTTGTTTCTGTCCAACGTTGCTACGTTCTGTGAGCTTCAGCGGCGTAAATGCCCTGATGAGCAGCATGACGGATTGTTTCGTTAAATAATCAAGCGGGACTTGACCGTCTGCAATCACTGAGCAGGCCAGTTCGGCGGGCAGACCGTGAAACGTCCCGGTGCTCCCGATGGTAAGCCCGCCAGTCGCGAAAGTTGCTTTGTGTAGCGTTCCGGTTCCGTTCCGGTAGAAGAGGTCTGAACATTTCCGGACCGTTCCGGCTTACTTTCACCTGCTGCACACATTAAAAGCTCTGCTCAGAAAATGAACTCGGGCCTCTTGATTGCATCCATTCCCTTCACAAAACACCCTCTCCTACCCCCAAATGTAAACTTTTTGACCACAAGAGATTTTTTTTCCGCCATGACAAATTGACAAATGAATATACTGAAAACCACTGACTTGCCATCAGCCGATTTCCGACGTAACTTCCACATACTGTATTATGGTACGGCTCATTTATCTACAGTAAGTATTGAAAATTAGCACTTTAAGACAGAGTAATACAAAAAAAAATCACGAGTCTGAGTCTTCTTTTAGCACTGTTTGAAGTTAAATGATAGGATCCAAACTCATGCAAAAAAAACCCTGCAAAGGTATCCAAAAGAAAGGACCTCCACGCATTGGGAGCATTGGAGCCGATTTTGCAAATGAAAGTATGATGGACGAAGTAAATAGAGGCTTGGGATCTAATCAGGCTTCAGAAAAAAAAAAAAAAACGCCTAGCGTATTTTAATCTGTGCTTCTTTCTGACAACTGGCCACCATGAGCATGTAATGTCTGTCATACAACAGCCCTGGTCAAAAGAGCCCATTCTTTACACACTTCTGCTTCATTTCCAATTTGCGTCTGCCTGTCCCCTGGTGTTTTAGGCTAATTATGTTTACTTTTCTCTAAAAGTCCCACATTCAGTCGGAACATGCTTTTGTATCTGACTTTCCATGTCCCAGAAATCATTAAAACATAAAAAGGTAAAAGCATTTAAATGTTTTCCTCCAAACTGATTAAAAGTTTTTCAGAAAAGTTGAGATAAAAAAAAAAAAGAAAAGTTGAGATATCATTAAATGAAAATTAAAGTGTGAATGAAAGTAGAATGCAATAATTCAAAGGAAACAGCTCAAGATCTCCTTTGTTTGATTATGTTTCAGAATGTGACAAATGTAAGGTCAGTATGTGGCATACTCTTACACAAATTAGCAAAATGTTGCCCTAAAACCTGTACAATTCTGCACTAATGTAATAATGACCTACAGTATTTACCAATATCTATTTGCAATGTCTGCAACGTCCCCTCAGTCCAATGGAAATGTGTGCTGATACATAAAAAGTGGTAGCATTCCTGGATCTTTCTCTTGTATACCATTTTTTGTGTGTGTGTTTGTTAGTTCTTACTTCCATTTGTTTAAAGACTTTTAGAGAGATAGAAGAGCTGTCTCTTAAGAAAAAGCCCACCAAAAAGGGTTGTAAAACTGCGTCCTATAGGTTATATCACAAATTAAAACACTGTTATTGTTCCTCCACTTTTTCAAAAGTATTGCATCATTTAAAGGGATGCATTGTGAAGATGTGACAGTCTGTTGCCATATGGCAACGTCATACCATAAAAAAATTAAAGGAATTTAACTTGTCAAGTTCATATTATAGAGGTTGCTGTGGTCGGATCATGGTAGATGGGCTTATTTACATATTTCTCATCACGCTTCGCAGCATCCTCTGTTCTTTTCTGCACCATTAGTTGAACGTCCATATAATCCCATCACTATCTCCCCATCTAGCTAATATGATATGAGCTGATGTAATCTTCTTGGTCATCACTCTTTAAGGTCCAATGTGTAACTAATTTTGCCTTTAAAGGGACTTGAGGCAGGAATTTATAAAAAACCAAACATGAATGTCCCTTTTTTTCATACTAATGGGTGATGAAGCACTAAATACCAAAAATAACGTTTCCACCCGTGTTTCTCTCCATTGCCTTGAACAGGCTGTGTGCTGCAAAATGCGCTGCAATTCGGTGTCTGAATTTCCCGCGCTGCCCTGCGGACGTGACGTCAAATGACGCTACATCTGCAGTTTTGATGCAGGAAAAGACGGTCACGTTAAATAAAAACACGTAAGCAATAGTTATGGATTCTTCTGCTGTCAGAATACGATCTAGATCAACTGAAAGACTACTAAAAATTGTAACTACGAAGAAAAAGCTTAGTAAACAACATTATAGTTTTCCAGCTCTGCCATGCGGACGTGACGTCACATGACGCTACATCCGCTGTTTTGATATTGGACGAAGCCGGTCGCGGTAAATTCAAACACTATAAGCGATTGTTATGGATTATTCTGCCGTCAGCAAACGATCCAGATCAACTGAAAGACCACTACAAAGTATAACTACGGAGAGAAAGGTGAGTAAACAGCATCATAGCTTCAGTTTGTGCACGCTCCCGTGACAGCTTGGCTCGTGGCTGCAGTTACCTGAAGCGCCAATCGTGGCAGTTGCGAGTTTCGTTTCTTAATCTTGCCTCAAGTCCCTTTAAGTTTAACTATATATAAAAACATTTGCAAAACCTTTTCTTCATGTGATGGCGTCTCTCAGACTTTTTAAAAACAGCTTATTGTGGAAAATTCAACCTTAAAGATGCTCTTTAAATACAATCAGGATTACAGTGCATGAGATCAAGTTGGTTTTTAAAACAGTTTCCAGTTAGAACTCGGAAATTGTGGTAATTGAATATTGGTTATTGACCTTTCTTGTTTCCTTTTGCCAAGGAAACAGATTAGTTATGACATGTTCTATCTCTCCATTCATTCATTGAATGTGTGACCTCTTATCTATGACTGAGTCAAGGTCACAACACTATGAGATCCCCAGACCTCCTTCTCTCCATTTATAACTAACAAGGTTCTGAATCTCTTTTTAAAGACATTTACCCCTCCACACACAGACATGATGCAATTAAATGTAAGAGATGGCTTCATAATACTGAGTATGGATCATCATTAACCATAATGATAACTCTTCCCAAGTGTCCTTATCCTTGTGAGATCTGATTGTATGGGCAGATAAACAGACATGTTATTATAGCAGATGTCTATCACACTGCTCTTGCCAAATTTAAGGAATTGATTTCATCATTATTTTCTACAATGCCATGTGCCAATACAACAGAGGGCAGCCGCCTGGGCTTTACTCCTACACAGGTCGATCATCTTGCTGACAGAGTAACAGCTGCACTGTGTTCAACACTAGACACCGTTGCCCTCTGAAAAAGAAGGTAATCAGTCAGAAGAGGCTGGCTTCTCGGTTTAATTCACAGCCACGCACTTTAAAGCAGACATCAAGAAGATTGCGGAGGAAATGGCATCCATCTAATTTAAAAGAATTTCACTTAGTCTGGAGAAAAGTTTAATAGTGTATAAGAAAGCCCTTTGTAAAGCTAGAACTTCTTGTTATTCATCAGAGAACAAAAACAACCCAGGGTTTCTTTTCTGCTCTGTAGCCAGGCTGAATAAAAGTTAAAGTTCTGTCAAATGTGTTCCTTTAACTCTTAGTTGTGATGACTTCGTGAGTTTCTCCATAGATAAAATTGTTTCTATTAGAGAGAAAATCTGTGACATCCTTCGTGCTATTGATGATGTCTCATCCCTACAGCAGCTTCAGAGATGTCTGAACCAGATTTAGATTTGGACTGTTTCTGTCCTGCTGTTCTCTCTGAGCTAGTAAGAATAATAGATCATCTAATCTATGAACTTGTATTTCAGACCCCATCGCAACCACTGTTCAAGGAAGATTTTCTCTCAAATGACATATCTGTTTTGGATTTGAAGAATATTTATCTGTATTGGCAGGATATGTAGCACAGGCTTTTAAGTTTGCTGTAATCAAGTCTTTACTTTAAAAACCTAATCTTAATCCAGAACTGTCAGCTGATTATATACCTATATCCAACCTCCACTTTTATTTCTAAAAGTCATTAACTGAACTTGTGGCCATATGCACAAAAATAGTCTGTGTACAGAGTTTGAGTCAGGATTCAGGACACATGGTAACACATAAACAACCGATGATCTTTTTTTTTTTTTCTCTCTACTTGTCCTGTCCAGCATCGAAGCAAGCAGAATGGAAATCTGATTGCTTTATTCTGTTGAACAGTTTTGCTTTACCAAGCGGAGCTTTATGAACATAAGGCTCCACTTGATATCATGTTTATTCATTTTATTTCTTTATTTAAACATTTGTCTGTTACACCATTCCATTTCACATTGCTGGGCCTGACAAGGGAGAAATGAAAGTTAACAGAGGTAATGATAGAAAGTGAAACAGAGAGAAAGGAGTAAGGAAGAGGAAGAGAGAGAGGAGAGAAAACATGAATCCACTTCCACAGTTCACTGGTACATCTGTACCGCGATCCCTAAACAACCAAGGTCTCTGTTGGAAAACAAAACAAGCAATCCCCTACAGGAGGACCTGCAGGTGGCTTAAATATCCTCAGATCATACAAACACACGCAGAACTACGCAGAGAAGAGGTACAACCTAGTCATCGCAATGGGAAGTAGAGAAGAGGTAAAATGGATGGAAAGCAGTGTCACAGTGTCAACATGCATAATAAAGGGTGCTCCGTGGTGATACAGTCATGCAGATGCAGCCTCGTCTCTGCAAGGAGGAGGAAGCCCGCAAGGCTCACGACCCAGGCCCCCAGCAGCCACCCAGAGGCCCAGATCCCAGCCCCCCCCCCCCCCCCAAAGAGCGGACATGCATCCCCCGAAGGGCGGCAAAAGGCGGCCCCAGCCGGAGCCCCCCGCAGTCTGGGGGCCCAGGCCCCAGCGGACCAAGACCAGCAGCTGCCGACCCCACCGGGCGCCGGGCGTCCCCTGGAGCGGAGACAGCGCCGGGCCCAGGGCCCAAGCGCCCAGGAGCAGCCACCCCCCCCCCCCCCCCCGACCCGGGCGGCCCAACTGAAACCCAGGAGGACCGGACCCCCCCAGACGACACCCCCCCAGGGCAGGCCAGCCCCCCACCCCAACGTCCCTGCCTCACACACCTGACACCAGGGCGCCACCACCTCTACCACCCCCTACCCCGCCACCACGCTCACACACACACTCCCCACACACCTACCCCAACACTAGGGCTGAAAGATATACCGTCACCGCATCCACACCGAGACACGGGCACCCAAGACATCAACACCGCAAGAGCAACCACACAAAAGATACAGATCCCCCCGCGCCCGCCCCGCATACAAAGCCCCGGAAGCCACAAACAAAACCGCACCCCCCACCAAAGCGCCCGGCCCCCAACCAACCCGCAGCCACACCGCACCACACCGACACCGAGATGCCCGGCACGAACACCGAGATACGAAACCCCGCCCACACCGCCCAGCCCTACCCAACACCTCCATGTACCCCCCCCCCCACACACACATACACCCACCCACTCCGCTCTCCGACCTTACATACCCACACTCACTCCCTCCCTCCACCCCCAACACTCTCCCTCCCTCTACTGTCCACACCTACCCCCACCTCCTCATACCCTCTAACACACACATGCACTCCCCCCACATAACTGCACCAACCCCTCCCCTACCCCCCACACATACGCCCCCACCTCCCAATACCCCCAATACCCCATACAGTCCCCCCTTACATGTCCAGCCCCGCCCATCCCTCTGACCTATCACACTCCCGCCCTTCCTTCCTTCAGCCCCTCATGACCATCCCTACTAGACACTCACGAGCACGCCCCTCCTTCCTCCATCCCCCTTTCCTCCAACCACTTACCCACATCTCCTCCCTCTTCCAGCCCAAGTTCCTCCCTCCCACATTTCCTCTTTCACACTCTCATTCATTATTCTCACATACCCACCTCTCTCTTGCCCATGCCCTCGTGCCTCCTGAGTGGTAGCTCGGGCCGGGGAAGGAGCCGTGAGCTCCAAGCCCCCAACACGTCCCCCCCCCCCCCACCCCCGGACGCTGCAGGCCAGGCACCCCCCAGGCCAGCAGATCCCCCGCAATGCAGCCAGCGTTAACCACTGGCGCGTGAAGCAACCACTGTTCCCCCTCCCCCCAGTAGTGCCCAGGAGACCGGGGTATGAAAGGACCCTGTCCACCCCCACCCCCCGCTCATGACTGTGTGTGTAAGATGTGTGTTGTTTGCAGTTAAAACTGAGGAGCAGTGCCAAGTCATGCCGGGAGTGGGGTCGCGTAGGGGGCATGACCCCCCAACCGGCCCCTCCCTCCTTCCACACACTATATAGCCCGCCCCTCAGAAGTGGTTGTGAGCTGTTGTTATTTTATGTGTTTAGGTGTCTAAGTGTGGTTAAAACTGGGGAGCAGGCTGTCTCTAGACGTGGCAAGCAAAGGCACTTTGGTGCCCTCCCTCACCACGCCCGCTTGACACGCACCCTCCCCAAAACCCTACGTGTGTGGGTGTGTGAGGTAGAGCAGGGGGGGGGAGAGGTCTTGGGAAAGGAGACCAGGGGGGTATGGATTCCCCCCCTGGAAGAAGAGCCGTTACCGGCATTAGGTACCCCTGCCTCCCGGGATCCCCCCAGGGCAGAAGGGGGCAGGCATGGCCGCCCTCACAGCCAGGCGACCGGCATTCACCACAGAGGGGCCAGCCTCGGCCCCTGGGGGCGCCCGACCACCCCAGGCCAGGGAGGGGGGAAAAGGGACGGGAGCGGAAAGGGTCGGCGGAGGGGCCGGAGTCACCGGCCCAACATCCCCAGGCCCCGCAAACCCCCCAAGAGGCACGCAGAGCTGCTTTTTTTTTTTTCCCCTCCCCTTTCCTCCCCCACTCTATCGTATCACCCCTAAACCCTACTTCAAACAACCCACAACTTTACCCCAGTCAACACTCCCCCATCCCATCCTCCTCCCGCCCCTCCTGCATAGCCAGTTAGTCCCCCGCACATCCGCCCAACCGATGATCTTATCATGGCCTCAGATTACGGACTTCTGTCTGTACTTATCTTGTTGGATCTCAGTGCTGCATTTGATATAATCAATCACAACATTCTGTTACAGAGGCTTCAATATGTCTTTGGAATTACAGGAACCTCATAAGGCTGCTGGTCTCTGCAATATATCTAATTAAGTCCAGTTTGTTCATGTAAAAACGATGGGTCCTCACACACCAGAGGAAGTCTTGGAGTTCGTCACGGTTCTGTGCTTGGACCATAACTTTTTACATTGTTCATGCTTCCATCAGTTATATTATAAGACAGGATGGAATAAATTTCCATTTCTATGCAGATGATACTCAGCTATATTTACCTATGAGACCTAATGAAACCATTCAGCTGGTCAGATTTTAAGGATGTATTAAAGATGGGCCTGGTTGACTGAATTTTCAACTGCTACATTCAGATGTGACTGAGGTTGTCATCTTTGGACCTGAGCACCTGCATACGATATGATCTCGGCATACAAATACTGTGGCTTACATTACCTTACCTTCCAGTGCTACACTGAGGAACCTTGGACGTCTTTTTGACCAGATGTGTTGCATGTAAAACAAGTTTCTAGGACAGCCTCCTTTCACCTGAACAATATTACCAAAAATAAGAACCTGTTTCAGAGTGATGCAGAAAATCAACTCCATGCATTTATTACTTCAAGATTGGAGCAAACTCTTATCATTGGACCATCATAAAATGCTCTAAAAAGGCTGATCTGACATGCTTCAAAAAGGACTCTGAAGGGACACACTGCATGCGGAGGCACACTGATTCTGTCCACATCAGACATGCACAGTCAGTGGACAGTCCTGCTTCTCTGCTGTACTGCTACAGCTGGTAATTCCACAATGGGCTCATCTCTTGTTCTGCTTTCATACTATTTACAAGCAGAAAACTGACATTTCTGTGTGTGAATCCTTCCACCTGCATTTTCATTAAAGATAAAGACATGATTGACATATTATTAGATCAGGTTTTTAAGGTTATCTGAGTGTTTTAATTTGAAAAAGTAAAACAGAATTGTCTTGTGTTCCTGTTTATTCTCCTGCCTGGCTTGACAAATTTGGCCACGGCTCGTGCAGAAAATAGAACAGAAGCCGAAACAATCACATGGTCTGCACCGATTTTGGCGCTGCGCACCGATTTTGGCGCTGCGCGCAGCGGCGCACCATGCAGTGCCTGATGTGGTTGACACCATCTGTTAACATGGGCGCCAAAAGTAAACTGCTGCCCTTCAGCGTGCTTCCACATGCAGTGTGTCACTAGGGTTAGCAGGGGAGAGATGGTTTTATGTTTTTGTATCAACAGAGAATTTTAAGTCAACTATGACAATTGCATTTGCTGAAAATGAGTATAAAAAACAAATGGGAAAAGTCTTCAAGGTTTTCCTTAGAGAAGAAAATATTCAAGTGTGCTCAACAGTTCCACAACTTTTAAAAGCTTGTGTGTCGTTATGAACTCAGTGAAGAGAGAAATGCATCCACGTAAGTGTTATGCTGCACTGTTATAAAACATGCGGCCCTGACGGGAATTGCTTAGCACAATGACATTTGTCTATGTTTAACAAGGCTGCTGGATAATATGTGTCATTTTCCCCATTTATTTCTTAACCTGACCAAAAAACAAAACAAACCAAAACACAAATGGCCACAATAATAAGGACACAGCAAGTCTGAATCACCTAACAAGGTGGCTGCTATTTATGTGGGCCACCTGACAGTGACTGTGAGAGCAAATATTCAGGTGGCAGCATATAAGTTGTCAGTTTGTTAAAGTTTAACAAGGATGGTGGACTAAGAATTGGCTGCTGCTTATTCTTTTGTCTGTGACACAGGCCATTAGGGATGCTCCTGATCAGATTTTGGCAGCCTTGAAATAGTGATGTATCTCAACAGAAATATTTTTATCAGATGCTAACTTTCAGGGGTGTTGGTAAACATTTCTTAACCAGACTTAAGAAAAGCAATCAATGCAAGAAATAGGTCTGTTTTGCTGGAGAAATCAGTTTTCTTGTCAGACTGAAGCTGGACAGTGTTGTATGTTAATAGTTCTGTGATATCAGGCAACCATTACTGCACATGTCCAACTACGTGACAGGACAGGCTTTGTTATCCAGGGACAGATTCTTACAGTCATTGCGCTGAAGAAAAGAAAACAATCAGTCAGCACACAAGGTGAGACCAATATGACAAAAATGGTAACATATCCTAACATAAGTATTTTCCAACCCACCGACATGTGTCACTTTATCTGAGTCTCTACTGCTGTTTTGCTGCTTTCTCCTCTGCATTGCATCCATGTCCAACTTAGCTGTTGGTTGCCTGGCTGCTCTCTCATACAGCTGAGCTCAGCAGGCGTGTGGACAAGGGGAGATGATGAAAATGTTAAATGAAGATTAACCAATGACAGAACAGCTGATGGAAAACAAAGATACTAAAATCCCAATGAAACTTCAAAAAACATTAAACTGCCTTTTTTTCCAGATTATTTCTATCTTTCCTTTCTGTCTTTCATGGATTTCATTACTCGTTCTCTTTTTATTACACCATACTAAACCCTGCTTGTGTACAAGGATGTCATCATTTACAAACAGAGGTGCACATGTCCAGTCCTGAAGGGCGCATTCACAAAGCTTTTTTGATTCGAATCAGTCCATTTGCTCGGAAAGTCCGCTTCGTTTGGGGGAGTTGTGAATAGTTCAGCCAAGCCTCTGCATGTGAGTGCAAACACTTGCACTCACATGCTCATGGATTCATCTTTACACTACTCATTTTACTGACCACCCACACCATTCAATTAATGTTTGGTTTAAAATGTTTTTCAAAATAAATCCCATTTCATTGGCTTTTGACGTCTGTTCCTGTTTTTGTCAGAACCCATGAGTCAGGTTGTAACACACACACTCCTCTATGTAACGTGAACAACTGGTCTGCATCGACTTTCAGCTTCGCTGTGTGCAGCACTTTATCAAAGATAAGGCAGGGGGAGAGTTGAGAATCAGATAGGTTGAGATTCAGTCTCAAAAACTTTCTACAACATTGGTAAGTTTGTCATATTCATGAAAAAAGTGTAAAGGGTGAGCAATAGCAAATTATGAAAAAGAAAAAGAATAATAGATAATATGGAGCTACAAGGTTTGTGCCCATCGGCAATGATATATACTTTTGATGAACTGAAATCAGTTTTCAGAAGTTTCATCAGCGTCAGATGAAAGATTTTGCCATAAAAAAATGATACATATCTGAGTTTTCATCTCAAACCCCTTGTGTATATTCCTAATAAAATGGCCTGCTAAAATTTCATCTTTAAACTACACCTGCAGCAGAGCGAGGGGCAACATTTTGTTTGTTCACAACTTTGGTCCACAGGAAATGTCACTATGGATAGGCCTAATGTATGCTAAGTTTCACCTTTCTATCGTTGATTTTTTGCAAGTGTTTGGATGTTAAAAAGATTAACTAGATACACTGAGGAACATCAACAGCTAATCATCACTTTAAACATTGTCATTTTAAGCATATTAACAGGCCATTAGTAATATCTCCCACAAAGCAGGTTATTTGAGAAGAAGGGGGGGGGTTTTTGGGGGGGGGGGGGGTAAGAATGTGCTATGTGCCTTTCAGCCTCAGAGAGCAAAGCCACGATTACCGACAACATTCACACACGCTGATGTCAGAACCATTTTAAGTGTATGGAAGCCTCACTGTAGGAACCCTTTTGTCCCTAAGAGAGAATAATGACAATGGGCAGATAAAGGGAAGTCACCACATTTAACAGCATTAAGCCACTCAGTACCAGACGCATTACAGAGGGAGAAAGGGGCGATGAAGAAAGGGATGAGAGGAGAGAGAAAATGACAGCAAGTCCCAGAGAGAAGAGCAAGGCAGTGGTAAATCGGAGGATTAATCCGGGCTACTACAGAGGGATTAAATCATTCTCTCACTGAGCGTTTGCCCGCTCCGTCAGACGAGTGAGGTTAAGCAGACTGTCCTCTTCCCGTTCTGTTTTCTGCTGATCACTCATCGTCACAACCACCTTTTTTCATCCTTTTAATGGCATTAGAGGAGGGAAGCCACTACAAAGCATGCACACACACCCCTTCCCCCCACAGACACAGATACTGACACAAGTACTGAGCAGATGGAGTGTTGAGCTAATAGATATCAGTGTTTCTGATAATCTGATAAAGGACAGAGATAGCAGGAATTCTCATTGATTTCCCTTGTGGCTGATGTATATAAATGTCTGGAAGTGAGTTTGCATATGCACGTGTGTGTGCGTGGGTTTGTGCGCGTGTGTGGACAGACAAAAAGACTGGCTTTGAAAAAAATAAATCATAAATTTCTCTCAAAGTTTTTAAAAATGACCCCATTTTTGGCATTTAAGTGTTCAATTTCTATTTATGTTAAGGTAAAAGTTCAATTCCTACCCACCAGTAGGTGGTGCACTAACACTTGCTTATTCAGTTAGCATGAGCAACGTTGCAGATTCGGCTAACCATTATTTAGCATGAACAAATGTTTAACTTACATGTCCAGGAGGAAAGTGGCAATGGAGCTTTTGAGCCCCTTTGCCACCTTCACCCTCATCCCGCTTCATTTATTATCTACTTAAATTTAAAAAATAACTATAAAAAATCATAGCAATCGTGCTAGCAACTCCAGAGCTAGGGTGTTTTTGTTTCTTGTTTTTTAAAAAGTTATTTACATATTTAGTTTTTTGTTTTCGCGCCGGTTATCCACACTCCATACCAGTTGGTGGCGGTAATACACCGACGACGTTTGTTGTCCACTGCCATAAACACCCACTAGGAAGAGGAAGAACAACAACTCTTGAGCTAATGCTAATGGTGAAGAATCCCAACGTTAGCATGGTAATCAGATGTTAATATTTACTTTTTAGATCAGTCAAAATTGATGAAACAATTATTCATATGTTATAGAAAAAAATGTTGATGTAAAATCTGGACCCCTCTTGATGTTCTCAGTCATTTAAAAAAAAAAAATTGTTGTGATGAAAAAGTTGTAGCATTCACCTTTAAAATCTGTTATGCCTTTCCAGTTTTGCTAGAGCTTTGAGTTGGATTTGGAAACATTTGGAAGCGAGTGTTTTCACTTTTAAAAAAAAAAAAAACTATTTTCTCAGTGGAAAAAAAAGTGTTATGAAAAGTTGTATTCCTTTTGGGACTAAAGTTGAGAGAGCATTGGTAGCTTTAGCCCCAATGTGGCGACGCAAAATACAAGCTTTCACAAGAGCGGACAACTACGAACCTTTCCCTCAGCCGATGTCATGTGACTCATGAACAGTTACATGGCCAGTGGGGATCAAGGGGCAAACTCCGCCTCAGAACAGTGAAGCTCGCTTCCTTGTTGGAAATAGTGTAATCCTCCCTTCATCCGCTAGGGGCTGGCTCCAAGAGCGAGCAAATCCCCATAGACTCCCATGTTAAAAACGCCAACTTCACAGCAGAAATAAACAGGTTTACAGCCTGGTTCAAAAAATCATTTTAGGTTTATTAGGTCAAGTTTACCTTCATGTCAACTGTGAGGGGGGTGAATTTTTTTTATAACTCATTCGTTTAGATGTTATTTATTCTTCAAATTACACATAATTAAGGGCGTATCCTTATGATTGACATGCGGCAGACCGGAAGCTCCGCCTGCCGACCGGAGGCTCCTAGTTAGCTCCTTCTTTGCTCTTAATAAGGTCTCAGTTTGTTACAGAGTCGCACAACGGCGGTGTTTAGTCAGCGAATTGCAAGTCTAAGCATGTCTTACCTTAACCATGCCGCTTAGGGGGCTTATCTTTGTTAGCTCCTCTTAGTTTCGTGTTAGCTCAGTTAGCGTTTAGCCCACAGTACGTCAGCTGTCAATCATTTGCCCCGCGGCCGCGCTGTGCCCATTTTAGTATTTTCCTGGAGTGACGACGTACGTGACACGGCAAGATGGCGACGGTAAGACACGCCCAACTGGCTTCACATTTCTCTATTCAGAAGAGACCGGAAGCTACGTCCAGTAATTATATACAGTCTATGGTGGGGATACAGAGGGATGTTTCAGTGTCTGACATCACAGAAGCTATGACTCAGCTCACCTGTGTTTCAGGTAGGCTGATATCTCACAATCATCCCAAATGAGCACAAATCCTTCCTCTTTTTTTCCCTGTCCGACTTTGTTGTTAGAGCTTTGTTCATGTTCTCACCTCATATTCGTAGCTTTATGGAGAGCAGTATAGGCAACAATGGTGCATCTCGATCACCTGGTGGGATTACATGAAGAGTAAGAGATTAGGATTTAATCAAAGGATTTTCACTCTTCTTCACCTTACAACACCAACTTGTTAAAGCTGCACAACACACACACACACACATGAAACCGGTGTAAATATATAACAGAGATGTTAGTGCATACTGAGCTGTGTTGATATTTCATGCACTTTTCTCCGACTCCTGCATTTCACAGATAAGTTGAAATATTGAGATTCTCTTCCAGCTGCAGATAAAGAGAGTTTTGCCACAGCCTTCGTCTTGTTAAACAAGTAATGACAGGCGTGGGTGTTAACCTCGACACGCACACACATGTGCGGCATCTCTCTGAAAGGTTCAAGCAGACACCTGAATATTCCTTTCTCTCTTCTGTATTCTCTATGCAGCCCCCACCTCTGCCTCCTCCATCCCTGTGCCCCCCCCCCCCCCCCCCTTCCCCTGGCTGCAGTGGTAATTGGGTATGACACAGGATCAACAGGGAGAGAGCGAGGACGCATTTGAATGCGCTGACTGTCGTCTTCCTCGCTTTTCTTTTCTAACCTGCTGCCTCGCAGCTCCAATTCCAAGCTCACCGCTGTTACCGTAGCAACATCTGTGACCGCATCCCCCACCCTCCCTCCTCCACATCCGTGCCGTTTCTTTTATTAAGATTGCCCGCAAGTGCTCAAATGAATGTGTGTTTGTGTGCGAGGTGCATCGCAACACAGTACTTCCAAGCCAATTACCACAGCCTCGCTGCAGATTTTAAAGCTACATCTCAGGAAGAATTACCTTGAGCAGAAAAGATGCTGCCACTTGTGTCCAACTTGTTACAATAAGTCAATCAAATACATTATTGTGCACCTGGGTGCATCTCCTTGTGGCTCAAAGGGGGGGCATCTCCTGCCATCACCAGCTGAACAAGTCACATGGTTTCCACAAATTATCCCAAACAGCTTTCTGTCCAGACAGCCCTTCTTTAAATTATCCCCCCTCCCCCCCTCCCCCCATTTTTCTAATTGCCATTTAAATGTGTGGGGACTGAGAGTAATGACCAAAGCTTTTAAGAAATGCTATTAAATGGTATTTTTCTGATCCTGTTACTCTTTGGTTTGTTGACAAGGATAAAACTTAATTTGAATGTGTATTTGTCAGATTATTTATGTGAAATATTCAAGGGAAGTTCTTCCACTAAAGCTTAAAATATTTTCAATCATACAGTACTGAGCAGCAATAGTTTACACAGTAAACTACTCTTTTTATCACACTGACAACCTCTGAGCCCAGGGAGGTTTTTCTAATAGAGTGCATTTTAAAAACAACATAAGGGACATTGAAGACTTGTTTGTACTATCGCGTCGCAATTAAAAGTAAATAATTTTCTGATTTCAGTGGTTTAATTGCTGACAAGTAGCAGTAGTAAGTGGTTTAATAATACAAGTCAGACCTTAGAGGGAAGTTTTTTTTCCAACTTTTAATTAGATTTTCTTTTTCTTTTCTTTTTTTTTTTTTGTGATATGATTTCAAATCAACAGCAGAACCTGAGAGTGAATAACCAAAAATAACCATCTCTATGGCAGCTCATTCCTTGTCTCCACATAAGGTGTAAAACTACTTCTCTGGTCAAACTTTTGCAATCTTTTCAGATACAGAAAATGTACTCAGTGTACATTTTATGAGCTTAATTTTGTTTTGTATTGGCAGGAATTTGGGTTTATGTTAATCATGAACTTTAGCAAGTACTTGCTATTAAAGCTATTGAAGACTGGATCGTGCATCACTTTCCATATACATTGCATGTGTGTGAAGGCCATCTCAAACAGTGCAGCAACAGTGCACATTAAGTTTTGCAGTAAATTAACCAGGATTTCATCAGTGTGATCTCCTCTTTGTGCATCTTGATGCAGAGAATGGCGCACACTTACATCCGCTTGTGTGCATAAAAAAAAGCTGCAATAGCGGCCAAAAATGAGCTGCTGCCTGGCTGATGTAAAGAGAAAAAAAGCTGGTTTCTTAATAAATAAAAAGAAAAGAAAGAACTTTCCACAAGCTTACATAGAAGAAATGTAGGAAACATCAATATTGTGTGAAGAAGAATGTGATCAAGTTGTTGCTCAGGGAAAAAAAATAAAAAATGTCATAATTTTTCCAGTAAGGGATGTAGGTTATTATGTGCCATTTTATAAAATATTTCCATCCCATTATCTGACCTATTTGAAAATACTGATTAAAAAAAGGAAAACAACAAAAATGGTGTACAGTTATCCTTTAAAAAAATGTTGCAATACATTTAGTTGCATGTTTCTCTTGTGCTCTCATCTGTAGTTTTTCATGGAATTTCATCACCTTTCCTTAGTTCCTAGCAAAAAAAAAAAAAAAAAAAAAAAATATATATATATATAATATATAAAAGTGTAAGATGAATTAAAATGAATTATAAAACAAAAACATCTTTCCCATAGCTCCCCAAAAGCTCTGAAGTTTCTTCAAACAACCAAATGATTGGAAAAAGCTGCAGTGAATGGACCACTTTCTGATCAAGATAAAGGCAACCCAGTGTCTGACAAATAAAATGTTCACTCTTAGTGTGTGTAGTTAACGAATCATCTAAATAACCATGCTTTTCATTTCTGATGTTAAAGGTCTAAATTATCAGAAGATGGCTGGCAGGAAATCTATTTTCTTTAGAGACATGAACATATTTCTTCAGTGTGAATATCTGTACTTGATCTTTAAAAATAAGATAGACAGCAATGCACATTACATGATAGTTTTGGAAAAAAAACTAAGAACACAAGACAAAGGATATGAAATGGTTTAATAAAATCATATATTCAATCACAGGTCTGATGAAAAGCAATGGCCAGGACTACCTGAGCTTGATCCTGTGTTGCTGAATAAATACAAAACTTAAACGAAATATTACTGAATCACTTCTTCTTCCTTTCAAAGATCAAAACAAGTGCCGTCCCTACGCTCTCCGTTCAGCGTACTTCTGAAATTCATTTCTTTCTTTTCATCCTTTTCAAAAGCAGAAGAGGTTTGGACATAACTGAATCCAACATTCAGTGGATGGAGGAGTGACCCTGAATGCATCTTTACATCTCTGATCATAGAAATACTTCATAATGATCCTTTAAATGACTCAATTCAGCAACCACTGACTCAGACCTTGAACCAACACACTTTTGTGTATCTAAAGTTCCCTGCAGAACGTAGCAGTGCGGACTAAAAGGGCATTTTAACAGACGATGCTGCAGATAAATAGGATAAGAAAGTTTTAAAAACAAGGCATGCTAACAGCAAATCAACTTTTTCATCAATCCAAACACTAACATAGCAAATGTTGCTTTTAGTGCCTATAAGTAAAAAGTCTTCATCGATTAAAGGTGCCGCTCCCTTTTCCTCACACTCTTCATCCGTGGTTGACTTGCAAGTTCTGGAAGAAAAAGAGAAAAAAAACAAAAAGAGAGAGAATTAGATGATTCACAACCCTGTTACACATTCTGACCTTTGAGTTGCTCTTAAGCAAGGACTGTCCCGTTTCTGTGAACAATTTTCTTCCTTTAACTGACCATGTCTGAAAGGTCAGCTTTGGTAATCATGGGGATTATCTCAGTAATGGAGAGAAGGAAACCTGTATTACATGGCTTCAAGTCAAATACTCCAGAGGATTTTTTTTCTTAAAGATTTTAAAACATTCAAACAAATAAGGAATATCAGTTTGTCTAAAACAAAACAAATATAAAAACAAGAAATGCTGAGAGGCAGGAGATGTGGTACTGGAAGATGAACCGGAATGAAACAAAGTATAGGTAAAAGTGCAAATTTAAGAATCATAAAAACATAAAACGTAGTTCACAATCGTATTATCCCTTGGGAAATTAAAATAAAACAAAACTCACTCAGCTAGTAAATAAAGATTTGGCATATACAGTTGTGAAGTACACCAAAAGATTCTCAAAAGCTAGACATCATGCTGCGATCCATAGAAACTTAGGAACAAATGAGAAACAAAGTAATTGAGATCTATCAGTCTGGAAAAGGTTGCAAAGCCATTTCTAAAGCTTTTGGACTCCAGCGAACCACAGTGAGAGCCATTATCCACAAATGGTGAAAACATGGAACAGTGGTGAACCTTCCCAGAAGTGTCTAGTCGACCAAAATTACCCAAAGAGCACAGCAATGACTCATCCAAGAGGTCACAAAAGACCCCAGAACAACATCCAAAGAAATGCAGGCCTCACTTGCCTCAATTAAGGTCAGTGTTCATGACTCCACCATAAGAAAGAGACTGAGCAAAAATGGCCTGCATGGCAGAGTTCCAAGACCAAAACCACTGCTGAGCAAAAAGAACATAAAGGCTCATCTCAGTTTAGCCAGAAAGCATCTTAATGATCCCCAAGACTTTTGGATAAATACTCTGTGGACTGATGAGACAAAAGTTGAACTTTTTGGAAGCTGTAGGTCCCATTACATCTAGCGTAAAAGTAACACGGCATTTCAGAAAAGGAACAGTAAAATAGGTGGTGGCGGTGTGATGGTCCGGGGCTGTTTTGTTGCTTCGGGACCTGGAAGATTTGCTGTGGTAAATGGAACCATGAATTCTGCTTCTACCAAAAAATCCTGAAGAAGAATGTCCGGCCATCTGTTGGTGACCTCAAGCTGAAGCGCACTTGGGTTCTGCAGCAGGACAATGATCCAAAACACACCAGCAAGTCCACCTCTGAATGGCTTAAGAACAACATAATGAAGACTTTGGAGTGGCCTAGTCAAAGTCCTGACCTGAATCGAATTGAGATGCTGTGGCAAAACCTTAAAAAGGCGATTCATGCTGGAAAAGCCTCCAATGTGGCTGAATTACAACAATTCTGCAAAGATGAGTGGAACAAAGTTCCTCCACAGCGCTGTAAAAGACTCATTGCCAGTTATCACAAATGCTTGGTTGCAGTTGTTGCTGCTAAGGGTGGCCCGACCAGTAATTAGGTTCAGGGGGCAATCACTTTTTCACACAGGGCCATTTTAGTTTGGATTTTTTTCCCCCTTACTAATAAAAATCTTTGTTTAAAAACTGCACTCTGTTCACTTGTGTTATCTTTGTCTCACATTTAAATTTGTTTGATGATCTGAAACATTTAAGTGTGACTAACATGCAAAAAAAATAAGAAAACTGTACATATATATACAGTATATATATATATATCTATATATCGATATATATATATATATATATCGATATATAGATATATATATCTATAAATTTCTACATACAAATTAGAATATTGTAATTGGGTAAAGCTCAACTCTGATAATGGAGTCCTTCTTTCCACCAGGCGGTTGCATCATTTTATTTTGCTGACATCTCTTTAAATTAGTATGAGGAGGACAGTAGGGAACAGAAATGATTGTTGGGTTTTCATGTATTCCCAGACTATTAAATATTCTCTATCAAAAAGACCAAGGGTTCTTGAAGATTTGTTAACTGAGTGCTAATTTAGGCAGACGGCACATGACGGAGGCAAGACGATTCTAAAAAATACATCATTCACCAAACTACAGTAAGAGGACAAGTAGACAATTTGGAGCTGGGGCACCATAGAAACCGTTTCCTATCACCTTGGGGAGCAGCCTATTAAAATGTATTAAATGAAAGCTTGATGGAACATGTTCTAGTGAGGTATTTTTATTAAAACATCAAATTTTACAATATGAGATGATTGTGATCTTTTGAAATAGATGAAAAGCCTCTGATGTGAAGGTCTTTTACTGTGAGAAACTTAGCACAAAAACTAAGGAAACTGGTGGGGTTTACAGCTGTAGCAATATTTTTTTTTTTAGCAATAATCTTAGATACAGTCATTATTTTACTTTTAAAAAGTGCATGTTTTTAAGGAAACACATTTGTAAGATTGACAGCTGAGTTGAGTATCTTGGTTTTTCTATAAAAAAATTGCTAAATGTAAAAAAAAAAAAAAAAAAAACAACCTTTCTTTTTATACATTGTTTGATTTCTGTCAAATATTTTGGTCAACTTTGGTTGTGTTTTTTTTTTTTCTTTTTAAATGTGCTCTATGAATAAATATTAATTTGATTTGGAATGACATTGCCACTGGCTGCAGAAGCTGATCTTGATATCTCTCTGCATTAAGATTGCCTCCAGTGATGACAACCTTGGTTTTTCCAGTGTTAGAGATGCTGCCACACACTGCCTCCATCAAAAACTATAATCCTACTGATGCGACAATCACAGCATCTTTGGTGTCTTCTCAACATTCTGACGCTACAATCCAGTTTCCAAATGCAGAATCTGGACTCATCACTGAACATAACATTCCTCTGCATGTCCAGAGTCAAGTGTGCATGAAACCAGTGCAAGCAGGTCGTCATTGCGCCGTGACGCGAATAGAAAGAGACGGCGAAACTCCAGTCCAGCTGGTGGCGTCACCCCCCCCGTCCCCCTTTCGTCAAGCGTTCCCGACTTTGCAGTCGTGCAGCCGGCCTCTTCCAACTGTTCCGTTCTGACAATTGTTCTGCATTTTTGGCGGGGTCGCATGGCGCAAAAATTACGGATCTACCCAGTAATCCCTTTTCTGGACTTGAGAACGTTTTAATCGTGGCAAAAGTGTCCATGTGACCCTACCCTCAATGAGACTTGGGACTGGCTAGACTGCACAACTGTGTAAGACTGCTTAGTAAGTGCTGACACGGTGAGGAAATGGTCGCATGGTGTTTTTTACTTGGGACTACCATTTTATGTCAATAACAGAGTCGTGAATCACAAAAAAAGAAAGAAAAAGTTGCTAGAAGGGTCTGAATGCTCACTAAATACAGCGATGGAGTCACTAATTCTCCAACACTCCAAGTTACTGGCTTTTTCCATACTTAATCAGATGCAAGAGTGGTCAAAAAAATAGGTGCACCACTCCAATTTTATGTGGAGAAACTTGTACTTTTGTGCGGTATTTCCAGCCCTGATGAGATTTAGACAAACTACAAAGAATGTCATTATATAAAGAAAGAGGTTGCCCATTTAAATGTTAACTTTAGTGATGGAGTGGATAAAACCTAATCAGACTCAATAAAAGCAAATTTTTTTTTTTTTTACTGATAATGAGCCTTTATTATTTCCCAGTTCAAACTGTTGAACTGAAACCATTGCTTGCATTCAGTGGGATTAATCCAAAACTCTTCATCATAAAATTCAGACTCAAAATTTGTTTTAGGCTTCTGTCAAAAAACAACAAATTGATCCATCGTAATCCATCACCAGAGCTGATCAGTAGCAGGAAGGTTGCTACCATGTGAAACATTGTGATGAGCTCAAGTGACTGAAGGCTTGAGGTGCACTGACCTGCTGAGGTTGTTGGTATATGTGAGGACATGTGTGTGTGTGTGTGTGTGTGTGTGTGTGTGTGTGTGTGTGTGTGTGTGTGTGTGTAGAAAAACTTGGTTCATGTTCAATATACTGGAGAACTCACTCCAGCTGTGATACTCAAACCATCAAAACCACAGAGATTTACAGAGAACAGTGATCAATATAGCTCAACTCCTCTGATCCCTCTGATTTCTTCTCCTCGGCTTCCTTTTTTTTCCACATTCATCACTGATATTTTCTTGTTCAGATGCTTACCAAAGAAATACAAAATGATGTAGACAAGTAATGCAAGACAATGTCAGAGCTAAAGTGACTTCTTTGCCTAAAAAATGTGGATCATGTTAAAAAGTTTCCTAAAGCTACAGATGCTATTCTCTGATACGTCTGTTTAAAGGGACAGGGATGTACGTATTTTCCAAGTGTCTGTCAGATCCAAAGCTGTTTTTTGTAATTGATTCAAATAAAGCTGTTTAAAACAATGAGAAATCCACAACTTAAAAAACAACAACCAAAAAACAAAAAACAAAACTGCCTTGCACGGATGGGCTGACAAATAGCCTCTCTAAACTATATATATATATATATATATATATATATATATATATATATATATATATAGTTTTTTTGGCAGCCATGCGAGTTTTAGTCTTTTGCATGAAAATGTTTCTTCATTTTAGTCACATTTTAGTCATATGATAGTTGTCATATGTAATTGTTTTAGAGTAGTTTTGGTTGATGAAAAGCAAAAACATTTTAGTGAATTTTTGTCTTTTAAAAAGAAAAAAGTATTAGTCTTTTAACAAATTAATTTAAATCAAAAAGTATTGGAAATTGGAATCAAGATTGACAGGTTGTATCAAGTGTAATTCATAAACTAGTTAAGCTTAATGCATTTTCATATTGAATCATATGAAAAAAGTATCAAATATAGCCTATAATGCATTTTGTTTTTTTTTCTGATGGATTAAGCTGTTGAAAGTGTGTCCTTAAATCATTTCATCGTTTCTGACCATGAACCCTCTTAGACGCTGCTGCCTCACCTGCATGTCTGACTGTGGGTTTGTTGTGCAGAATGTCCTGCAACAGTTCGGGTACCCCACAGGTAACCAGCAAAAATGCTATGTGCAGATGAAATGAAAAAAATATCACGGTGCAGGTGTGGGTGGATATTTATGTTGGTTGTGTGGATTGCTGAGAATAAGTTTTTTTTTCTTCTTCATACGTTTGTGGACATGAAGTGTTAAAACATCCGACACCAAGATCCTCTGCATTTCCAGCACAGCCGGAGAGTTTTCCACTGCTGTTAGACCTGATGTGGTGCAGGAATGGAAAACATTCAAAACCAAGGATGATGATTTCCTGTTTATGCAGGAATCTCTGAATCAAATAAATAAAGGCCCCAAGTGGCAAAATGACAGAGATGTCATGAGTGAGTGAGTTTATACATTTAGGAGCTTAATGTGTTAATGTGCAGGTCAGATTTGGCAGAGATAGTGGGTCTCATTTATTAATCATCCTAACGGATTCGGGTGGATGTGGGTTGGTAAAACCTGTGCAGGACTCTGATGTGCTCTGCATGCAGCTGCAAGCCAGGTGGTGATCGGCGTGACCAAACAAGAACAGAAGGCAGCTACTTAATAAGCTTTTGGCAGACAGATTAATGCACAATAGGATGAAATTTCCTGCATTTTGAATTTTGAATGTCCACTCTCGTCTTGTCACTGAAAATTTAGTCATCAAAGAGCTGTTTAGCTCGTCAACGTTAAAAAGGGGCGCCAACTAAATAATTTAATCATTAACAAAAAAAACACTGCTTTAGTACCTGTAGAAAAATACAAGTCCTAGTTTTGTACGAATCTTAAGTTTACACCTACTATGCAAATATTCCGAGTTCACAATACTTAAAATAATTGTGTTGAGTAGATTCAGTTTGATATTTAAAACCTGGGACTTTGCAACCCTCTTTCTACAACACCACTATAATATAACATACTAAACAACTTGATCTTCCTGTAGCAATAGGCTACACCGAAGCTCTACAAGAACAATCATTTCCTGGCTAAATTGAAAGTTTTTATGAAGTGAATTTAAAATGAACTCTAACAGCATCACAAAATCATGGAAAAATTGCAGCACAGACAGAAAACAAGCACAACTTCATTTACTTTCAGTATATCTAAATAAACTGTATATTAGATTTAATTTCAAAGAGATTAACTGAAAATTTAATGTACAGCATAGCAAAGAACTAGCCTGATTGGTTCAGTGTTATCTATAAACTTCAACTGTATCCAAGTTAAAAAAAAAAAAAAAAAAAGTTGCACCATCAAACCCACAAACAACATAATGGATTTCCCACCTGTTGGTCTAATTGAAGATCACTCCTGAGTTAAAGTTGCCACTGACTATGAAAAGTTGCTGCGGTTCCATCACACTGTCTACCACAGAGTGCAACACTTTTGGTCTGGGCTTTTACAATAAGCCTCGTTTCATTTCATGCGGCTCTGACCAGCAGATCACCCAGACAGAATGACTGTAGAGAGAAGAAGCTGAACAAAAACCGATCACCGTAGGAGATATAAAGAGAAAAACAAATAACAAACAAGAAGCCAGGAAAAGCAGAGGAGCAGAAGAAGTCTGCTCTTTCCCTCATTCTGCAAAACCCAGCCCGGGAGCCTTGACTCAATTGGAAATCCATTTTATCTGATGACTGGCAGGCAATTGGAACTCCCAGGTGATAGGCTGGGGCTCAGCAGTTGATAGACCTGACCACTCCACTGCTGAGGGATGGAGGGATGAAGATGGAGAGGAATGTGGAGGGGAACACGCGGACTGGCTCCGTTGCTAAAGCTAATTTCAGGCTGCGATCATTGGACGGCCTCAACTTTGATCAAAAACACAGGGAAGAAGCAAATCATCAGAATGAAGAGGCAGACTGCCCGACTTTATGGATAAATGTGTTTTAGAATGGTCAAAATACTAAAAATACAGTCAAACACTAGTGAATTAACTCGTGCTAGATGCACAGAAAGAAAGGTCTGGTCAAATTCTACGGATATGAATGACAAAGTGGTATTTTAGTGTATTATGCTTCACATTTAGTCAGGGCTGCCCCTCCCTAAACGCAGAGCACGTGCTGTGCGTAGGGCCTCATCGTCCAACGAGGGCCACATTTTACACCAGGGGATGCATGTGCGCATTGCAGCGCATACCTGTATGCTTAATGGATGTGCCTACGCGCTATACGGTGAGGAGGAGAGAAAAGAGACCGCTTGCAATCTGACCGCGCAGTGATTGTCAGCTGAACGTTGTTGGAGATGTTGTTGAAATAAAACTTTGGCACAGACACCCTAAGCTGCGACTCATTAGATATCTCTAATCTCTAACGTCAGTCTCTGTGTAGACTAGAGAATTTATTTTTCCAGCTGCCCTGACTATCAATTATTGAATGCCTTGTTAATGTCCTGCATTCACTTCTGTTGAAAAAGTGGTAAAAAAAAAAAAAAAAGACCAGTTGGTGGTTGTATATAAGCGCCAATATGTAATAGATTTGCTATAGTTTTACATCAGTTTATGCTGTTAACAAGTTTTCAACTTATTGACAGCACTGTTGGTTAGTTTAATTCACAACAGTCATCTTTTGAGGAGACGTCACAGAGAAACATTGATTGAAATGAGTGTGTGACTGATGCATTTGTTGACAGAGGGACTAAACTGGAATGTAAAGTTTGAAATATCCTGAATTATGTTTTCTTCAGCACATCACCAGGGCCATCAAAGAGCATCTTTACACATACAGGTGCTGCTCTAAGTGATGGGGATGGGGAGAGGTGTTAGGTCTTTGTTATGGAATGTGTGACTGTAATGTATTTTGTCCACCATTGCTAAAGAAATCAAAAGAAATATGGGTCAAGCACAAATGTTACATGCTGTGTAGGTAGTTGGACTGAATATGTTTCTGGTCGGGCAAAAATCCCGCTGGTTGTGTGGAGGTACGGAAACTATTTTTTTCTTTTTGAATATATTTTCTTGCATATTTACTTTGGTGTTGATGGCAATGATGATGTATTTATTGCTGATATCAGTGTCTAAGTATGTATTCGGTTATTGGTTTCTTTTCATTTTAGCTTGTTCTGTTTTTTATATATCATTTCATTAATTCGTTGTAGTTTTCAAGTTTCTTTTGCAACTTGCTGGAATACTTTTAATGTTTTATGTACAGTAGGGATGAGAAATATGGACTAAAACAAATGTATCGCAATATTTTCTGTTTTTTATTACTGTAACAATAAGTGACAATAAAAAAAAAACAAAACAAAACAACATCAGCCTCTTTTGTGTTATAAATATAACACTACATTCTGTCTTGAGAGCCCTAAAATAATACTAGAAGCCACTAAACTACATTAATTAAGTTCAAGTAGGACATCTGTATTGCAAAACTGTAGTGATGCCAATCAAACAACTTCGAAACATAAGAACAAATTTGACATTTACTCAAATAGCGCACACACCAAAAATAACTTGGCTTATAAAAATCACAAAGTAGTGCACTGCGGTTTGGGTGGAACCGGATGGTCCATAACACCTGTGAACCAACCTTTTTTTGCCAACATAACACTGCAGATGATAAGAAAGAACATGCTGCAGTCAGTGTAGCATTTAAATGTCTCTGCATACCGATATGAAAACATCATCCCTAAAGTCAAATGCACTGGAGGCAGCATCATGATGATGTGTAGGTCTGCTTTGCCGCCTCTGGGCCTGTGCAATTTGCTGTAACTGAGGGGAAAATTAATACCTATATTTATAAAGATGCTTCCAGGATTATGTCAAGGTCTGCCAGCTAAAACTCTTTAGAAGACGGGAGACGCATTACAGAATGACTTCAAATATACATCACCTTTTCAAGATTTTGCTTTTGAGTTATCCAAGCAGACAAACCTCAGACTTTTTTAAAGCTGAAGTTGTTACTGTATCTACAGAAGTACCAAACTGCACCTACAGGTTGTTTGAGGTTTAACATTAGGGATGTATATTGTGATTTTATCAATACCGATATCGGTATTTAGCAATACTCTTATCGATACTACAAAGCAAATTAGAGTAAAGAACAAAGAGATTACAAGATGTTAAAAAAAAAAAAAAAAATCTATGTTTTTTTCCAACAACAAGAATCAGAACAGAACAGAAACTATTCTTTACAATGAAGCATTTCTTAAAAAAGAAAAAGAAAAAACGAAAAACAATACCGGTGCTCGGTATACATCCCTATTCAACATTCGAAATTTTCAAAAGTGCTACTGATAAGTGGATATGTTTAACAAAAACAGAAAAATTACACACTTACAGCCACTTTGTAAAGTACACTTTGCTAGTACCGGGCTGGACCTCTTTTGTCTTCAGAACTGCCTTCATTCATGGTGGCATACATTCAGCAAGGTGTTGGAAACATTCCTCCATACTGACATGACAGCATCACACAGCTGCTGCAGGGTTGTCGGCTGCACATCTATGAAGAGAATCTCCCGTTCCACCACATCCCAAAGCTGTTGGACTAAGATCCGGTGACATGTTCAGTAAACTAGTTTAAAATGTTTTCAGCTTCATACAGGTCTTCCTGTTTTGGGTAAGAAAAAAACAACAAAGAAAAACCCCCTTGTTCTCCTAAAAAGAATATTGTGGCAAAAATAATCAAAGGGATTCTAGCTTGTGCATTCATTCATTTTTACTTTGTCTGTATAATGTTCACACATATGATTATTTCTATAATGGATTTCTTCATGAAACCAGGTCATTAAAAGGGGTTAACAGAATTCTTTAACTTTTCAAAGGCATAATATGGTATAAGGCATTGATGACCTCAAATAAAACCCTATAAACAAGTTAAAATAACACTATTAAATAAAACATTGCTTTAAATCTCTCTGTTTGCAATAATATGAATGATAATCGGCCTCTGGAATATTTGCAAGACAAAACATTTCAAATGCCTTCAGCATGACGATAAAAAAAGCAATTTTCCAAAGTTCCACATGAAAGCGAACTTGTCAGCCTAGCGCTTGCTGCAAACAATAACACACCGATATTTATTTATTTAGAAAAAGGCCAGAAAAGAAAGCAAAAATCGATCTCCTCAGGAGCACTGGCAGCGAATTGGAGAGCAATCACAAAAGAAAAGCAGGCTTCAAATCATACAGAAAAAAAAAGAAGTGGAGGGGCAGATAGATGGAGTGACAACAGGACACAAAAGAGGCTGGTAGAAAGTGGACTGCTTCGATAATGTTCTGGCTGTTTGAACGCAACAAAAGCTAGTGAAAAACCAACCTAAAAGCCCTGCTTCTTCCCTCTCTTATCCCAGCTGGTGGTCTTCGTTCCACAAAACTTCTTCCCAAGCATGCATGAGAGGGGGGAGGGGAGGGGTTTAAATGGTGACCAAAATATCACTGTGGAGTATGCCAAAGAAAAAAAAAGAAATAAGTGTGTCAGTTGCTTATTCAGCCTAATTGGCTTGCAATATAACAAAACAGAGGGCTGTGTGGAATTATTATCGGGACCGCCCACTGGAGAAGAGAGTGGGGGGGTCTGGTGGCACGAGCAGTGGAGTGGTGGCGCTCCAAAAGGTCAGGGTACAGTGGACGTGGGCCACAAAAGCTACTGAAAATGCCTCTCTCGGGAGGCATTTGTCAGTAGCCTTGACTGTACCCCCTCCCTTCATGTCTCCACATGCTCCAACCCCCCCCTCTTCATCATTTGAAAGCTTTGAGGAGTCTGCAGGCCGCCAGAGGCCACGAGGCAGATGAAAGAGGAAACAGAGGCTCTAGATTTGGCTTGATGTGTCGTTCGATTGCACGTTGCAGTGCAACAAAAAAGGGGAAGAGAAATCCAGAGAGGGAGGGAGAGAAGAGAAAGACCGTCACAAAAAGAGAAGAGACAACTGTCACATCTATCAAAGAAAAATACAAAGAAAGATGCACTTCAAAGTGGAACTAAACGATTGCCAGCAGGAGTAAAAGCACGTAATTTCACTGTCCATTATGAAGAAAAATGCTGGAATAAAAACTAAATGCAGAGAAACAGGGAATGGACAGAGGTGGGACATAATCTGGGACGTGCAGTTGCACTCATTTCTTTTTCTAACACTTTTAAAAATATCCAAGTTGCCACATTTTTCCTAACCTTTGCCGTCACTTTAAATAATAGTTTTTTAATAAGAGATTTCTTCTATGCCTGAATATGAGCAGGATTAAATAAAATCATAAATATATGTTAACATGTGACTTTTCTTAACCACTTGGAACCACTTAAGACCACAAGTTATCATGTGATGTCTAAATTATCATAGGATTACTTGGTGATGTTTAAAAAAAGAAAAAACTTTTTTTTTTTCCTTTTTTGGCCAGGAATGAAAAAAAGTTAAACTAAATTAAATGAGACAATGTGAACAATAAATAAAAACAAAACAAAAATTAAACAAAACAAAAACAACATTAGTCTCAACCAGGTTTCTGGTTTTAGTCAGCACTTTAGAGGGGAAATTAATTTTAAAAAAAGGTAGGAGGGATGTGAGGGAAAGAGGACAGAACAGATTGTTTCACAGTTTGTTTTTAATTTAATCCTTTTTTTCGTAACTGTTGTAAACCAAAATTATAATAAAAAATAAAAACAGGTAAATCCCAAACACTGATCCATAGTCTGAACGTTGTTTGATTCAGTTTCCTTTCAAAACTCTCAGCTTTATAAATTAAACACTTTTCATTAGAAAACCTAGAATCCCAATTAAAAAAGAGGGATGGAAATAAGTGAATAAATAAATAAACGCCATAGTTGCAAAGCACAACATCAAACATATATATTCCACGGTGAACACAATACAAGAGAAACGTGAAACAAAAGAGAAAAAAGCGAGAGCAGATAATGACGCTCGGTGGAGGATGGTTGTGATCGCCTTCACAGTGATCAATGCTGCTTGAAAGGAGGCAACACTCATGGTTTATGATGATGGGAACAACTA